>CM060943.1:678695671-679928443 GCA_030765085.1 Allium cepa | reverse complement strand
TTAAGCTTCTAGTTTCCAGATCAACATCTAGTTCTAGAGAAAATCAATATTGTTCTCTGTTTTAAGTTGAATAAGTGAGTAAATAATCAAACTTAATCTGTTATATGATTGTGCTTGTGATCAACAATTGGAGTAGCGTTTGCTTGTATAAATTAAAGTGTTCTGTGTTTATATAAAGCTGGTTTATGTTGGGCGGATTTTCACCCAGAAGATCTCGAGACCGAGAAGCGTCAGTTACACCCGGGTTCGTAACCTCCAATCCATTCGGCAGACACAAGGCTCAATGCTAGCATAAAATCCATTCGGCAATTCAAGCATGGTGGTTCATTCGGCATGGGTTCATTCGGCATTCCCAACCTAGTCCGGCAACCAGACTCCCCCTCACAATCCCACTACCGAACGAGGTTGGTACCGAACCAATCAC
Organism: Allium cepa; assembly: GCA_030765085.1. NCBI lineage: Eukaryota > Viridiplantae > Streptophyta > Magnoliopsida > Asparagales > Amaryllidaceae > Allium > Allium cepa. Next base: position 679,928,019 of record CM060943.1, on the reverse strand, counting down.
CACCGGTCCAATACCACACAACCAAACCGGACCAATCTCCACATCAATGCCGAACCAACCTCTTCATCACCGGACCACCATGACCGGACCACGTACAACCGAACCAACCTCCAAGCTCACTACCGAATCAACCATCTCAGAGACCTCAACACGGCCGAACCAAGGCTTCGCCGAACCAGAACGCTACCAGGCCAGATTGCTTCAGCCCGGGCCCACTAGCAGCTATATACTTCCATGACCCCTGCCCCCTACCTCATTCTATAAATAGAGGGGCAGGGGTACAACAATGGCAGACAAGTTTGAGAGCTCAAGCGAGGAAGGAACTTTCAAACCACTTTCATACACTTGTATACAACGCATTGTACTTGTAATCTGGAAGAAAAGAGATAATAACATATAAAGTGGACGTAGGCACATTCTGGCCGAACCACTATAAATCTGCGTGTCTTTTACATTTCAGCCCCTACTTTTCTCATATTTACATACTCATCTAAAATCATTGAAAATCACATATAATCAACTAAATAATACGACTTGGAGGTGTTTGTCCATTTTTTGTGCAAACATTTTTGGTGCTTTCACTGAGAGCTGAACTCAAACTTCATCTTCTCCCACTCAACCTTTTTCCTAACGACATCACTCGTTGCTTAGAAATCATGCCTTCCAAACAGAGAAGGGATGTTAACAAAGGAAAGAACATCGCAACTAGCAGCCTTCCAGATCCAGCAATCACAGATCAGCCCACTTCAACAGCAGTACCAGATGAAAATCAGGAAAATCCAACTGGTCCCGCAACGGAACAACCAATCACTAGGGCAGATCTGGACAGGGTTGTGGCTGAAGTAACTAACCGCTTCACATCCCAACAAGAAACTTTGGTGGACCAACTCATGACACGCTTAAGGGACGCTGAAGAGTCCAACCGCAACACTGAATCATGGGGTGAATCCCAATCCGGAGGATCCCGGAGGCAACCAAGGTCTTCACTCTTCGAACAAGCTATCAACAGGAAAAACAATGATAGGGGCCGCGCCCGGACTCAGCCCGAATTCCGACTCGAGGAAGCCCTTGGAACCGAACCTAGCGGGGGAGGCACCAGGCGAGGGTCGGATGTAGCTGAGCCAGTCATGCCACCTAATCATAGAAACCTCGCTGAACGGAGCCGAGCTAGAACCCAGCCCGAAGTTGACCCCATGGATGTGCTCGAAACAGAACCCCACAGGGGAAGATCAAGGCAGGGGGCAACTGTAGCTGGTCCTAGCGTGCATCCAAGCAGCCAAAGACAACCACTGGATAATGCTAGAGGTGATAGACTGTACCATCCCTACAGGTCATCTGGACGAGATAGATCCCGCAGGGAAGAACCGAGCTCATTTTTGTCCGCTCCAAGTTCTGACGAGCGGATGGCACGATTATTCAGAGAATGTGTCCAACGGGAGCAAAGGGACCGGGGAATAGGCGCTAGGGTCACCAGTCCCTTTACCCGAAATATCGAAACTGCCATCACTCCCCGGGAATGGAAAATGCCAACCATGGAACCTTACAAAGGAACTTCCGACCCCATCGTACACCTGCAGAGATACACCCAGCATATGCTCATGAGTGGAGCAACAGAAGGAGTATTATGTAAATGCTTTCCGCTATTCCTATCAGATCTAGCTACCTCCTGGTTCTGCCATCTACCCCAAGGATCCATCAACTCATGGGAGATGTTAAAAGAAAGGTTTATTAGCCAGTTCCGCATCCATGTGGAACAACCCAGGGATGCTTATTCTCTATCCAATGTCAAACAGAAAACCGGAGAGACGCTACAACAATATCTAACACGGTTCAACGCCGCAGCGGCAGCAGTTCAAGATGCCGATGAAAAACTCACTCTAATGGCCCTCTGTAGTGGTGTGCATCCAGACACCAAGTTTGCCAGAAGATTAACTAAGGAAAAACCAGTTACCTTGCCTGATTTCTTCCATGAAGCTGGAAAGTATATGAGACTTGAAGACGCTGCTACGGAGAGGCAGCCAGGGCAACAAGGCAAGATAATTCAAGACAAGGTGCCCACTGCAGCTAAGGACGCTCGAAGAAATGAATCTAGAGACAATGCTGGGGGCAGAAAGGGTGAGAAGCGCCAATATCGACCAGGGCCAAGATTTGACTCCTACACTCCTTTGAATGAAACAATCGAAAACATCTACCTAGCCACTCAGGGCGAACTCGGATACAAGCGCCCCCCGCACAAGAAAGAATCAGATAACGCACTCAAGTCCGGAAAGTTCTGTCGCTTCCACGAATCCCACGGACATGACACCAATGAATGCCACCATCTTCGGGACTTGATCGAAGAACACATTAGAAGAAGAAGACTGGAACGTTATGTGAAAAGTCAGAACAGGACTCCAACTCCTGCCAATGAGAACTCAAAGCAACCCCTCCCAGAAGTAGGCGGAGGGAGTCGCAACAATCACAACACCAGTGGCTCTAGTCAAGAGAAGATAGTAGTCCTTACCATCTCAGGAGGACCACACATTGCCGACAGAAGTTGGGCAGAGATGGAAAGGTACGGCGAGTCGCTTAGAAATGCCGAAGGATATGTTAACTCCATTACGGAGGAACGCCACCCGAAACGAAAAGAAAACGACGACATCATATTCAGTAGGCGTGATTTGGAAGGAAGACAGTACCCACATATGGATCCTATGGTCATCTCTGCCTGGTTCGGTCCAGCTAAAGTTTTTCGGATTCTAATAGACACGGGAAGCTCCGTAAACATCTTGTTCAAACATGCTTTCGACAAAATGAAGTTATCAATGAAGGATGTGTCTCCCTGCGACAAACCACTGCACGGTTTCACTGGAGATGCAAAAATGCCCCTCGGGCAACTTGACCTCTTCGTCGAAATAGGAAGTCATCCCCGCTCCGTGGTGCGAAAACAAACGTTCGTGCTAATAGAGAACCACTCGGCTTACAACGCCTTCTTGGGGAGACCAGCCTTGTCTGACTTCCAAATTGTCCTAGCCCCCTGGTGCCTGAAGATGAAATTCCCGACAGACAACGGAATAGGAGAAGTAGAAGGAGATCAAGACGCTGCCCGAGACTGCTATGTAACTGAGCTTCGCAACAACCGCAGAAAGAAGAAAGGAAAAGATGCAGAGACTACTCTCTGCATGAAAATCTTGGAGGCATAGCAACTAAAGAAAGCCCCTCCTCTTCGATACACAAGCGATCCCTTCAATGAACTAGACCCCCGGGATAAAGAGGAGGAGGCTACCGCCGAGCCTGCAGAGGCTATGGAATTCGTATCTGTAGATAAGCACGATTCAAGTAAACTATTAAAAATCGGATCTCAGCTGAAAACGGAATTAAAGGGTCAACTCATTGACTTTCTCCGCCACAACTTAGATGTATTTGCGTGGACCCACGCCGATATGACAGGAATCTCCCCAGACGTAGCGTGCCACATGTTGAACATCGATCCCGCCAAGGTACCAGTAAAGCAGAAAAAGAGGAGCATGGGGGCAGAGCGATCAGCAGCCCTTGATGAGGAAGTAAAAAATCTACTTGCTAATGACTTCATACGGGAAGCCATCTACCCAGAATGGATCGCTAACCCAGTGCTAGTAAAAAAGGCCAATGGAAAGTGGCGAACATGTATTGACTTCTCCAATCTGAATGACGCTTGCCCGAAAGACTGCTTCCCACTTCCCCGAATTGACCAACTCGTGGACAGCACAGCTGGGCACGAACTCCTATCTTTTATGGATGCATACTCCGGATATAACCAGATCCCCATGCACGCTCCCGATCAGGACCACACTAGCTTCATCACCGACCGCGGATTATATTGTTACAAAGTCATGCCTTTTGGACTCAAAAATGCTGGAGCTACCTATCAACGCCTCGTCAACAAAATGTTCGCAGAACTGATAGGACGTACTATGGAAGTATATGTGGATGACATGTTGGTGAAATCCAGGAAAGCCAACGACCATGTAAGCCATCTGGACGATATGTTTCGGGTACTTCGCCGATATGGAATGAAGCTGAATCCTCTAAAATGCTCCTTCGGAGTATCATCGGGAAAATTCTTAGGATTCATCGTCCACGCCAGAGGAATCGAAGCAAACCCTGAACAAATCCGAGCTTTAAAAGAAATAAGGATACCTTCCACTCGGAAAGAAATGCAGAGCCTAAACGGAAAGGTGGCCGCCCTAAGCAGATTCATTTCCAAGGCAACTGACAAGTGTGTCCCTTTCTTCGAAGCACTCAAGAAAGACAAAGGGAGGTTCGAGTGGACCGACGAATGCTTAAAAGCCTTCCTCAACCTAATCGAACACCTTCAGAGACCACCAGTACTCTCAACTCCAAATGAAGGTGAAGTGTTATACCTATACCTCGCTGTATCATCTCATGCTCTAAGCGCCGCCTTGGTAAGAGAAGAAGACCGCACACAACGTCCGGTTTACTTTGTAAGCAAGAGATTTACGGGGGCAGAAGCCAGATATCCTAAACTCGAGAAGTTAGCATATTGTTTATTGATCGCGTCGCGGAAACTGCGACACTACTTCCAGTCTCACTCCATCAGGGTTCTAACCGATCAACCACTAAGACAAGTGCTCCATCGTCCTGACACTTCTGGGCGACTCCTCAAATGGTGCATCGAACTAAGTCAGTATGATATCACCTACCATCCCCGCACCGCTATCAAAGGACAAGCCATGGCTGATTTCATTGCCGAATTCACTACCAACGAAGGCAAGGAACAATCCGAAGTAGCAAAAAACATCAAGTGGAACCTCTTTGTAGACGGAGCATCGAACGAACAAGGCTCGGGGGCAGGTATTGTGATCGTCACCCCCAAGGGAAGAAAGTTGTACTATGCGTTAAGATTGGAGTTCACGGCCACTAACAACGATGCTGAATATGAAGCAGTAATAGCGGGATTGGAACTGGCCCTAGAAATTGGGATCAATTCCTTATGTATTCATAGTGATTCTCAGCTTATCGTAAACCAGGTACTAGGAGAATTCCAGACTCGAGGAGAACGGCTCACAGCATACCTAAAGAAAACCAGACTGCTGCTCGATCGATTGGACCATTATCTAATCAAACACATTCCTCGAGAAGAAAACCGAGAGGCAGATGAACTTGCAAAGCAAGCTAGTATGAAGGACGGCACCATTCCCGGAGCACTAGTAATCTCAAGGCAGCTAGCCCCGAGTTTCGAACAAGCGAATCTGATAACTGCAATCGAAGAAGGAACCTGGATGACTCCTATCCGGAAATATTTGCAAGATGGCATACTACCCGACAGGCGTGACGAAGCCAAGAAGATCTTGAGGAAAGTTCCCCACTACACAATGCAAGAAGGCATCCTCTACCGGCGTGGCTTCTCTAGCCCCCTATTAAGATGCGTCGCCGGGAGGGAAGCCAAGGAGATATTAACAAACATCCATCAGGGAGGATGCGGAGATCACACTGGAGGACAGACTTTGGCAAGAAAGATGCTCCGATATGGATATTACTGGCCCACACTGAACAAAGATGCCCTAGACTTCGTTAAGAAATGCGACAGATGTCAGAAGTTCGCCAAGATCCCTCGACTGCCCACAAACGGAATTACTCAAATGACCAGCCCTTGGCCCTTTGCTGTATGGGGAATTGACTTAATTGGCGAACTGCCAACGGGCCGAGGCGGCGCCAAATATGCTATAGTGGCAGTCGATTATTTCACCAAATGGGTGGAAGCGGAACCTTTAAATAAAATATCTTCAGCAAAAGTTATCAACTTCTTGATCAAAAACATTCTGTGCAGGTATGGAGTCCCCCTCAAGATCGTATCAGACAACGGACCCCAATTTGACAGCGAAGAATTTGCCGACTGGTGCCAAGAGCATGGAATTCATAAAAGCTTCTCATCAGTAGCTTACCCTCAGGCAAACGGACAAGTTGAAGCTGTCAACAAAATTCTCAAAACCCTAATCAAGAAGAAACTTGAAAAGTCAAAAGGCGCTTGGGTGGACGAACTTCCTACGGCACTATGGGCATACCGCACATCTTTCAGAACATCAACGGGACATACTCCTTTCTCTTTGGCATATGGATCGGAGGCAATGCTCCCAGTTGAGACTATTGTGCCTTCCCACCGTAGGATCCACTACAACCCAGAAGAAAACGAAGAACTCCTCCTCATGTCTTTGGATCTGATTGAGGAAAGGAGAAACGATGCAGCACTCAAAGCAGCAGCTCACAAACAAAAAGTGGCAGCACTATACAATTCCAAAGTCAAGCATCGCAGCTTACAAGAAGGAGATCTTGTCCTCAGGCGAATCTTTCCGCGCCCCGGGGCACTGGACCCCATCTGGGACGGACCATATGTAATTCACAAAGATCTCCACAACGGAGCTTACATTTTGTCAACAGTGGACGGAGAGGTGTTCCAGAGGGCATGGAACATCCGACACCTCCGTCGATACTTTTCTTAACTTGTACTGCCCATATGAAGTGAATTAACAAAGAGAATCAGTGGACGTAGGCATTTTCGTGCCGAACCACTTTAAAAAATCTTGTCTCTTTTTAACTTGTTCCTTTATGTCTTGGCTACTTGTTAAGCGTTATCCCTTTCTGTTGAACAAAATCCTATGGCATCTCCACTCAAGACGCACCGCGGCCTCATCTAGACTAGGCCTAACAGGTACGCCACGATTCTATGCACTCGCCAATGAGACTCTTTTGCTCCAGCATCCCTCTGCTGCGGGTTAACTCATTGCGCGCCTGCCCTCAAAGCCAACTGTAATGAGCCGATTATAAGTCATCATAAAGGCCGACTATAGCCGATGGCAGCTCATTACGGCGTTCGGCTCGTCGGTAACCGTGAACCTACTTTAAGCCCCAACATAAGGTGTGGCCAGCCAGGGGTAGTTCACGGCCAACGGCACCCACGCTAGCCGGCCACGGTAAATCGAATAATACCCACGATTACGGACCATAACGGTTCGGGTAGTTACCGTGCGCGATCTCGGCTCCGATGTGTCTTAAGTGCGGCTGTGGTAAAAAAGAAAACTCCCCGCGGAGGCGTAAGATGGGTGACAAATGTCTCCAAGACCCACAGCTAGGGAAAGTGACTACAAAACCCGTTTGCCACGAACTTAAGCACATCGACGGCCTTCCGTGACTGGAAGTTTTACTTTTACTATATTTCCATTTCATTTAAATATTTTTCTCCTATCCTGTATAACAAACTCTAAAGTACAGGAAACCAAATAGGAAGCATTCACTCATGAGGCTCTAAGCCTGCATGCTGGGTAGCAGGGCGCTCTGCTATACCCGTAAACAGTTACACAAGACACTCAAAGCTACCGCCTGCGAATAAAACATAAAGGGCGGTACTCTCTTCTCTTGTACATAAATGCGTAACTATAACTTATTCATACACTGACATTGCAAAACGTGAAATTATATTTCAAGCAAAAACTTAACATCAAACACAAGTGGAATCACAGGCATATACATAATTATACTTCTCACACAGCACATAAAGATAGCAACAACATTTGAACATGACAAAATCAACTTATATTATAAGATCACACGAAGTTATTCTTTGCAAATAATTTTATTACAGTTGCATATCAAAGACTAACATGAACAGTGATAAAAAAGAAACAAAAAGATGGCAGATGCATCCACACTCCATCACCAACTCCCCCAGCCTACTTAGCCGCAGGATCGGAGCCCCCAGCATGTGGATCTGAAGTTCCACCTGTCCAGATCAGAAGAGGAATTCATTAAACGAACGATCAAGTTATGAAAACACGAAAAGAAAAGAAAGGGAAAAGAATAACTCACCAGCATCCGCCGCTTGATCCTCATCATCCAACTGCACGCCCGCTTCCTCCGCAGCAAGCAGCCGCATCCCCTCCTTCACCGCCGCTTGCTCCTCCTTTGAGAACTGAGCAGTAACCGCACTCAAGTTGAAAGCCTCTCCGCCTTCCTTACCCGCGTTCACCCTGGCCTCCTCTAAAGCCTGGAGATACACCTTGGCCATGACCCGAGGGTAATCGTCCATCCAAGACAAGCCGCCCTCTTTCCAAGTATGGAAGTACATATCCTGAAGCATCTCATCCATCATCCCCTCATTTTCCTCAAACTCCTTCACCCGAGCCTCGGAAGCTTGCAACTTAGCGACGGCGACGTCCCTCTCTGATTGGTATCCTCAAGCTAGTCAGCGCTGGAGTGACCTCCTCATTTCCTCCTCCTTCAACCTAAGGGACCTCCCCATCTCTCCATCTCCTCCTTCAACTCAGCCTGAGCCATCTCCGCAGCCTCGAGTCTCCCCGACAACTCCTCTACCCGCTCGAGATCCGCATTTCGAACCTCATCCACCGTTGTAATGGCCATGTTAATCCGCTCCCTGCAGGTAACCTCCATCTTCCGTAACTCCGCCCTACTGGCCTTCTCCATGGTCTCTTTCAGACGCTGGGAGGCTTCCTCATGCTGGGAGATCTGGATGCTTGGTCGGCAAGCTGCTTGGCCTGATCGGCAACCTTTAGCCTTAACCGAATATTAGCACTCCCAATCTCCTCCCCGGCCTTGACCAATCGAGCATGATGCTCCATTAACTTCTTAGTCTCTTCGGCCACCCGGTCAATATTAGCCTTGGCCTCGTCCCCCATAGTAACTACCCGAGTAGTAAGCAGATCAAGATCTAGGGACTTGGCCTCATCCAGCACACGTACCATGGGTTGCGGGGAAGTAGGTGCTCGCCCGTGGTCTCATCAAATGAAATGTCCCGAAAACTTGGGTCTAAATCAGGATGGCCGGCAAAAGGGTCACGAGGCACGGGGCGAAGCACATCGGGACGCCTTATATGAATGACAGTAGAACTCTTGGAAGGAGGAGGAGGGGGGCAGGGCTCCGTGCTCTCCTCCGTTAGTATCACAAGGAGGCTGAGGTAGGGGGAGACAGAGTAGGAAGCTGCGAAGCAGAGAAGACTCAAATAAGGAACGGCTCCGCTTCCTTTTCTGAATGCCCTCTTCGATGACCCCAAGAAGAGGGCGGTACTTGACTACGTCCCCAGTGCGATCAGTAGAAGGTTTCGCGGAAGCCCTCCTCGACTTAAATTGTTCAAGGCGGGTGTCGAACATCCGACGTTTTACCCGCCCTGGCCTGCCCCTGGAATAAGAACAAGTGTTACGAACATACAATAATCCGCAATTCAAAAAATGTGCTGAGTTAAAAAGAAAGAAAAGTGAGGAGACACATCTGTTATACAAACCCGGCGGAGGAGTGGGATACTGCAATAAGTCCTGGATCTCATTCCAGGACGGAAGTGAACCGTAAAAAATTTCTAAGTCCTTATCGAAATAGAATCGGCAGAAGACAAAAGTTCACCTTGCATCGCCGGGGTCACCCTAGCTGAGGAACCCTTAGAGGATGGGTCAGTGCTAACCACAGCTTTGCCGGTTTCCTCTGCCTTCTCCGTTTCCTTCTCTGTTTCCGACTCCCCTCTGACTCCCCGAAGGCCCGACGGAGAGCCTCATCCAGTTCGAGGTCCTGCTCAGAGGTTAGAGCAGCAACACCGCTACCACCCTGACCATCGCCATCTCCTCCACCTCCGACCCTTCTCCAACTCACCTCCTTCCTCCTCTTCTACACCTTCCTCCTCCGGGACATCCGGGCAAGTACTTGGAGAAGGGCCATCGGACTCCTTGAGCTTCTTGCCTCCAACGACTGGACGTTGTGCAAAGGGCTTCCTCTGCCACCCTTCGCTGTCACCCCACCTTTAGGCTGGGCAGCCTTCTCTTCTGCCGTGTCCCTCTGTTTGACTACGGACTGATGTGGGAGGATCAAATTATACATCAAGAGCCTGGCATTCCTAATCAAATAAGCAGCCGATCTGTCTCTCCCGGAAATAGCTTCAATTTCAGCTGCCATCTGAACCAAGCGATCATCTTCCACAACGCAAAACCACCTGTCGCTAGCAAGAAATAAAAGCGCATAAGAGAGAGAATTACAGCCAAGACAGGAATTATGAGTAGAGTTTTGACTTACATCCGGAGGTAAATCGGCGAATAGAGACGGAGTCATCCCTAACAAAGAACCATCCTTCTTGAACATGCTATACTTCGAGTATAAATCCAAAACCGGCTTGAAGGAAACGGCTGACTCCAAGCTAATATATGGGGACCCCTTCCTGTACCCCCTCAGATTGTACAGATATCGTATTTCCCGGTTGGAGGGGGCACGCCCGTATCTCTTCTGGAAGATAGCATACAAGCAAACCAGAATGGCATAAGAGTTGGGCTGGAGCTGGAATGGAGCCCACCTTCAGATAAGTGACGAAGCTTAATATCCAGGCGTTGACTGGAGGAATAGCCCCGCACATTACAATGGTAACGGCTGTAAGCGAAGTACCCCTCAGGGGGATCATATGGCATGACCCCCTCCCCCGGGAACAGCATAAGAGCCCTGTCTATCCCAAAGGAACGGGATATAACGTCAAGTTGCTCCTCCTTTAGGGAGCTAGGAAAGCAGTCGGGAGGGGAGACCAGAAGTTCCTTGTGGACCATGTCCGTCCACCAACGACCTCGGAACAGGTCGATGTTGCCCGGATCCTGGTTGGGCTGGGGGGCACAGAAGAAGATCTCCTCCATCCTTGGATTTCCGTCTGTCTGATCGTGTTTCCGCCTTGCGAGACATTTATCTGCATACACAAAAGTGAAAAACATGATGTTAGAACAAGAATACAAGCAAGCATACATAAGTCCAGAATTCCACCCAAAGACCGAATACAAAGTTCATTCGGCACTAGGGTCTTATGCTCATTCGGCACTAGGGACTTAAGTTCATTCGGCAATGGGGTCATAAGTCCATTCGGCACTAAAAAACACATCCGGTATACATATCATTCGGTAAAACAAAACCCTTCGTGGCATTCGGCAATCATATTCATTCGGTGATAAAAAACCATTCGGCAAAAGAATATATACCTAATTCGGTATAAGCTTGGTTCGGCAGAAGTTTGGTTCGGCTAAAAACTGATTCGGCTCTCTTTGGTTCGGTAAGGGAAAACTAAGGGGGGTAGCCTCTATATATAGGCAAACTCAGGATTGCCGAACCAGCTGGTTCGGCCTACCGGACCAACATACCGGACCAGCGTACCGGTCCAACCAACAACCGAATAAAACTGTCTCTACCAGCAGAAACCAGAAACAGGGGGCACGCAAGGCGCTTCACTCAGATAAGTACCGAACTCCAGAACTAACTAATAAAATAAGATTATGACAACGGATGAATAAGTCGTAAAACTCCCACTAGCATGAATTAAATCGTTCACACGTGTACGCGACCACGAATGGTCCATAGGCACGCTCTGAATGGTCATTAACCCTATCATCGTGGGAATTTACACTTTGACACGCATTTTTAAGCCCATCGGTCAAATGGATATTTGATAATTGTGAAATGGCTAAGCTACTTACACATGTACGGGGTCGCGAACGATCCCTAGGCATGCTCTGAGCTGGCGATAAGCCACCTTGGCAAACGACCCAGGGAACCCACTCTAACGTGAACCTGGCATCGACGATGCTAAGCCCCTTCGGGGCACACTTGCTCGTCCCGAGCGACACAGTTCACTTGATCACAAATATTTCGACCCCGAACGGTCGTTATTTGAAACCACACTAAAACTATAAATCTCTTTGCAGGACATCCACAAGTTATAAACATCCAGCCCATGACATTACAAGACGAGTCTTCCCACCAACGAGAAACAAAGCGCGGACACGTGCAAGCACGTGCCCCACTTTGGGGGGCAAATGTTGGGCGGATTTTCACCCAGAAGATCTCGAGACCGAGATAGCGTCAGTTACACCCGGGTTCGTAACCTCCAATCCATTCGGCAGACACAAGGCTCAATGCTAGCATAAAATCCATTCGGCAATTCAAGCATGGTGGTTCATTCGGCATGGGTTCATTCGGCATTCCCAACCTAGTCCGGCAACCAGACTCACCCTCACAATCCCACTACCGAACGAGGTTGGTACCGAACCAATCACCACCGGTCCAATACCACACAACCAAACCGGACCAATCTCCACATCAATGCCGAACCAACCTCTTCATCACCGGACCACCATGACCGGACCACGTACAACCGAACCAACCTCCAAGCTCACTACCGAATCAACCATCTCAGAGGACCTCAACACGGCCGAACCAAGGCTTCGCCGAACCAGAACGCTACCAGGCCAGATTGCTTCAGCCCGGGCCCACTAGCAGCTATATACTTCCATGACCCCTGCCCCCTACCTCATTCTATAAATAGAGGGGCAGGGGTACAACAATGGCAGACAAGTTTGAGAGCTCAAGCGAGGAAGGAACTTTCAAACCACTTTCATACACTTGTATACAACGCATTGTACTTGTAATCTGGAAGAAAAGAGATAATAACATATAAAGTGGACGTAGGCACATTCTGGGCCGAACCACTATAAATCTGCGTGTCTTTTACATTTCAGCCCCTACTTTTCTCATATTTACATACTCATCTAAAATCATTGAAAATCACATATAATCAACTAAATAATACGACTTGGAGGTGTTTGTCCATTTTTTGTGCAAACAGTTTCTGTGCATGCTGTGTAAATGTATATGGATATAAGCCTTTGTATGAATAAAGGCACATGCGTATCCAAATTAACCCATTTCCTCTCCATATGTTCAAATTTAGGTTATGATCCTTAAAGGTAAATTGTTAGTAACAATTAAGTTATATTTTTAAAAATATTTTTAAGACTAATTGATAAGTAAAGTTGCAGAAATCAAGAAAACACAATGAAGTTTATTACTAGACAGAAAATCAAGTATTGAAATTTCTAGTTTTGATTGCATGATTGAATTCGAGCTTCGAAACCATGATTTTTGGTATGAATTTCATGATTTTTAAGTTTGAGAATTGGGAAATTATGGCTTGATCAGAAAATGAAATTTTCTTTGATTTCCGACGACGCCAAGGACCAGTAGCCTTAGGGTATTGACTAAGGTTAGCTTGTTGGTCGATCATCGAGGGAAATATGGTTGGCAAGTTCATACGTCGCCATGGAGGTGCGGCAAGGAGATAGTAGGGTTTTTGGGGGGGTTTTTTGGTCGATGATTTTCCAAAGAATACTACATCGTTGTCGATGCATCGAGTTTGATCGAAGCAAGTGAGATCGATACGTGAAGTCATGGCACAGCTATGGGTGGAATGGTGCGTGGTCTGGTGAAATAGATCGACGAGGCGAGGAGGTTTTGTCAGCAGGTTTGGGTTCGAGGAACTATCGACAAGCTCGAATTCATTTCCAGTCGTTTATGTTGAACATGGGTGGTCGGGATGCTCGGAAGGACTGTGGGTGGTGTGCTAGTGGTCGCAACGTTGATCGATGATGGTCGGAACGCTTGTGAATGTGCACCTGTGCACTTTAATATCTGAGATAATTTGTGATCGAGGAAGAAGCATAAATCTTCAGGTCTGGCTCGGGAAAGGCTGTGGTTTGTCTCGTGTAAGCAGAGAAGAGGGAAACTCGGGAATTTGCTCGAGGATTCTTGAGTCTGGCTCGGAATTTTTCTTTGATAAGCAAATAAGGTTCAAAAATAAAATAAAGTGTTTAAGTTTTTAAAAGAAGAAATCAAGTTTTAAAACTAGCTTCAAAGATTTAATTTTAGAATTAAATGTTATCTTTAAAATTTCCTTGAGTTAAATAATGATTTAACAAGTTTATTAAAAAGGCAAAAGAATGGTTAGCCAAGTTAATTAATGTAAGTAATTATAGGATAGTTAATTACTTAATGAAATAAATTATGGTTTAATTAATGTAAGTAATTAAAGATAGTTTATTATTTAATGTAATTAATAGAAGGTTAATTGATATAAGTAATTCAGAATAGTCACTTATGAAATTGATTTGGTATAGTTGCTTTTTATAATTTATAAAGTATAATTACTTATTGTAAGTAATTAAAGGATTATTACTTAATGGAAGTAATTATGGATTAATTACTTAGTGTAATAAATTAAAGAATTAATTAATGTAATTAATTAATATTAGTAATTAAGGTTAATTAAGAATGTTATTAATTAAAGATTACTTGCTAAATGTAAGTAATTAAAAGAGTGATATATAAATGAAAGTAATAAGAAAATCATTAATTAATACAATTAATGATAGTAATTAAAGATTAATTAATATGAATAGTTAAAGAATAATCAATTTCTTAATTAATTAAATGCTAATTACTTGATGTAATTAGAGGATAATTAATTAAGGAGAATTAATTAAGATGGATAGTTAAAGGATGATTAATTAATTGATTTTTAAATTATTAATGTTAAGTAAGTAGGATTAAAAGTAGTCTACTAATTAAAGTTAGTAATTAATTTAAATGGGAGATTAAGTTAATTAGAGAGGAACATCTAATTAATCTTGCTTATGAATGATTGAATGGTATTGGATGATTAGATTAATATCTAGTCTGATAACTTGTAATGTACTATGTTATGACATGATGGTTTGAACTGTGATAAGACGGGTTATTTATCGATAATGAATTGTTGTATAGATATGAAACCCTGTATTTTAAATTGAATTTTTACTTAAAGGTGGTTTTGCATTCGAAGAGACCAGGGACGGGTATCAGTAAATACCCGAAATCACTTCGATTTGTGATCTACAATAATTCTTTATAGATTTGATATGTGAAATCAATAGGATGGAATGGAATAATTTAAGTCAACTGGACCATTGAAATTATGTAGTGGTCCTTAAAGGATTGTTTGTTAAATAAGTGTTCGCTATAACATGACAGAACTCGTAGTAATGAATGAGTTACCCCGAGTTTTAGTTATGTTTTAAAATTAGTGTTTCAAATCTTATGAGTTTACTCACGCTGGTTTCCAGCCTGACCCAGGTGTTACTTTGATGTAATAATCGTGTCAGACCGAGTATTACAGGTTTTCAAGTAGGGACATTCTGGAGCTCAGGAGGCGAGCTGGATGGCAGGAACGTGTGGAGTTTACAACTATGTTTTTGAGATTGTTGTGATATTAGTTTGAGAAATGTTGATATAACTGCCTAGTCTATTTGTAAATGGTTTTTAACTCTGATGAATTGTATGCAATCTAAAAATTACAGCTTTTCTTTGTATAAATGCTATATTTATTATTATATTTAATCCGCTGTGAATGTGAGATGTTGTTGTTACTCTATTCTTCTTCTACCTTCTTCTTCTTCTTTTCTTTAATAATCTGGAATTTTCGGCATTCAATTTCTCGACACTTCTACCATGAACGTTTTAGTGTCGAATTCTCGAGGTTGAAATTTGAAGATGTTACATTTTGGTATCAGAGCATAAGATTAAGCGAGAACCTTGGCTCTAGTGGTTTACTTGTTAAGGATAGGGTAAATGGTACCCTAGAATGAGTTGAGAGTAGTATATATGAGGGTATTTGTTATTTTCTTATGAAATGATTTTAAAAATGATTTTATGTAAGTTATATTTGGATATACATAAAGCATTAGTATTTCAAACATATTAAGGTAATTGGTTGTTGTATTATTTGAATTAAAAGTAATAATAAGAATTAAGTGGTAATAGAAATGCAAACAATTAGGAAATTGGATAATATAAACTATATAAGTAAGGTAAGCTAGAAATGGATTCAAAACTAGAAAATAAAATCCTGAATTTGTAGAAGTGTTTTCAAAAGGTTGAATTAAGTGACCCTGATTTTATATAAATTATAAGATAATATATAGTGAATTGGTATCCAGATATGATAATCTTGGTTATTATCATAAATGGTTGTTGTGTTTAATAATGAAATGTTTTAAGGAAGTAACAATTTAAGTAAGTATGACTTGTAAATTGGGAAGATTTAAATTGTGAAATTTTTAATCGAAGTCTAGAAATTTTGGAATTTGTTTCAAAGTGCTAAAAGAAGTAATAAATAGTATTATGTGAATTAAATGGTCCTGTTTTAAACAAGAGTTATTTGGAAATTTAAAAGAAAATTTGTTTTGAATTAAAACCAAGGGTGGTTTAAAATTTAAACTATAACTTGGTATGCAAAGGAAATAAATATGTATATACGTGGGATATACGTAATATTAAAAATGATTTCAAATAAACACTAAGTCTTGAGTTTTAAATTTTTCCTTGGAATGTGATATGAAAACACAAAGAAATAAGTTTTTAAACTTAAGTGGAAAGATTATTAATAAGAATTTTAAAATTTGACTGGGAATTCAAATTGGATAAAGTTGACTGGATTAAATTGAAGTGAATTTAACTTTAGGAAATATTAAATAAGTTTAGAACAAACAACATAAATTGAAAATTTCAAGATGAAAATGAGATTTAACTTGGAAAGTTAAATGGTTGATTTGAATTGGGAGTATGTGTGATCTCAAAATGGGTTTGAGATCTGGAAAATGGAATTAGATGCTATTGATGAATGTTTTAAATAATTTGGGCGTTATTTATTTTGAATTATCCTAATATCAGTTCTGTTGGAATTGATAATCCATAAAACTGTGAATTGGATTATTTTAATTAAATTAAGAAATGGATCGCGGTCCATTATTGAAATGAAATAGAAATAAGAATTGAACTTATGAAAAGGGAATTGCTTTGAACTTAAAGATTTAAATGTTAGAAATGAGCTTGTCGAAAATTTGTTAAGTATTGGTCTTGAAGTTAAAATTGGGTAGTAAAATTGGATTCTGAAGATTAAATCATTTATAAGTTTTGAACTCTTATTTGAATTTTAAAAATAAGTTAAGTAAAGGTAATTTAAAATGGAAATTTGAAAATTGGACTCAGAATTAAACGGTTTAATTTTTTTTCTTCAGTTGAATAAAGGTTAATTTGATTTAAGGGATTAAATCAACATTTAAAATTTAACTCGATTTTATATAATTCGAGATGGTTTAAAGTTGAGATTGGAATTGAAATTAGTTCAAATTGAATTTGATTTGAATTAATTAGAATTGTGATTGAAGATGGATAAGCACAAAATTCAAATGGAAAATTTGAATTGAATTAATTTGAAGTTGAGTAAGTTTAAATTCAAATAGAGAATTGTTTTGAATTTGGGATAGAAATAGAAGTTAATTCAAATTGAATTGAAATTGAATAAATTTAAATGGAAGTGAAAATTGGAAATTGATTGGAAAAGGAGATTGGGATTGAATAGTTTGGCTCTGAACTATTTTTTTCAAATAAATTATTTTAATATAAACTGTTTTAAATCTATTTTCCTAACTATTTACTATACAACTTTTCTTTTTAAAAACCAAACTATTTTATACTTATTTTGTGACGCCCCACCTCTATACTCACGCTAGCCAAGGACACTACGGAGTAATGCCGTCAACTAGCGTGAAGAATAAGGCCGTTGAGGAGCGACAACCCGTGTAATTGCTTTGTGCAAGCACCGATATGTCAGTTAGAATAACATGCATTTCATTTCAAGTGGAAACCCGACACGTCGATACAAACTCAAAGCAACCACACAACGGCTATATATAATCTTCGAAAACAAATATAGAAATAAACATAACACAAATCAGAACCGATGTTCATATCTCAAAGGCAGAAACAGATATGAATATTACACATAAAAGTGTATATCAGAGTAGTGGTCAAACAAGATCCACAACATCACAAAAGAATAGTTACAAGCGCTACACAAAAGAATAAGTATACATAAAGGAGTCTCTATCTCGAATGTATACTAACAAAAACTACTAAACTAAAGTAGTTATCCAAAAGTCAAATGAAGGACCATGATAGGAAGTCAAGCAGAAGCACCTGAAACATCTCGGTCTGACCCGAGTATTATTTAATAAGAAAATAATAAACAGATCAGTCTAGCAATAAATATCAGATAAAATGACATAGAATAAGAGATATAACCATAATGCCATACCGTGATAAGTATGTAATTGAAAACAACCAAGAGATTAATCAATGTCACAAGAATCTTCTCAAAGATAAAAAGAAATGTTGTACTCTTTATTTCATTCACCCAACCATAAATATTGACAATTATATCAATGCCAATTACAAAAGTTAATGACACACAAATTCACCGGTGCACAAATATTGATAAAACTTATCAATGTAAATCACGAAAATTAGTGAAACACAAATTCTGGAAATCAATCAATAGAAATCCAGAAATCACAAAAAAAGGGGGAAAGAGGCCTGTTACTAGAACGGGAGCATAAAAACTCACCAACGCGTGTATCACGAAACAGAACGCTATTCCATGGTTGCTAACCATTAATTTTGAGCCGAAGCTCCACTAAAACGACCCGAAGACCATGAGCCGAAGCCCCACTAAAACGGCCCGAAGACCATGAGCCGAACCTCCACTAAAACGCCCCGAAGAACATGAGCCGAAGCTCCACTAAAACGGCCCGAAGACCATGGGTCGCTACCCCACCAAGCCGAAGCTCCACTAAAAAAGGGGTTTAGTCTCCCTCGCAGACAAAGAGACATCGTACATTGCTAGTCTAAATCACAAAATGATCATCATTGATCGATAAGTGTAAATTACACTAAGCTAAATGACATCGTATATTGCTAGTTAATAAATGAGTTTAGCTTCATGTCCCATAACCACTAGCTTAACTTAATTATTTACGAACAAATTGTAGACTTCCACTCGAGGTTAAGTGTAAATTACACTAAGCTAGTAAATAAATGAGTTTATCTTCATGTCCCATAACCACTAGTTAACTTAATTATTTACGAACAAATTGTAAATCTCCACTCGAAAATTGTCACAAGAGATTCAATCAAACAAGTCCAAGAATTAACCGACGAAGTAAACGCAAGCATTTCATACCACTTGTTTTGCTAAGCCATTTAATTAGATTTATCATACGAATGAGGTAAAGGTTTGTATATACTAATAGATTGGAAAACGGTTTAAGAAACGACCTTTGTAATAAAATAGTGTTGAAATCGTTTTGATGAAAGAATTTTGATATTTACTACTAGTATTGAAACCTTTATATTTTTAAAAGTGACAAATCACAGAAATGATTGTAGAAACAATCAGTCACTAAAATCCACATTCGAAGACGTGAATAAAAATCCAAAGAAATCGATACCGAATCCATCAAAGTGGAAATACCCAAAAATTCCGGAAATAGTTATCAAAGTCGATAATAAATGAGAATCAACAATTCAAATAATCACAAATCGATTAGATTTGGGAAAGCAAAGCAAAATGAGGATAAATAGGCAAAACAGGGAAACAGGAGCACGTCGGTCGACTGAATCACTGAGTTTGGTCGACCGGACCAGAAACATAGAAGTGTTCTGGTAGTAGGTCGGTTGACCAGCTTACTGAGTTCGGTCGACCAGAACCTGTTTCCAGCACTTCCCAGCCTATCTAAACGAGGGCCAATCTCGACCAAATTGCAATCGTTCGATCAACGGCGCTAAGGGTTTATGCCAATCGACTACCGGCCTTATATGCTCCTCGATGCATCACCAAAAGCATGATAAAACAACAAAGCTATGATTTTTAAACATTTGACTTAAAAACACCAAAAATTGGAATATTTACAAAACCAATCCAAATCCAAATCAAATGCACATGATTGAGTGTTAGGAATTCATATCTAGCAATCGAAGATGATTATAGACTAAGATGTGAGATAAAAATCTCACCTTTAAACCCAAAAACAATGAATGAGAAGCTTGAAGACAAGGGAAGATTTACCACACTTCAATCTCAACACAAGAAGCTTGAATCTAAGCTTAAAAGAGAAACATTTTCCAAATTAGGTTTAGTAATTTTTTAAAATTAAAGAGAGAAAGAGTTGTAGAAGATGAAGAGAAGGCTTACCAATGGCTTCTCTTTGATTTTGGAGCAAGAATTTTAGTTTGCAAAGGAACTAGGGCTTAGGAATTCTATTTTTCAATCTTTTTCCCCATTATTCTCTTGAGCTTGAGAAAGTTAGGAAATGAGGAATCAATGAAGAGAAGTGGAGAGGGGTTGGGTTGATATAACCAGAATTGGGCAAATGGGCTAAACCCAAACCCAAAGCCCTATAGAAAAGTAGCAAAAATCAACTTACTCCAAACATGTCGAAGCTTATACTCAAAAAGGTTGCAAACGACATTTTGAACTCAATGGAAGGGGTCTCGAGTCCCAATTCGACTGTTTTCAAAAAGTAGCTTTTTAGACCATAATCCGACTAACGATGAAATATTTAAATAAAATATTTAAATATACATTCGATAAATATGCGGGTTGTTACAGACTCCCCTCCTTAAAGAAATTGCATCCTCGCAATACTTAAGAAGAAAATAAATAGTAACAACCATAAAAGCATATCAACACAAAAGAAAATTTGAAATAAGAAGTTCACCAAAAAGAGCACAAAAGGGTAAGTCCGAACGTGTTCGCTCGATGATTTCTCTGGATTCTCAAGATCTATCCTTGAGATTTGAGAACCAATGAATTTTCACGAAGTACATCTTTATTCCGAAGGCTTTCAACCTCCGAAGCGATGATGCGAATGGAATGTTGCTCATAAGCCAAATCTGGTGAAACTTCAATTTCCTCAATAACACCGGGCTCAAGAATAAAAAATCGGAATCCCTAAGGCATTTCCGTAGTCGAAAGACGTGGAAAACGTCATGAATAGCAAAAATTTGAGCCGGTACAATGGCGTAGCACAATAATGGTACGCCCGAGAGACTAGAAACTCGAATAATTTGAAACAACGGCGTAGTACAATAACGGTACGCTAGATGAACCAAAGCTTAAATAATTCGGAATATCTACGCAGTACAAAAATGGTACGTCCAATGAACCGAAGCTCAAATAATTCAGAACACCGACGCAGTACAAAAACGGTACGTCCAATGAACCGAAGCTCAAATAATTCGGAACAACGACGCCGTATAAAAACGGTGCGTCCAATGAACCGAACACCATAAAAGAACATCGGATGCAAGTCCATAAAAAAAATGAGACAAAGCTCAATAAAACAAGGTACATCGAAACGTCCGATGAACTTGGTAAAAGATCATTCCATTCGGACATCATCAAAAAGACAACCACTCGTTTCTTACGACTAAGGGCATTGGCAACATGATTTCCCTTCCGGGAGTATACAAAGAATATTATGATCATAAGATGCAAGGAACTCTAGCCAACATTAAGTTCCTTATGAGAAAATAAATATTCCAAAGATTTATGATCGGGGTACAGAATAAATTTCTCCCCCAAAAATGATGATGCCAAACTCTAGAAGCAAAAATAATAGCTGCGAGCACTAGATCGTGAGTGGCATACCTAGTCTCGATCGGCTTTACTGATTTAGAAGCACAAGTGATAGCATGTTCTCTTTTGCAAGAGAACGGCATCCAAACCAATACGATTAGCATTGGTACAAAAGATAAAGTCTTGGTTCCCTTCGACAATCACAAGAATAAGAGTATCGAAAAGAAAGAATTTAATCTTCTTTCCCGAAAAGCTCAAAATTTTCAAAATTACATTTATCTTTATGTAATAATCTTTCTATAAAAAATTACATTTCTACAATTCAATATATCGTGTCTGACTGTCTCATCAAAGCGTTTAGGAGATTCTTATCGATAACGCTGATCAAGCGCATCGACCAGAATTCTTAAAGCACTCGATAGGCAATACAATCACAAAATCATCTTCTATATGATAAACATGTTTTTTTTAAAGCCTTTAAGAATATTCTTTGCTCGTTTAAGAGAAAAATCAAATTTGCAAAATTTTAAATTGTTGCTTTCATCCAAAATCAATGTGTACAAGAATGGAGCCATAGAGATCGTAGAATACTCTATTCATAAAATGGATGAAATAAGCTGGACAAACTGAATGACTTAGTAAGTCATTTATAAGTATCATAACGAGTGCGGAATGCGGTAAATGGAATGCTAACTCCCGCGACTCGTAGCCAAATGAAAATCGGTGGCAAGGTCGAACTAAAAAGACCTTAAAACCACTCAAAAGATTTCTTAGGAGATAATCCTAAGACAAGCTCAAAAATACCGGAAAATTCCGCAAACTACCCGAATGAGAAAAATAATGTTTTCCTCATCCTATGGGTTTGAAGAATAAAAATGATGCCGCCAAATTAGAATCGAAATCTGAAAGAAAAATGGAAATCTGTTTAACAGATTAAAAATGTCGAAGACGAATAGTCCACTCGGGGCATGGAATATGGCTTCATAAAAGTCGAGCCAATCCTTTCACAAAAATCAATTCCGAAGTCTAAGTAACGCATAACATGCAAATCGGCCCGGAAAGAAAAATCACATAAAATAATTTCGACATCAATAAAAAGAAACAAGTTGAGTGTTACGGATCCACCATCCGGATTCGCAATTCTCAAAGAAGACATCAAGCACAAATTGTTTTAAAGAAAAAGAATTCAACAAGTTCTGTTGATATAAAATGATGAGATGATCCCATATCATAAAGAACTCAAATAGGAAGATCAAAAAATAAAACAATGTCGTCGAGGATTGAATGAAAAATACCTTGACCAAGAGAAGAGTCGTTCAGCTCCCTCTCTCTCTTGCTTTGAAGTTTGGGACATGAAGACATATAATGGTCCGCACCTTTGCAATAGCGGCAAAAGATAGGTCTTGGACACTTATTTATATAGTGGTCCCTAGAGCCACAATTGTAGCATTCTCCACGATTAGGGATTGGAGTCTTTGCTACCGAAGCTTCCAGCTTCCCCTTCTTATTGGAATTGGGGCCTTTGAACATAATAGGCCTCTTCTTGGAAATCCCAATACCACTATCACCTCCTTTACCAACCTCTTCATGTCGAAGGGTAACATCCACAAGCTGATTGAAAGGAACTTCAAGTTTCAAAGGTAGAACCATTTCGAGGTTCTTACTCAAAGCATAGATAAACTCTTGATTCTTTACAAGATCCATAAGTTGTTGGGAGACATGAATGCGCCATCTAGAGAAGGGCTACTGGATTGACCAGTGCTAGCACTGCTAGAACTAACCATTTCTTCTTCTTTAAGAAAGAAAGAAAGAAGAAGAAAAAGGTTATTCTCAGAATGAATATCAAACAAACTTGATTGATAAAACAAGGCATCATAAAGGAAAATAGGATAGAACGGTACGAAGACACGAATTAAATCCTAAGGCATGACTCCTAAAAAAGACTTAGGACAACGATCCTTGCTAGATTATTCTACATTGTTCCGAAGTTTGGCTCTGATACCAAGATGTGACGCCCGACCTTTATACTCACGCTAGCCAAGGACACTACGGAGTAATGTCATCAACTAGCGCGAAGAATAAGACTGTTGAGGAGTGACCATCCGTTTAATTGCTTTGTGCGAGCACCGATATGTCAGTTAGAATAACATGCATTTCATTTCAAGTGGAAACCCGACACGTCGATACAAACTCAAACAACCACACAGTGGCAATATATAATCATTGGAAACAAATATAGAAATAAACATAACACAAATCAGAAATAGATGTTCATATCTCAAAGGCGGAAACAGATAGGAATATTACACATAAAAGTGTATATCAGAGTAGTGGTCAAACAAGATCCACAACATCACAAAAGAATAGATACAAGTGCTACACAAAAGAATAAGTATACATCAAGGAGTCTCTATCTCGAATGTATACTAACAAAAACTCCTAAACTAAAGTAGTTAGCCAAAAGTCATATGAAGGACCATGATAGGAAGTCAAGCAGAAGCATCTGAAACATCTCGGTCTGATCTGAGTATTATTTAATAAAAAAATAATAAACGGATCAGTCTAGCTATAAATATCAGATGAAATGATATAGAATAAGAGATATAACCATAATGCCATACTGTGATAAGTATGTAATTGAAAATAAACAAGAGATTAATCAATATCACAAGAATATTCTCAAAGATAAAAAGAAATGTCGTACTCTTTATTTCATTCACCCAACCATAAATATTGACAATTATATCAATGCCAATTATAAAAGTTAATGACACACAAATTCATCGATGCACAAATATTGATAAAACTTACCAATGTAAATCACGAAAATTGGTGAAACACAAACTCTAGAAATAAATCAATAGAAATCCAGAAATCACAAAAAAAGGGAGAAAGAGGCCTGTCACTAGAACGGGAGCATAAAAAATCACCAACACGTGTATCACGAAACGGAACACTATTCCATGGTTGCTAACCATTAATTTTGAGCCGAAGCTCCACTAAAATGGCCCGAAGACCATGAGCCGAAGCTCCACTAAAACGGCCCGAAGACCATGGGTCGCTACCCCACCAAGCCGAAGCTCCACTAAAAACGGTGTTTATTCTCCCTCGCAGACAAAGAGACATCGCACGTTGCTAGTCTAAATCACAAAATGATCATCATTGATCGATAAGTGTAAATTACACTAAGCAAGTAAATAAATGAGTTTTGCTTCATGTCCCATAACCACTAACTTAACTTAATTATTTACGAACAAATTGTAGACTTCCACTCGAGGTTAAGTGTAAATTACACTAAGCTAGTAAATAAATGAGTTTAGATTCATGTCCCATAACCACTAGCTTAACTTAATTATTTACGAACAAATTGTAAATCTCCACTCGAAAATTATCACAAGAGATTCAATCGAACAAGTCCCAGAATTAACCGACGATGTAAACGCAAGCGTTTCATACCACTTGTTTTGCTAAGCCGTTTAATTAGATTTCTCATACGAATGAGGTAAAGGTTTGTATATACTAATAGATTGGAAAACGGTTTAAGAAACGAGCTTTGTAATAAAAAAGTGTTGAAATCGTTTTGATGAAAGAATTTTGATATTTACTACTAGTATTGAAACCTTTATATTTTTAAAAGTGACAAATCACAGAAATGATTGTAGAAACAATTAGTCACTAAAATTCACATTCGAAGACGTGAATAAAAATCCAAAGAAATCGATACCGAATCCATCAAAGTGGAAATACCCAAAAATTCTGGAAATAGAAGTTATCAAATTCGATAATAAATGATAATCAACAATTCAGATAATCATGAATTGATTAAATTTGGGAAAGCAAAGCAAAATGAGCATAAATAGGCAAAACAGGGAAACAGGAGCAGGTCGGTCGACTGAATCACTGAGTTTGGTCGACCGGACCAGAAACAGAGAAGTGTTCTGGTAGCAGGCCGGTCGACCGGCTTACTGAGTTCGGTCGACCGGAACCTGTTTCCAGCACTTCCCAGCCTATCTAAACGAGGGCCAATCTCGACCAAATTGCAATCGTTCGAGCAACGGCGCTAAGCGTTTATGCCAATCGACTACCCGGCCCTATATGCTCCTCGATGCATCACCAAAAGCATGATCAAACAACAAAGCTATGATTTTTAAACATTTGACTTCAAAACGCCAAAAATTGGAATATTTACAAAACCAATCCAAATCCAAATCAAATGCACATGATTGAGTGTTAATAATTCATACCTAACAATCAAAGATGATTATAGACTAAGATATGAGATAAAAATCTCACCTTTAAACCCAAAAACAATGAATGAGAAGCTTGAAGACAAGGGAAGATCAACCACACATCAATCTCAACACAAGAAGCTTGAATCTAAGCTTAAAAGAGAAACATTTCCCAAATTAGGTTTAGTAATTTTCTGAAATTAAAGAGAGAAAAATTTGGAGAAGATGAAGAGAAGGCTTACCAATGGCTTCTCTTTGATTTTGAAGCAAGAATTTGAGTTTGCAAAGGAACTAGGGCTTAGGGATTCTAATTTCCAATCTTTTTCCCCATTATTCTCTTGAGCTTGAGAGAGTTAGGAAATGAGGAATGAGTGAAGAGAAGTGGAGAGGGGTTGGGTTGACATAACCAGAATTGGGCAAATGGGCTGAACCCAAACCCAAAGCCCTATAAAAAAAGTAGCAAAAATCAACTTACTCCAAACATATCGAAGCTTATACTCAAAAAGGTTGCAAACGGCATTTTGAACTCAATGGAAGGGGTCTCGAGTTCCAATTCGACTGTTTTCAAAAAGGAGCTTTTCAGACCATAATCCGACTAACGATGAAATATTTAAATAAAATATTTAAATATATATTCGATAAATATGCGGGTTGTTAAATATTTTACAGTTATTTTGAAAACTAATTACTGTTTTACATCTGTTTTACAACCATTTTTGCAATTATCCAACTATTTTACAATTATTTAGCTACTTTACAACTTTTTAAAATTACTTAACTATTTTATTACTATTTGCAACTAATAACTATTTTATAACTACTTATCTATTTTAAAAAAGAATTCAAGCTATTTTCTAATTTCAGCTGGCCAGAGTGCAAACTGTCCATAGTTAAATACAATTGAGATAAGAATTGAATTATTAACCCAAATGGAAATTGGGAGCAATTGTGGATGAGTGAATAGAATCAGAATGAAGGTGAACAGAAAAGAGAATTTGTAACGACCCGTAGAATTTAATAAATTTTATAACGTATTTAATTTGTTTTTTGAGAAATTTTAAACAATAATATTTTAAAATAAAAATTTAATATTTGTCAGCTAAATCAATGGGTGACTGTTGCTTGTAAAACTACTCATATTTAATTCGATACGTTTCATTTCTACTTGTTCCATTCTTTTCCCAGTTGCCTTTTTCATTCCTTAATTTAGGTGCTATTGGCAACAAACGTATCATTTTCAGTACAAAGTTTATATATATATATATATATATATATATATATATATATATATATATATCCCTTACCTTATCTGTGTCAGTTTAAATTGTGAACGGTCGTTTCCTTTATTATCCCTTGAAATTTGTGCTTGAATTTTTTTTCCATATTCATTACTTTACATTTATATCAGTACCTTTAATTGTGACAGTTAATTTCCCTTTGGTTTTAAATTTTGAAACATGCTGCACACGCATATCAATTGCTTAATTATCTGCGTCAATCAAGTGTTTATGTTACTTCTCATTTATTTTATTGCCAACGGTACAAATTCAAACGGTCATCTAGCTTTATTACTCCATTTATCTTTTGTTCTGCACGATCACATGAGAAAACGTATAACGTACGTACGTTTTTCCTTTTTTCATAATTTGATTTGGCTGCAGCTCATATCTATTTGCGTGTATAGATCAACGTGGATATTTATTGCCTAAAATCCTCACCTGCTACTTTATATTTATTATTTATGTGATACGTTTTCCAATTTGTGCCTATTCATTTTTCCTACATTACTTGTTTTAACCGCTGAAACATTTTTAACCTTTTGACAGTTCAGTTTTTCCACTCTACCCATTTTATATATTTCTTTTCTTCCCTCTCTCCCTCTTCTCTGCTTTCAATATAAATTTGTCAAATCCACCTTCATATTTTCACTCGGCAAGGAAAAAAAATTTAATAAAAATAAAAGCATCGCTGCTTCATCTTTTGCCGCCTGGATCTCGTTGCCTTCGCCAATTCCAGAATAAGCCTTCTACTTCCATCCCCTTCATCTAACAGCATCCCCGCGCTCTCCCGCACCTCCGCCTTGTGGCAGCACCCATGCTCGGCTTCCCCCTCATTTATATACTTATATAAGCAAGTTGTTTTAAAACTTATTTTGGGTTAATCTACAGTTTTGATATCAAGGTTAGCATGCTTTTGTTATATACATAATACATATAGGTTAGTTTAATGTGTTTGCTGTTATACAAAAAAGATATGTATATGGTTTTGGTTGATATATTTTCAAATAAGGTTGTACTAGTATGGGTTGGCATGTGATATATAGTGTGATATAAACTTTGGAGATAGCAAATATATGGCCTGCAAATTTATTCATACGTATATTATGTTATAGTATATTTCATTTTATCAAATCTTTTTATATGGTGTTATAAGTTGCTTCTTCATCTTTTTTGTATGATGCATGTGTTACATATAATAGTATAATATATTATGTCATAGTATATTTTATCACCGTTGTTTATGATTTTAAAGTACATATATATAATTTACTATATGTATATGTCAGTTTTGGATCAAAATACATTAGTATATATAGATATAACTCAGAGCTTTCTATTTTGTGTTAATATATGTACAAACTTATATTTTGTTTTGCATGTGAGTTTTATCTGTTATATATATAAAGGTAGCATATATATTCTATATTCTTTTATATGAATACTTTGCTTTCTAATTATATATATACGTTTTAATATAATATATATAAACTTATATAAATTTTAAATAGTCTGTTATACAAATTTTACCAGTCATGCATATATTAATTTTGTTATAGTATGTTATGTTAAAATTGGTCATATTTTTATGTAAGTAATGTGTTTAAGTAGATATATATAACAATTTTAAATTTTATTATACATTTATGTTTTGATTCTTTAATAAATATATGTATATATTTGGGATTAGTAGTCTTTTGTTGTGTAAAGAAATTTGTGCAAAATTTTGCTTTAAACTTTTTGTTTTGTTTGAGTTAGTGAGGAGTTTTATAAACATTGGTTTAAATAGAAAATAGATGCAGATGTACCCAGTATATGTAGGTTAGTGTATATGAATTCTTAAAAGATGTTAGCATTTGTTTATTTTTGATTTGAAAAAAAAAATCAGTCGCATCATTGTTTAAGCTGCACCGATACCTATTTCTTTATATATACAAATTTATGTACGTCGTATAATATGTTGAAAAAACTTATATAATGCATATGTTTATGTGGAGGCTGATGGATTGTGTACATGCTTATAATTGTTTATTTATATATGGTCTATTTAAGTAAATGATATTAAGTTCCGTGATATATGTTATACTATTTTATATAAAATAACAAACTTTTTGTTAGTGTTGTAACTCATTGTTAAAGTTAAAATATATAATTATTTTGTTTTGATCGGCTATTTTAAGTATTATATATATTTGTTTTTTTTTAAAATAGCATCTTATTTTTTTAGGCGTCAGCATGAATTTTTTTGGGTCTGCATATGTTATACTTGTTAAGTTGTTCATATTTTAAGATATGTATAAAGTATATGGGGTTATGATGGATTTAATTATATTTCTAAGTACGCTTAAAAGCTTGTATATAAAATGAGTACCGACTTTGGGTAAATGTAGGTGTTTTAGATAAATTGCATTTTATTCTAAACCAACGGATTTTGAAATGTGTGTATATATATAATATGTGTTTATGAAGTTGTTGTGGGAAATAGTTTAAGTATACTAAAAAAAATCTTTGATTTTTAATGCTTGAGTTAAGAATGATGATTTAGAAATTTTTATATTGTTTTGGTTCTTGTCTTAAATTAGAATACGGAATATGTATTGATAATATGTCTATTTTCAATTTACGTCAAACTGATCCTAATCGTTCCATCGATTCCTCATCATCAGTTGTCCGTCGTGCCTGTTTTCTTCATCGAATCATATCCATCTAGCGTAGCTTTGGAATTCGTAGCTCGTTTCCTTGTCAAATTTCTCTAGCCTCGAAAGGTGAGTAATCACTCACGATTAACGCTCTTATATTTATTAAATTTAATTTCAATTGAAACAACAATGGAAATATGCTGCTGTAGTTATTTAAATAGTCATCTATGCTATTATCTGTAACCGTTCACCTGTGGGATATGACACCATATCCTGTTGTTTATATTATATTGTTATTGATGACATATGCTTGCTATTATTATTTTTCATATCTATTATCACTCTGCAAGTTACCTGTTAGTATAGAATTCACTATGGGTAGAAATGATATATACCCGAACGGACTTTTGAATAGGAGAAAATCGTTATGGGTTGAAATGATAGACCCAAGCGATTTTCATTGAATTGAATTTGGGATTACAGGTTGAAATGATATCCACCCGTATATATTTAGTGCACAGATTGAAATGATAAATATCCATATCACTTGACCATAGGATATGAAATATATACAGACACCGTTGGTCCATATACAAATATTTTTAAAATAATTTCTATGGTTTCGCAAAAGAAATATATGGTTTAATAAGTATTTATTCTTAAGATATTATATATAAATGGAAATTTATATATAGATTTAGTAGTAATATTTAATTTGAATTAGATTGATATAATATGGTTAAGTATTTATGTAAATCTATATTTCAAATAGATTTTCTTGTAACAAATTGAATAAGTAAGATTGGGAAGATAAATTTGGGTTTATTTGGAATGGTATTTAATCAAGGATTTTATTTAATTAGATCAATTTGAAATTATTGAATGTGAAATTTAAAGGTATGATTTTATAACTGGATTTTGGATTTAAGTGATTTAATGAATATTTCACGTTTAAATAAATTAAAGAAAATATTTAGTAAAATGTAACTTAAGGTTACTTAAACGATAATGAATCAAATGAGGGAATATCTTAAGACTAAATAATAATGAAGATAAACTAAATCTATCTGAAATCGTTAAATTTAGTTTGAAATGTTGAATACTTAAAGTTTTGAAATAATATTGAAGTGTAAATGGGTAATTTATGATTTCAAATCCAGATTTGAGATCGATAAAATTTGAAATGGTTATTTATAAATTGAGTTGAATATAAATTGATAAACTGAGGTTGGACTAAATTTGAATTTGGAAATTGAGTAGATTTGAATCGTAACTTTGAAAGTGATAAAATTGGAAATAACTATATTTGAAATGAAATGATATTTGGTTTTGAAGTATAAATTAATTTGAAATGACTATGGTGTTATAATGTATATTTCTACATTGTAGATAGCTCCACGGATCCTTAGAGGATGGTTATCCCAAACATCCTTTGAGTTACCTGTATTTCAGTTGTTATTTCACTTGAGTTGGATTTATTGATATAAGAATGTTAATCCCGACTCGACTGTTTTGTGTTTTGCTTTACGCTCGGGTCATACTGAGTGATACAACATTATAGGCTCACCTTTGGAGTTCGGAGCTTCATTTGGAGATCCAACTATTGATTCAGCTTTCAGCTTTTCCAGTTGGTTGGTTCAAAGAAGTCATCGGTTCGTACTGAAGACTTCACTGTATTTGAGATATTCTTATGTACTTTATTTCTAACTCTGATATATATATAGTAGCTTCATGAACTACTATTCTTTATTTATTCCCCTGCGTATTATTGTACTACTATGTATCTGTGATTCTGTGATTGATCTATTTTACTGCATATGCAGAGTTTTGCCAAATATAAATTAACAATCTGATATTTTGAGCAATTCAAGTCCGACATGTACGGAAGCGAATGGTTGAAAATACCAGGTCATTACAGAATTGATTTAGCTAATGATCAATGAAGATAATACGTAGGATGTACATATATCATTCTATTCGTAGAATGATTTGATCCAGATTCGAGATAGTATATCGATCCGAGTTAGGATTTTTCACTCGATTTTCGATGGCGAACCCTGGATATGGATTTTTGATTGGTTTTGAAAATTCTATATCATAGTTATGACTATGCAAGGAGAATGACGATTTCTGATCAAGAAACCAAATCTAAGTCCGCACTAGGAAGTCAGGTGGACGATACTAGTTCGGAAGTGAAATTGTATGATCGAGTGAGCGATCGAATTTGAAATTGCATATGGATGGTATATGTACATCGTACGTGTTTAAGTGAAAAAGTGAAAATGATATTGGAAATCTTGAACGAAATGAAGAATGGTTTTTGAAAAGAAAAGTATGTTTTGAGAAATACGTAAATGAATAAAGGTGGAAGTTGGATATCTTTTGAAATTCACTTTATGAAAAGTAGTGATTTGGTATGTAACTTTATAAAGAAAAGAAAATTTGAATGTTGATTTGGCATGGTAAAGTTATATACATACATACATATATATATATATATATATATTGTTATATTTGATAAGCTTTCCCTATATGGAATCTAGAACCAAAAGAAAGGGTTTTTGGAAATATTTGAAGTATAAAAAGGGAATTTATATAAATATGAAGTGATTCCAATATTTTATATATTTATATATATAAATGGTTATATGGAAATGATTTTGGGAAAAAGATTGTGGAACCTATAGATTTTGGAAAGGCTTTTGATTTTGAGAAAAATCAATTTCGGGAATTTGGAAAGCCAAGTTTGGAACTATTGATTTGAGATATCGATTTTGTGTGAAGAAGATTTTGATGTAAATCATGAAGAGTATGATTTGAAAGATACTATAAGTATATAGCATAAAGTGTTTTGAGATTGTCTCTAGGGAAAAAGGCGCTCCTATTGAAATGAACTTCATTAGAAGATCCATGGGGTAGGTCTGCCTTCAGCCCTATGGG
Organism: Allium cepa; assembly: GCA_030765085.1. Taxonomy (NCBI): domain Eukaryota; kingdom Viridiplantae; phylum Streptophyta; class Magnoliopsida; order Asparagales; family Amaryllidaceae; genus Allium; species Allium cepa. Next base: position 679,895,645 of record CM060943.1, on the reverse strand, counting down.
GGAGGCTCTAAATTGAATCCTAGGAGGAAGTCCGAAAAAACTGAAGTTCCTGAGGATTTTGGGTTGTGGGTAGCGGATGTCGAGGGCGTTGATGCCTAAAGAGACATTTAGGTTATGCTGTGACGACAATGTAACTCGATGTCACTACGATCTACAGTGGACCATAGCAGAAGTCGTGTGTGCCATGAGAGCCAACAGTCTACATTTGATTTTGTCGTGATGGCAACGTAACATCGGTAGACTGCGACCTATGGTGACATAATGAAAGTCGAGAGGCCGTGAGAGCCTAAGACTACATTGGGACTTGACTGATGTAGTCTGCTACCTATGTGGGAGTGGTGAAGTTTCATTTGGCAGCGGAAATCTAGGGTGCTGATGCTTATAGTTACGTGGACTGTTGCGGTAATAGCAAAGTAACCCGAGATATAACAGCGGTCTATGGCGGGTTCCATGGCGCAATCGAGGGGGGCGGAGTGCCTACAGTTATCTTTGGATTTTGCCAGGATGGCAACATAACCATCGGGTTAACTACGACCATGGAGGGGGTGATGATTTCCAAAGCATTCTCACCAAAGATGTTTTCTCTATTTCAAAAATGTTTATATATTTTCACAAAGTTTTCGAAAAAAAATTCTAAAGTATTTTCACTGGGTGTTGAAAACGGGTTTACCAAGTATTTATAGATTTTCAGTCCTACGCTTGATCAACGTATGATCGAATTTCTGCAAGAACAAGGATGGACTTGTGGAAACATCGAGTTATAAAAAGTATTTTTATGAAATTTTTTTGGTAAAATTATAAAGATTTTAAAGTGTTTTTAAAATTACTAAATGAAGGGTTAATTGTTGAAATGGTTAAAGAGCAACATAAGCTGATAATAATCATTTTAAATAAATTCTGGTTTCGTTCCTTTTTTAGGACGAAAAGTTTCTAAATGGAAGAAATGTGACATCCCAGAATTTTAGGCAAATAAATAAAGTAATAATCTTCTTTTATAACCTAAAATTTATTCTTTTTCCTAAGCAAATAAAAAAAGTATTAATTTGAATATATGCATAAGTAGGTTTTAAAAGAGAATTTGGATTTGAAATTTAAATATAAACATCTTAGAAATAAAAAGGATTTAAAAATAATTATATATGATTTCTATTAGTATATGATTAGTTTTATATCATTGCCTTTAAAAGGTTTTATAAATATAAATAAGGATATATTAAACTAGTATATTTGTATAATCATTTTTAAGTATATAATTGGGTTTTTATTTCATTTTCTTTAAGTAATATAGATTAATAAAGAAAAAAAGATTAGATAAAGACATGAAATATAAAACTAAATTTAAAATACAATGTAAATATATATTAAAAACATCTTAATACATGGAATTACAAATGTAGGAAATATGTACACATAACTACAAATGTTAGCCTAAAAATATATCTAATGACAAGTGTAAATTGATTTTAACAAGTGTCCTTAATTTCTTTTTTATTTTTAAAAATAATTAATAAAAGATAGAATAGGTTATATAATCCTCTCCATCCCTCTCTTTCATTTCTTTTATCAGTTCATTTTTTAAATCAAAATAAAGAAAACAGATCACAAGCAAAAGCCTGTATCATAAACCAAAAAAAATCAATCAAAGGAATTCAACAACAATCAATACTTTCGAATTATTTCAAACCCGAGGCAAGCTAGGCAAGATCCGCTCAACAAATTCAAGCAAATTCAAAGTTTTGAGCATCCAGTTTCCGGATCAACATTTAGTTCCAGAGCAAATCAATATTGTTCTCTGTTTTTAAGTTGAACAGGTGAGTAAATAATCAAATTTAATCTGTTATATGATTGTGCTTGTGATCAACAATTAGAGTAGTGTTTGCATGTATGAATTAAAGTGTTTTGTGTGTATATAGAGATGGTTTATTCTGTGCATGCTGTGTAAATGTATATAGACATAAGCCTCTATATGAATAACAGTCACATGCATATCTAAATTAATTCATCTCCTCTCCATATGTTCAAATTTAGGTTATGATCCTTCAAGGTAAATTGTCCGTAACAAGTAAGTTAGATTTTTGAAAATATTTTTAAGATTAGTTGATAAGTAAAGTTGCAGAAATCATGAAAACGCAGTGAAGTTTATTACTAGATAGAAAATCAAGTATTAAAATTTCTAGTTTTGATCGCATGAGTGAATTCGAGCTTCGAAACCATGATTTTTGGTATGAATTTCATTTTTATGTCTGAGAATTGGGGATATTACGGGTTGATCGAAAAATAAATTTTTCTTTGATTTCCGATGACGGCGAGGTACAGTAGCCTCGGCGTCTTGATTAAGGTAAGCTTGTTGGTCGACGATCGAGGGAAATATGGTCGGCAAGTTCATACATCGCCATGGAGGCGCGGCGAGGAGATAATAGGGTTTTGGGGGTTTTTTTTGGTCGACAATTTTCCAAAGACTACTGCATCATCATCGATGCATCGAGTTTGATCAGAGCAAGTGAGATCGATGCGTGAAGTCATGGCACAGCTGTGAGTGGAACGGTGGGTAGTCTGGTGAACTGGATCGACCGGGCGAGGAGGTTTCGTCGGCAGGTTTGGGTTCGAGGAAGTATCGAAAATCTCGAATTCGTTTCCGGTCATTTACGTTGAACTTGGGTGGTCGGGAAGTTTGGGAGGATCATGGGTGGTGTGTTGGTGGTCGCGACGTTGATCGATGATTGTTGGAACGCTTATGCTTGTGCACCTGTGCACTTTAGTATCTGAGATAGTTCGTGATCGAGGAAGAAGCATAAATCTTCGGGTCTGGCTCGAGAAAGGTTGTAGTTTGTCTCGGGGAAGCAGAGAAAAGGGAAACTCGGGGATATGCTCTAGGATTCTTGAGCTTGGCTCGGGTTTTTTTCTTTGATAAGCGAATAAGGTTCAAAGAAAAAATAAAGTGTTCACGTTTTTAAAAGAAGAAATGAGGTTTTAAAACTAGGTTCAAAGATTTAATTTTAGAATTAAATGTTATCTTTAAAATTTCCTTGAATTAAATAATGATTTAACAAGTTTATTAAAACGGCAAAGAATGGTTAGCCAAGTTAATTAGTGTAAATGATTGTTGGATAGTTAATTACTTAATGAAATAAATTATGGTTTAATTAATGTAAGTAATTAAAAATAGTCAATTATTTAATGTAATTAATAGAAGGTTAATTGATATAAGTAATTCGGAATAGTCACTTATGAAATTGATTTAGCATAATTTCTTATTGTAATTTATAAAGTATAATTACTTATTGTAAGTAATTAAAGGATTATTACTTAATGGAAGTAATTGAGGATTAATTACTTAGTGTAATAAATTAAAGAATTAATTAATGCAATTAATTAATATAAGTAATTAAGTTTAATTAAGAATGTGATTAATTAAAGATTACTTGCTAAATGTAAGTAACTCAAAGAGTGATTTATAAATGAATGTAATTAGAAAAGCATTAACTAATATAATTAATAAGAGTGATTAAAGATTTGTTAATGTGAATAGTTAAAGAATAATTAATTTACTTAATTAATTAAAGGCTAATTACTTCATGTAATTAGAGGATAATTAATTAAGGAGAATTAATTAAGATGGATAATTAAGATGATAATTAATTGATTTTTAAATAATTAATGTTAAGTAAGTAGGATTAAAAGAAATCTACGTAATTAAAGTTAGTAATTAATTTAAATGGGAGATTAAATTAAGTTAATTAGAGAGGAACATCTAACTAATCTTGCTTATGAATGATTGAATGGTATTGGATGATTAGATTAATATCTAGTCTGATAACTTGTAGTGTACTATGTTATGATATGATGTTTAAACTGTGATAAGATGGGTTATTTATCGATAATGAATTGGTGTGTAGATATGACACCCTGTATTTTAAATTTAATTTTTATTTAAAGATGATATGTGAAATCAATAGGCTGGAATGGAATAATTTAAGTAAACTAGACCATTGAAATTATGTAGTGGTACTTAAAGGATTGTTTGTGAAATAAGTGTTGGCTATAACAAGATAGAACTCGTAGTAATGAACGAGTTACCTCGGGTTTTAGTTATTTTTTAAACTTATTATTTCAAATCTTATAAGTTTACTAACGCTTATTTCCAGCCCGATCCCGGTGTTACTTTGATCTAATGCTCGGGTTAGACCGAGTATTACAGATTTTCAGGTAGGGACGTTCTGGAGCTCAGGAGGCGAGTTGCATGGCAGGAATGTATGGAGTTTACCGCTATGTATTTGAGACTGTTGTGATACTAGTCTGAGACAGGCAGATATAACTGTCTAGTCTATGTGTAAATGGTTGTAACTCTGATGAATTGTACGTAACCTAACAATTACAGCTTTCTTTGTATAAATGCTATTATTTGTTATTATATTTAATTCGCTGCGAATGTGAGATGCTATTGTTACTCTATTCTTCTTCTACCTTCTCCTTCTTCTTTTCTTTAACAATATGAAATTCCCGGCATTCGATTGCTCGACACTTCTACCGTGAACGTATTAGTATCAAATTCTCGAGGTCGAAATTTTGGAATGTTACAATTATATAGGAATAACATTTTCAAAGTGTTATGGTTTCTAACTAATTACATTTTTAAAGTGCCATAATAAGCGTATGGTTTTGGAAGTGTTAAAACTTTAGAAGAATGGATATTATTTTGAAGATATAATAGCATTGAACTTAAATGGTTTAAATTTGTATATGTTTGATTTGAAGGTATAAACCATTTGAAATAAATAACCATGGGTTATAATAACGTTTGGTTGTTAAAGAGACTGGGATCGGAAGTTGTCATACTCTCTGCCAACTCCGAAAACCACTTTAACAACTGTATACGCGGTGGAGATTCCAAAATTAAGTAGGATGGTGGCGACGATCCTATATGAGGTATGTACGTGGACCTGACTCCAGTGAGTTGGCATAAGGTGGCTAAAACGGGAGCCATCGATGGGCTAATGAGGTAGCTCCTCTGATCGAACACACTCCTTCGTAGCCATTCTATTACTTTGTAATTGATTTTGTTTGCACCTTTGATTTTTTTTAGGGAGCATGGCTCAAGGTGGGCGGTAACTGCGGTTATGCGTTACCACCAGTTCGGAAGTGTAATTGGTATATCTACCTTGGCATTGCCTAGTTGTGCCGTGTCACCTACCCTAGCGTGCTTTACTACGAGTTTGATTTGTGTCGTTCCTATGGAGTATCCTCTGGTGGCCTTCCGATCAGGAGGGACTACGGTACTGTATAGACTATTAGCACTATAAAATGTGTTAGGGGGATATGGGTATCGCCTTAACGCTATTTTCAAAATATATTATACTTTACCTTTAGACATTATTATAATAGCGTATAATACTACATGGTAGGTAGTTTAACGGATCCTCAAAGAATGGGCGGTCCCAAGTATCCTTTAAGTTACTTGTGCATTTCTATTACAGTTCACTTGAGTTGGTTTACGTTGTATAAGTATGTATGTCCGGACTCGAGTGTTTTGTGTTTTGCTTTACGCTCGGGTCAGTCTGAGTATCACGGTTTTGGATTCACCTTCTTGAGCTAGGAATTTGCTAGAGATTATCTATCTAGTTGTCTATCTATTTCTATTCAGTTATTTCTATTCAATTTATGTATTAGCGGATATATATGTATTGGGATTTCTTGTTGTATTTACTTTTAGACTCTGGTATTTTGTTCTTGTTTTGAGACCACGTTTGTAGTAGCTTCATGAATTACTATGGTAATTTTTTTTTCCGCTGCGAGTTATTCTGATATTCTGTGTCTGTGATTCTATGATTGGTTTTATTGGCTCCAAATTATATAATAATCTATTGTTTTGAATTATTCGAGTCCGACATGTGTAGCTTTATTGTCGATTTGAATGGTCCAAAATAGTGGGTCATTACATTTGGTATCAGAGCTTTGGTTTTAGGCAAACTTAGCCTATGGAGCAAAAACTCATTAGAGATAGGGTAGAAATACCCTAGAATGAGTGAAATCATCAAAAAATCATTTCTTTGCGGGAGAACGTATTTTAAAGTATAAAATGATTTTCAAATGATTTTTAAATGATTTTCAAATATTATTTTGATATAAACCTTTCTTTTTTTGAAATCAATTTTTATTAACTTCTTCCCTTTCATTATCCACCTTGTTAGTAATTTTTTTGTTTAGGATATTCATGCTAGTTGAATCTTATCATATCTAATCTTTTCTTTTGTTCTCTATTACTTTTGTCCTAAAATTCATTCTCGATTTTTTTTTCAGGATGATTCGTAGGAATGCCAGAGGTAGGGGACGTGGTGTTACCCCAATTGCTGAGCTTGCTGCACCCATTAAGTTCACTACTCTCTGTAAGGAATTCACTCAGCTTGGTGGTACCAAGTTTTTTGGATCAGAGAGCACCATTGAGGCTCGGCAGTGGTTGAAGGGATTGCAGAGGATTTTCTCCGGTCTTGAGATCACTGATGCTCAAAAGCGTCAGTTGATAGCTTGGCAGTTGAAGGAAGCAGCCTTGGATTGGTGGGAGACTATTACAGCTCACACTATTGAGGCTGATATTTCTTGGAAGCAGTTTAGGCATTACCTTGTGTTTGTTTTGAATTTGGTTCAGTTTTTTTTTTAAATCTTTCTTCTATTTCGTTATCGTGCTTTAGGAATGCTTTTGTGGCAAAATGGATCCCAAAGTAGGCATGTCTCGGCTTTATCAGGAGTTTATGGATCCTAAGCAGGGTCACATGTCATTTGCTGAGTATGCGCGCAAGTTCAATGAACTTTCCAAGTTTAGTCCAAACCTGATTGACACCCCTCTTAAGAAGAATGAGAAGTTCATAGTTGGTGCTCGCCTAGAGTATTATGATTGTCTCATCTCTCATATGCATAGCCATTTCACTAGTCTAATGGATATGGCCATTAGATATGAGAATCCTAGTTCTAAGGATCCTCCTGTTGCTCGTGCCACTTCATTTTAGCATTTCTCTGGTTATCCTAAGAAGAGAAAGCCCAACTTTCATCAGCAGAAGAAGAATTGGAACAAGACTCCAGGTTTGGGATCTTCTTCTTCTCAAAGGCAGCCTATCGACATATCTTCCATCACTTGCTTCAAGTGTGATCAGAAGGGACGCTATGCCAATAGTTTCCCTACTTCAGTTGGTGCTACTATTCCTCCCGCTCAGTTGACTGGGCGTGATCTCTGCCATATTTTTCTACAGCCTGACCATTTCAAGTATAATTGTCCCACTCAGCAGAAGGGAAAGCCCTATGGTATCTTTGCTATTACCTCTGCTTCTTCACCTGCTCTACTTGCACCTGCTCCTGCTCCTAGTGATAGACAAGGTACTCTTCAGGGCACCTTTTCTCTGTTTAATTTTCCTATTCGTGTTTTATTTGATACTGGAGCTTCCCATAGTTTTATTTCTGTGGATCTTTGTGATAAGTTTGAGCATCTCCTCTCTCCCGAGTATGCTCCTGAACCTTTATGAGTTAAAAATCCTATTGGTGGTCCTGTGAACCTTAGTAGGATTTGTAGAAGGGTGAAACTCTTATATTTTGGTTATCGTTTTTCGAGTGATTTCTATGTTTTGGGTTTTGATGCTTTTGATCTATTGCTTAGAGGTGATTGGCTGAGGAATCATGAAGTCGTTATCTCTTGTAAAACCCAAACTGTTTCTCTTTTTGGTGATAAGTGTGATTCTTTGGTGATCGTTTTCCTCAGGATTTGGATGGTAGCTTTATTTATTCTCTTGATTCTTCTCCTGGTGATCTTCATTCTACTCGTGTGGTCAAATTCTATCCCGATGTATTTGGTGAAGTCACTTCTTTAACTCCTAAGCGGGAAATCGATTTCCATATTGATCTTATTCCTAGAACTCGACCTATAGCTCTTCCTCCCAGAAGAATGGCACCCCGTGAGAAGGTTGAGTTAGGAAAGCAAATTGAGGACTTGCTCTCCAAGGGTCTGATTAGACCTAGCCATTTCGAATGGGAAGCAGCGGTGGTTTTTGTCACTAAGTCTGATGGTTCTTTGAGAATGTGTGTTGATTATAGGGAGCTGAACAAGCTCAGTATGAAAAATAGATATCCTATGCCTCGCATCAATGATTTGTTTGACCAGCTACATGGAGCTACTATTTTCTCTCATCTTGATCTTGCCACAGGTTTTCACCAGCTCAGAGTTGCTAAGGAAAGTATTCCCAAGACTTTTTTCCGTATTGAGAATGGCTAGTCATGCCTTTTGGTTTGACTAATGCCCCATCTTTCTTTTTTGATTTGATGAATCATGTTTTTTATGATGTGCTTAACAAATTTGTTGTAGTCTTTGTTGATGATATTCTCGTCTTCTCTAAGTCAGAGGATGAGCATGAGTCGCATTTGAAATTTGTTCTGCAGACTCTTAGAAATCATCAATTGAAGGCTAAATTCTCGAAATGCCATTTGTGGAAGGTTGAAGTCCGATTTCTCGGGCATATTGTTTCTAGTAATGGAGTTTCTGTTGATCCAGTTAAGATCTCCGTGATCAATGTAAGTTTTTCTCTCCTTTTCTTTTGCCAATTTAATTATTCTATCTTTTCTGTGATCCTTATTTCTCCCTATTCTGTTGCAGGATTGGGAAACTCCTAAGACTTCATCTGATATCCGTAGTTTTCTAGGCCTTGCCTGTTATTATTGAAGATTCATTGAAAATTTTTCTCAGATTGCCGCACTTGTCATTGCTTTGACTCGTAAGAATGCTAAGTTTATATGGAATGATAAGTGTGAAGCTGCATTCAATCAGTTAAAGCGTAAGCTTACTTTCGCACCAGTGCTTACTCTTCCAAATGGAAATGAGGGATTAATGGTGTACACTGATGCTAGTTGTGAGGGTTTGGGAGCTGTTCTGATGTAGGATGGAAAGGTCATTGCTTATGCCAGTCGTCAGTTGAAGACCCGTGAAGCCAATTATGTTGCTCTTGATTTGGAATTGCTTGTTGTTATTTTTGCTTTTGAAGCTTTAGAGGCATCATCTTTTAGGTGCTAAGTTTGAGCTCTTTACGAATCATCAGTCATTAAGGTATATCTTCAACCAGAAGGATTTGAATCAGAGGCAGGTTAGGTGGTTTGAGTTTCTTGTTTCTTATGATCTCGACATTAGTTATACCCCTGGGAAAGCTAATGTTGTGGCCGATGCTTTGAGTCGAAAGAAGGCGATGTTGTGTCAGGTTGTTGTTTCTTCTTCTTCTTCTTCTTCTTCTCTTTTGGATCGTATCATAGCTAAGCAAGATGAGGATGAGATGCTTAGACTTATGAAGGAGAGTGTTCGTAGCAGGGTTGATGGTAGTCGTCTTGATGGTAGTGGAGCTCAGATCGATGATAGAGGGATTTTGAGGATTAATAATCGGATTTATGTCCCGGATGTCGATGGATTAAGGCAAGAGTTACTTCGGGAAAATCATTGATCCGGACTTTCTGTTCATCTTGGTGTGACGAAGATGTATCATGATATGAAGAAGCTTTATTGATGGAGAGTTATGAGGCATGATATCTCTATCCTTGTTAGTAGGTGTACGACTAGTCAGCAAGTTAAGGCCGAATATTAGAAGACCCCTGGTTTATTGCAGCCCTTTAAGGTTCCCAATTGGAAATGGGAATAGGTTTCTATTGATTTTATTGATGGATTACCGAGGACTAGGAGGGGTAATGAGAGTATTTGGATTATTGTGGACAGATTGACCAAGTCAGCTCATTTCATTCCCGTCAAGTCTACCCGTTCTACTTCTAGTTTGTCCGAGATCTGTATGAGGGAGACTGTATGTCTTCATGGTGTTCCTATCAATATTGTTTGTGATAGAGATCCCATCTTTACCAGTCAGTTTTGGAAATCTTTTCAAGAATCTTTGGATACTCATCTGAATTTGAGCACTACTTGCCATCCGTAGACCGACGGTCAAACAGAAAGAGTGAATCAAGATTCTGAAAGATATTCTTCGTGCTTGTGTTCTTGATTATGGAGGATCTTGGGAAAGTCGTCTCCATCTTTTTGAATTCACCTATAACAACAGTTATCAGGTATAATCTCAAATCTTCTCTTTTAATCTTGTCTTAATCTTTTATCTATCTCATTTCGTCTTTGAATTCAGGCTAGTATTGTAATGTCTCCGTTTGTCGCTCTTTACGGACGACCTTGCAGATCTACATCTTGCTGGATTGAACCCGGTAATCGTATAGCTCTTGGTCCTGATATGATTCTGGAGGCTTTTGAGAAAGTTGAGGAGATTAAGAGAAAGATGAGGAGTGCTAAGGATAGGCAGAAGAAGTATGATGATCGACGTAGGAGGAGTTTAGGAGTTTTTTGTTGGTGATCAGGTTTTCCTTAAGGTCTCTCCCTTAAGGAATGTTCAGTTTGGTTGGAGAGGAAAGCTTGCTCTTAGGTTCATTAGTGCTTTCTGTATCTCTAAGAGGATTGGTTCTTTAGCTTATCGTCTAGATTTGCCTAAGAAGTTTTCTGGAGTGCATAATGTATTCCATGTTTCGCATCTTCGTCGATATATGCATGATCCATCTTTGATTATCCAGCCTTCTGCTCTCGAGAGTTTGGATATTGAGCCTAATATTACTATCGAGAGGAAGCCACTTCGTATTATCGATAAAGGTACAAAGCCGTTGAGAAGGAAATATGTCAACCTGGTCAAGTACAGTGGAGTACGGATGATCGGGATTGTACCTGGGAGACGGAGGAGAGCATGCGTGTTTCGAATCCGGAATTGTTTGTTTTAGGTACTACTCGCTATTCTATCTTATCTTTCTTTGTTTTAACGTATCTCGTTCCTTTTCGAGGACGAAAAGTTTTGAGTGCAGGAGAGTCTAGCAACCCATATTTTTAACAAATATTTTTAATTCAATTTATTTGAAACTTTGATTTTAAATCATGAAAAATTGGAATTTTGGAATTTTCCAATGAATTTTTGGATTTTGTTTATATTTATTTTTCCAAAACAAATAATAATTTTCTGAAAATATTATATTTTGGTCAACTTTGTTCAAACTTTGACTTTTAGTTGAAATTTTTAAATATGAATTTTAAATTTCCAATCTTTTTCTTTGAAGCTGAATTTGATTTTGATGTTCGTTCTGCTTTTTATTTCATCAAATTCTGTTTTATACTTTTTAAATTTGATAAAATTAGTGTTATACATGAAATTATTTTCAGTATTTTATTTTTTATGTTTATTTTCTATTTTCCTATTCTTGTTTGGGCTTTCATTTTTGATTGGGTTTTGAGCTTGTTTTGATGTGGGCTTTGTTATTGGGCTTTGAAATTCCTAATAGCCACTTGATTGCCTTTTCCAGATGAAAAGTTACCCATTCATTTGTGCATAGTCGTTCAAAACTTTGCTTTCCTATCTCCCTTGACTTTTTCCATTTCCTGACAAAAATATCACAGTAAGCACTTTCTCCTTCTCTTTCTTTTTCTTTTTCCTTTCTCTTTTGTTTACAAGCAAGCTCGGCTACCATGCTCCTCCTATAGGCGACCATCTCTCCACCAAATCATCACCTTTGATTGGCCTTCACCCGATCTCCACCATCCCTACCTATGCCGTGACCTATAGATCCAAACAACATCACCAAACTAAGTTGCAAACCCTAGCCGAGCACCACTAGGTCCACTTCCTCCTTGCTAGCCTCGGCCACCACCAATTCCTCCACCTTCTCCTTTGCCTTGCCATGACCATCCCCTACCCATAGCCATGACGTGATGTGTCTTGATCCATTTGCACCACCTGACCAGACCTTAGCACATAAGGCCGAGCACATTAGCCTAGGGCCGAACCACATGTGCTCATGACCTTTCACTTACCTTAACAATTTGCCTTCATCAAGCCATCTCTTTACATTCCAGTCCATAGCCGTGTATATTTGTGACCATGCCCGAGCATGCTTGCTTCATAACCAAAGTGCCCGAGTCAATTTTAATGATGGTCAAGCCTATTTGGAAAGTGGCCGAGCCCACTTGTTTTGGTTAAGCATCTCCACATCATTTTGTTCATATTTTGCATTGTTTGATTCATATTCTTTTGTGTTGAAGGTATACTTATATATGTTTGTATTTATTTGTTTGCAAGATTTGAATCTTGGCTCTTCATCCACTCAAATCTAGTTCGTGCTTTGTCACGCTTTTCGGAGGTTGGTTGTTTGTCTTGAATTGTCATCTCTAGCTTTAGAAGGTGAGTTTATCACTCTCGACATTCGTACATATAATTGTGAAACAATGACATGTGAATGTGTAGTAGTGATATGCTATGATGAAATAAGTTCACATATATGCTTGTTACATGACTTTATATTATGTTATAACTTGATTATATACCTGTTACATCACCTGATATGATATGCTATGTTATATTGTTCATTTTATTTCTTCTTCTCACATTGCAAGTTCTATGTTAGTATAGAATCACTATGGGTTGAAATGATACACACCTGAACGGACTTTAGAATAGGGAAAAACCGTTATGAGCTGAAATGATAGGCTCAAGCGATTTTTATTTTATTTGACTTAGGATTACGGGTTTGAAATGATAAAATCCGGAACTTTATAAATTACATATTGAAATGATACATATCCGTATCGCTTGACCTAGGTTAGAGAAAATTATACAGACCCATGGTTAATTTTTAAATACTAGTTTATAAATAAAAAAAAATTATTAAGTATTTTGAAAATTTAAGCATATGGAATTTTAACCTAAATTTTGGAATAAGAGAGTTAAATAATATATACATATATATATATATATTGATTTTTAAATAAGTTAAGATTATTAGAAGTAAATAAATGTTGTTTAAAAATCAGTTTTTTAAAATATTTTTATAGGATATAAGTTTAACTCAATAATATAATTTAAATTAGTATGGAATTTAAATTTAACCTTGTGCTTGTGATATATTTTATTTATGAAAAGGGTATGTTTTGTATAATTAAATAACTTTTAAACTATGATAAAAATTGAATACCATGTTTTAAACATGTTATAGTAGTATTTGTAGTATTTTCAAAATGCTATGTTATTTTAGTTATGTTAAAAAATGCTATGTTACTTTAGGTTATGTTTTGAAAATTCTACTATTTCTAAATTGTAATGTTTTCCAAAGTGCTATTATATAGGAATAACATTTCAAAGTGTTATGGTTTCTAACTTATTACAATTTTAAATGCTTTATTAAGTGTATTGTTTTGAAAGTGTTAAAACTTAAGAAGAATGGATATTATTTTGAAGATATAATAGCATTGAACTTAGATAGTTTAAATTTGTATATGTTTGATTTTAAAGTATAAACCATTTGAAATAAATAACCATGGGTTATAATAACGTTTGATTGTTAAAGAAACCGGGATCGGAAGTTGTCATATTCTACGCCAACTCCGAGAACCACTTTAACAACTGCGTACACGGTGGAGATTCCAGAATGAAGTAGGACGGTGGCGACGATCCTATACGAGGTATATACATGGACCCGACTCCTGTGAGTTGGCAAAAGGTGGCTAAAACAGGAGCAATCGACGGGCTAATGAGGTAGCTCCTCTGATCGAACACACTCCTTCCTATGCCATTCTATTACTTTGTGATTGATTTGGTGTGCACATTTGATTTTTTAGGAGTGTGGCTCGAGGTGGGCGGTAGATGTGGTTATGCGTTACCACCAGTCCGAAAGTGTAATTGGTATATCTACCCTGGTATTGTCTAATTGTGCCGTGTCACCTACCTAGCATGCTTTACTACGAGTTTGATTTGTGTCGTACCTATGGAGTATCCTCTGGTGGCCTCTCGATCAGGAGGGACTATGGTACTGTATAGACTATTAGCACTATAAAATGTGTTAAGCAACATATGGGTAATGCCTTAATGCTATTTTTAAAATATATTATACTTTACCTTTAGACATTATTATAATAGCGTATATTACAACATAGTAGATAGTTTAACGGATCCTTAAAGGATGGGCGGCCCCAAGCATCCTTCAAGTTACTTGTGCATTTCTATTACAGTTCACTTAAGTTGGTTTACATGGTATAAGTACGTTTGTCCTAACTCGAATGTTTTATGTTTTTCTTTGCGCTCGGGTCAAGCTGAGTATCACAGCTTTAGATTCACCTTCTAGAGCTAGGAATTTGCTGGAGATTATCTATCTAGTTGTCTATCTATTTCTATTTAGTTATTTCTATTCAGCTTATGTATTAGTGGATATATATGTATTGGGATATCTTATTGTATTTACTTTCAGACTAGTATTTTGTTCTTGGTTTGAGACTATGTTTGTAGTAGCTTCATGAACTACTATGGTTATTATATTTTCCGCTGCGAGTTATTCTAATATTCTATGTCTATGATTCTGTGATCGGTTTTATTTGTTTCAAATTATATTATAATCTATTTTTTTTGAATTATTCAATTCCGACATATGTGGTTTATTGTCGATTTGAATGGTCCAAAATAGTGGGTCGTTACAAACTAAGTGGTACAGCTTTTGAGACTCACCTTTGGAGTTGGAGCTTCGCTTGGAGATCCATCTATATCTTTTCATCTTTCAGCTATTCTGTTGACTCTAGTTATATATTCAGATTTTGTATTTGACTATTGTGTTTGAAACTTCTATTGTATCTTATTTAAATCAGATATATATACAGTAGCTCTACAATTCATTTTGTTTCCGCTGCATATTGTAATATGACTCTGTGTCCGTGATTCTATGATTTATTTATTTACTGCATATGCTGAGTTTTGCCAAATAAAAATTAACAATCTGATATTTTGAGCAACTCAAGTTGGACCTGTGTGGATGCGAATGGTTGAAAATACCAGGATGTTATAGTGTGGCTGACGGGAAGTTTGGGGAAGAATACTTCTAATTGTTTGAGGTTGTATGAATAATCTATTAAGTAATTATCTAAGGCTGTTGAGCATAAGGTACACTTATTAATTGATTTATCACCCTTGTACGATTAAGATTCTGAACCTGACCAAACCATTAGTTTTGGTTGTTATGGAAGTGTGATGGATTCTTTATTGCCTATGATGGTCGTATAGTTTTGTATGCACATGATTGTGATATATTATATGTTTTTTGTGCTATTGATTTGAAATAACTGAAATATTATTCTTTCACATAATTTTAACTCTTTGGATTATATAAGTGAAATATAGATTATGGAAGCAATAGCTACTGCTTTTGATTTCAAAAATAAAGTTTATTTGCCCGACAAATAGGTACGTTTATGATTACAGTTTTATAGCGATATTCTACTGTTTTCCTGTGGTTGGGATATTTTATTTTGAAATATGATGTATATCGAAATTATTGATATCACTATTTTCCGGTTGTGTCCGTGCAAACAAGTCTCTTTCGAAATTTTTCGAAAATTTAAGACTTAGAAAATCTTTGGAGAATTTGAGTTATTTTCAAATTTTATTAAACTTAAATATGTAGGTCTATTTTTTTATAAATCGACCGTTTTATGTAAAATATAACAAAATTATGGATTCCTTCTTATTTCTTTTCGGGGACGAAAAGTTTTGAGTATGGAGATTGTAACGACTCGTATATTTAAATATTTTGAATAAAATTTTTAGCAATAAAAAATTAAGATTTTGCCGATACAAATTAAATTATAATACGAGTTATGAGCTTAAGTAAAAATTTTATTAATGAAACTTGTTTGCAATAATGTAAGGATGATAACAAGTGCTAATGTGTATTTCAATAACAATGGTTCGAGTGAAATGAACAATTGTCTGAATGTAAATTTCCAGTTGATTGGAATTATAAATGTTAATAAAGAGTAATGAATGTTTCTTTATTAAAGAAGACATCATATGTTTATTTATTTGAAATGTTTGGTAGTTGATAGATTGATTGCAGAGATGAGAAAACTATTATTTTGTAAGAAATGTAAAATTCATTTTTGTATCGAATGGTGTATAAATATGTTTAAATTACTATTAAATAGGAAATAATTGTTTTATTTCTCATTACATTTATTTTGTCCATTTTGAAATTCACCTTTGTAAACAACTGAAATTAATATAATTGAATAGTTTTAATTTATGGTAAAGTGGACACCAAATTGTAAATTAATAGGTGTAATTAAACGTAGCTTATGTTTTCTGAAAATATAAGGAAAGTTTATTTAATGAAAAGAAGATTTATATCAAATAAAATGAATGTTTCATTTGCGAATGTAGGTTTAATTTCATTAAAATAAAGAATAGAATGATTTATTTAAAGGAAGAAATATATGTATATTTGAACTTTGTTTTAGCATACAGGTGGATTACAAGAGTTGGAAAATAATTTATTTAAGTAAGTTATTTATTACTCTGCTGTATAAACAAAAAATTTATAAAGGTGTTTAAATGACTAAAGGAAACACTTATTCTATTATTCATCCATTTTAGTTGTATGTTTTGAAATTTAACTTTGTAAGTAATTGCAATTAATGTTATTGCAACGTTTCAATTAGAAGGAAAGAAAACGTAGATTGCAATTAATAGATTTAATAAAAGAAACGCGCAGTTTGTGTTCAAAGGAAAGGATGTTTTATTGGAAATAAAAGATCATTTTGGGTGAACCAAATTGAATGTTTTCATTTTTAAGATAAGTAATTTTATTTATTATACATAGAGAAAAATAAATAAATTCATACAAATTTGAATATTATTTGAATTAATGAAGTTAATTTGGTTAAGTTTCACAAATTGAATTTCAAAAGGTTGTATGACATACATGGTCCCTTCATTTCTTTTGTTATTAATTGTTTCATGTACATTTTAAAATAGTAATCTCATTGTTAATACTTGATCCGTTCATTTCTCCTTCTGTTTCATACCAGAACCTAGACTTTTAGGTTGTATTTAATTCTTGCCACCTCATTTTTATGTATACATAATTTCACTTTCGTTTGGTTTGCAAAATTTTCCATTCCTACGTACATTTCATTATGCATTATCAATGCCTGAAGCTTTCAAAATAAAATGTGACATTTATTTTTGTTTCTCCACCTTTATTTCCTAATTATTAAATTACCTGCAGCTTATTTCTTTCATTTGCAGTGTATGTTTGTGTTCTTTTTTTTGGGCTAAGTCTTATTGGGTTTGTTTTAGACTAACGGGCTCCTTAGTAAACCAAGAGACCCTAGAAACCCTAAGAGACTTTGGACCCTTTTCTTTTTCCACCATTGACCTTCTATTTCCTACCTGACTAAAACCAAGTACATATAGAAATTCCTCATTTGAGCAACCTTCTACATACTCTTCTTCTTCTTCTTATTGCTTAAATCTACAGAAAACTCCAAACCCCAAAACACATAAATCTCCAAATCAGATTCCACCCTTTCTCCTTCAAAACCCTAGCCTACCTCTCTCCTCTTGCCGCCACCCATCTCTATTACCACCTACAACACACGGCAGTAACCCATGGCCAAAGCTCCATCTTCCCACTCCTCTTCTTTCTCCTTTTTCTCTTCTTTTTCCCTTCCCTTTTTCCCTATTTCTTCCCCTTATTTCTGTAGCTCCTATATTCCACTATACTCCAAATCAAATAATACTTTTTGAAACCATGTATAATTTCAATGGGAACAACTTTGTTTTTAAACCCTTCTTCCTATCTTGAATATTTCTATATCAAAAACTCTATTTTTCAAGTCCTTTCTTGGGTCCAGTTTTAGTCGTAAATACCCCATATTGTATCATTCATATTTCCTTCAAGAATGAATCAAATGATGTGATTCTTTTTTTTAAAATCATTTATTTTTCTAGTGGCTTCAAATTTCATTGAGATCATTTCTTCAAATTTCTTAGTTTGCTATGCCAAAAAATTAAATATTTATGAAGCATTTTTGAACTCGGATTTTCAACTCAGAAAGCTCCTCTGCATTTTTTGACCATAACTTTCTGAAGACAAAAGCTTTTTAAGTTATTCTTTTTTGCAGATGCAGGGAAAAGAATTTGCAACAACTTTCTAGTTTGTCACTTTTACAGATTCACTAAATTCTGGTCCGAGTATGTTGTTAAAGATGACCTAGTTTCAGGTTTGTTCGTAGTTTGGATATTAGGTTGTTTGGAAGTTAAAAGTAGTTGAAGCTTGTTTATTGATTCGTGTTCGTGTCTAAGCTTTGTTGGATTTGCTTTGCATTTGGATCTTTTCTAGGAATCTCCATATTGCTCCATTTTGATCACCACCTTGTAACAACGAAAGGCGAGCAAACACTCACAACTACTAGAATTTTGTTATGTTAGTTATATTGAATTTATGATGTGATTAAAAATTGATTGGTTGTTGTTTAGTATATTTTAAATTGTCATTCAAGTTAAATCTGACTTCTTTTGAATTTAATTTCCATTTAATTTAATATTGAAATTTAAATTGCCAATTGAATACATGTTAATGATAACCAGTAAATTTTTGGTTGTTATTAGTTGATTTCAGTGAAGATAGTGTTGTATGTTAATTGTTGACATTTGGGTGATTGGGTTAATGTTATTGGTTGACATTTGGGATGATTGGATGTTATTTATGTTTATATCTCTATTATCCATATGGGTTGAAATGATACATACCTGTACGATCTTATACATTAAGGGAAAAATCGTTATGGGTTGAAATGATAAACCGAGTGGTTTTCATTGATTTGGAAATGTTAATTTTGGATATTGGTTGAAATGACATATACCTACATAATTTCTTGAATTTGGACTTTTATTTGGAATTGAATTATTTAAAGGGTTTAAGTTAATTCAAACTTCGAATTGTTTTAATTTGATCATTAAGATTGACATTTCAAATTATTTGAAACTCTTTAAATGATTATATTCACATTGTGCACTTGATAGGAGATGAAATCTCATAATAACTATGAAACCATTGTACTAATATTTCTATTTTAATTGTTTTGATTTGACTTACATATGATTTTTTAGTTCTAATTTGAGCGTTTTGTCTTTTCATTACGCTCGGGTCAGTTTGGGCTTTTTAGTGTATTGAAGACTATTTTCTGATGGAGGAAGACGAAGATTCATTATATTACTGATATTTATTATTCCACTGCATTCTGTGTTCCGCTGCATTATTTGTTTATTTCTGATGTATGTATAACTCTGATTTGAATTGTAAAAGTGTAATCAAATATTATTTGTAAAACAGCTTCATTGATTGTTTATTGGATTATTATATTTTGTCGTTCCGCTGCGAGATTCTATGTTTTGTTTTCTTTTTTTCCTTTTTTTCTTATTTACCCCATTAGCAATCCTCCCTTTTGAACAGTTTGAGTCTGACATGTGTGATTTATTATCGATTTGAATCGTCCAAAATAGTGGGTCATTGTGACCCTTCTTAAAGGATTTCATCCCCTAAATTTTTAAGGATAAAGAATGTAATTTACAAGCAACATCCAAAGTCTATATCCATATATATATAACATCCATGGATGAAATTAAAAAGGCAGAAAACAAACAACCATATGCATAAGATGTGAGTGTGTATTCCTGCTTGGCCGATCATCCTACGATGTGCCTACTCTAGCATATGAAATGCAACCATTTGCATCCATAGGCATCCACTCGCATCTGTTGACATCTAGTATCTATTATATGTCCTATTGGCACGTTCACAACCATTCCTATCATCCAAAAGTCTCTAAAGGGTATACCACCTATATTTTAAGTTCAAGGATAATCTAAGCTCTTCTATCTAAAATGGTTTGGCTAGTTAACTATAATGATCCTGTTTTTAAGATAAATTTAATTTAGTAATTAATATAATTTTTAGAGTTAATTTGTGAACTAAGTTGATTTTTTTCAAAAACAAATAAGATATGTGTTGTTTATGTATATATATATTGTGATTTGGAAGTTATGTTTTGAAGTCAATACAATAATTTTCAAAAGCTATTTAAGGGTTAAATTCTATATTTTAAAAACTAATATATATATATATATGTGTGTGTGTGTGTGTGTGTGTGTGTGTGTGTGTGTGTTTATTTATTAGCGTATAATTAGTTATATATCATTTTCTTTAAAAATTATATAAATATAGTTTGTATATATAAATATAAATAAAAGGGAATGTAATAATAAAAATTTGAAAAATATAATATAAAAACAAGAATAAATAAAAAGCTTTAATATATATATATATATATATGTTTTGAAATTAATAAGAAAAATAATAAGTATAAATTTAAAAACATAAAACATATGTATGTATGTATGTATGTATAAAAAACTATATATTAAATATAATATAAAATTATATAAAAACATATTAAAAATATTAATACATGCATTTAACAATTGTGAGCTAAATGCAATATGCAAAATACAAGTGTTAGCTTAATTATAACATGTAATTACAAGTGTCATATTTGATTGATATTCTTTCCTTTTTTAAAAATAATAAAACGCTCCTATATAAACATCGCTACTTCTCTACCCTCTCATTTTTTTCTATCATTCATTTTCAAACAAAACCCGAGAAACTAAAAACCAGAAAAAAAAAGAAAACGAACTAAATCAAACAAGTTCAACTCAATATTAAATCAAAGCAAAGATTATCTCAAAACATCAAGCTTCAGATCAAAGTCAAGAACAATCACCATTTTTCAAATTTAAAACAAATTCTAGATTCTCTGTTCAAACACAAAAACAGTGAGTAAATAACTTTTTATAAAAGCTTAAAACCATTGAATCTTGATTTGCATATGATAAGAACTTGAAATATGTACGAAAAATGTTTGTATAGTTGTTAAAAATTCCTGCATGTGACAACTCGGGCTCATCGTCCGAAAATGGGCATCCAATACATCACCCGTATTCAAATGCCGGAGATTTAAACGTTGGAGTTCGGTTCACTGATGCTTATAACACATTAGAACATAGTGGAAACAATATGATTTTCATTGATACACCACATGTATTACAACATTCTACAACAAATGACCAACAACATCAGAGCACTATATATACAATAGAATAAAGTGGAACACAATATAAGTAGAAACATAACAGCAACAGGGTCTTCCAAAATAGAGAGAGAGCGAGAATCCAACATACTACTTCTTCAATCGAAAGCATCAACGCTCCAAACCAAAAGGCTCAAAAAACCAAAAGCTTCCCAAACTAAAAACTTCTAGATCCACATATACTATCCGACCTAGCTCCAGAATACGGATATCCTGACCTTAGGCTGCCTATATGGAAAATTAGGGGCACCTAGAGTTTAGAGAGGGAACAATAAACTCTGAGTCAGTCATGGGACTGGTGTGAGCAAACATAAAATAGTTGTTTGTACAAAAAGAAATAAAAAGAAATCCGTTGTGCTTTTTGGAAAATGAATTACCATAGTGTCTCCTGGCACATACTCTATGCAGTCGCACACATGGGCGAGGTTTCTATGGTAGCCAAACATGCTTGATACATGAAAATCCTTTTGATATTATTATTTGTGCATATTGTGGAAAACATTTTGGAAGTATAATATTAATCTTTGCCATCATACGTACTATTATAGTACGCCTACTATAGCCACCATGTTAAATGGCAAGTTCTACAACTAAAACCATACAGGGCTCGTATTGAGTGATTGAATTTCCAACAAATATCCAAGGCTAAGGAACTTCCTTTATCGGAATGGGTATGCCTATGGAGGGACTCCCCGAGAACCTAACCGGATCTCTGCCAACACAAGGCCGGGTTACCTCTGTAAATAGGTAACTAGCTGTCATGAGTATGCCATCCCCCAGTCGTAACCGACCTTTATCGAGGGCCCTTAACAACCAACAATCACATAAGAAAAATATCTGGGCTCCATACAAGAATACCACTTTTTATCCAGAAGGAAATGCACATACCCTAAGGGGAGCGACCCTCATAACCTTGCTGCATCCTTTCCGGTTTCGACCATTTCCGCGGTGTGAGGTTCGATGAAGTCTCGTCCCACAAAGCTACGCTTTGCACAAAAGCCATGCTTCGATCTACTAATGATCAGCACTTAGCATGCCACATTACCAAATTGGGAATATATCACTAGTAACCATCAACTACATAACCTCTGAGCTCGTACGTCTTAGAGAAGGGTATTAAACTAAGAGAATAAATTCTTCGCCACTAAGCAGAAATGTATTTGATAGAAACCAGCTTTACATCTCAAAGTGTAATGTCAGACATACATCCATACAAGTCCATCCTGGGTCAGAATGGAACCGAAGGCACTTCGTCCAATTAAGGAAAGATTCCTTGCAAATCCATATATCCCCAATCCCGACAGGACTCAGCATCGCATAGGGTAATCTCTATACCAGAGCAACTCGGTGTAGAGACAATCAACATGCAATCCTTTCGTTCTCGAAAATACCCGATCTTCGACCACCGTCTTCAAATGCAACTCCATTTCATCGTATCATTATTCGAAATAGGTTTTATGACTTAATGTCCTCCCTCTGCTTATCCGAATAATGAGCACTTATTTTAAAAACATGTTGATACAAATTTCCATTTTTAATCTTTTAAACAAAAGATCCACCTTTAAGATTCGATGCGGTTTTCGGATAACCATTTGGAATCCGATTCCCGGTCTCACCGAAATTCAAATGTCGTCTTAAAGGCCAAGTTGTTTAAGTAAACAATTTTAATTCAATTCATAAGTTCACATTCACACAGCAATTCATCGCAGATAACACAACTCAATCCAAAGCAATTCATATCACTGAATATTACATATCAGAGATATCAACCAATTCAAGGCATTCAATATAATCCAATAATCCATTAGCAAGATTAATTAGTTGTTCAATTCCTAATTAATTCAATTTAATCTCTAAATAAATTAAATTAATTACTTTTTAAATCCTACTTAATTAGCATTAAGTAATTAAAAATCATTTTATTTAATTATTGAATTTTAATCACATAATTACTTCCATTAATTAATTATCCTTTAATTACTGATAATTATCCTTTAATTATTAATTAACTAATCCATTAATTATTAATTACTTAACCTTAATTATTAATTAATTATCCTTTAATCATTAATTAATTAACTTTAATTATAAATTAATTAACCTTTAATTATTAAATAAATAAATTATTCTTTAATTACTTACATTAAGTAATTATCCTTTAAGTAATTATCTTTAATTACTTTCATCAATTAATTAATCTTTAATCACTTAAATCCATAATTAATTAAAAGATAAATCATTTATCTTAATTAATTACTTTAATTATCATTTAAATCTTATTAATAAACCTTGTGATTAATTATCACTAACCAATTAACTTAGACCTTTAAGTTAATTTACCTTTATAAACATTTTATCTTTTCAATTAACTCCTTAATTACATTATTAAATTTATTTAAGTAAATTTAAGAATTAATCACAAATCAAGGACATTTAATAAAATATCTCAAACTTAATTAATTTAAAATAATTTATTTTAAAACTTTTTAACTAATCTCAAATTTAAACAAGCAATTATTATTTAAAAGAATTCATAAAGAAATTATTTTAAACTTGATTTATTTTAAAGTTTCAAACTGTTACTACAACTTACCCGAGACAAACCCGAGTGCCAACCGAGCCAAGTGCAGTTTTTCCTAAGTTCTTACCCCAGTTACTTTTTTCTTTGTTTTGATTTAATTTTAAAACTTGTTAAAAATATGTTAAAACACATACGAATACCCTAAACCCAAACCCGAGACATCATAAAATTTTCCCGAGAGCAAACTCGAGTCTCCACCTTCTTCCATCCTAACATAGTAACTACCCAAGCCTGACACATGTGCACGTGCATAGAAGTTCTGGTCATCTCCGACCAAAGCTCTGACCATCGACAAGTCGGCGATAACCTACACGAGCATCACGACCACCCAGAACCTCGACACATCCACGAAATTGAATTTAAGCAACATCGAACTCTACTGGAACAAAATAGTTCATCCAAGAACCATCTCGCATGGCCACCTCCGGTCACCAGAAGGCTTGACACTCCGACCCAAGCTTCGCCACGAAACCACGCATCGATCCCTCCTGCTCCGATCACCTCCGGTGCTTCGTCGATGCCTCAAATGCCACTTAAATCCAATAAACCTAAACCTGGGTTTAAACCCTAAATCGACACCGTGCTGCTGCCTCGATGATCGGAAAATCCTCCAATCATTTTTGTCAAGGTCCCTGACCTCCGATCATACTCCAACAACGATCCCGAGACCTATTACCTCGTCGATCACCAGAAAATGATAAAAACTCTTTTCCGTTCAACTCGCAAGTTCTCACGATTTACTAAACTAAAAATCTTGATTTTTTTTAAACTTCATGATTTTTGAAAACAATTTAGATGATGCAAGTGAATCAAGAAATCAAGAAATCAAGAAAGTCGAATTTTCCACGTGCACTAAGTTTCAACGTGTTTTCTTCTTTCCAGTAAATCCACTTGCTATTTATTCTTAAAAGTATTTTAAAATTAAGATCTGGTAAATTTAAACACATTTTGTTTAAATATCAAGGTCTAAAAAGGTTTAGGGATGAGATTTTGATTTTTGAAGAAGTTTTGAAACCTGTAAAATAAGAAAAGACAAATATTCTTCTATCCAGATATACATACAATCATTTACATGTATATATATACATGCAGGCATATTTTACATCCATACTTTAAAGATTCTCACATGCAGATCAAGATTTAAACCAGACATAAGATTTTAAAGGGTAGTTTACTCACCTGTAAATATAAAAAGAGAGCCTGGAAGTTGTTTTTGAATTCGTAAATCTAGAAAGCACTTTGATTTTTATCTGGTTGTTTTGATTTGATCTACTTGTTTTTGAGGTGATCTTGCTTGATGTTGAGTTTGAATCTTAGCTTGATTTCTTCAGATTGAAATTTGGAAAAGGTTGTTGCTTTGATTTTTTGTTTTCTGATTTTAAGTTTTCTAGGTTTGGTTTTCTTAGGATTTTTTTTGTTTTGAAATATATGAAAGAAAATAAAAGAGTACGAGATGAAGTGTATATATAGCCTAGATTTTATTATTTTTAAAAATAAAAGAAAATTAGAAAATTTGACACTTGTTAATTGCATGCTATAATTAAGTTAACACTTGTTAAACTTCATGTTATAATTTTAACACTTGTAAATTTGCATGTACTTAATATTTTTATATGATTTTTATATTATATTATATTATTTTTATATTTATATATATTTTTATGTTTTATATTTATACATTTACTTTTACTAATATTTATATAATCTTTAAAGAAAAATGATTTAAATTAATTATACATTAAATAAAAAAATCATATATACGTATATATATATATATATATGTTTTTAAAATATAGGGTTTTAAATCCAATTTAAGATATTTATTTTTAAATTTCAAATCAAAATTTTATTTGCAATCTATTATATATATATACAACGAACATTTATCTTATTTGTTTTTTAAAAATTTTAATTAATTTCCAAAATCAATTCGAAAAATTATATTTATTACTAAATTAAACTTGGCTTAAAAACGGGATCGTTACTAATTCCCCCCTTAAGAAATTTCGTCCTCGAAATTTGATAGATAGGGAGATAAACAAAGAACATATGAACTCATAAAAAGATAGAGAAATGGCTTACCACATCAAGCCGAAATTTCCATTCTACACTTAGGGTAGGACTTCTGCATGCTTTCCTCTGTTTCCCATGTACAATCATTTGGATCTACGCTCCATTGTACTTTCATCAATTTCACCACTTTATTCCTTAATCGCTTTTCGTCTCGACTAATAATCTTCAATGGTTCTCTTTTCACTGCCAAGTTAGGTGTGATTTCCAAATCCTATTGATCGGCCTCCTTAATGATATGATCTGGGCCGTGTACATACTTTCGAAGGTATGAATCATGGAACACAGTATGTACGCCAGCTAACCAATTAGGTAACTGCACTCGATAAGCCAAAGGACTAATCCTCTCAAGTACAGGAAAAGGACCTATATATTGCGGTGCCAGCTTACCCGACTTTCCAAATCTCAAAACTCCACGCATTGGAGAAACCTTTAAGAAAAATGAATCTCCAACCTGGAACTTTAAAGTTCTTCTCCTATGGTTGGCATAACTTTTCTATCGACTCTGGGCAGTTTTCAACTTCTTCAGAATGAAATCAACCTTCTCAGAAGCTTCCCTTATCATGTCAGGACCAAGAACAAGCCTATCACCTGACTCAATCTAACATGCAGGTGATCTACAAGGACAACCATACAGTGCTTCAAAAGGAGCCATTCTAGTAATGGCCTGATAACTATTATTATATGAAAACTCAACCAAATGCAAATGGTCCTCCCATGAACCTCCAAAATCAAGAATATAAGCACGTAAAAGATCTTCCAAGATTCGATTTATTCTCTCAGTTTGCCCATCAGACTGGGGATGGTAAGCAGTACTGAAGTTCAACTTGATTCCTAGTACGGCTTGAAATGCCTCCCAAAATCTGCTAGTGAAGATCGTGTCACAATGACTCACTATATTACTTGGTATTCCATGGAGTCGAACAATCTCCTTCACATATAGTTCTGCCAAACTCGTTGCCGTTTGGGTGGATTTAACTGGGATAAAGTGGGCAGTCTTGGTCAGACGAACCACGACATCCCAAATCGCCTCATTACCCTTCCGAGTTCATGGCAAACCACCTATGAAAACCATAGACACTTGGTCCCATTTCCATTTAGGCACCTCCAGTGTTTGGAGTAAACCCGCCATCTTCATTTGGTCACTTTTTATTTGTTAACATGTTGCACATCGACTTACATAAATGGATATATCCCTCTTCATCGTTTTCCACTAGAAGGTCTTCTTAATATCTCGATACATTTTATTATCCCCTGGATGGACAATAAATTTGGATTTGTGACATCATTCTATACTTTTTGTTTGAGATCTGGGATGTCTGGGACACAAGTCCTCCTTTTCAACCTTAAAATTCCACTACTATTGATTTTAAAGATGGAATTTCGCCTCGATATATTCTCCCATAAATTTCTTGGAGAAACTTGTCTTCTTTTTTGCTTACTTGCGATCTTCTCAAGAAGAGTGGGGTTCATAACAAGATAAGCAAGAATAGCATATCTTCTACTCAAAGCATCAGCTACCACGTTGGCTTTACCATGTGTATACTGAATATCCAGGTCGTATGACGCTAGGAATTCCAACCAACATTGCTGCCCTAGTTTCAAATCCTTCTGGGTAAAGTGGTATTTCAAAGATTTATGGTCGGTGAACAATTCAAAATTTTCACCCAGAAGATAATGACGCCATATTTTCAAAGCAAAGTTAACCGCCAAAAGCTCAAGATTGTGGGTCGGGTGGTTCTTCTCATGTCGTCGCAATTGTCTACTCACGTATGTAATCACTCTACCCTCCTGCATTAGAATAGCACTCACACCTTCACCACATGCATCAGTGTAAATAGATAAACCTTTATTCCCATTTATAATAGCAAGAATGGGAGCGGTGGTCAACCTTTTCTTTAATTCCTGGAACGCTTCCTCGCACTTTGGAGTCCAAATAAATTTGCCATTCTTCATATTTAGATAAGTTGATTGACTAGCTAACTTAGATAAATCTTGGACAAACTTTCGGTAGTACCTGGCTAATCCCAGAAAACTTCTAACTTTCTTTGGAGTTGTGGGTTACCTCCAATCTAGGATAGTGGAAACCTTACTAGGTTCTAAAGAAATTCCTTCTTCCGGTAAAATATGTCCCAGAAATCTAACTTCTTTTACCCAAAAATGACATTTAGAAAATTTGGCAAAAAGAATATTCCTCCTCAATATTTCCAAAACAATTTTTAATTGTTCAGCATGCTCTTCTTCAGTTTTGGAATAAATCAGAAAATCATCAATAAATACGAGAACGGACTTATTTAACACTTCATGAAATACTCGAGTCGTCAGGTCTATGAAATACACAGGGGCATTGCTTAGTCCGAAGAGCATAACTACCATTTATAGAATGTATCAAGACCCCTAAAAGTAGTAAAATGAATACAATCTTCAGCAATTCTCAGCTGATGGAATGCTTGGGCTAGGTCCATCTTGGAAAAGAATCGAGCACCATGCAATTGATCAAACAGGCCGTCGATTCGGGGCAAAGGAAATTTATTCTTAAGGGCTAACTTATTAAAATCACGATAATCTACGCACAATCTCAAAGATACATCAGACTTGGCTAGAAATACAACAGCTGAACCCCAACTGGAACGACTAGGTCATATAAATCCTTTCTCCAATAAATCTTGGGTTTGATTAACTAGCTCTACTTTTTCCCTTGGTGCCATCCTACGACTTGCATGCATAACTAGATGGGCATTAGGAACCAAATCGATCCTAAATTCGATTTCCCTATGCGGAGGTAAAGACTTAACTTCTTCAAATACGTCAGGAAATTCTCGAACATAGGTTTGGATTCCAAACTCGGGTTGGGATACCCTAAAATATACATTAGCTTATCCCTCTTTGGACTTGGATCCTCACAAGAAATCACAACAATATTCCTATGTTTGGTTTTGACCGAAATCGTTCTATTAATACAATCTAATTTAGCTTCATATTTTGTTAACCAATTCATTCCATGTAAAATTTCAAATTCATTGAAGTCAAGAACGAAAATGCTGATAGAAAATCGATGATGAGAATACGAAATAGGAACTTTTCTACAACGTAAGCAAAGGTTCACAAGGCCTCCAACCGGGTTCTTCACACAATTTAGTTCATCTACGAATTCGGGCTTAAGTTTTAAGTCTTCTACGGTTTGTTGGGAAATAAAACTATACTTGGCTCCAGTGTCGATTAGAACTCTAACAATTTTATCATAAATAAGAAGATTACCTTCCAAAACTCTTTTCCCTCTATCAGCTCCTGAGGTTGAAAGGTCATCCCTGATTGCATAAACCTTTGCTACTTGGATCTGCTTCATTTTCGGGCATTCTTTAACTATATGTCCTGGCTTATGGCAATAGTAGCATTCCCTGGCTTCCTGTCCTGACTTCTTAGGTTGATCCTTCTTCCCATGCTTCTTAGGCTTCTTATAACTACTTGAGTAATGACCTTTCTCCAAACAGTTGAAACAGGTAACATTCTTCGCCTTGTTCTCTTGAGTATTCTTCTTTTCTTTACCTTGCTAAGGCCTCTTTCCTCCAAACTTTCTCTTCTTTAAATTTGGGTTACTTCCGCTTCCTTTCTCTTCTGTAATCTCTTGTTTATCTAAGATGGCATATCTATATCCCATGTCTACCAAATCAGCAAAAGACTCCTTCACATGGCATGTCATCCTTTCATGAAATTTCTTTTTCATCCCTTTAATAAATCTCTCATTCTTCTTTAGAGGGTTATTCACCAATTTAGGACCAAATCGGGATAACTCATTAAACTTATTCAAGTATTCTCCAAAATATAAATTTCCTTGCTTCAAATCGGTAAACTCCTGATACATCCTGGCAATACCAGTGGAATACATAAGATACTGCTTAAATACTTGCTTGAATCTATCCCATGTAAACTCATCCTCCGTTTCGGCCCAAGTAAAGGTCTCCCACCAAGCCAAAGCTTCTTCCTGGAGCTGCCAGGAAGCTATCAACCTCTTTTGATCGTCGACAACTTCAATCCTTTAAAAATCCTCTCACAATATCAAATCCAAGCTTGCGCTTCTATAATAACCTCCATTCCATTGAATGGTTTCCCTCCAAGTCTTGAGAAGCTCCAATATAACTGGCAGGGGTTGGATGGGAAGAGCTGCTCCTTCCATTGCTGTTGTTGCAGGATCTCGACCATTTATAGTCGTACTCCCCCTTCCCTTACCTCATCCTCTTCTTGCACTCACTCTCACTATCTGTAAATAGTAATAAAACTTGATTTAGGCATACAAACGAGACATCTTAGGGAATATACTCATTCTAGGGTAATTCTAACCCTATCTCCAATAGGTCACCTAATGAGTTATACTCCAAAGCTAAAGTTCTTACTCAACCTTTAGCTCTGATACCAAATGTGACAACCAGTCTCAACGTCCGAAAATCGGCATCCAATACATCAACCGTATTCAAATGCCGGAGATTTAAACGTTGGAGTCCTGTTCGCTGGAGCTTATAACACAATAGATGATAATAACACAGTAGAAAAAAAATGATTTTCATTGATACACCACATGGATTTCAACATTCTACAATAAATGACCAATAACATCAGAGCACTATATATACAATAGAATACAGTAGAACACAACATAAGTGGAAACATAACAGCAACAGGGTCTTCTAAAAGAGAGAGAGAGAGAGCGCAAGAATCCAACATTCTGCGTTTTCAATGCAAAGCTTCAAGGCTCCAAACCAAAAAGCTCAAAAAACCAAAAGCTTCCCAAACCAAAGACTTCTAGATCCACATCTACTATCCTACCTAGCTCTAGAAAACGGATATCCCGACCCTAAGCTGCCCAAAAGGAAAATTAGGGGCACCCAAGGTTTAGAAAGAGAACAATAAACTTCGAGTCAATCATGGGACTGGTGTGAGAAAACATAAAATAGTTGTTTGTACAAAAAGAAATAAAAATAAATTTGTTATGCTTTTTGGAAAATGAAACTACCATAAGGTCTCCCGGCACACACTCAAGGCAATCGCAGACATGGAGGAGGTTTCTCCTTATAGTAGTCAAACATGCTTGATACACAAAAATCCTTTTGATATTATTATTAGTACATAGTGTGGAATTTTTTTTGGAAATATAACATAATCTTAGCCAGCATACGTACCATTATAGTATGCCTACTATAGCTACCATGTTAAATGGAAGGTTCTACAACTAAAACCGTACAGGGCTCGTATTAAGTGATTGGATTTCCAACAAATGGCCAAGGCTAAGGAACTTCCTTTATCCGAATGGGAACGCCTTTGGAGGGACGCCCGAAGAACTTAACCGGATCTCTACCAACACAAGATTGGGTTACCTCTGTAACTAGGTAACTAACTGTCATGAGTATGCCATCCTCCGGTCGTAACCGACCTTTATCGAGGGCCCACAACAACCAACAACCACATAAGCAAAATATCTGGGCTCCATACCAGAATACCACTTTTTATCCAGAAGGAAACGCACATACCCTGAAGGGCACGACACCTATAACCTTGCTGCATCGTTTCCTGTTTTGACCATTTCCGAGGTGTGAGGTTCGATGAAGTCTCATCCCACAAAGCCGCGCTTTTCACAAAATCCATGCTTCATCAACTAATGATCAGCACTTAGCATGCCACATTACCAAATTGGGAATATATCACTATTAACCATCAACTACATAATATATGAGCACGTACATCTCGGAGATGGATGTTAAGCTAAGAGAATAAATTCTCCGCCACCAAGAAGAAATGTATTTAACAAAAACCAGCTTTACATCTCAAAGTGTAATGTCAGACATACATCCATACAAGTCCATCCTGGGTCTGAATGGAACCAAAGGCACTTCGTCCAATTAAGGAAAATGTCCTTGCAAATCCGGATATCCCCAAACCGGACCGAACTCCCCATCACATAGAGGATTCTCTATACCGAGCAATTTGGTGCGAAGACAATCAGCAGGCAATCCTTTCATTCTCAAAAATACCCGGTCTTCAACCACCGTCTTCAAATGCAATCCTATTTCGTCGTATCATTATTCCGAATGGGTTATTATGACTTAATGTCCTCTACCGGCTTAACCTAATAATAAGCGCTTATTTTTAAAACATGTGGATACAAATTTCCATTTTTAATCCTTTACACAAAAGATCCACCTTCAAAATTCGATGTGGTTTTCGGATAACCATTTGGAATCCGATCCTCGGTCTCATCGAAATTCAAATGTCCTCTTAAAGGCTAAGTTGTTTAAGTAAACAATTTTAATTTAATTCAGAAGTCTACATTCACACTACAACTCATCGCAAATATCACAACTCAATCCAAAGCAATTCATATCACAGAATATTACATATCCGAGATATCAACCAATCCAAGGCATTCAATATAATCCAATCATCCATAAGCAAGATTAGTTAGTTGTTCAATTCCTAATTAATTCCATTTAATCTCCAAATAAATTAAATAAATTACTTTTTAAATCCTGCTTAATTAACATTAAGTAATTACAAATCATTTTAATTAATTATTGAATTAATTAATCACATAATTACTTCCATTAATTAATTATCCTTTATTTATTAATTAACTAATCCTTTAATTATTAATTTATTAACCTTAATTATCAATTAGTTATCTTTAATCATTAACTTATTATCTTTTAATCATTAATTAATTAACACTTAATTTTTAATTAATTAGCCTTCAATTATAAATTAGTTAACCTTTAATTTTTAAATAAATAAATTAATTATTCTTTAATTACTTACATTAAGTAATTATCCTTTAATTACTTCCATTAAATAATTAATCTTGAATTACTTAAGCCCTTAATTAATTAAAAGATAAATCATTTATCTTAATTAATTACTTTAATTATCATTTGAATCTTATTAATAAACCGTGTGATTAATTATCATTAACCAATTAACTTAGACCTTTAAGTTAATTAACCTTTAAAAAAATATCTTCTTAATTAAATCCTTAATTACATTATTAAATTTCTTTAAATAAATTTAAGAATTAATCACAAATTAAGGACATTTAATAAAATGTCTCAAACTTAATTAATTTAGAATAATTTATTTTAAAACCTTTTAACTAATCTCAAATTTAAACAAGCAATTATTATTTAAAAGAAAATTATTTTAAACTTGATTTGTTTTAAAGTTTTAAACTGTTACTACAACTTACCCGAGATAAACCCAAGTGCCAACCCGAGCCAAGTGCACTTTTTCCCAAGTTATTCCTCGAGCCACTTTTTTTCTTTGTTTTGATTTAATTTTAAAAATTGTTAAAAATATGTTAAAATCCATACGAATACCCCGAACCCAAACCCGAGGCATCACAAAATTTTCTCAAGAGCAAACTCGAGTCTCCACCTTCTTCCATCCTATCATAGCAACTACCCAAGCCTGATACACGTGCATGCGCATAAAAGTTCTGGCCATCTCTAACCAAGGCTTCGACTATCGACAAGTCGGCGACGACCTACACGAGCATCACGACCACCCAGAAACTTGACACATCCACAAAATCGAATTTGAGCAACATCGAACTCTACTGGAACAAAATAATTCTTCCAAGAACCACCTTGCGTGGCCACCTTCGGTCACTAGAAGACTCGACACTTCGACCCAAGCATCGCCATGAAACCACTCATCGACCCCCCTGCTTCGATCACCTCCGGTGCTTCATTGATGCCGCAAATGCCACTTAAACCCAGTCGACCAAAACCTAGTTTTAAACCCTAAATCAACAAGTGCAGCCACCTCGATGATCGAAAAATCCTCCGATCACTTTTGCCGAGATCCCCGACCTCCGATCATACTCCAGCAATGATCTCGAGACCTATCACCTCACTGATCATAAGAAAATGCGAAAAACTCTTTTCCCGTTCAACTCGCAAGTTGTTACGATTTACTAAAATAAAAATCTTGATTTTTTTTCAAATTCATGATTTTTGAAAACTATGTAGATGATGGAAGTGAATCAAGAAATCAAGAAAGTCGAATTTTCCACATGTATTAAGTTTCACTGTGTTTTCTTCTTTCTAGTAAATCCACTTGTTATTTATTCTTAAAAGTAATTTTAAAACTAAGATCTAGTAAATTTAAACACATTTTGTTTAAACAACAAGGGCTAAAAAGGATTGGGGGATGAGATTTTGATTTTTGAATAAGTTTTAAAACCTGTAAAATAAGAACAAAGCAAATATTCTTGTATCTAGATATGCACACAATCATTTACATGTATATATATACATGCAGGCATATTTTACATCCATACTTCAAACATTATCACATGCAGATCAAGACTTAAACCAGATTTAAGATTTTAAAGAGTTATTTACTCACCCGTAAATATAATCAGAGAACCTGGAAGTTGTTTTGAATTTGAAAATCTTGAAAGTACTTTGATTTTGATCTTGTTATGGTTTTGATTTGAATCTACTTCTTTTTGAGGTGATCTAGCTTGATGTTGAGTTTGAATCTTAGCTTGATTTCTTTAGATTTGAAAATTGGAAAAGGTTGTTGCTTTGATTTTCTTTTTTCTAGTTTTAAGTTTCCAAGTTTGGTTTTCTTAGGTTTTTTTTCGAAATATATGGAAGAAAATAAAAGAATAGGAGATGAAGTATATATAGCCTTGATTTTATTATTTTTAAAAATAAAAGAAAATCAAAAATTTCGAAACTTGCTAATTGCATGTTATAATTAAGTTAACACTTGTTAAACTTCATGTTATAATTTTAACACTTGTAAATTTGCATGTACTTAATATTTTATATGATTTTTATATTATATTATTTTATTTTTATACTTATATATATTTTTATGTTTTATATTTATACATTTACTTTTATTTATATTTATATAATCTTTAAAGAAAAATGATTTAAAATTTAATTATAAATTAAATAGAAAATCATATATACATACATATATTAGTTTTTAAAATATAGAGTTTTAAATCCAATATAAGATATTTATTTTTAAATTTCAAATCAAAATTTTATTTACAATCTATTATATATATACAACAAACAACTTATTTTATTTGTTTCGGAAAAATTTAAATTAATTTCACAAAATAAGTTAAAAAGTTATATTTATTACTAATTTAAATTTGCTTAAAAATGGGATCGTTACACTACATGTCCATGTATATATTAAAATGATGACGTGAATGTCTGTGTACAAGCAAATATTCCCCTGTTCAAAAAACTTACAGGCTTAGATTAAGTCAAAATTCAATTCTCTATCTCTAATCTTTTTCTGCTTATGATCATTAAAGGAAAAATGTTTGTATGGGTATAATACCATTTTAAAAATATTTTCTAGTGAATATCAATGAGTAATTATTTAGAAAACAAGAAAGAACAGCAAGGATCAATTAATGTCAGAAATTTGATTGTTCAATTTCCATGTTTTGTTTATATAATCAAACTCATTTTCGAAAACTATGAATTTTGATAATAGTATCATAAATTTTAAGTTTAAAATTTATTGAGATATTTCATGTTGAACAAAAATTGAACATTCCTCAATTCTCGACGATCGAAGGAGGGTTGATCATCGTGCTCGTAGTTGGAGGTAAATGGGTGTCTGGGGATTGAGGAAAAAATAGTCGACGATTTTGCAGATCACCATGGTGGCTGAACGGCGGTGATCTAGGGTTTTACGGCTTGCTTGGGTTGATGATGATTTTGAGGCTAGTGCGTCGTCATGGTCGCTTCGAAGATTATTCGGGGTATGGGGGATCGAAGCGTGGGTCTTCGACGAAGGGTTGGTCGCGGCAATGTGAATTCTGGTGATCAAGATTGGTCGGCATGAGGCATTTTTCGTTGATCAAGTTTTGGGTTCCAGTTGCTCAAATAGCTCAATTTCGCTTGGCAGAGTTGATCGAAGATATGGGTGGTCGAGTTCATCGGCGGGTTCGTTGGTGACTTGTGGGTGGTAGAGTCGATGATTGGAGTGGTGCCGTCGAGTTGTGCACGTGCACGAGTATCTGAGGGTGTCAGATTTGGTTACTGTGTTGAATTAGGATCACGGGAAGAAGTGTTGAGCCTCGGGTTTGACTCGGGGAGATAACGGGTTTGGCTTGCGAGTGTTTTAAAGTATGCGGCAGTTTAAATTTTAAACAATACAAATTTAAAAAGAAAAGAAAGGTATCGGGAAAGTTGGGGTACGGCTCGAGTATTTGATCGGGATTTTTGGGTTTGGGCCCGAGTGATTCGAGAGGAAGGTATTGATTTGAACAAGATTTCGAAATTTTAAAACAAAATAAGTTTCACTTAAAACAATTTTCCTAACCCACTTCTTTAAATAATAAATACTTTGTTTATGTGTTAAATTGGTTAAAGGTTATGTAATAATTTATTTTTAACTTAAATTAATTAAGTTTAAAATTATATTTTTACATGCCCATTATTTTAATTTAATTCTTAATTCAAGTGTTTTTTGAATTTAAATTGCTTTGTTTTGAAATAATTATATATTAGTTAATTATTTAATTAAATCTCTAATTGTTTCAAAAATAAAAGGATGTAATTAAGAAATAATTAAGGTAAGTTTATGTAACTTTAATTAATCAATAGATCTTAGGAGATTTTGTATAAACTAATTTCAAGTATTTAATTTAACAAAGATTTAAATGATAATTAAGTAATCAATTAAGATAAAATGTTTATCTTAAACTAATTAAGGTCTTAATTAATTGAAGGATGATTAATGTAAGTAATTAAAGGATAATTAATTAATGTAATTAATTAAAGGATAATTAATTACTTAAAGGATGATTAATTAATGTAAGTAATTAAGGGATAATTAATTAGTGTGATTAATTAAAGGATCATTAATTAATGTAATTAATTAAGGGTTAATTAGTTAATGTAATTAATTAAAGGTTAATTAATTAATGTAATTAATTAAGGGATAATTAATTAACATAAGTAATTGAGGATAATTAATTAAGATGGATAATTAAGGATGATTAATAAATTTCATTAATTAATTAAAATAATAACAAATGGTTTGTAATTAATTAATGTTAATTAAGCAAGGTTAGGTAATTAATTTATTTGGTTTAAATTAATTTAATTATAAATTATGTGATTAATTTATCTTGCTTAGGAATGATTGATTTTATTGAATGCTTGGATTGATTACTATCTTTGGTATGTTAATCTATAATATTCTATGATATGAATTGCTTTAGATTGAGCTGTGATAAATGTAAGTTATTTATATATGATGTATTACTATGTGAATGTGAACTTCTGAATTGAACTAAAATTGTTTACTTAAACAACTTGGCCTTTAAGACGGCAGTTGAATTTCGATGAGGCCGAAATCGGATTCCAAATGGTTATTCGAAAACCACATCAAATCTTAAAGGTGGATCTTTTGTTTAAAAGATCTAAAAATAAAATGTGTTTAAACCATTCAAAAGGAAAGGTTTTTGGGAAATAAGTTGTGACTTAACTATGATCCGAATTTATCCACATGTTTTTTTTAAATAATCATTCGTTATTCGGAAAGGTCGGGGGAGGACATTAAGTCATAAAACCCATTCCGAATAATGATACGATGAAATGAAATTGCATTTGAAGATGGTGGTTGAAGACCGGGTATTTTCAAAATTGAAAGGATTGCCTATTGATTGTCTCTGCACCGAGTTGCTTGGGTATAGAGATTACCCTATGTGATGGGGAGTCCTGTCAGGATTGGGAATATTAGAATTTGCAAGGACTTCTTTCCTTAATTGGACGGAGTGCGTTCGGTTCCATTCAGCCGAGGATGGACTTGTATGGATGTACGTCTGACATTACACTTTCAGATATAAAGATGGTTTCTATCAAATACATGTTTGGTGGTCGAGAATTTATTCTCTTAGCTTAACACCATTTTCTGAGATGTACAAGCTCAGAGGTTATGTAGTTGATGGTTATTAGTGGTATATTCCTAATTTGATAATGTGGCATGCTAGTGCTAAGCATTTTGATCGAAGCATGGATTTTGTGTAAAGCGTAGCTTGTGGCACGAGACTTCATCGAACCTCACACCTCGAGAAATGGTCGAAATAGGAAAGGATGCAGCAATGTTATGGGGTTCGCGACCCTCTGGGTATGTGCATTTCCTTCTGGATAAAAAATGGTATTCTGGTAGGGAGCCCAGATATTTTACTTATGTGGTTGTTGGTTGTTGAGACACCTCGGTAATGGTCGGTTACGACTTGGGGATGGCATACTCGTGACAGTTAGTACCTAGTTACAAAGGTAACCCGGCCTTGTGTTGGCAGAGATCCAGTTAGGTTCTCGGGACGTTTTTCCAGAGGCATACCCATTCGGTAAAGGAAGTTCCGTGGCCTTGACCATTTGTTAGAAATCCAAACAAAACAATACGAGCCCTTTACTGTTTTAATTGTCTGCCATTTAACGTGGTAGCCGTAGTAGGCATACTATAATGGTACGTATGCTGGCTAAGATTAATATTATACTTGCAAAATGTTTTTCCATGTTATGCATTAAAAATAATATCAAAAGGATTTTCGCATATCAAGCATGTTTGACTAGTATAAGGAGAAACCTCCCCCATGTGTGCGATTGCATTTGAGTGTTTGCCGAGAGACCTTATGGTAGTTTCATTTTCCAAAAAGCATGACAGATTCCTTTTTTACAAATAATTGTTTTTATGTTTCTCACACCAGCCCTATGACTGACTTGGAGTTTATTATTCCCTTTCTAAACTCTGGGTGCCCCTAATTTTCCACATGGGCAGCCTGGAGTCAGGTTATCAGTAGGTTTTGGAGCTAAGTTGGAAAATAGATATGGATTTGGAAGCCTTTGGTTTGGAAGCTTTTGATTTTTGAGTTTTTTGGTTTAGACTCTGGAGCTTTGCAAATGAGATGCAGTTCGTTGTGCTCTCTCTCTTTTGGAAGCTCCTGTTGATGTTATTTTTTCTTTGTTATGTTGTATTCCGTTGTTATGTTGTATATATTGTCTCTGCTGATGGTGATCATTTGTTGTAGAATTTTGCAATCCATGTGGTCTATCAATGAAAGTTATTTTTGTTCCGCTGTGTTGTTATCATCTAATGTGTTATAGCTCCAACGAACCGAACTCTAATGTTTGAATCTCCGGCATTTGAATACGAGTGATGTATTGGATGCCAATTTTTCGAAGGTTGAAGTACAGGTCATTACATTTTTGGTATCAGAGCTGAAGGTTGAGTAAGAACTTTAGTTTTGGAGTATAACTCATTAGGTGACTAATTAGAGATAGGGTTAGAAATGCCCTAGAAAGAGTATATTCCCTAAGATATCTCGTCTGTATGCCTTAATCAATTTTCTTACTATTTACTGATAGTGAGAATGAGTGCAACAAGAGAACGAGGTAGGGGAAGGGGGAGTACCACTACAAATGGTCGAGACCTTGCAACAACAGTAATGGAAGGAGCAACTCTTCCCATCCAACCTCGGCCAAATATGGTAGAGTTATATCACAATTTCTCAAGATTTGGAGGAGAAACCATTCAAAGGTACGGAGACTAATATAGAAGAGCAAACTTGGATTCGATCTTGTGAGAGGATTTTTAAAGGATTGAAATTGGATGATGGTCAAAAGAGGTTGATGGCTTCCTGGTAGCTCGAGGAAGAAGCTTTGGTGTGGTGGGAGACCATTACTTTGGCCGAATAAGAGGATGAGTTTACATGGGACAGATTCAAGCAAGTATTTGAGCAGCGTTATATGCCTTCCGCTGGTATTTCCAGGATGTACAAGAAGATTTCCTTACTTCTTATTTATGATAAAGTTGTTAGAGTTCTATTCAGAACTGGTGCCACGAATAGTTTTATTTCCTAGCAAACCGTAGAAGAGCTAAATCTTTAACCCGAATTCGTAGATGAACCTATTTGAAGAACCCGGTTGGAGGCCTTGCGAATCTTTGTTTACGTTGTAGAAAGGTTCCTATTTCGTATTCTCATCATCAGTTCTCTATTAGCCTTTTCATTCTTGACTTTAATGAATTTGAGATTTTACTTGTAATGAATTGGTTAACAAAATATGAAGCTAAATGAGATTGTATCAATAGAACGATTTCGGTCAAAACCAAATTTGGGAATTTTGTTGTGATTTCTTGTAAGGATCTATGTTCATAGAGGGGCAAGCTAAGGTATACCTTAGGATATTCCTACCCAAATTTGGAGTCCATACCTATTGTTCGTTAATTTTTCGACGTATTTGAAGAAGTTAAGTCTTTTCCTCCGCATAGGGAAATCGAATTTAGAATCAATTTGGTTTCTAATGCCCATTCAGTTGTGCATGCAAGTCGTAGGATGGTACCAAGAAAAGAGTAGAGCTAGTTAAGCAAACCCAAGATTTACTAGAGAATGGATTTATACGACCTAGTTGTTCCAGTTAGGGTTCAGCTGTTGTCTTTGTAGCCAAGTCTAATGGATCTTTGAGATTATGCATAGATTATCGTGATCTTAATAATTTAACCCTTAAGAATAAATATCCTTTGCCACGAATCGACGATCTGTTCGATCAATTGCATGGTGCTCGGTTCTTTTCCAAGATGGACCTAGCCCAAGGATCCATCAACTGAGAATTGCGGAAGATTATATCCATTTGACTGCTTTAGGGGTCTAGATACATTCTACGAATGGTTAGTTATGCCCTATGGACTAACCAATGCCCCTGCATATTTGGTAGACTTGATGATCTGAGTATTTTGTAAAGTGTTGAATATGTTCGTTCCTACATTCTGATTTATTCCAAAACTGATCCCAAATGTAGAGTAGATATTCGTCTTGATTTAATAAGCCATTTCTCCATCTTTTTATGTGTTCATATGTTCTTTTTTTGTCTCCTGTCTATCAAATTTCTAGGATGAAATTTTCTTAAGGGGGGAATCTGTAATGATCCATTTTTAAGCTAAATTTAATTTAATAATTAATATAATTTGTAGAATTAGTTTGTAAACTAATTTGATTTTTTTTAAAAACAAATAAGATATGTGTTGTTTATGCATATATATATATATATATATATATATATATATATATATATATATATATATTGTGATTTGGAAGTTATGTTTTGAATTCAATACAATAATTTTCAAAAGCTATTTAAGGGTTAAATTCTATATTTTAAAAACTAATGTATATATATATATATATTTGTTTATTTATTAGTGTATAATTAGTTTTATATCATTTTCTTTAAATATTATATAAATATAGTTTGTAAGTGTGTGTGTGTGTGTATATATATATATATATATATATATAAAATGAATGTAGTAATAAAAATTTGAAAAATATAATATAAAAACAAGAATAAATAAAAAGCTTTAATATATATATATATATATATATATATATATATATATTTCTTTTGAAATTAATAAGACAAACATAATAAGTATAAATTTAAAAACATAAAACACACACACACACACACACACATATATATATAACTAGATAGTATAAATATAATATAAAAGTATATAAAAACATATTAAAAATATTAATACATGCATTTAACAAGTGTCAGCTAAATGCAATATGCAAAATACAAGTGTTAGCTTAATTATAACATGCAATTACAGGTGTTATATTTGATTAATTTTCATTCCATTTTAAAAATAATAAAACATTCCTATATACACATCTCTACTTCTCTACTCTCTCAATTTTTTTTATGACTTTCATTTTCAAACAAAACATGAGAAAAAAGCAAAACAGAAATTAAACTAAATCAGAATTAAATCAAAGAAAAGATCATCTCAAAACATCAAGCTTCAGATCAAATCAAGACCAGTTACCCATTTTCAAATTCAAAATAAATTCCAGATTCTCTATTCAAACACAAAAACAGTGAGTAAACAACTTTTTGTAAAAGCTTAAATCTATTGAATCTTGATTTGCATATGATAAGAACTGGAAGTATGTATGAAAAATGTTTGTATAATTGTTAAAAATGCCTGAATGTCTGTGTATATATGAAAAAGATGATATGCATGTCTGTGTGCAGGCATATATTCCCATGTTCAAAAAACATACAGGCTTATATTAAATCAAAATTCAATTCCACTTTCTATAGTCTTTTTCTGGCTATGATCATTAAAAGAAAAATGTTTGTATGGGTATAATATCATTTTTAAAAATAATTTCTATTGAGTATGACGAGTTATAATTTAGAAAACAGGAAAGAACAATGAGGATCAATTAAAGTCAGAAATTTGATTGTTCAATTTCCATGTTTTGTTTATATAATCAAATCCGTTTTCGAAAACGATGAATTTTGTTAATAATATCATAATTTTGAGTTTATAATTGTTGAGATATTTCATGTTGAACATAAATTGAACATTCGACAATTCTCGACGATCGGAGGAAGGTTTAGCATCGTGCTCGTAGTTGGAGGTAGTTGGGTGTTGGGTGATTGAGGGAAAAATGGTCGGTGATTTTGTAGATCACCATGGTGGCTGAACAACGACGATCTAGGGTTTTACGACCTGCTTGAGTTGGGGATGATTTTGAGGCTCGTGCGTTGCCATGGTCGCTTCAGAGATGATCGAGGTATGGGGGATCGAAGCACGGGTCTTCGACGAAGGGTTGGACGCGGCGGCGCGAATTCTGGTGATCGGGATTAGTCAACACGAGGCATTTTTCGTTGATCAAGTTTTGGTTTCCAGATGCTCGAGTAGCTCGATTTCACAGGCAGAGTTGATCGAAGATCTGGGTCGTCGGGTTCATCGACGGGGTCGTCGGCAACTTATGGGTGGTAGAGTCGATGATCAAAGTGGTGTCGTCGAGTTGTGCACGTGCACGAGTATCCCAGGGGTGTCAGGTTGGGTTGCTGTTTTGAATTAGGATCAGGGAAGAAGAGTTGAGCCTCAGATTTGACTCGGGGAGATAATGGGTTTGGCTCGTGAGTGTTATAAAGTATGCAGTAGTTTAAATTTTAAACAAAACAAGTTTAAAAAGAAAAGAAGGGTATCGGGAAAGTTGGGGTGTGGCTCGAGTATTTGATCGGGATTTTTGGGTTTGGGCCTAGGTGATTCAAGAGGAAGGTATTGATTTTAATAGGATTTTGAAATTTTAAAAAAAACAAGTTTCACTTAAAACAATTTTCCCAACCCACTTCTTTAAATAATAAATACTTTGTTTAAGTGTTAAATTGGTTAAAGGTTGTGTAATAATTTATTTTTTACTTAAATTAATTAAGTTTAAAAGTATATATTTATGTGTCTATTATTTTAATTTAATTCTTAAGTCAAGCGTGTTTTGAATTTAAATTGTT
Source organism: Allium cepa (assembly GCA_030765085.1). Taxonomy (NCBI): domain Eukaryota; kingdom Viridiplantae; phylum Streptophyta; class Magnoliopsida; order Asparagales; family Amaryllidaceae; genus Allium; species Allium cepa. The sequence goes on along the minus strand of CM060943.1, from coordinate 679,852,630 downwards.
TTATTTTGAAATAATTATATATTATTTAATTATTTAATTATATCTCTAATTGTTTCAAAAATAAAATGTTGTAATTAAGAAGTGACTAAGGTAAGTGTATTAAACTTCAATTAATCAAAAGGTCTTAGGAGATTTGTATAAATTAATTTCAAGCATTTAGTTTAATAAAGATTTAAATGATAATTAAGTAAATTATTAAGATAAATGGTTTATCTGAAATTAATTAAGGTCTTAATTAATTAAAGGATGATTAGTGTAAGTAATTAAAGGATAATTACTTAATGTAATTAATTAAAGGACAATTAGTTACTTAAATGATAATTAATTAATGTAAGTAATTAAGGGTTAATTAATTAGTGTGATTAATTAAAGGATCATTAATTAATGTAATTAAGTAAGGGTTAATTAGTTAATGTAATTAATTAAAGGTTAATTAATTAATGTTGTTAATTAAGGGATAATTAATTAATGTAAGTAATTGAGGATAATTAATTAAGATGGATAATTAAGGATGATTAATTAATTTCATTAATTAATTAAAATAATAACAAATGGTTTATAATTAATTAGTGTTAATTAAGTAGGGTTAGGTAATTAATTAGTGTTAATTAAGTAGGGTTAGGTAATTAATTTAGTTGGTTTAAATTAATTTAATTATAAATTATGTGATTAATTTATCTTGCTTAGGAGTGATTGATTTTATTGAATGCTTGGATTGATTACTATCTCTGTTATGTTAATCGGGAATATTCTATGAGATGAATTGTTTTGGATTGAGCTGTGATAAATGTAAGTTATTTATATGTGATGTATTGTTGTGTGAATTTGAACTTCTGAATTGAATTAAAATTGCTAACTTAAACAACATGGCCTTTAAAACGGTATTTGAATTTCGATGAGACCAGAATCGGATTCCAAATGGTTATCCGAAAACCAAAACAAATCTTAAAGGTGGATCTTTTGTTTAAAAGATCTAAAAATAAAAAATTTAAACCATTTAAAAGGAAAGGTTTTGGGAAATAAGTTGTGACTTGATTATAATCTGAATGTATCCACATGGTTTGTTTGAAAACAAGCGCTCATTATTCAGAAAGGTCGGGGAGGACATTAAGTCGTAAAACCCATTCCGAATAATGATACGACGAAATGGAATTGCATTTGAGGTCGGTGGTTGAAGACCGAATATTTTCAAAAATGAAAGATGGAAGGATTGCCTGTTGATTGTCTCTATAGCGAGTTGCTTCGGTATAGAGATTACCCTATGTGATGGGGAGTCCGGTCGAGATTGGGGATATTCGGATTTGTAAGCACTTCTTTCCTTAATTGGACGAAGTGCCTTCGGTTCCATTCAGACCAAAGATGGACTTGTATGGATGTATGTCCAACATTACACTTTGAGACATAAAGCCGGTTTCTATCAAATACATTTCCGTTTGGTGGCGAAGAATTTATTCTCTTAGCTTAACACTCTTTTCTGAGACGTACGAGCTCAGAGGTTATGTAGTTGATGGTTATTAGTGATATATTCCCTATTTGGTAATGTGGCGTGCTAAGTGCTGAGCATTAGTTGATCGAATCATGGCTTTTTTGTAAAGCGTAGCTTTATGGGACGAGACTTCATCGAACCTCACACCCCGGGAAATGGTCGAAATAAGAAAGGATGCAGCAAGGTTATAGGTTTCGCGACCCTCGGGGTATGTGCATTTCCTTCTGGATAAAAAGTGGTATTCTGGTATGGAGCCCGGATATTTTACTTATGTGGTTGTTGGTTGTTGAGGCGCCTCAGTAAAGGACGGTTACGACCGGGGGATGGCATACTCGTGACAGTTAGTTACATAGTTACAGATGTATCTATGTAACTCGGCCTTGTGTTGGCAGAGATCCGGTTAGGTTCTTGATACGTCCCTCGAGAGGCGTACTCATTCGGATAAAGGAAGTTCCTTAGCCTTGACCATTTGTTGAAAATCCAAACAAAACAATACGAGTCATTTACGGTTTTAGTTGTAGAACCTGCCATTTAACATGGTAGCTATAGTAGGCACACTATAATGGTATGTATGCTGGCCAAGATTAATATTATACTTGCAAAATGTTTTTCCACACTATGCACTAAAAATAAAATCAAAAGGCTTTTCGTGTATCAAGCATATTTGACTACTACAAAGAGAAACCTCGCCATGTATGTGATTGCATTTGAGTGCAAGCTAGAGACCTTGTGGTAGTTTCATTTTCCGAAAAGCATGATGGAACTTTTTATATACAAATAACTATTTTTATGTTTCTCATACCAATTCCATGACTGACTCGGATCCCTTTCTAAACTCCGGGCCCCCTAATTTTCCATACGGACAGCCTAGAGTCAGGTTATCAGTAGGTTCTAGAGCTAAGTTGGAAAGTAGGTATGGATTTGGAAGCCTTTGGTTTGGAAGCTTTTGGTTTTTGAGTTTTTGGGTTTGGACTCTAGAGCTTTGGAAATGAGATGCAGTTCGTTGCACTCTCTATCTTTTGGAAGCTCCTGTTGATGTTATTTTTCCATTGTTATGTTTTATTCCGTTATTGTGTTGTATATATTGGCTCTGATGATCGTGATCATTTGTTGTAGAATGTTGCAATCCATGTGGTGTATCAATGAAAGTTATTTTTGTTCTGTTGTGTTGTTATCATCTAACGTGTTATAGCTTCAACGAGCCAGACTCCAATGTTTGAATCTCCGGCATTTGAATACGGGTGATGTATTGATGCCATTTTTGACGCTTGAAGTGCAGACCGTTACGGTAACTACGTGATATAGACACTTCCATAAGCATTTAAAATTCATTGGAGTTATAGTCCAAGACCATGAAAAATTTCTTCGCATGTAACGATAACACCTTTTCGTGATCGAAATCCTAAATTCTTGAATTAATCAACCATTCTAAAAATCTTGACTTAATTATAATTTTTGGATATCCTGTTTGCATTTTGAATTCTAAAAAACCTCATTTTCCATCTTGTCAACCATTTAGTTTTATACTTCAGACTTTCTGCATTTTAATGCATTGGAAATGCATCTTTTTTTAAGAGGAAATGCGACTCTTCAACTTTCTATAAGTTGTTTAACAGAGAATTTGCGTCATGTTTAGTATTACAAGGAATTATCTCTTTTTTTACTTATTTTTGAAATAGACAATACAAAACACGGTGACCAACCCTGTTTTTTACATCTCTTTCTTTTGGGGTATATTCTTTGTTATTTCAAATGGTACACTTTTATATTGAATCTAGATGATTTATGGAAACTAACATTGCTACAAATTCCATTCGAAGTAACCAAAATGCAACTCAAATCCCATTATCAATCTTATCCTAGTGGGCTGCTTAATCCTATTTATCTAACTCCAAATCAATTTCTCTTCCTTTATGTGATAATTAAAACATTTTTACTTTGCCTTCTTAATAAAGATCTTTTTATTTTAATATAAATCTCAAAATTAATAGGTATTTAAAATTGTAAAGTCCGCTGTTGTTTTAATTTTTTTATAGTTTAAATCAAAACTTTTGTTAAAAATCTTTCTGTTTTTTCTTTCTTCCACAGAAAAATAGAATGTTTTTAAAATTGTAAGCACTCTTTTAATTTTTAAGAGACGTTCCCTTTTTACAAAGACCATAATATTTTCTTTAATCAAATCATCAAAAATAATTAACTTAACTTAGTAAAAATATAAGTAAACACGTTATCTAGAATATGACAAAACATTTCCAAAAATATCCTTAAATATATGCTTATTATTTAATCACAAAAGGAGTTCAAAACCAGTATTTTACTTGTACATCCACCACTTGGAGGCCCAAAGCTAACAGCTACGGATGTTGCAGTCATCCATAATTATTAATCCTCAGCGACTAAATACGGTAATGTTAGATACATTGATATACAAAAACACATGGATATGAAAAAAATTTAAAATCATCAAATAATTTTCACATTCCTTTTCAAAACATTTCAAGTTCATTACATAATCTCAACACGAGAACCACATTTAGGTAAAATATAATTATTACAACATATGTCAAGAGCGGCATGTGAAGATGCCCCCTTCGATGATTAGAGTATATAGCAAGGCAATAAAAAAAATTAGCCTTCACAACCAAAAACACGGTGGAATCAAGAATAGAAAGGAACTCCTAACTAAATTGTCTCTTGCACGTCTTCGGAAGCTTATTCGTCTAAGAAGAACCTAAAATCCACAACTCTCAAACTACTCAAAATCAATTGAGCACCCGTAAGTTTAAGTGGAAAAACAAAAACTTTGAGTCATACATAAAGCATACTGTGAATAATAATCTGCCATCTCAAACCATTTAGATATCTAGTGAGATCACGCCACTTAGCAAAATGGATTTTCCTTCACTAGTATCCTAAAAACTTTATGAAATAATATACTGTGCTCCTGCATCCATAATGGTTAAAACAATTCAAAACAGTATGATGACATGCAAACAAGTTAATCAATTCTGGATTTTCCATCCCCATTCATTCCGACTATCTATCTTAGTTATAGTTTCTAGGGTCACTATTAACCTATTAGTTTTCACGGGCTGACTAATAACATGTTAAAGTTTACGGACTCTCTGTTTGGTTACATAGTTTTTATGGGATCACTAAGAACCTATTGGTAACTCCAATAACTTTTTTCTTATCTTAGTTTTCATGGGTTGACTAGGAACCTATTGACTTATGTCAATAACTTAATCCGGATATAGTTTTCATGGGCTAGCTACAAACCTATCAGCCTCTGCCAATATCAAATCATAGTTTTCATGGGCTAAATATGAACCTATCTTTCTGACATCTTCGTTTATACATATTTTTCAGGAGCTTACAGTGAACCTATTGGCCTCTACCAATATCTTTTCCTACACAATTTTCATGGGCTTACTATGGACCTATTGGCCCCTGCCAATATCTATAATTAATATTTAGCATCCTTAATCTATATTCACTACTATGTCAAGCTATCTGGTTATTCTTCGCTTCCCCAAAGTACCATTACATATTCATTACAATGTGAATAAATATACGAAGAAGCAATCATAACAATAACAAAATACCAATGCATGTGGTTTAATATTCTTGAAGTCTTTTTATATAAAACTTTGTTAATCCCTTTAACCTGTTAATCAAGGAAAGCTTATTCCAAAAATTCCATTTCAAAACTCTTTATTTATGCCATGGTTTTTCCTTAAAAGTGAGGTTGGGTTATTTATTTTAAAAACTAAGGCTTTCGGAGCCATTGGATCCTTCAAAAGCTGTAAAATCCCCTTGGACATGTCTTTTGAAAACATTAGGGTAATTCCCCTCTAAAACCTTCAGTAAAGACCTTTTGGAAACATTGGGGTATCTCCCTTCGGAACCAATTGAAAGCACCTCTTTTTAAACCATTGGTTTTGCTTTAAAATTTATTTTAAGCGAAGTGAATATATATGAAAGTATTTCTTTCGAAACCATTTATCTTTATACCAATGTTTGGGAAAAACTTGATGGCGTCGAAATCATTAATTCAAAAGCTTTAAAACAATTAAGCAAAACTTTAAAGGATGACATCGGAACCCCTTTCGAAGCCATTGCCTTTGAAACCCCTGACTCCTTCGAAATCTTTTGGAAGTGGTTAGTATGTTTAAAACAAAGACTACCCTTCGAAAGTATTGATGACTTCAGTACACTCGAAGGGTAAAAGAATTGCAGCGTGGTGTCAACTTGGTCGGAACCACTCTTTTCGAAAGCAATTCTTTATAAATTAAGGAAACTCATTTGAAAGCTCTATTTAAACAAAGAAAAGGCAGCAATCAAATTCGAAAGCAACAGGGCATTGACTTAGTCGAAAGAACCCCTCTAAAAGCAAAGTAGGTGCATATTTTTAAAAACAGGCAAAGGTTTTGGCTCCATCGAAAGCATAAGTTTCGACAACTTCAAAAGCATTTATGAAAACAAGGCAATTGCTTATAATTTGAAGAAAAAGCTAAGGTCCCGACCCCATCGAAGCACTGCTTCCGACACCATGACTTCCGCTTTTCGGCCCATCCACTACGTACCATCTAAGTGATACCTTGTGTATTGGTTTTGACCAGGAGAGTTTCGACATGGTTGGTTTCGACCGAGTCGAGGCAAAAGAATTGGGTCGAAGGTCACTTCCAAAAGAGGCGGAACCAAATTTTTATTTGAAAAGGCTGAATTAATGCTAACTTAAGTAATTTCTTTATAGCTAACCTACCTATTTGTAAACACCTGATCGGTTGCCTTAAACTTTTCAAATTCTTTATAAAGTAACTGCCGCTTATTACCAGATCTAAGGAAAATCTTAACAATTAAGCCCTTCCATTAAATAAAACCAATAATGCAATTAAGCCCTTCTTTCTAAAATAATTTAATTTCCATAGTAAATCACTTAGGGAAAATCCCCAAAAATTACAGAAATTCGCTTTCATTATGTTATCTAACATATTAAAATTTCAGACTCAAATTTTTCGTGAAATAATCAAAAATAATTTTTCTAACCCAATTAATCATATTTTCCTTTAAAATTCATATTAAGTTTTTCATAGTTAGGAAAATTACAAAAATTGAAATCCATCTCCAAAATCATAATTTACATAACATATAATTTTTCCATAGCATTCAAAAACCATTTAGTTGGTTTTACCTTAAAATCGTATAATCCAATATTTATGCAAAATGATCAAATAAAAATGCTGCAAATCCAAGCATATCATCATCCAAAACATAGAAGAATGGATCTAATCTTAAATCTGGAAACATATGATAAAACCAAAACAGAGATGGTATAAATTATTACTCATCTTGATTAGGATAAGGACTTTGAAAATTGATTGGGATTAATTCCCCTTGTTTAAATCCTTAGCTTTAAGTTCAATCTCTAGATGTTGTATTTCGGTCACAATCCTATTATTTCCTTCTTAGACCCGCTTAGTCTTCTCTCAAATCGCTAGATCTTCTTTAACATCATTTTTTGATTTTGATTTTATTTTCGTTTACTTATATGTAAATATTAAAAATAATGGAGGAGAGGTAAGAACATGACAAAAACTAGGATCAGAGAAAAGAACCATGAGTTAGGTTAGGTTAATGGTTTAATTTGTAGGAGATATATATCAATCATAACCATTGATGGATTGCTTTATTTTCAAGTAATCCTATCTTATTAAACCTAAATCACTTGATTTAATCCAATGAACCTAGGCATGTTTTTAAACAGTATGTCAAATCTCCTTCTAAAGTTAAGAATATGTATATAAGCCTATAACATCAGTCAATCCATAAATCAATAAATCAATTTTTATTTACTTTCCTTTCCAAAAAAATCTTCCCATTACCATCATTTATGTTACGCTAATTAATTCATTTATACCAATTTAATCCACAATACATATTCACATTTTACACTTTACTACTAAAATTAAATATGACAAAGTACCATGTATTTAATTCAGAAGTATATTCATATATATGTGTGTGTGTATGTATGTATACGTACACACACATGCATACACACATATGTTGGTTTCCTCTTTACTTATTGAAGAACTCCAGTGAAGATTATCTGTACCAAAAATCAATTCTTTATTCGTATCCCTTTATTTGTATAAATAAACCCTTTTCATTTTCCAACAATTACATTGCCCAAATCAGTGCAACAAATTTTCCACTGAAGTCAGTCAATTAAGATTCTAATCTTAATTAATACTTTTAATTTATATTCCATATTTTGTTAACTAACATCTTTTCTCTATATTTCCCTTAAAAAAAATTATTATCTAAACATATAATTGTTAAACATATCTTTCAAACTGTTTAACTTTTATTAAATGCTGGATTTTAAAAATAAACATTTTCCTCTTGCATAAACCGTTATTCTTTTCAAGTATGCATTAATATCTTTCTTTTCTTCGATTAACATTTCACTACCTTAATTTATTGTGTTCCTTCTTATAATGTGGTATGCACCCTTATTTAAACATATCGACGTACCTCCATTCATACCTGAACTTTTTATGTTTGGTAATAAATATCTCTATTATTTAGTATTCATATTTACATACTTCTTTTAAGATAATTGCTACTTTCTTATACATTTATTTTTCAAACTTACAATTGTGTAACTTTTATGAAATGCTCCCTTTGCAAAGTAAACTCTTATATTTGCGTATATGAATATGTTTTCATTCTTCCCTTTTAAATGCACATACCACATCGTACCCTTCTTCTTCTATTTCCTTTATGAGTGTAATTCATACACATTTAGCTTATTTTTTAACAACTAGGTTTTTCTTTATTCTAGCATTAATACCTTTTTTTTGAAATAGACGCAAAACGCAAAATGTGAGCTACAATAAATGCTCTGTATCTTCTTTATACGATATTCATTTCTGGTAATTTATATATATGAATTTGAGCAAGAAAATTTTACTTAATTCAATGGAAAAGCAAAAATTCCCAAATTTGTTTATTTGTGAAAATTTACTATTTCATACTTTTATGTAAATTTACATTTTATTTTATTTTTTTATTAACATTTTAATTCATTATTGAAACTCATCGGGTGTTACACGCCCTCGCATCCTTTTTCTCTATTGGAGGGCCCATAGGCTTGGAGAACTTAATACACGACCCGAGCCAAGGCTTTGGTGGAAATTACTATGCATCTACAGACTTGATGCAGAGAGCATTCTCCGCATCATTTCCCATCTCATGCTGCTTTGCTTCTCTAATCTGGATGATATATCATTCTCAACCAGTGGATTGGTCGCCTTTAATAGCTCTAACTTCGTTCTCTATGGGGAATGAAATCTTTAAATACCACGTAAGTAGCACTGTCCTGAAGCCATAAATGGTTAGTCGGCTAAGGAATCCATTGTAGGTCGAGAATTCAACGACCACTATGAAAGTCCAAACCCGCACAATCTTGCGATCTCCCTCGCCCAATTCAATGGACAAATCAATACATCCAACAAGTTCTCACTACAAGAAAAATTGGTATTTACGCCCAAACAACAGCATATTATGCAAAATGTTGTTTTTGCTTTGATTTTAATTTTACATAATAAAATAAAAAAATAAAACCATTGAGTAATAGGATTTATTTTCGCAGGCTAATAACTGATTTCGCAGTTCTTTTCTTTCCTCCGTAAATTCTTTCTGCTTTCTTCTTTTTATTTCCGCCTCCTTATTTCATTTCCGATCCAAAAAAAACCATATCCTCATCGGCCCTCGCTTCAAATTATTTTGGTGATCATTCTTTCCATCGACGTTCCTAACATCGCACATTGCCGACCGTCGATATTTTTGCATCACTCAGTTCATGTCATCTTAATGAAGCTTTCGATGTCTCAGCATCCTAATTGAACATCCTTTTCATCGCCTTTTGGAATGAGCACATACATCGTTTTGGCAAGACTTGCTTGAAACAAAAGGAATACTCAATGTCACATGCCACAAATCTCACATATATACCATGTTATGTGCCATATTTCTTACTATGTGGGACTTTATTGTTCAACCCACACACTCACAATGCGAGCTGCATCTAATTACAGTAATTCTCCTTATTCGGCCTATTATAATTAAGATTATCCATTGCGTGTTGTTTTAGTTTGAAAATAAGTTGTTTTAGTGTAAACCCATATTTTGATTTCTCAGTTTCTATGGTTTTAAACAAAAAGGGAAAAATAGTTCTTTATACTAATTGCAAAATGGAAATTAGGTGGATTCAAAATTTCATTGAAGAAAAATGATTATAAACTAACTGTTTTCACCTCGTGTTTCTTATTGCTCTGTTATAGTATTTCATATGATTCTCTTTCTAGTTGTTCCGATAAGCAAGTAAACATGTGATATCTGATAGGTATATTTTTAGTGAATTAGTTGCTTACTTTATACCTTGCTTGGCCGCAAAGTTCTTTCTCATGGTTTCAGGGTATATATATTGTTTGTTTGTGTTAATTTTTTGTATACAGATCCTATTCCCTAAGAATGAGAACCACCGGTACCTTTTCCAACCCAATATCATAGGCTGTTTTTACCCACTTGCAATCTTGAACAATTTTCTTCCATTTCTAGCTCTATCAAAAAATTTCCGTTTCACCTTTATTGCCTACCTTGTCTCCTTTTCTCTTTCTTAATTTCAGCTTTACAGATTTTTAATGTGGATTGAAATTCTATGAATATGAAAAAACCATCATAACAGATATTCTTCCATCCCGTCTCATATAGATAGTGTTCATTTGACTTGAAATCGCCCCTTGTTTTACTTCTAATTATATTGCCTTGCATCTTATACAGTATATATCCGTAAGTCCCATACTTACATTGGACCATGCATTTGACTCTACTACTCAAACTTTAAAATAAAAAATAAGTAATCTCAAAGTGACTCTTCTTGATCAAATAATACTTCTGTGAAGTTCTCAAATGAATGTTAACCATCAACGTAACCAGGATTTAAGAAAAAAAAAGGTGTTAGAAGCAAAAAAGAAACACCAGCTTTTGTTGATTGTCATCACTTGGACTACATCCTTCAGTTCGTTTCACACAAAACAATTTAAAGGAATATAGCATGGTTTTATATTTCATTCCATCGATTAAATACAATAACAAGGTATTGATTCTTCAGTTTCTATTCATCGGTGACACATAGCAGCTCCATTTAAATTTTAACGAATGTTGTTTATTTATAGAAAAATAGACAAAAATGAATATATTCTATTTTCCCCGCGTTTTTTGTGCTAACCATTAATCCTTTTGTGTTTAAAACTGAACAGCTACTAACGATAACAACTGATCCACTACATTTGTATAAATACCAGTTTGGAACGTTGATGAAGTTTTGAGCTATTGCGGTTCTTTGTCTAATTTTGATAGTTCCAAAGGGGACATATGCCTATTGCATAAAAATTTGGCTTTTTCATTCTTTTCTCTTCTTATAAATTTTTGTTGTGTATTCACATTTCACTTGATGATTGCGTTTCTTATTCCTGTTTAGCTGATGATAATGAAAGTAATCAGATGTAATGAAATTTGTTAATTTTCCTATCTTCTATGCGACGCTGCTAGTTTATCAGATGATGGGTTATGGAACAAATTTCCTGAGTTATGTGCTACCACCAAAATAATTTAACTAAAATTTGATTACTGTATTGCATCAACAAAGTCCAGAGAGCAATAATACTGCAATGAACGCTGCAACCCTCATTAATTTGACCCAACTTAAAGTTTACTTATTACAGCTTGTGCACTATGTTAATCCCGACTCTTTTGGTTTAGCAAATGACTTTGTCTCACTGGAATTTATTCCTGACGGGATAGATAAATGGCTAGTCTCTGAAGCATTGAGGGCATTATTCAGTACCAATTTTAGAGAATCAAATGATTTCTAGGTCATCCTTAATCTTACTGAATTATCCTGTTAAATACATTGATATTAATTCTATTGTTGAACTCAACGTCTGATTTCGTTCAAAGTTATCATATCATATATCAAAATTATCCCGTGTTTATTCAGGATTATCTTTTTTATTCTAATCACATGGCATTCAAATTCTTTTATTAAATCTGCAGCCGTTCTAGGATTGGATCTCTTCAAATCGTTTTTCATTTACTTTATCTTGCGATCTGTCCAAATTATTTGTCAAGTTAAGAGAACGATCTCTCCGATCGTTTATTGTTTAATTCAAGGAAACGATCTCTCCATATCGTTTATTGTTTAATTTGAGGGGATGATCTCTCTGGATATTTTAGCATTCCAATCTAGGGTTTCCATCTCTCTGGATCCTTGCTGAGTCCGTTCTCTCTCCAGAAAAGGGACCCAATGAATAAGAAAGCACATTCGCTCACTCTTCGGTGAGGGGACTTACTTTTTGTACAAGCCCGTCCACTCGTTCTCTGGCAAAGGAGCTTGCACCTTGCACCCTATCACCGCCTCTCCTATCGGGAGTCTAAGGTGATCAGTATCAATTATCACATTCAATTTGGGTTTTCCAAAATCCAAATATTAAAATCAAATTAAAGCAAACAAGCGAAATCCTAAGTGTTCGTTTCATACATCCGAGTCGCGATAGGGGACCAATCTATGTTTTATGCATATCTCAATGGTCTGAGATTATTATTATCCTAAATAGTCATCTTCGACATCTGACTTCTAGCATGCCTAAGGACCTTTCGGGATCCTGCACATGTGTGTGCGGCCTGAGGTTATTATTGTCTTTAGTGCTAAATACGAAAAGAAAAATACAAGAAAAGAAACGAAAACACAGAGTGCCGGAACCAGATTCAACTCCTGTTCATCCCAATCACGGGATTTCGAGCCTTGAACCAGGTACCTGGTTGTTCCTTGATACATTTGCTGCAGGCGGCGGTTGCTCCGGCTGCACCATTGTAGTTAAGTTCCTTACGTGCCATTGCAGCTGGTTGCCCCAAAGCAATTCCTCTATTATATTACGAAGGTGTTGGTACTCGTTCATTCCATGGCCATCTAGTTCATGGAAGATGCAACACTTTCTAGATCTTTTCTCACGATCGGTAGGTTCTCTTCTTAATGGCCTCCAGTAGGGGACTTGCCCCTGATATGTCGATATATCCTCTCTGCGGTTTCTGTCAGGTCGGTGTAGGAAGTGAATTTTGTATCATTTTTTGTCATTTCGATTTGCTGAAGTAGTCGTCGGCTCTCTTTTTTCCTTTGTCTTTCCCATTTCCCGCTGCCCCTATAAGAAAAACAGTCTTTTATAGCGGCACATAGCCGCTTTAAATACAACTATAGCGGTTTGATAAACGTTGTATATCGACATGTTATAAAAAAAGGACTGTACATTTATAACACAAAAAATCTGCTATAAAAGAGCATGATTTCATAGCATAAAGAAGCAGCTATAAAATATTTATTTTATAGCACCCATTTCGTGCATATATCAACATCTTTACAGTATATTCTATATCCATTTACAACATATATATACCTCTTTAAAATGTGTAGACACAATAATGCCTATTTGTTGCTATCCTTTAACAGTAACCTCATACATTGCATTATCTTTTCTATAGCATTTATGCCATATGGCTATAACGCTTTTTAAGAGCGATACTTGATTTTACTATATATTTTATGCACCCCACTGTTACATTTTAATAATAACAATCAAAATGTATCTTCTTTAAATAGATAACAATTTGAAAATGAACAAAATATAATAATTAGCAAATGTAATGCTTATTCATGATAACAATATAAAGAATCAGCTAATAAAAAATATGTTCAATACATGAGTTACCAAATTCAGTACATATTCATGATAACAAAAGATAACATAGTTTAAAGTTAACGTCTACTCCATTCACCTGTGCACAAACTTCGCTATGCCTTGTACATTCAACTACCCACTATCAATCTCCTGTCACCACCATCCACTTCACAAACAAAACCACACTCCATTTACTCAAAACCATACACACCAACCTCTGCCTAATTGTCTTGAAGCCATACTCCTCAACAACACTTCACCATCAATTCCAACAAAACTAGCAATTCTTCCCTACCACCACAAACCCCCTGTTGATCACAAACACTGAACTCTAATCCATTCGCCTTCAACGATATCCATCCCACTCAATTGGCATAACCAAGACATAATTATTGGCTAAAGATGGCTAGGTGTACTTCAAAGTGTATATATGGAAAGCATTTGGTTTCAAGTACACACCCAAAAAGTTGTCTATGTTTAGCTAGGTGCACTTCACACACCAAATCGTGCATAAAAAATAACTTAAATAATTGTAATATAATTATAAATTTAATAGGAACCTTCGAGTGTCACATTCCTGGTTAGTTGACTCTAAAGCTAGAGCAGAATCCCAAAATTTCTGCATCAATGATGTTTCCATGTCATTCGCAGCTCCAGCACCACCTCCTTCAACCTTTAAACACAATGAAGAAATACCAATATGAAATCTATTCTTCACTCTAGTTTAGAAGTCAAGCTCTGATGTTAATCATACATGAAGACCTATCAACTTGCAGCAAACATATACTCAGTTTGATATAGCAATGGTTTAATCATGTTATGCATTTAAACATACAAAGACAAAAGGTTTATATGCAAGCAACTCTACCGAATAATATTTCTTACATTTAACATATAACATTGCTGGAGAAGATATATACATATAGTTATAGTATCTCATTACAGGATGTTCACATAATACAACAGATAACATTGCATGAATGCTGAATGAAATTTTCCTACCTTAAATACAATAGATAAATTACGATCAGTATGAACAAGTAAAAAAAATGGGTAACCACATTGCTTAGTCATGTACATTTGCTTTTGATTAAATGAAATACTAGATATGTTGTGGGTCCAATGAACGAAATAATAATAAAAGGATAGTGAAATAAACTACACAAGTTAGATCTTATATTGTACAGTGCTTATATCATAAAATCAACATGAAAAAATATCAGAGAAGACCTTTGGAATAAAGTCAGATTATTACCATAGCTATAGCAGCACGAGTTATTCGCAGAACATCCAAACAAGCAGCGATATTGCCATCTGAGATCAATTGTAGGCTCTCATCAATATTACTATAGAAGTACCTATCAGGTACTCTAGTCTAATAGTAAACAATAATAATTATCACTCACCTTTATCTATAACAAAATAGGTGTAAGACTTTCCCATCATGCATAATATGCAACATTTCAAGAATTTCTATATCCACTATAGTACATTCAAGATTTGCTATCATCACCTAAAACAAAATCAGCAATATAATCATTATTGAAAAAACATTATGCAGAAATATTATGTATCATCTCTAGTTTGACAGCACTAGTTTTTCTTATTTTCATAAATAATAATAACTACAAAATGCATTTAGCTAGTTACCTGATCGCCATTTCATGATTACCGTCATCATCCGACATGACATGCCAAATGACAAGTAAACCTAGATATGATATCAAATTTGACATTGTCTCTATTATCATGTTGGAATGGTGTGATAATCAATTTAAGTAATTTAACCATGTACATGAAATTGGAAAAGATGTTGAGAAATAGTAATGTACAATGTAACTCAAATGGCCCATGGTGATAATCAAGCGACAGGTATTGCCCTAAAGTTTTCTACTACATTAAACTACCAATTAACATCAAGAAACTTCTGTTGCCTTACCTGAGTACGTAAAAATCGTGATTCTCTTCATAAGCCAGTTATGTGTACATATTCTGAATTTAATTGTTATTACATGTTGCCTAATTTCCACAGGAATAGATTATATAAACATATAAAACCATTATAGATTGATCCATAGCAAATGAATTACATGAATAGAGACTCAAAGCAAGAGCTATGTTGCTCAAGTAGTTAGCTGGAACAACTAAAAGAAGTTTTCATATTTGACAATGCCATAGAAAACTACGGGTTTTCAGTATTTTCATAGTACCCATCTTCGTCCTACTTCCTTAACTTGTATTGGAGAAGGGACATATAGAAAACAATAATTAGGTTCCACCTTAATTAATGAAGTTAGTTTTTATATACTTAGTTGATTTATTATTATTATTTGTAAATTTAATTAAATTGGTTAATACATTATCATTTACCATTATTGTTGTTGTTGTTCTTATTCTAAGCTTGGTTATTTTTTATGAAACTTAGTTCATTATATAATTTATTAGTATTTTATTATTACTATTGTAATTGTTTGCGTCAAAAATGTTCACAAACCCCAAGTATCGTGAAAGCACCAGTGTATGAATACAGATCAGCAATATTCAAACACAAATCTCAGATCTAAGCAAACAACAAATAACAATCCAGAAATAACAAACAGAAACACGAGATTTATAGTGGTTCAGATATCTCTGGCCTATGTCCACTTCAAAGTTTTATCTTTTATTGATTATCCTTGCTGGTTACAGATGACTACAGCGATTACAATGAAGTAATTTGAGTACAGCAATGATGGTAAGGTGTAGAATCAAATCCGGCAGAGTCTGGACGTTGAATAGCCGAAAGATCCTTTTTCTATAGGACTCAGAGGGCTATTTATAAGCGTAGGAGGATGATATCGCGCTCAAACTTCGGGAGACTTCTTATGGCACGTGAGTGGGCCCACACGATCGTTCCCACCAAGTTTCGATTCGATCCGTGATCGATACGAATTGATTTCGTATCGATCAAGAATTGGTCTAATTGAGCTGAAACTTGGCAGGAACATTCCTTTACTTATACTTAAGCTTTTGTGAAAATTTCATAGCATTTGGATCAGTGGTTTGTGAGATATGATCAATACGAAATTGGATTCCTCGGTGGTTGTCCGGTTCGAAACCATAATTTCGAATCGATCTGCTCTGACTCGATGACGCACGTGGTTCTGCGGCAATGTGGCACGTACTCCTCGCGTTGATCCACTCTTTGCTCCGGTTTGACCGTTTTGACTCCATGATTCTCGCCTTGTTATCATCGATGACCGTTGCATCAATCTAGGCTCATTTGACTTAGTGGACACTAACAAGATATTGGATATGGATTCGAACAAGAACCCCTGATGGATACGAAGTGGTCACCGTCTGATGGATGCAAAGTCATCTGATGGATTTGAGACAGATGGATAAGAGGGAATTGTATCCCTGATTGATACGAAGACGATGGATTCGA
Organism: Allium cepa; assembly: GCA_030765085.1. Taxonomy (NCBI): domain Eukaryota; kingdom Viridiplantae; phylum Streptophyta; class Magnoliopsida; order Asparagales; family Amaryllidaceae; genus Allium; species Allium cepa. Next base: position 679,835,916 of record CM060943.1, on the reverse strand, counting down.
ATGGAAGCTCATCCATGGATATGGACCGTGTCTAGTTGGATGGCTACGAAACAGGACATAGCCGATCGATACGAAGCGCATGCCCTGTTGATGGATACGAATTTGATCGGTGCGAGCCGCGGTTACTTAATGGATTCGAATTTGATCGATGCGAAGTTGATGGCTACGAATTGAGATGAAAAGATGGATGCAGACCTTATCGATACGAAGTTAAGCCCTCCGATGGATACGAAAATGTGACTTTTTCCTTCAACTTGCATCGATCATATATTGAGCATATGTACTCGGATTGACCTGAAATTTGGAAGACAGGCTTCCATGGCTTTGCTTGTCATGTCTTGTTAATCGTGGTCCGATCCGGACTTGGACAAAATTCATCGATATCCACAGTGAACCTGCGATGCATAATCGACATTCATGACTAGTAATCATTGATTTTCAGTTAATTTTTGTATATCTAGGCTTTGCTAAAAGGTGGGATAACAGTAATGACCTGGTATTTCGAACCATTCAAATCAACAATCATCCACACATGCCAGACTTAAATTGCTCAAAACAACCGATTATTAATTTATATTTGGCGAAATTTAGCATGTGCAGTAAATAAATTAATTATAGAATCACATACACAGAGTATTACAACAATAAGCGGCGGAATAGATAAATAGTAGTTCATGAAGCTACTATAAAACATCAAAGTCTGAAAAAAATACAACAGACTCTCAAATATAAATAAATCTCTAATACATAAACAACTGACAAGTCTGAACAAAAATGACTGGAATAAACTGAAATAACTTAAAGCTGGATAGATAGATCCTCAGACAAAGCTCTAATCTCTAAAGCTGAGTCTCAAATGCTGTAACACTCAGTCTGACCTGAGCATAAAGCAAAACAAAAACACTCGAGTCAGGATTAACATTCTTATACCGGTAAATTCAACTCAAGTGAAATGTCAACTCTAATACAAGTAACTTAAAAGGATGTTTGGGATTTCCATCTTCTAAGGATCAGTGGAACTGTCTATTATGTAGTAATATATGCTATTATAAAATGTCTATCAGTAAAGTAAAGCATTAAAATAGCGTTAAAGCATTACACATATCACCCTTAACACATTTTATATATTCCCGTAGTCTATACAGTACCGTACGCTCCACCGAACCGGTGGTCCACCCAAAGGGCACTCCATAGGTACGGTACAAATCAAATTCATAGAGGGCGCGATAAGGCACGCGAGGTAATGATAGGGTAGGATTCTACCAATTGCACTCCCGAACTGGTGGCAACGCATAGCAACTACTATCGCCCACCTCGAGACGAATACCTAAATCAAAGGTGCAACCAATCAAATCACAAAGTAGTAGAATGGTAACGAAGAAATGTGCACGATCGGAGGTGCGACATCACTTGTCTCGGTATAGCTCCTGCTTTAGCCACATCAAGCTGACTCGCGAGGATTCATGGCTGCGTTAATACCTCATACAGAATCATCGCCAAACCATCCTACTTCATTCTGGAATCACCACCATGTACACAATGATCCGTTATTTTCGGTCATTCGCATCCGCCCAAGTCGGACTTGAATTGCTCAAAATATCAGATTGTTAATTTAAATTTGGAAAAACTCAGCATATAATAAATCAATCATAGAATCACAGACATAGAGTAAAATAAAATAATGCAATGGAATAGATAAATAGTAGTTCATGAAACTACTATATAAACATCAGAGTTAGAAATAAATTACAGCAGAATATCTCAAATACGGTGAAGTCTAGGATACGAACTGATGAATCTTTGGACAAATCAACTGGAAAAGCTGAAAGCTGAATCAATAGTTGGATTTTCAAATGAAGCTCCACAAGGTGAGTCTCAAATGTTGTATCACTCAGTCTGACCCGAGCGTAAAGCAAAACACAAAACACTCGAGTCAGGATTAACATTCTTATATCAATAAATCCAACTCAAGTGAAATATCAACTGAAATACTAGTGACACAGAGGATGTTTGGGATAACCATCCTCCAAGAGTCTGTGGAACTATCTATAGTGTAGAAATATAAGCTATCAACAACCAACCGTCAATACAACACCGTGGTCCTTTCAAAATATTTTATACTTCATACCCAAAGTATCATTTCCATTTCAATTATAGATATATTTCCTCAATTTCAAAAAAATTGACTCAAATCAACTCAAGTTCCAAATTCCAATTTAATTCAATCTAAATTTTTCCATTTAGTTATATTCAGTTTCTAAATAACAAATTCAAATTATATTGATTTCAAATATAGATCTGAATTACAAATAAACCATTTAAATTCCAATATATTTCAAAGCTTAAATATTCAACATTTTCAAAGTCAAATTTAATAGTTTCATATAGATCTTGATTTAACTTCATTATTATTTAATCAAGGAATATTCACTTAATAAATTCAATATCATTAGCCTTATATTACATTTTACTAAATATTTCTTTAAATTTCTTTAAATGAGAAATATTCATTAGATTACTTAAATCAAGACCAAGTTATAAATCGTATCTTAAATCTCAATTTCAATAAGTTTCAAATCGGTTTAATTAAATAAAATTCTTTATTGATTACAATTTCAACTAAATTCAAATTATCTTCCCAACCTTAACTTATTCAAATTATTACCAAAATCTATTTTGAAATATAAATTTAAATATTTAAACATATTATATGTATTAAATCCATCTTAATTAAATTAAATATTATTACTAAATCTATATATCATTACCATTTATGTATAAACATTAAAGAATCAATATTTATTAAGACTATATATTTCTTTCCAAAACCATAGAATTTTATTTTTAAATATTTAAATATAGACCAACGGTGTTTGTATATAATTTCCTATCCTAGGATCAAGTGATAAGGATATTTATCATTTCAATCCGTAATTTAAATATAAACGGGTAGATATCATTTCGACCCGCAATCCCAAATTCAATTCAAATGAAAATCGCCTGGGTTTATCATTTCAACCAATAACGAAATTCTCCTATTCTAAAGTCCGTTCGGGTATGTATCATTTCAGCCCATAGTTAATTCTAAACTACAGGGAACTTGTAGAGTGCTAACAGATAATATAATAATATAACAGGCATGTATCATCAATAACAATATAATATAAACAACAGGACATGATGTCATATCCCACATGTGAATAGTTACAGATAATAGCATATGAACAATTTAAATAACTAACAACAACGTATTCCAATTATCATTTCAATTGAAATCAAATTTAATAAATATAAGAATGTTAATCGTAAGTGATTGCTCACCTTTCGAGGCTAGAGAGAATAGACAATGAAATGGGTTACGGATCCAAGCACGAATTTCAAAGCAAAGCAGATGGACAAGAGTTCGATGGGCAGCGCTGATAAATAGGAATCGATGAAATCTAATCAGAACTAGGTTGATGATGATAAATGGTATAAGTGGACACATATATATAACTGCGTAACTGTGTATATATATATATATATATATATATATATATATATATATATATAATCACATACTAAATTCACACACATTTAAACTAAACAAATACTTATATACATACTTATTAAACTGTAAAATATTTACACATTAAAAATCTATATGTATACATAAAATCAAAAATCAATATCCAAATATATTTAAAAATCAATATTAAACATATGACATAGGAATCCATATATTATATTATAAAATCATTCCTTAATTTTAAGACACCTAAAATTTAAAATCAAAAACACACACACAGACACACACATATATTACATTTAAAACAAATATTTAAAACCAATATGCTTATGAAATCAACAAAAGATTTTATTTATGCGACTTCGATTCCATATAATACCAGACTACAAAAATCTATAAGAAAAACAAAGATACAAGTAAATCAAAATAAAGCACCAGACTTTATACAACTACATATATTTCATAATACTATTAGCATATATTTCATAATACTGTTATGCTAAAGCTCTAAACTACTACATAAATACTTTATAAGCGTCATACACATATAAACTATATGTATACCCTTGTATATAAAATAAAATATTACATATTGTATATAGTTATTATAAAATCATATCAAAGTGCATACACATAATATTATTCGTATATATACTTACATAAACCTTATACACGTACAAAGTTTTATATTGTATATACATTAAACTAACGTAGCATATATAACATAAAATTTATCATGCAGAATATATACATATATATATATATAAGTGTGAACTAACATATATGAATTTTTTTATTTAAATCTATATATATAACAACATACATATACCTTGCGATTATATATATATAAACGAACAAATAAACACATATAAAATATATTGAACACTTACCTAGAACAAACAAAAATTTGAGCATGAGGTTTAATCAAGGAATTGGCCGTGTACACAAGGTGATGGAGGGAAGTTAGTTCGGTAGGTGCTGTCACGTGGAGGATGGCCGAAGTCTCGGTGATGGGTTGTACACGTGGCTGGAGAAGGAGGTTTGCCGAGAGGGGAAGTAAGGTTTGTGTGTTGCTGAGCGGCGAAGTGGAGGGGATGGAGATGCACGCGGAAGAAAACTTGAAAGAGACGTGGCTTCGGGCAACAAGGAAAATATACGAGCTTAACTCGAGAAGAAGATAAAAAACAGTGGAAGCAGAGGAGACTCAAGCCCAGTTTTAAACATAATATTATAACTTTTTTATACGAATCGTTATAAGAAATGTATTAAAACAAGAAAATTTAGCAATAGATTCTGTGAATTTTAAATGCCAATGGCTGTTCAATTTAAATGGTGGAATATGAATTGACGTAAGATACCAAAAGACACAAACTGGTTACCGATATGATTACCATCTACATGGATTCCGCTGCATGCCGGACTTTAAAACAAAAAATTGAATATACTGCAGAGATCAGTAGGACGAGACAAACAAAAAGATATACAGTTATCAGTGGTGCAATCATCTGATCAAAAGTAGATAATTGGTACCGAAAATGCTATTAATTTGTTGAAAATAAGATAAACGGAGCAATCGCACTGCAAATTTGAAGAAACGAAGTATGATATCTCACTCGGAAATGATCTAGAAATTTATTGTATATAAAAATATTCATGTTTGGAAAATATTTTATTATCATCAAACATTAACTGATATAAATTAAAATAAAATTACACAAGAGAATAAATTCCTTATTATCCGATGAAAATTTACCAGTTGCTATGTAAAAATAGACGCATTTCAAATATCAAATTTATATTTCAAAATTCAATTATTTAAAATTTCACCAAACATTCAGTTAAATATGTTATTAAAACTATTAAAAATTTCGGGTCGTTACACTCTCCCCCACTCAAAACTTTTCGTCCCCGAAAAGGCAGGAGGTAGGAGAATAGAACGATAAGAAATAAAATAGATTGAAAGACTAGGATAAACAATGAATTTAAAATTATATAAATTTTACTTGAAATATTCATTTGAAAACTTTATTTGTAAATCAATTATCTTTAATACTTTAATAACTTTCAAAACCCATTCGTAAAATTTCTTGCTTCCTTTATAAATAACATTAAATAACACCTTTATAAATATATGAAAACTATCTGAAAACAATTATTTACAGCAATAGTTATATTTACAAAGAAGCTATTGAAAACATTAAATCCATAATTCACAATTTATAAATTTTATCCCAAGATACTTTTCAAATATTACTAAACAATCAATAATCATTTTCTTTAAATATGTTTTATTTAATTAATAACTTCTAAAATATTTACAACACTAACAATTTACTATTAACCCATGTAGTGTATAAATAAAAATATTTTAAAAGGATATATTCAAAAAGGAAAAGAAGGCATATTCATAAAAATAGAATATAGGTGAATAAATAAAGATGAGCAGATAAGGTAGATTCAAAAGAATAGTATCGCGCACGAATAGTTAATTTCAAACCATAAGAATCTCAATTTCAAATATTAATACAAAATTTCTTTGTTGGAAATACTTTTATAATAAAATACCTTTAGAATAAAATGCTTTTATAATAAAATACTTTTATATCGAAACCAATTTTCCTTTCAAAAATACTTTTATAACTCGATGTTTCAATAAGTTTATCCTCGTTCTTGTAGACTCTGTCCATGCGTTGATCAGGCACAAAGCTAGAATTCTTCAAGTACTTAGTAGACCTATTTCAACCTCCACTGAAAATACTTGAAAAACCTTAAAAACCGATACGGAAAGTACAATCCAAACAAATATACCGAATCATGTGTTATCCCGCCTTTTGGCAAAGGCGAGATGTCAAAGGACTGGTTACAAGCTCAGGATCAATCGTCCTGGATATCGAGCATGCACAGGTTCTGTAACAAACCGATATTTTTAGCCAATCACATCCACACATGCCGGACTTGAATTTCTCAAAATACCGCATTGTAAATAAATTTGGAGCAAATGAAATACAATCATAGAATCATAGACATAGAAATATCAGAACAACTCCCAGCGGAAATTAAAATACCATAGTAATTCATGAAGCTACTATAACAAACTCTCAAAACATTATACATAATATCAGTCTGAAAAACATATACAATAGAAATCTCAAATACATAGAAGTTTACAAATACCAGAGCTGAAATAGAACAACAGAAACTGAAAGAGAATTGATAACTAGACAAGCAGAATCTCCAGCGATTCCTAGGCCCAGAAAAGAAATCCAAAGCTAAGCTGTAAATACTCAAGCTGACCCGAGCGTAAAGTAAACACAAAACACTCGAGTCAGGACATATATACTTATACAATGTAAACCAACTCAAGTGAACTGTAATAGTAATGTACAATAACTTAAAGGATGCTTGGGATCGCCCATCTTCTAAGGATCAGGTAAACCATAAATTTAATACATCCCGTGGTTAAAATCCCAAAATGGTATGTTATACATCTAAATCAAATATCATTTCAAAATTCAATATCATTTCAAATTCATTTCAAAATATCAAAATATCATATCATTCTAAACCTCATTCATTTTATTTAAAATACCATTTCAACACACATTTCAAAATATTTTATATTTCAAAACAAATTACTTCATTTTAAATCATTAAAATGAAGTTATTATATTTAATAATTAAATTATTAAATTTTCAAAATTTTAATCCTTCAAAATTCATTTATTTACTTAAATTTATTAAAATAATTAAAATTCAACTTTCGCGGCATTTAGAAAATGCTACGGAAAGTTACTTTTCAAACAATTCAATTTAACAAAAGACAGCATTTAAAAATGCTGTAATAGGGTTACTTTAGTTCAAATAAAGCCTTAGTTAATTTTAGCAACTATAACACTTATAAAGTGCTATAATAGCCCTTAATTCAATTTAGCCATTTAGTTCATTTCTATCAACTACAACATTTACAAATGCGGTAATATCCTATACATTAGAAATAATAACATTTCAAAAATGTTGTTAATTAAATTCCAAATATTCAATATAATTTCGCAAACAATTAAATTTTTATTTAAATCATTTTAAACTTGTAAAATCATATATTTTTACTTTTAAAACAATCATTTACATACCCTTACATTCATGATTTTATAAAGTTAAATTTTCATTCAAAAATCAATTTAATAATGATTCGCTTATTAAATTCCAACATTCAATTTCAATTCATATAATTAAATTTTTAACTTAACACTTTAAGTTTAATTTCAAAATATAAATTATTTTACATTTTATTTACTTAACTTCAAAATTAACTTTTAAACAAAATTTATAAATTTCCAATTTAAGTTATATTTCAAAATTTAACTCAATATTCATTTATTTCACATTTTAACTTATTAAAATCCATTAATATATTATAAAATCATTTTAAATTCATTTAATTAATAATATCATAAATTTATCATATTTTCATATTTAATTTTAAATTCCATTTATAATTAAATCAAATTTCCAAAATAACTTATATTTCAAATTTCCACTTTATCATTAATTTATTTCACTTATAAATTCTCAAAAAAATCAAAATACTTTACAAAAATCATTTTTAATTAAGTTTAAATCAAAATATTATAATATTTACATTCCTAAAATATTTTAAAAATTTTAGAAAAATATATTTTAACCACGGGTCTGTATTTCATTTTCTAGCCTAAGTAAAGTGATACGGATAATATATCATTTCAACCTGTAATTCACAAAGAAAACCCGGGTTTTATCATTTCAAACCCGCAGTCTCAAGTAAATGAAATAATTTGAAAATCGTTCGGGCCTATCATTTCAGCCCATAACGATTTTCCCCTATTTTAAAGTCCGTTCGGATATGTATCATTTCAACCCATAGTTATTCTAATCTAAAGGGAACTTGCAGTGTCATAAACTGATATAAATAATAGAACAACATAATATAATAGTAACATATGATATAACAGGTGTTTAAGCATGGGTTAACATCATATGATCATAACATAGCATATATAATATGGTGATGCATTTTACAGATTCAAATATGATCGATTTACTAGTTATATAATTATAAAACTGTCTTGTGAGAATGACTCACTGGTATAAGCTGGATATGGCAACTGAAACACACAAACTGAGATCTTCGAAGGCACCATAACATGACAAAGACTTGAGATTAAGAGAGCCAAAGATTAGTTGCCTTGAATACATTCAAACAAAACAAATAACATAAGTTTTCAACCCAGAATACAATTAAACAATGTTAGAATTAAATGCATAAACAAAGTTAAAAGCTTTTGCACTTGCTTTCGACCACTTATGTTTCAATTATAGGCTGGAAAGGCATGGATAAGGAGTGTGTTTGGGTCTATTTGTGGGTTCATATAGTCGGCCTAGCATGGGGAAAAGATGGTGCAAAGACATGGGTGCATGAACTACAACACAAAGCAACACAACATGGTTTCTATACCAAACATGGGTCACGACCCAAGGCCATATGAGCACGGCCAGTCTTCAGGTGGGTCAGGGATGATGTGGCAGAGGGTGCAGGTCAGCTTTGAGGTGGTGGTAGTGGTGTAGGTGGCGGCCAAGGGGGTGTTTGTAGTGGTGGATCGATCGCGTGGGTTCCCATTTATCGGCACAAGTTGAAGATCACCTGCTCGAATCCAGCAGCGTTGAGGATCATCGATACGAAGCCTTTATTCCCATCGATTCGAACTGGCTAATCAACCCCAACTGCTCAATCGTTCATCGATTTGAAGAGCATCATAAAGATCTGTTGAAGCTCCTGAAAAGGATCGATGCGAACATTAGCTCGTATCCATCGACACTCACGTCCCTCGATACGAAATGATGATTCATATCCATCAATGCCAAACATATCGACGCGAGGGCAACCTTTCAAACTTCTATATCGATCCAGGAGAGGATCGATACGAAGGAACGTCCGAAAACAATCATCAAGCATTGTTACAACTCGAGTTTCACATCAGTTCAGGAGAGGATCGATGTGAAATTCGGTACAAGAAAACTGACAACGACTCGTAAACGTGCAACTTTAACGAGAGTCGGATTAACATATATACATATATGTCAAACTAATATTCAATTTTCAGCATTAACAGAAATTGGATATTCATTTAATAAAGATTACGGCGACAAACAGCTAAGCATTATCATACAACAATCAGTTATAGCAACGCAAGATTATGACCTTCAACAAAAAAAGCAATGACTGTTCAGAGTGCAGACTGCAGCTTTTCAAAGCACGTCATGTTTCCACAAGACGTACTTTGGGAGGCAAATGTTATCCCGCCTTTTGGTAAGGCCGAGATATTAAAGGACTAGTTACAAGCTCAGGATCAATCGTCTTGGATATCGAGCATGCACAGGTTCGCTATGCATGTCGATGAATTTTGTCCAAGTCCGAATCAAGCTACAACTGACAAGACATGACAAACTAAGCCATGGAAGCCTGCATTCTAAATTTCAAGTCAATCCGAGTTCATATGTTATAGTTATGATCGATTCAAACTAGAGGAGATGGCCTCGTTTTCGTATCCATCAGTAAGCCATGGTTCGACTCGATCTGGTTCGCATCCATCACCCACTTCACATCGATCGGTTCCTATTGGTTCGTATCGATCAAGTTGTCAGTATTCGCATCCATCATCTTTGTATTGATCGGCTGGTGACTACTTCGCATCCATCAAAAGCGACAAGACACTATTTCGAATCCATGAAGTAACTGCCCTGTTCGTATCCATCCACCTTTGTTAGCTCGTTTCCATCATAGAGCTGATGTTCGTATCCATCAAACACTTAGGGTTCGCCACCATTTAGCTTGTTTCCAAAGGCAACAGCTCTTCGTATCCATCAGATACCCGACATTTGTATCCATCAGATAGCCACTATTCGTATCCATCGGATGGCTACAACGTGTACTTAGAGACCTCTGTTCGAATCCATAGGTGATGGCGTGTTCGTATCCATCGGGTCAAACAAGTCGGGAATGACACGTTAGTTGTGGATGCGAACACGGCGAAATACTCGGGGTGACTCGATCAAACCGGAGTGAAAAGCGGATCGGCATGAAGAGCGCGTGCCACGTCAATTTGCTCACGCGCGCCATCATCGAGTCGAATTGATCGATTCGAATTAATCGATTCGAAGGAAGCAATATAGTCGAAGATCCCAATTTGTATCGATCATAACTTGAGATCCACCGATCCAAATGCTATGAAATTTTCATAGAAGATTACGTACAAGATAAAAAATGTTCTCGCCAAGTTTTACCAACATCGGATGCAATCTTGATCGATACGAAATGAGTTCGTATCGATCACCAAACCAGTTGAAATTCTCCGAGATCGATCGCGTGGGTCCCCTCACGTGCCAGAAGGAGTCTCCCAAAGTTTGAGCGAAATGTCAGCTTCCTACACCTATAAATTGAGCCCCAGAGCCTACAGAAAAAGGATCTTTTGATTCTCAAGCGCCCAAACTCTACCGGATCGAGATTCGCATCCTACCCTTGCTGTTGAATTCGAATTCCAAGCTGTACTTTACTGTTGTTCGCTGTAATTGCTTGTAATCGTTCAAAGAGAATCAATAAAATCCCGAAAACTTCATAGTGGACGTAGGCAACAGGCCGAACCATTCTAAAATTGCTTGTCTGTGCATTTGTGTTATTGTTTATTGGAGTTTTTGTTAGATAATCTTCATTTTACATTTATTTTCTTCACTTTTATCTCTTCAAAAACTTCCAAAGAGTGTTGTACCCATTTTTGGTACAAACATCATGGATCGCAGATACACAATGGTTACGCCTGGATCCCCCAGGAAACATCCGTACCTTTAAGCAATCACTGCCTTGCGAATTTCGCCATGATAACCCAAACTATGGACCACAGGATACACAATGGTTACGCCTGGATCCCCCAGGAAACATCCGCACCCTTTAAGCAATCTCTGCCTTGTGCATTACGCCACGACAACAAAACTGGTAGACCGTAGATACACAATGGTTATGCTTGGATCCCCTAGGAAACATCCATACCCTTTAAGCAATCTCTGCCTTGCGGATTACACTACCATAACAAAACTACCATGGGTAACGCCATGGAAGGACACTCGAGTATCACATCTGGAAAACCAAATTAGAGAGAATAATATCGATAGAATGAATCCACAATGTGGCCACAAAGCGGATATCAAGCAGAAGGCACTTTTCATATCTTTACTTTGAAAATATGTATCATATAGTACCTTTTCAAATCTCTTTCAAATGTCATATTTATATAAAGTCCATTATATATAAGATTCCATTCCAAATCGAATACTTTCCAAAATCAATAGTATATCAAATCACACTTATATAGACTTCGATTATATAAGATTTCACTTTTCAAATTGAGTACTTTTCCAAATCAATAGCCTTCAAATCAGCTTCATACTTATACAGATCACTTTTATATAAGTTCGATAACTCCAAATCAAGTATTTAGTAAAATAAGGTTCTCAATTTCAATTCGTTTCAATATCAGTACAATTTCAAAATCATATACGATTTTACCAAATTATTTCTTCCAAATTTAGTATCTTCAGGTTCAAAGTTTCCAAAATAATAGGTTTAGAAAAAAATCCAAGTTTCCAAATCAACATATTTTAAATCAAACAAATTCATTTCCAAAATCATCGTATAAATACAGGGTTTTAAATTCCAATCTACTTTCGAAACCAAATATTTTTCTCAAAATCAATTATATTCCAAATAATTACCAAATTTACAACTAACCCTTTTTAAAACTTTAAACTATTTATTTCTATTTGTAAGACCCAATTTACCTTTTTTAATTTATTTAGAACTAAATTTTATTCAAAATATTTCAAAACTAAATTTCATATTAGTATAATTCAAAATAGTCTCATTCATTTACTTAACAAAACAATTTCAAACTTATTTAAACCATATTACTTCACACTTTAAACATGCAAAACTAAACTTATATACTTTATCATATAATTTATTCCTTTCGAAATTACTTAGCTTTCAAAATTAAACCTCGATTTGGAAGTGTTCGAACATTCAAACTAGTCGGTGAAATCAAATTTCAAATCTAAGAGTTGGAAATCAGCAACAAATCAATAAATCAATTTTAATAGATAGGTTTATATCAAATCTAAAACACGAGGGCTGAACACCAGGCTTGCTTCAAATCATTTCAAATATATATATATACATACATACATACATACATACATACATATATCTTTCGAATATCAAATCATACTTCGAAATTTGAAGTAAAAATCGGTTTCACAAAGTCACTCGCATAGCAAAGCTACTAAAGTGGCCTCTCCCTCACTTTGAAACTCGAAAACCAATATCGATGATGTGTGCACTCATCATCGAAATTATTTTCCAATGACATAAGTGAGTTATGGACTACTATTTTCTGAAAAACTTCTTTGAAATTTCTTCGAAATCATTGGAACTTATTTGAAGTCATTTGAAACGTTTCTTATTCGAAAAATACCTCTAAATCGTATTATTATATATTTCAAAATCTTAAAACCAATTTCAAAATACCGAAGTTCAATTCTCGAATTTCAAATTTAAAACTCTTCAAATATGAATCATTTTTATATAAATCAATTTCTTATATAATTTTCAAAATCCAAATCCTTTCAAAACTTCAAATTCTTGTTTTTAAAAGTTATACAATCCTTATCGAAAACATTTTCACTTTTGTATAGAATATAATCATACTTATCAAAATTAATAATTTCGGTATATAAAAAAAATTTAAAATACAAATAAACTCGATTTTTCAAAGGATGATTCAAGAATGCTTTCAAAACAAAGATACAGTTTCAAACTAGAGGGACTCTATTCAAATAGAATTCTGATTCGAAGATAGGCTCGAACGGTGATGGGATAATTAAATTTCAAAATTAGATGATGGATATGCTTATATAAATCGTAGGCAGCTTTAACCGGGTCGATCATGATTTCAGGAATATGATCGATGTGGAATTCTAAGGAAAATCGACATTCGATCGCTAGAGATAGAATTCAGCATAACAAGAGATAGCAATATCTAAACTGAGGGATATATAAAATCTCCATTGAATCAATGCCAATTGTAAAGGAGTTTCACCCCTTTACAAATCGTTCAAAGATTGGCGGGATCACCTATTCTTATGGAGATCATTCGAAGTGGAGTTATGGGATACTCCAAAATCAAGAACCACGAATATGGAGAGAAGATAATGGATTTTGGAACCGCAAGGAATGTTCCAAAGTCTAAAGGAAAACCAAATCAAAGAGGAAGAAATTCAAGCTCAAACGGAAGTGATTCTGCAAATAAATTTACTTTATATGCTATGTTTGCCTAGAGACAAAGCTCTGGTACCAACTGTAACGACCCGTAATTTTCAACTATTCGCATTCGCCCAATTCAGACTTGAATTGCTCAAAATATCAGATTGTTAATTTAAATTTGGCAAGACTCAACATATACAATAAATAAATCAATCACAGAATCGTAGACACAGAGTAATGTGAAATAATGCAGCGGAATTGATAAATAGTAGTTCATGAAGCTACTATATAAACATCAGAGCTAGAAATAAATTATAGCAGAATATCTCAAATACAGTGAAGTCTAGAATACAAACTAATGACATCTATGGACAAATCAACTGGGAAAGCTGAATCAATAGTTGGATTTCCAAACGAAGCTCCAAACTCCAAAGGTGAGTCTCACATGCTGTATCACTCAGTTTGACCCGAGCGTAAAGCAAAACACAAACACTCGAGTCAGGATTAACATTCTTATATCGATAAATCCAACTCAAGTGAAATATCAACTGAAATACTAGTGACACGGAGGATGTTTAGGATAATCATCCTCCAAGAATCCATGGAACTATCTACAGTGTAGAAAAATAAGTTATCAACAACCAACCGTCATTACAACACCACGGTCCTTTCAAAATATTTTATGCTTCAAACCTAAAGTATCATTTCCATTTCAATTATAGATATATTTCCTCAATTTCAAAAAAATTGTCTCAAATCAACTCGAGTTCCAAATCCCAATTTAATTCAATCTAAAATTTTCCATTTTAATTCAATTCAGTTTCTAAATAACAAATCAAATTACATTGATTTTAAATACAGATCTGAATCATAAAATAAACCATTTAAATTCCAATATATATCAAAACTTAAATATTCAGCATTTTCAAAGTTAAATTTAATAGTTTTATATAGATCTTGATTTAACTTCATTATTATTTAGTCAAGGAATATTCACTTAATAAATTCAATATCATTAGCCTTATATTACATTTTACTAAATATTTCCTTAAATTTCTTTAAATGATAAATATTCATTTGATTACTTAAATCAAGACCAAGTTATAAATTGTATCTTAAATCTCAATTTCAATAAGTTTCAAATTGGTTTAATTAAATAAAATTCTTTATTGAATACAGTTTCAACTAAATTCAAATTATCTTTCCAACCTTAACTTATTCAAATTATTACCAAAATCTATTTTGAAATATAAATTTAAATACTTAAAAATATTATATGTATTAGATCCATCTTAATTAAATTAAATATTATTATTAAATCTATATTTACAATTACCATTTATATATAAAAGTTTAAGAATCAACATTTATTAAAACCATATATTTCTTTCCAAAACCATTGAATTTATTTTCAAATATTTATATATAGACCAACTGTGTTTGTATATAATTTCCTATCCTAGGGTCAAGTGATACAGATATTTATTATTTCAATCCGTAATTTAAATATATATGGGTAGATAACATTTCGTCCCTCATTCCCAAATTCAATTCAAATGGAAATCGCTTGGTTTATCATTTCAACCCATAACGAAATTCTCCTATTCTAAAGTCCATTCGGGTATGTACCATTTCAACCCATAGTGAATTATAAACTATAGGGAACTTGTAGAGTGATAACAGATAATATAATAATATAATATGCATATATCATCAATAACAATATAATATAAACAATAGGATATGGTGTCAAATCCCACAGGTGAACAGTTATAAATAATAGCATATAAACAATCTAAATAACTAACAACAGCATATTCCAATTGTCGTTTAAATTGAAGTCAAATTTAATATGTGACAACCCGCCTTTCATTCCACAGAAAGACGTATCATCAATAAGAAAAGAAATTGATAGAAATAGAAAAGATAGAAAGAAAGAACAACAACATCAGAATCTCACAGCGGAAACGGAACAAAATATAATATTTCACATATCCATTACATAGTTTTACGTATCAGAGTACACAAAAAAATACGACTTCATTACATTAGACAGTTATAAGGGTCTGTCTAACCATTACGTCCAAAATGCAACTTCCAAAAGTCACAACATAGCGGATATAGATAGATAGATATGTCTGGACTCCGGCTTCCAAAATATTTGACAATACCAACCTAATCACTTGGCTACTCATAAAAATTTGAGTACCCAAGAGTTCAAGAAAAACAAAATAAACTTCGAGTCAAACATGAGTCTGGTATGAGTAAACAGGTTAAAGTTTTTTAACTTTATAATCGTTTAAAAACAAAAGGTATCACGTAAGACTCCCTACACATAAACATGGGTAAGTTTTTACCTTACGCTAACCAAATCATTTGATAGGAAATCCAGTGATATTATAATAGGGTCTAGGGTTTTCAAATAAACTAGAAAATAGCCGAAATTGTTACATTTATTAAATTCCAGCATACATAGGTATACAATCAAATCCGAATGCACTTATTTGAAATTGGATTCCATACAATGGCAGGGCTATCGGGGTTCCGCCCGTCGCAGTACATGGCTTAAATTAATGTACCAAGGATCCACCCTAAATCCCCTACAACACAAGGCCGGAACCATCCCTTACTGGACAGTACCGAGCAAGACAACCCCGTAGTTGTGGCCAACAACTGCCCAAACAGCTGAAATAAAAAGGGACTTCTAGACAGGGGTAAATCTTGTCCTACTTGGGTGCTACCCACTTAACCTTGTTGCACCTCTCCTATTTTAGCCATTCCCGGTTGATGAGGCTTGAGGCTACGATTACCTTTACAAGAACACATCTTGGAATGCTCATCGTCCTACATTGACGATGGTTTGATAGCATTCAATCAATACAAGTTCGTTCCGGGTTCGAACTAAACCGAAGGCATTATCTCGTTACACTCGTTTTGGAATCACCCTCAGAGTTAACTACAATAACCCTTGCACTCTCAAACTCCATCTCGATCTTCACTTTGAGATGTCACGACCTAACGTTTAACTTGGATCGATGTGGTTTTCAGATAATCAAACTTGATATCCGATCCCGGTCTCATCGAAATCCAAACGTGTCTTAAAGGTCAAGTTATTTAAGGATTTAAACAATTCAATTCAATTTAAATATTGAATTCGCACGGCATTAGTCACAAATAATAGCATAAATCTATCACATATATATACAATATCTCATCACAGAACATCACAGATTATCATCCCATATATATCAACCAAATCCAGACATTCTACTCAAAACAATCATCCATAAGCAAGCATCTTTAATCCATATTATAATTAGTTTAATTAATTCAAATTAAATTACTTACTTAAGAATTGATCGCTTAACCTTACTTAACCAATCAATAATCAATTATAATCATTTAACTCATTAATCACTTCTTAATTAACCTCATAATCAATTAATTAATCTTTAATTAATTAATTAATTATCCTTTAACTATTGATTAATAACCTTAATTATTAATTAATAAAACTTAATTATAAAATAATTAATCCTTAATTATTGGTTAATCAATCCTTAATTATCAATTAATTAATTCTTAATTAACAATTAGTTAATCCTTAATTACCTAATTAATTAACTTCAAATTATAAATTAACTAATCTTAATTACTTAATTAATTACCCATAATTAATTAACCTTAATCACTTGATTAATCTATTCTTAATTATTAATTAATTAATTAATCACTAATCACTTAATAATAACTAATCACTGATTAATTAATCATTAATTAATTAATTAACAATTAATTATAAATTAATTAATTTTAATTACTTAATTAATTCTTAGTTAACCATTAATTAATTCTTAGTTAACCATTAATTAATCGATAATTAATTAACTAAACCTTTATAAATTAATAAACCTTATATTTATTAATTAAATTAGTTAATTATATTTAAAATAAATTAATCATTAAAACCTTAATTTACTTTCAAGATAAAACATTTACATTAATTGCTTAACTTTAATTAACACATATTTATAAACATTTCATCTAAATTTATACTTAATTACTTTTTAAAAAATTATGTTTTCAAAATACTTAACATTTCTCAAATTTTAAGTTAACAAAGCATAAAACTCTTTGATTTGTAGTTTTTAAAACATGTATCATATAATTGTTCAAACCATTTTAATTTAAAATTTAAAACTAACTTTACAAACTCTTTAAACACATTTTCCAACTTTTTAAAACATTTCCAAACCTTGCTTCCGGTTCGACCCGCCACTGACTCGAGTGTCAACACGAATTCTTCTTCATCTTCCATTATTTTGAAAACTTAGTTAAAAAAATTAAAAAAAAACTGAAACAACTAAAACTCGCAAACACGACCCGAGTTTTGACTCGAGTCTTCATCCCAAATACCCAAGGGTATCTGCGAGACCACTCCTCATCCCAACCACCTGACACAAAACTATTGCCATGCATATGCACAGTTCATCCACACCGTCGCTACCTCAGATGACTCCTCACACACGTCGGGGATCGACCCTCTGAATGCTTCCGACCCTCAAACAAGTGCCGTGAAGCCCGAAACAAAAATCGAGTCTTCCAATCGAATTGGAAACTCCCAATCTCATTAGAAATCACCTCGTCAAAGAAATTCCGACCACTGGAACCACCATGACTTCGCCAACACCTTCGTCCACGTCTCAAGTATGTACTCTCCAAGCCTGGCCTAGCTCGATGCCTTGACGATCGTGAACAACCCCAAAACCAGACACTCAACTTTGCAACCTTTAAACTATAGTTCCCTCTACAGTTGACGCCACGGCGATCGAACACCACCATCACCATTTTACCCCATCTCTCCAGGCGGCAACACAGCCTCGACAAAAACCCCAAGGTTGAATGATCACTCAGTCGCCGTAATTTAATCAAACTTCCATTTCTGATAATCACAGAAATGCAAACCCAAATCCAAACAAAAATTCATGATTTTCATTTTAAAAATCGAGTTTTTCAGTGGCAATTCAAGTTGCATGCTTGAATCTGCAAAATAAAATGTTTGATTTTTATCAATTTAAAAGATCTTACTGACTTTACTGAATTCCAGAAGAAATTTCAAACAAAAAAATACTTAAACTCATTTTTAAATCCTAAATTACATTTTCACAATCTTATGTTGTTTAGAATTTAAGGCATAATAACACATAGATAAAGAGTTATTGGATTTTTTTTCTTTCTTTTTTCACTCCGTAGTTTAGAAACAGAGAGTAACAGACATTCAACTAGCATGCACAGATCTCATGTACATATACACAGATATATATATATATATATATATTCACATGCAAGCACCATATAATGAAATAATTTCATACACAGATTAAATTTTACTTAAGCCCTTTTTCTTTAAAGTTTACTCACCAGACAGTTTTGAAGCAGAGACTTAAAATTTATGATGTTGCAAACTGGAAAGCTTTAATCTGAATAAAACTGCTTGAAATCTGGAATTTGATTTTGTTGTTGAATGATTTGATCTTGCTTTTATGCTTTGTTGAAATGATCAGGTTCTCTTAAAAACAAACTGAATTAATGAAGCTTTTTAAAATCAGGAAAGAGTGCTTGATTAACCCAGGCTTTTGAAAATTGTTTGTAGATTTTGCTTTTAATCTTGAATTTGCAAAGAAGATAGCTTGAAACCTTGATTTTGTTTTACAGAATATGGTTTTACATGTTATCTCTTTTACTAAGTTTTTTTGAAAAATAATAGGTAAATAAAATGAGAGAGGAGAGGGTTTTTTTATCTCTTTTTATATCCTAGTTATATTTTATTTAATATTTAAAAATAAAAAGAATTAAAAGACACTTGTACAATTTATTAACACTTGTCACTATCCTTACTTAATTTGTTAACACGTGTTATTAAGAATGATTATAAGTTAACATACGTAACTTTCATGCATAATTAAATTTTTAAATATTTTATAAAGCTTTTATATTTAATTTTCTAATTAGAAATACATTTTTTAATTTATATAAATAAATTTCTTTAAAAAGAAAATAATATAAACAATTTATGTTCTTAATAAAATAAAATAAAATACATTTTAAAACCAAAGTATGATTTAAGATATATATAACTATCTTTTGAATTTCAATTTAAATACCCAAATTAAAATTAAATTTCAAATTTAATTTAAAAATCAATTTGATATATACATATATTTAAACAGATACAATTTCAACTTGTATAAAATAATTTCATAAAAATCTATATATATACAACACAATTATTATTACTGTTTAAAACAACAATTTTATCAATTTTAATTAATTTATTAAAAGGGATTATCACATTTAAATTTGTTTGAAATTCCGGGATATCACATTCCTCCCCTCTTAAAAGAATTTCGTCTCCGAAATTTAAACAAAAGATAATCCAAAACTTTCATTTTATTTCAACAATTTCAAGCATACATATCATCCATACATTAGCAACCATTAACAATTCATCCAAAGAACAATCCATTCAAACAAACATCACTAGTTATCTAGACACAAATCCGGATAAGCCTTTCTAACACTATCCAGAGTCTCCCATGTACAGTCTCTGGGATCCTCACTCCATAGGACTTTGACAAGCTTCACTATCTTGCTCCTAAGTTGCCTCTCGTCTTGATCAACAATCTGAACAGGATGTCTGACAATCGATAAGTCCGGCTCAACCTCTAAGTCTTCTTGCATAGCTGGCTCCACAATAAGAGATGGATCGTGCACGTATTTCCTCAGATGAGATACGTGAAAAACATTGTGAATTCCAGCCATCTAGACTGGCAATTCAATCCTGTAAGTCACGACACCAATCCTTTCGAGCACTCAGAATGGACTAATATATCTTGGGACGAGTTTTCCCGTCTTCCCAAATCTTAATGCTCCTTTAATCAGGGAAACTTTGACAAAGACTAAATCTCCAATCTCAAATTCCAATTGTCTTCGTCTCTTATCCGCATACTTCTTCTGACGGTCCTAAGCAGCTCTCATCCTCTTCTTGATAAGCTCAACTTTCGCAGATGCTTCGCGGATCAGATCTAGTCCAAGCACGTGACGATCTCTTGACTCTATCCAATAGGATGGGAATCTACACGGTCTTCCATACAGAGCTTCATAGGGAGCCATCTTAAAAATTGCTTGGTAACTGTTATTGTATTAGAATTCCACTAGATGTAGTTGGTCTTCCCAAGATCCACCAAAATCTAATACACAGGCCCTCAGCATATCTTCTAGAATTCGGTTAAGTCTCTCCGTCTGCCCGTCTGTCTAGGGATGATATACCATGCTCAAAGCTAAACTCGTACCCATAGCTGATTGCAAAGCCTCCCAGAACTTGCTGGCAAAGATAGGATCACGATCACTTCCTATGCTAACTGGAACACCATGCAATCTGACAATCTCTCTCAAGAAAATCTCTGCCAGAGAAGCTGCAGTATAGGTTGCCTTAACCAGAATAAAATGGGCGTTCTTGGTTAGACAATCCATAATCATCCATATTCCTTCATTTCCCTTCTTGGTTCTTAGCAAACCATCGATGAAATCCATCGAAATCATTTCCCACTTCCACTTTGGGACTTCCAAAGGCTGCAACAACCCGGCTGACTTCTTTTGATCTCCTTTAACTAGCTGGCAGATATCATAACTATTGACGAATCTAGCAATATCTTTCTTCATGCTCGGCCACCAGAAGACTCTTCTCAAATCCTTATACATTTTAGAAACTCCCGGGTGAATATTCAATCTGGAGCGATGACACTCTGATAATACACCTTGCTTCAACCCATCCACATTCAGCGCACAGAGACGACCATTAATCCTCAAAGTTTCTTGATCATCCATCTCTAAATAAGAATATTGTCCCTCTTTGGTTCCTTGAATAATTTTTCTTATAGTCTTATCTTCCATTTGCTTGTCTATGATTCTTTCTTGAAGAGACGGAACAACTTCCAAAAGAGACAGAACTGCATTCCTGCTAAGAGCATCTGCCTTAACATTTTCCTTCCCTGGGGTATATAGGATATCCAAATCATACGATGCCAAAAACTCGACCCATTGCTGCTGCCTCAAATTAAGATCCTTTTGAGAGAAAAGGTGTGATAACTTGGATTTTTGGGCATTAGATAATTGGATAACTATGTAATTTAGCCATTGAAAATACTGATTTATAGATCGAACAAATAAATGTGATAATCTCCTTTATAAATTATTTAGATACAGATGTAAATATATCTTAAAATAGACCTATTATTTACAAAATTAATTTGTGTTGTTTAAATATGTACATATATTTTAGTTGATTTTAAATTGGATTTTTTAATTGATTTTGAATTTGAATTTGGATTTAAATTTGAAATTAAAGGATATATATCTTAAAAATATTTTGGATATAAAATATTTATATACATTTAAATGTATTACATAAATATATATGGCTTAAATGATTTAATAAAAGAAAGTTTAACACTTGTAAAACAATGATAAAGCATTTTAAACACTTGTAAGTATAAGGAGGGATTGTTTCAACAATTGTAAGCCAAATATCACATAAATTAACAAGTGTCAAACTAATGTTTTTCTTTACATTTTGAAATATATGAAAATATACACAAAGAAACTTTAACCAGGTTTTTCTCACTTCTCCTCTCAGCTACTTTCTTTCTTCTTAAGAACAAACCGAAGAAACAAAACTTGAATAGAAAAGAAAACCAAAATTTAAAATCTAAAGCAAAAGGAAAAAAAATATAACCTGGAAATCCAAATATGTGAAGGGAGAATCAAAAGAAGATCAAAGGCAAATTCAACATCAGTTCAAAATTTTCAAATGCAACCTGAGATCAGATAAGGAAAATCAACTTCAAATTTAAATGCAACAGAAAAAGGAAGTTCAAATTAATTATCAGCCTGGAAATAAGCTGGAAACAAAAATCTGCCTTTGTCCTCTGTCTCTGTTCTGGTGAGTAAATATATTTAATTTTTTTTTTAAAATCTAGATTCCATTTGGATGTATGAATAAAAATCATGTTGTTAACCTGAAATACTTGGATTGAAATGAATGCATCTATTTAATGAGTACTGAATGCCTATGCATATCCAATATAAAATCTGTTGTGATGATAACAGGCTTTGATTCCTTAATACATTCAATATCTCATTATTGAATCATAGTTAGCTTTTGATTTGTAAATAAAAAATGTTTGAAATCATGCAATATCACTACTAGAAATCATTCCAAGAATTTATATTATATATTTATCTCGAAAATTTCTAAAGAACAGTGAAAATTTAATTTGGGTCAAAAACGTATAAATTTAATTTTAGAATTAGATTACATGATTGGATTTGTAACTGGAAATCATGAATTTTAGTGTGAATATCTTGATTTTTAGTTCGGAATTTGATGTGTATTCTCGAGTTGATCCTTTTAGACAAATGGGTCGATTGCCACCGTTTGGTGGCCAGGGGAGACACGATATTCGGGCTGGAGGTGGCTGAGTTGTCTGCGAGTGCTGGAAAATTGTCGAGATGATTTTTCAATGGCCCTGGTGGCCAGAAAGTGTCGAAATAGGGTTAACACCCTGGTTTTCTCGTTGACGTTTCAGTGGGATTTTCGACATCGAGACTAGATCGGAGGCGATCATGAGGCATGCTGGAGGAGCTGGAGGTCGAGACGGAGTTGCGGTGTGGATGGCGAGGCTTCTCGAGGCAGGGATCGTCGGAGATGCGTGAATTTTCGGTGAGGATGGGTTTCGAGATTGTGGACTTTGGGCCGATTTCGATTCACGATCGAATCGAGATATTTGGCGATCGAGTTTGGTTGAGAGGTTCACCGGCGAGATGTTGGGGCCGGCGTCGATAGTTGGAGCGCCGTTGGTCGATGGTGTAAGTGCACACATGCACAAGCATATCAAGGAATTATGGATGAAGGTTTGGGCTCGGGTTTAAGCTCGTGAATGTTGGGGTTTTTCTTGAAGATGAGATCATGTTAGGAGGAGGTAACTCGAGTTGTACTCGAGTATGTTTGTTGATGATGGTAGCCTTCAGGTTTTTAAATTTAAATATTAAAAATCAAAATTTAAGTTTGAAATGGTAAGAGGTGGTTTACTCGGGGCTAGACCCGAGGGGTCTTCGGGTTGAACCCGAAGTTAAGTGATAAGTAGATTTCAAAGGTTTTAAAAATCAATGTTTTTAAAATTTTAATTCAAATCTAGTTTAAACTTTGTATATAAACTTACTTTATATAATAATTGTTTCTTTAACAATTGATATAGAAGTTTTGAAAATTTGTTTAATTTGAATTTTGTTAAATTTCAAGTGATTTTAAACCTTGAGTTAGAAATGAAATTTTAAGATTTTTATAAAAGCAGGTTTTAAAATACAAATTGAAATTAGTTTTTAAAACTTCTACTTGATAAAGTTTTAAGTTATTTTAAGGAAGTTAAGTTTTGTTAACTTTAAAATTATCAAGTTAAATGATATTTTATTCCAAAAACTTAATTAATGATTTAATTAGGTGAAGGTAATTATAATGATAAAATGTTTTAGAAATGATAATGGTAATAAAGCATTAATAAGATAAAGTTTTATCTTAAGATAATTAAGGTTTAATGCCTTGAGATTAATTTAGTTGATTAAGAAATTTAAGTATAATTGCTTAAGTTAATTAATAAATGATAAGGGATGATTAATCTATAAATAATCAAAGGCTAATTAAAGGTTAATCAAGGGTAATTAAGGATTAATCAAATAGTAATTAAGGGTTGATTAATTGGTAATTATGGATTAATTAATTTGCAATTAAGGTTGTTAATTAATAATTAAGTTTTATTAATTAATAATTAAGGGATAATTAATTTGTTAATTAAAGGTTAATTAATTAATTATAAAAGTAATTATGGATTAATTAATTTGTATCGAAAGATATTGATTAATAATTAAGGTTATTAATCAATAGTTAATGGATAATTAATCCGTTAATTAAAGGTTAATTAATTATAAAATTAAGGATTGATTAATTTTTATTGAAGGAGATTAATTTATAATTAAGTTTTATTAATTAATAATTAAAGAATAATTAATCTATAATTAAAGATTAATTAATTGGTTTATAGGGTAATTAAGGGATGAATTACCCAGTTGTAGTTAATGAGATGAATGTGATTAATTAATTTGTTAATTAATTAAAGATAGTCACTTGGTAATTGATTAAGTATAATTACTTGATGAGATTGATAAGTGTAATTACTTAGTGAAGTAATTGATGGATAAATTACTGAATGTAATTAATATAAGGGAAATTATCTAATGGGAAGTACTTAATGGCTAATTACTTAGGAGAAGTAATTAAGGATTAATTACTTGGTGTGATTAATTAAAGGATTAATATAATTAACTAAGGAGTTAATTAATTAAGATAAGTAATTACAAGATGGTTAATTACTGTTTATGATTGATTAAGGCTGATTAATGGAAGTAATTAATTAAGGATCATTAATTAATGTAATTAATTAATGTTATTAATAAAAGTAATTAAAGATTAATTTCTATAAATGGTTAAGGATAATTAATTTGTGTAATTAATTAAAGGATAATTACTTTATGTAATTGAAGATAATTAATCAAGGATGATAAATTAAGATGGATAATTAAAAGATGATTAATTGATTGATTCGTAATTAATTAATGATTAAGTAAAGGTAATCTAAGTGATTAAAAGATTAGTAATTAATTAAATTAGAGATAAATTAAATTAATTTTGGAAATGATCCATCTTGCTTATGAATGATTAAATGATGATTAAATGCCTTGAATTGATTGATATCTCTGATATGAAATGTTTTGTGATATGATATGTTTTGGTGGACAATGATAATGTGGTTATTTATCGATGATGAATTGCTGTGTAAAAAGTGACATCTTGTTTTTAAAGTCGAATTGTATTTCACTTGAATAACTTGGGTTAAGATGGTATTGAATTCAAAGAGACCGGAGTCGTGTATTAGTAAATACTCGTAACCACTTCGATTCTTCATAGATTGATATGTGGAATCAATAGGCTGAAATGGAATGATTTAAGTGAATTGGACCATTTAATCTAAGTTTTGGTACATAGAAATTGACGTGTGAAATAAGTGATGTCTATAACAAATTGTGAATTGGTAAATTGATACGAGTTACCCCGGGTTTTAAATAAGTTCTATGTATTAGAATTTCATGTTAGATGAGTTTACTCACGCTGGTTTACAGCCTGACCCGGGTGTTACTTTGATGTAATTGTAATGACCTGATTTTACGACGCCCGAAAGTCAACACTAATACGTCCACCGTATCAAATGCTACACAATCGAATGCCGAAAGACCGAACCATTAGGGTTTAAGAAGAAGAACAGAAACAATAACAGAATCTCACATTTCGTAGGGAACAATATAGATAGAGAATAATCTTTAGAACAAAAACACTATATCAGTTTATACATCACATTATCAGAGTTTACAACAACAAACAGCGGAAAAGAAATATTACATATATAAGTGATACGCCTCGCCATCCAGCTCGTCTCTTGAGCTCCACAGCAACTCCTGAATTCCAGAATGACGTGATAACCTGACTCTAGGCTGCTCGTGTGGAAAATTATGGGCACCCAGAGTTTAGAAAGGGAACAATAAACTCCAGGTAAGTCGTGGGACTGGTGTGCGATCTTAAAAACAGTTATACTTTTACAAAGAAAACAAAGGAATTTAAAAGAAATCCGCAATGCTTTTTGGAAAATGAAACTACCATAAGGCCTCCCGGCACACACAATGCAATCGCACACTTGCGGGAGATTTCTCCTTATGATAGTCAAATACGCTTAATACGCAAAATCATTTTAATATTATCATTAGTTCATAGTGAAAAAACATTTGCAAGTATAATATTAATCTTAGCCAGCATACGTACCATTATAATATGCCTACTATAGCTACCATATTAGATGGCAGGTTATACAACTAAAACCGTACAAGGCGCGTATTGGTGATTGGATTTCCAACAAATGGTCGGGCAAAGGAACTTCCTGGGCCATATGGGTGCGCCTCTGGAGGGACGCCCCGAGAACCTAACTGGATCTCTGCCAACATAAGGCCGGGTTACCTCTGCGAAAATAGGTAACTACTACACGAGTATGCCATCCCCCCGGTTGTAAACAAACTTTATCCGAGGATCCTCAATACCAACAATCAAAAAGTAATATATATTTGCGATATCCACATAAGTTAAGTATCTGGGCTCCATACCATGATACCACTTCTATCCAGAAGGAAATGCACATACCCTAAGGGGCGCTACCCCCTATAACCTTGCTGCATCCTTCCTGTTTCGACCATTCCGGGGTGTGAGGTCTGACGAAGTCTCGTCCATAAAGCTACGCTTTTCACAAAAGCCATGCTTCGATCAACAAATGATCAGCAGCACTTCATATGCCACATTACCAAATTAGGAATGTATTACAAGTAACCATCAACTACATAACCTCTGAGCTTATACGTATCGGAGAAGGGTGTTAAGCTAAGAGAATAAATTCTCCACCACCAACAGAAATGTATTTGATAGAAACCAGCTTTACAACTCAAAGTGTAACGTCAGACACACATCCATACAAGTCCATTCCGGGATCGAACGGAACTGAAGGCACTTCAAAGAATCCCTTGCAAATCCGAATATTCACTAATCACGTCCGGAATCCCCATCACAAAGGGTGATAAAATCTCTATACCAGAGCAACCCGGTGCAGAGACATTCGACATGTAATCCTTTCGCTTTCGAAAATACCCGGTCTACAACACCATCTTCAAATGCAATCCCATTTCGTCATATCGTTATTCGGAATGGGTATTATGACACAACGTCCTCTCCCGGCTAATCCGAATAACGAGCGCTTATTTTAAAAATAAGTGTTACATTCAGATTAAAACAAATCACAACAAATTCCACTTTGATCATTTAACAAAAGATCCATCACAATCACAAAGGTTCGATGTGGGATACGAATATCCATTTGGAATTCGACTCCCGGTCGCATCGAAAATTCAAATGCCATTTAAAAAGGCCAATATTGATAGTCGGTTATTTAACTATCAATCTTCATTCACAACAATCACTGGATTTCAAATAATTTTCCCAAATCATTTATTTCCCAAATTTATTCGTAAGATATACTTTTAAAACTTTAATATTTTGAAAACAAATTTCAATCACTATTCACATTTCAATCCTTTGGAAACAAATTTTCAAATCATTTTCCTTACGTGGAATATATTTCCAAATATTTACTGAAACTCTGCCGAGTTAAAATAATTCAAATCTCTTATCCAAAATATTCTTGGAACATTTAAAATAAAACCATCTTAAATACTTACTTAAATATTGGTTATGAAATCATTATACTAGTGATCACATATAAGACTTCAAGTCCAAACTAATTTTAAAATAAAATTAGTAGATAGAGTATAAATATTTAAATAACTATTTTCTAAATCAAATATCAATTTAATCTTTAAAATGATCTCTTACATAATTAATTTAATAAATTATTACTTTAAAGATTTAAAACAATTTTCAAAACTAATTTATTCAATAGTATTTTTTTTAAACCAAATCTAGAACTTTTAAATTTTATTTCAAAAGCTATTTTAAAAATATACTCGGCTTTCCAGGGAAGAATTCTTTTTCCGTTACAAAAAGGTCCATTTAAATAAATTAATAAATCTTCTCGATTTATTTTAATTTACATTCCAAATTTGTAAATTTCTTTCCACATTTTTAAAAATAAACCGGTATTTGTTTTTAAAACAAAATTCCCTTTCCTTTATAAAATTACCATTGTGAATTTCAAACTTTCAAATACCCAATGATATACGATTTTCAAATCGCTTTACAAATATTCACTTTCAACACCCAAATCAATTTTTAAATTGATTTTCAAATTTATTTCAATCACCAAACCAAATTCCAAATTGATTTTTAAATTTTTTTCAGTCAACAAATCAATTTTCTTATTGATTCCCAAGGGTTTTATTTTTAAAACAACAAATTAATCTTCAAATTTAATTTCTAAATTTATTTCAGCACTAAATCGATTTTCATTCAAACACTAAATCAATTTCCATATTGATTTTCCAAAGATTTATTCTTTTAATACCAAATCAATTTCCGATTTTATTTTTAAATAATTCCTTTATCTTTTCCAAATTATTTAAAAACCATATTTTTAAAATAAATTCTTCACCTTTTAAATTCTATTACTTGAAATCCATTTATTAAACTTTTTTCCCCATATTTTGGAATTTTATTCAATAAGATTTCACTATAGATTTTCTACCTAAATTTAAAAATCCAATTTTATTTATTTCTGGTATCCTATGATACCAAAAATATATTCAGCTAAATTTTAGCCTTCAAGGGTTTCAATCAGAAATAATCACACACATATTGTAAATATTCGACACACAATTTTGAAAACAAATCAAAATGTTTTGAGGAATCCAGTTGGGTCCCTCCAACCTATTTCCTTGCATCCACAGACGTTAGCACAACAATTAAATACCAATTCCACTTCGAGGTGGAATATCATGGTATATGGGATTTATAAAATATCATCCGCTATTATGCGGCGCATAGGGTCTTATCCGCTATATAATCCGGGAAATCAACAACTCCACATACATATATAATACCAATTACACTTCGAGGTGGAATATCGCGGTATATGGGTTTAATATAATAACCTCCACTATTATGCGGCGCATAGGGTCTAAACTAATATAACTGATATAAATCAATCATCATAGCACAATCAATTTTAAATCTAACTATTCAAAATTTAAATCAGAAAAATATTTGATTGAGTGAGAAGATCTCACCTTTGCTTTGCATGCAATTCATTTTCATTCCAGATTGTTTTTCTTCATTGTATTATACCTCGTAAAAAAAATTATACAATTTTATTAATATCCGAATAAATCGAACAATCAATTATCGTTTAATTTATTTACTTAACCAATAATTTTATTTTAACTAATTTTCCTTTTAAAATTAATTTGGTAACTAAATAATTGAAATAAATTCATTAACCACATAAGTTACCTTAATAAATTATCTCCAAAATAAACTTAGTAAATTAAAATGTGAATCTGTATAATTTTAAAATTGTACGTGTATATATTTATTTTATTTTCTATCTCCATAAACAAACACAGTAATTTATTTAACTATAAAAAAAATCAATTTCTGTTAATGATTCAAAAATAAATTTCCTAATCTTAGTTAAATCATCAATTACCTTACTGACACAACGAACCCAGGCCCGATCATTTGAACTCATGACGCGATCCAATACCACGCGAAAGAGACACAGCTTCCACCATTGCAGAGTCTCCAATGTCGCGCCTCCATCGCTTCGCGTCATACGCCACCTCCATCCCTAGATCGAATCATTGATTTCAACCACAGACATCGCGTCATGCCTCGCTAGCCACAACCTCAATGCGCTTGAACCCGCCGCCACGCCGCGCATGTACACGAATGACATGACCTCCAAGTCGACACGCCTTGTGAGCTTTCAGATCTCGAACTCAAGCACGAGAATTCTCAATTCGAATGCAGTCTTCAGAAGAGATCGAACTATGATATTTTTATCTCATTTTCACGCTCGCGATGATTCACACCGCCCATGTCGGCCCTCCCCAAATCGAAAGTCGATCGCTAACACTCCTTGCCGAGATCGAGCACGCCTGCTCGAGATTTAGTTGCGACGTCGTTGCGATTCCATTTTTAAAAAAAAAAATCTGAGAGGCGTCGGCCGTTTTAATTTTGATTTTCGATCAATTTTTTATATCGAATGAATGATCTGGGATTTAAAAGAATAGAAGAGGAATTAAATGTTTATGAAGAGCACGACATTTTTGTTTATATTCAATATTTCTCTAAAACAACACGCGTTAAACAAAAGAAGACAAGTGTTTGAATTCCATCTACGTGTCAAGATTGCTACGGTACCATTGCAATTTATTGAAATTTAAATTCAAATTCAAATTCAAATTTAAATAGTTTTGAATTGTGCTATTAAAAATTACGAACTCCAATCGAGCGTGCCGCGAGGCGTTTATAATGTTAAACCCCTATTCCGAACGAAATGGAAAAGGTTCTGGGTCCAAATTCGATTATATGGAGAAGATAGCTTTTTGAACCAGTTATTATTTTGAATTTCGATATAAATTTTCAGCACGTTGCTTATCGTACGACCACACGACAACTCCAATTGCTACGAAAATTGAAATCCGATAATAGTGCAATATTACGGATCCAATGGAACTAGTTTCTTCGAATTCCGAGACTATGCCTTGGAAGGCTATTTTTAAATATCGATGTAAATGATATAAATTCAACACTAAACAAATCATTTTCAAATTCAATTCTGAAGCTTCTATTAATCTTAGCCAGCATACGTACCATTATAGTATGTCTACTATTGCTACCATATTAGATGGCAGGTTATACAATAAAACTGTACAAGGCACGTATTGGTGATTGGATTTCCAACAAATGGTCAGGAAAAGGAACTTCCTGGGCCAGATGGGTATGCCTCTGGAGGGACTCTCCGAGAACCTAACCGGATCTCTGCCAACATAAGGCCGGGTTACCTCTGCGAAAATAGGTAACTACTACACGAGTATGCCATCCCCCGGTTGTAAACAACCTTTATCCCAGGATCCTCAATACCAACAATCACAAAGTAATATATATTTGCGATATCCACATAAGTTAAGTATCTGGGCTCCATACCATGATACCACTTCTATCCAGAAGGAACTGCACATACCCGAAGGTGTGCTACCCCCTATAACCTTGCTGCATCATTCCTGTTTCGACCATTTCGAGGTGTGAGGTCTGACGAAGTCTTGTCCACAAAGCTACGCTTTTCAAAAAAGCCATGCTTCGATCAACAAGATCAGCAGCACTTCGTATGCCACATTACCAAATTGTGAATGTATTACTAGTAACCATCAACTACATAACCTCTGAGCTCGTACGTCTCAGAGAAGGGTGTTAAGCTAAGAGAATAAATTCTTCGCCACCAATAGAAATGTATTTGATAGAAATCAGCTTTACATCTCAAAGTGTAACGTCAGACACACATCCATACAAGTCCGTTTCGGGATCGAACGGAACCGAAGGCAATTCGAAGAAGCCCTTACAAATCCGGATATTCACTAATCACATTCGGAATCCCCATCACAATGGGTGATAAAATCTCTATATCGGAGCAACCCGGTGTAGAGACATTCGACAGGTAATCCTTTCGCTTTCGAAAATACCTGGTCTTCAACACCATCTTCAAATGCAATCCCATTTCGTCGTATCGTTATTCGGAATGGGTTTTATAACACAAGGCCCTCTCCCGGCTAATCTAAATAACGAGCGCTTATTTTAAAAATAAGTGTTACATTTAGATTCAAACAAATCACAACAAATTCCACTTTGATCTTTTAATAAAAGATCCATCACAATCACAAAGGTTCGATGTGGGTTACGAATATCCATTTGGAATTCGACTCCCGGTCGCATCGAAAATTCAAATGCCATTTAAAAAGGCCAATATTGATAGTCGGTTATTTAACTATCAATCTTCATTCACAACAATCACTGGATTTCAAATAATTTTCCCAAATCATTTATTTCCCAAATTTCTTCGTAAGATATACTTTTAACACTTTAATATTTTGAAAACAAATTTCAATCACTATTCACATTTCAATCCTTTGGAAACAAATTTTCAAATCATTTACCTTACACGGAATATATTTCCAAATATTTACTGAAACTCTGCCGAGTTAAAATAATTCAAATCACTTATCCAAAATATTCTTGGAACATTTAAAATAGAACCATCTTAAATACTTACTTAAATATTGGTTATGAAATCATTATACTAATTATCACATATAAGACTTCAAGTCCAAACTAATTTTAAAATAAAATTAGTAGATAGAGTATAAATATTTAAATAATTATTTTCTAAATCAAATGTCCATTTAATCTTTAAAATGATCTCTTACATAATTAATTTAATAAAGTTTTACTTTAAAGATTTAAAATAATTTTCAAAACTAATTTCATCAATAGTATTTTTCTAAAACCAAATCTAGAACTTTTAAATTTTATTTCAAAAGCTATTTTAAAAATATACTCGGCTTTCCAGGGAAGAATTCTTTTTCCATTAAAAAATGGTCCATTCAAATAAATTAATAAATCTTCTCGATTTATTTTAATTTACATTCCAAATTTGTAAATTTCTTTCCACATTTCTAGAAATAAACCGATATTTATTTTTAAAACAAAATTCCCTTTCCTTTATAAAATTTCCATTGTGAATTTTAAACTGTCAAATACCCAACGATATATGATTTTTAAGTCGTTTTTCAAATATTCACTTTCAACACCCAAATCAATTTTTAAATTGATTTCCAAATTTACTTCAATCATCAAACCAAATTCCAAATTGATTTTTAAATTTTTTTCAGTCAACAAATCAATTTTCATATTAATTTCCAAGGGTTTTATTTTTAAAACACCAAATTAATCGTCTTATTTAATTTCTAAATTTATTTCAACGCCAAATCGATTTTCATTCAAACACTAAATCAATTTCCATATTGATTTTCCAAAGATTTATTCTTTTAATACCAAATCAATTTCCGAATTTATTTTTTAAATAATTCCTTTATCTTTTCCAAATTATTTAAAAACCATATTTTTAAAATAAATTCTTCACCTTTTAGATATTATTACCTGAAATCCATTTATTAAACTTTTTTTCCCATATTTTGGAATTTTATTCAATAAGATTTCACTGTAGATTTTCTACCTAAATTTAAAAATCCAATTTTATTTATTTCTGGTATCCTACGATACCAAAAATATATTCGGCTAAATTTTAGCCTTCAAGGGTTTTAATCACAAATAATCACACACATATTATAAATATTCAACACATAATTTTGAAAACAAATCAAAATGTTTTGAGGAATCAAGTTGGATCCCTCCAACCTGTTTCCCTGCATCCACGGACGTTAGCACAACAATTAAATACGAATTCCACTTCGAGGTGGAATATCACGGTATATGGGATTTATAAAATATCATCCCCGATCATGCGGCGCATAGGGTCTCATCTGCTATATAATGTGGGAAATCAACAACTCCAAATACATATATAATACCAATTCCACTTCGATGTGGAATATCGCGGTATATGGGTTTAATATAATAACCTCCGCTATTATGCGGCGCATAGGGTCTAAACCAATATAACTAATAATAAATCAATCATCCAAGCACAATCAATTTTGAATCTAACTATTCAAAATTTAAATCAGAAAAATATTTGATTGAGTGAGAAGATCTCACCTTTGCTTTGCATGCAATTCATTTTCATTCAAAATTGTTTTTCTACATTGTATTAGACCTTGTAAAAAAAATTATACAATTTTATAAATATTCGAATAAATCTAACAATCAATTATCGTTTAGTTTATTTACTTAACCAATAATTTTATTTTAACTAATTTTCCTTTTAAAATTAATTTGGTAACTAAATAATTGAAATAAATTCATTAACCACATAAGTTACCTTAATAAATTATCTCCAAAATAAACTTAGTAAATTAAAATGTGAATCTGTATATTTTTAAAACTGTACGTGTATATATTTATTTTACTTTCTGTCTCCGTAAACAAACACAGTAATATATTTAACTGTAAAAAAAATCAATTTTTGTTAATGATTCAAAAATAAATTTCCTAATCTTAGTTAAATCATCAATTGCCTTACTGGCACAACGAACCCAAGCCCAATCATCTGAACTCATGACGCGACCCAATACCACGCGATGGAGACACAGCTTCCACCATCGCAGAGTCTTCAATGTCGTGCCACCATCGCTTCGCGTCATAAGCCACCCCCATCCCTAGATCGAATCATTGATTTTGACCACAGACATCACGTCATGCCTCGCGCGCCACAACCTCAATGCGCTCGAACCCGCCTCCACGCCGCGCATGTAGCCGGATGACATGACCTCCAAGTCCACACGCCTCATGAGCTTTCAGATCTCGAACTCGAGCTCGAGAATTCTCAATTCCAATGCAGGCTTCAAAAGAGATCGAACTACGATTTTTTTATCTCATTTTCACGCTCGCGATGATTCACACCGCCCATGTCGGCCCTCTCCAAACCGAGAGTCGATTGTTGACGCTCCTTGCCAAGATCGAGCACGCCATGCTCGAGATTGACTCACGACGTGGTCGCGATTCCCTTTTTTTTAAATCTGAGAGGCGTCGGCCATTTTTATTTCAATTTTCGATCAATTTTTTTATCAAATGAATGATCCGAGTTTTAAAAGAATAGAAGAGGAATTAAATTTTTATGAAGAGCTCGACACTTTTGTTTATATTCAATATTTCTCTAAAACAACACGCATTAAACAAAAGAAGACAAGTGTTCAAATTCCCTCTACGTGTCCAGATTGCTACAGTAACAATGCAATTTATTTAAATTTAAATAGTTTCGAATTGTGCTATTCAAAATCACGAACTCCAATCGTGGCGTGCCGCCAGGCGTTTATAATGTTAAACCCCTATTCCAAACGAAATGGAAAAGGTTCTAGGTCCAAATTCGATCGTATGGAGAAGATAGCTTTGTGAACCAGTTATTATTTTAAATTTCGACATAAATTTTCAGCGCGTTGCTTATCGTACGACCACACGACAACTCCAATTGCTACGAAAATTGAAATCCGATAATAATACAATATTACGGATCCAATGGAACTAGTTTCGTCGAATTCTGAGACTATACCTCAAAAGGCTATTTTTAAATATCGATTTAAATGATATAAATTCAACACTAAACAAAACATTTTCAAATTCAATTCTGAAGCTTCTATTATCTTCAGTATTATCAACATAAATTTTCTAAGCCTTGAAAACATTTTTTAATAAGCATAAATCTAAAGATTCAAAATTTTACCCAAATTTCTATAATTAAATTCATCAATTAAATTGCCAAATTCATTCTGATATTTGAAATTCAAGTTAAAATAACTTTCAAACATTTAAAATCAATTAAATTTTAAATTTTCAATTGTCCAAAATTCAGGGTCGTCACATAATGCTCGGGTCAGACCGAGTATTACAGATTTTCAGGTAAGGACGTTGTGGAGCTTAGGTGGTGAGCTGGATGGCAGGAACGTATGGAGTGTATTCCATTGTGATATATTGTTATTTATCTGGGATAAGTTATTTTAACTATCCGGTGTTTTGTATAATGGCAGTAACTTTGATATATTGATGCAAATTAACAGATACAGTTTTCCTTTGTATAACTGTTATTATGTGATATTATATTTTGATCCGCTGCGAAATGTGAGATTCTGTGTTTTGTTTCTGTTTCTTCTTCTATCTCTTTCTTCTTTTCTCTAACAATCTGGGATTTTCGGAGTCGAAAATTTCAGGTCGTTACATTTGGTATCAGAGATGAAGGTTAAGTGAGAACCTTGGCTCTCGTGAGATTACACATTAATGATAGGGTCAACGGTACCCTAGAATGAGTTGAGTGTGTGTTTATATATATATATATATATATATATATATATATATATGAGAGCATACTTGTTATTTTATTTTATAAAGATTTAAATGATTTAAAGGTAAACGATTTTATATAAGATTATATTTTGATATATAAAGCAATATTTCTTTCTAATAAATATTATGGTAATTGGTTGTTAAATTATTGGAATTAAATTCAGTGGTAATAGAAATACAACCAAACTGAAATTGAATAAAGATAGGTTTGAAATGGATTCAAACTGAAATTAAAATCTTGAATTTGGGAAAGAGTTTCAGAATAAGATAATAATGAATTGGTTTCCAGATATGATAATCTTGGTTATTATCATAAATGATTGTTGTGTTTAATAATAAAATGTATATTAATGAGTAAGCAAAATGAAATGTTTTAGGGAAGTAAAACATTTAGGCAAGTATGACTTATAAATTGGAGCTGAAGATGATCTAAATTATGCGTTCTAAATCTAGGCCCAGAAATTTGAAAATTATTTCAAAGTGATAAAGAAATAATAGATAATATTATTTAATGTATTTGAATGAAAGGGTCCTATTTCAAACAAGAGTTGTTTGAAAATTTAAAGAAATTTGTTTTGAATTAAAAACCAAATGTGGTCTAAAATTTAAGGATAACTTGGTGTGTAAAGGAAATAATATGTATATATGAGGAATATACATAATATCAAAGATTATTAATGTGAAGTTCAAAATTTTGAATTCATAAGTGGGAAGATTATTAATGTGAAGTTCAAAATTTGAAATAGAATTCAAATTAGGTAAGGTTGGCTGGATTAAGTAAATTGAATTTAACTTTGGGAAAGTCAAATAATTTAACAAGCAACATGAATTGGAAATTTCAAGATGAAATTGGGATTTAACTTGGGAAATAAATTTAATTTGAATTGGAATTGAATTAATTTGATGGGAAACTGGCAATTGATTGAAATGGAGATTGGGAAATTTGACATTTTGGCTCCGAACTATATTTTTCAAATAAATTGTTTAAAATATAATTGTTTTTAAATATATTTTTCCAAGATATTTACTATATAAAATCTTCCCTTTTAAAGCCAAACTAATTTATATTTATTTTACAATTATTTTTGGAACTATTTTATAATTTTCAACTGTTTATAAATTAATTACTGTTTTTCAACTACTTTATAACTAATTACTATTTTACAATTATTTTGAAATTATCTAACTATTCTACAACTATTTTATAATTATTTAGCTATTTTACAGCTATTTTGCAACTAATAATTATTTTTCAACTACTTATCTATTTTTAACTTTTAAGCTATTTTCTTAATTTAAGCTGGTCAGAGTGCAAACTATTTATGATTAAATACCCAGTAGAGATAAGAATTGAGGTGATAGTCCAAATGGGAATGAAGCAATTGTGAATAGGTGAATAGAAATTAAAGTGAATGTAAATAGAAAAGGAGGTTGATTTGGTTAATAATCAATAAAGATAAATACGTAGGATGTATGTATATTATTCTATTCGCATAGTGATTTGATCCGGATTCGAGCATAGAATTTCGAGATAATTTATCGATTCGAGTTGGGATTTTTCACTCGAATTTCGACGGCGAACCTGTATATGGATTGTTGATTGGTTCTGGATATTCTTTATCATAGTTTTGGCTATGCAAGGAGAATGATGATTTCTGATTAAGAAACCTGATCCGAGTGCGCACTAGGGAGTCGGGTGGATGATACTAGTTTGGAAGAGAAATTGTGTGATTGAGTGAGCGATCAGATTGGTATAGCGTACGGATGATATGTGTACATCGTACGGGTTTGAATGAAATTGATACTGGGAAATTCGTAGATAAGAAATGTAAAATGGTTTTTGAAATAAAAAGTATATTTTGTGAAATATATGATGAAATAAAGTGGAAATTGGATATTTCTATGATAGAAATTTACTTTATATGAGTAGTAATATGGTTAATAACTTTATAAGAGTAATCAAATTTGAATTTTTGATTTGGAATAAATAAAGTTATGTATCTTTGTTATATAAGATTAATCTCCCCTTGTTGAATCTATTGCCGGAAGGAAAGGGTTTTTGAAAAGTATTTGAATTATAAAAAGGGAATTTATACAAGTGTGAAATGATTCAAAAAAATTTCAAGGTTATACATACATACACACACACACACACACACACATATATATATATATATATATAATGGATTGTATGAGAATGATTTTGGGAAAAGGTTTTTGGAACCTTTGGATTTGGAAAGGTTTTTGATTTTTGGGAAAAATCAATTTTGGAAAGTTAGAAATCCTATTTTGAGAATTATCGATTTTGGGATAAGCGATTTTGAGAAGTGAGATTTATATGAGATTCATACTAGGTGGATGATTTGGAAGATACTATATGTGTATAATATAAAGTGTTTTGAAAATGGTTCTGGAGAAAAAGGCGCTCCCTAGAAATGAACTTCTCAGGAGTACCATAGGTTGGTACTGCCTTGAGCCTCAAAGTGGGGGAGGCTCTAAAGTCGAGGGTTATTGAGGATTATTGGGTAGCGAAAGTCAAGGGTGTCGATGCCTACAGAGGCATTTGGGTAATGCTGTGATGACAGTGTACTTGATTTCACTGCGATCTACTGCAGACCATAGCGAAAGTCGTGTGTGCTGTTGAGAGCCAATAGTCTACGTTTGATTTTACATCGGTAGACTGCTACCTATGGTGATATTGCGAAAGTCGTGTGTGCTGTTTAGAGCCAACAGTCTACGTTTGATTTTACATCGGTAGACTGCAACCTATAAGGACATAGTGAAAGTCAAGAGGCCGTGAGAGCCTAAGGTTACATTGGGACTTGACTGATGTAGTTTGCGATCTATGTGGGAGTGGAGAAGTTTCATTTTTGGCAGTGAAATTCGAGGGCGCTGATGCCTACAGTTACATGGACTTTTTCTTTGATGGAAACGTAACCCAGGATGTAACTACGATCTGTAGCGGGTTCCATGACATAATCGAGGGGCGCAGATGCCTATTGTTATCTATGGATTTTGCCGAGATGGTAACGTAACCGGCGGGTTAACGGCGACCGTGGATGGGGGTGATGATTTCCAGAGCATTCTCACCAAAGATATTTCCTCTATTTTCAAAATGATTTCTACATTTTCAATAAAATTATTTTTTGAGTATTTTCACTTGATGTTGAGATGGGTCTGCTAAGTACTTTTAGATCTTCAGTCCTACGCCTGATCAACGTATGACCGAATTTCTATAAGAACAAAGATGGACTTATGAAAACATCAAGTTATAAAAGTATTTTTATAAAACTATTTTGGTAATATTATATAGATTTAAAGTGTTTTAAAAGGTTAAAATAGAAATTTATCTAAGTATTGAATTAATTCTGGCTTCTTTCCTTTTCGAGGAAGAAAAGATTCAAAGGGGGGTGGAATGTGATAACCCGGATTTTCGGGCATCAGATAATTGGATGATTATCAAAAAAAAATTTTGAAGAGGAGTTAATAGGGCCCGGCCCAACAAATACAGAAGAAAGCCGGGTACAAACAGCAACCCGAACTCATCACAACAAAGCACCGATACAAACACTCACAAACCCTAGAGAGCCGACATTAAGCAACTCAGCAAACAAAGGAAAATAAAAAATGGCGGAGGCGATTTAGAGAATCGAGACAATCCCCTCTCCATTCTTAACTCCGCTAGTTTCCCCACGCTCCCAGTACGATAAATCTTTGTTCATATCTCCTCTCACGCCTCTATGGCCAATACAGTTGCTCGAGAAGCTCATATAACTAGAGTATCTGAATCTGTTGGTTACTAGAGAAGTATTGTTAGATCTAGCGTCACTGCGACCTAGATCTGACTTTGTCTTCTCCAAATCACCGTTATTAACACGGTCAACTCTAGGGTTCGGAATATTGACATCTGGAGCTTTGAGATAAGAATCACTGCTATTAGCAATGTCTAAGTTCCTATTGACGGTATTAGCAACAAAATCTCGATGCTTGCAGAAGCTAGACTCTGGAGGCAGATTGTTATTGAGCTCAATCTGAAAGCTTCTAGAATGCAGCAAGTATGCTTCTAAATGCTTGCTTCCAGCTTCAGAACACCAATCATCAGCAAGGGAAGCAAATTTAGTTTGGTTTTTAATTTATTTTTTAGATTTCTGCAGAATAATCTTGCTATCAGAAAGAATAGTTAACCAAACTTTCTCTTTATTCCTGCTGCCTTTGTTGTGCACTCGCAAATTTCCCTCTTTCCACAAGTTGAACACTGCCGTAGTTAGTAAGATGTGAGCAAAATCAGTCTCTTTGGATTTAGAACTGAATTTGTTGTTAATAAGCTTTATAATATTCAATAGATCCATATGCTTGTTGTCTTTAATATTCAGAGTAGCTTTAATATGATTCCAAATGTAAAAAGAGTAGCTACATTCAAAAAAAATGATTAGCATCTTCATTACATATATTGCATAGGGAGCAGAGTGAATTCAAATTATTGCCCCATTTGTTTAATCTGTCCCAAGTTGGCAATCTGTTCTTAACCGCAAAATACGTACAGAATGCCATCTTGGGACAATTCACTCTATTCCATATGCAATGATACCACTCCTCAGTTGGGTATTTGCTTCTAATAAAATTCCAAGTAGCTTTAAAGGAAAACTTCCCTCTGCTGTTAGCTTTCCATTCCTAGTAGTCATTTTCTGCAAAAGCATCAAGTTGTATTTTGCAAATATCATCTTTATGAGGATTAGTTATAGGATGGATTTGTGGTTTCCATTAATTATTAATAATGGTATCTGAAACTTTATTATTTGAACCACCACAAATAACAAGGCTATTCCACCCTACTCTATTAATAAAGGCCTCGTTTTTAAACCAAGGATCAAACCATAAACTAGTCTCTTGGCCATTTTTAAATTTTCTTTCAATCATAGATTTGCCAAAATCTCTACTGTTTAATATTTGTTTCCAAGTGTTCGAATGATTACTTTTATGAACAGTAGTCCAGAAATTATTATGTTTCAAATATTTTGATCTCATCCATCTAGCCCACAAAGAATCAGAATTTAAGAATCTCCAAAATAATTTTAAATGGCAAGTTATACAGAGATCCTTAATATTTCTAATGCCAAGACCCCCTTCATTTTTAGGCCTGCATACATTATCCCAACTGATTTTGTGATATTTACCTTTCTATAAAAAATCAGCGCATCTACTTTCCAATTTTTTAATAGATGCAGCTGGGATTTGAAAAGATTGAATCCAGTAAAAAATTATAGCATAAATCACTGTCTTTATAAGTTCAAGTCTACCAGCAATCGACAGTAACTTACATGACCAAGTCTCCATTCTATTCTGAATTTTTTCAATAAGGTTAGAACAGTCAGAGTCCTTAATCATATTTGTAGAAAGAGGCAGGCCTAAATATTTGATAGGAAGAAATCCCTCTTCTATTTGTAAAACATTTAGAAATTCTATTTTAAACTTACAAGATTTACTGAAATATGCTTTACATTTATTCACATTAAGTTGAAGGCCAGCATAATTTTTTAAGTTACCAAAAACAGATTTAATAGAGTCTGCATTTTCTTTATTGGCTTTCACAAACACCATAAGATCGTCAGCATATATCAAATGATTAACACTTGGTTGAATTCTATTTATAGGCTGCACAGCACCTTTAATACTCTCTATTTCTATAAGAATAAAAAAATATTCCATAACAATAGCAAAAAGATAAGGTGATAGGGGGTCTCCCTATCGCAGCCCCCTATTAGATTTAATAAACCCTTCTGCTTTACCTTGAATCAGGATTGAAAAGGTAGGAGTATTTATACATTCAAACACCAAATCACAAAACTTTATAGGAAAACCCATACATTTCATGATATGATGAATAAAATGTCTAGTTACATTATCATATGCTTTATGTAAGTTAATTTTAATACATACATTGTCACCCTGTTTAGTGTTAAATTTCCTTACCATCTCATGAGCTAATGGAGAGTTTTCATAGATGGGCCTACCAGGAACAAAAGCACTCTGGTTTTCTGACACCAGAAAAGGCAAGAACGCTTTTATTCTGTTACTAAGGACACTAGCAATAATCTTATAAATAAAGTTGCAACATGAAATTGGCCTATAATCACCAATACCAGTGGGATTTTTATTTTTTGGAATAAGGGTTATAAAAGTATGATTTAAACTTTTAAGAATTTTACCTTTATCCATAAACTCAGTAACAACATCCAAAACATGATGTTTGATATAATCCCAATTATTTTTATAAAATTTAGCATTAAAACCGTCTGAACCCAGGCTTTTGTTGTCTCCAGCATTAAAGAAAATAAATTTTATTTCATCAAGGCTCACTGGAGCTAACAGTATTTCAGATGCATTATGATTTAAAATGTTTTTACAAGTTATATAAGGAAATTTCTTTTTATAATTTGTCGAAAAATACAGCTCCTTATAAAAATTAGTAGCATTCTCTGAAACTTTATCATAAGCATTAGCTAAATTACCCTCTTTATCTATAATGTAACCAATGTTATTTAAGTGCTTTCTATTACTCATTTTAGCATTGAAAAATTTGGTGCAGTCATCTCCTAAAGTGAGCCAATCAATCTTTGCCTTCTGTCTAGCATTGACAGATTCTTTATACATTTCATTAGACAGCTCCTTTTGATTAGGAAAAAATTTATTTATATCATTGATATCATCAGGATTGTTATCAACATTCATCTGAAGAAGCTTGCCCTCTTTTTTCAAACTGACAATTTTATTTTTATTTAAATAGTTGTTCTTATTCCTGTTTTTGAGATTATTTTTAGTGAATTTCAGAAAACTATAAAACTAATATTGTTTAGAACCACTGCAAGAAAAATTATAACAATTTTCCATTAAGGATTTATAGTCTTCTTCCAACACCCAGCTATTTTTGAAACGGAAAGGAGGAGCTTTATTATTAATATCATTATTCATAAAAAGATTTACCAAAAGATGTAACGACTCGGATTTTGCGCGCTCGAAAATCGACACCCATACTTCAAATCGTATTCGAATGTCGTAGATTCGATCGTTCAAATCCGATTCGCCGGAGCTTATAACAACATTAAGTAAATAACACAGCGGAATAAAAGGATAATACATTGATATACAGCTTTGATACAATATCTGATACAACAGATGATCCAATAGATATCAATATACAACAGAGATATGATACAATAAAATAGCAGCGGAAAGAAAATAGATAACATTTAACAGCGGAACAAATAACTCTAAGATAGTCTTCAAGGAAGAACTCCAGAACTGCAA
This sequence comes from Allium cepa, assembly GCA_030765085.1. Classification (NCBI taxonomy): domain Eukaryota; kingdom Viridiplantae; phylum Streptophyta; class Magnoliopsida; order Asparagales; family Amaryllidaceae; genus Allium; species Allium cepa. The sequence goes on along the minus strand of CM060943.1, from coordinate 679,792,029 downwards.
CTCCATTTCCAAGAATCAATCCAGCAATAGCTCGAACTCCCCATAAACATGCACCAAGCTAGGCAAGACTGGTGCGATCCAAAGACTGAACTAACTCCAGATAATCCACTATATCTAACTATCTGAAAAACCCAACTCTAGACTGCTCGTAAAGAAAATAATGAGCACCCAGTGTTTAGGAAGGAAAACAATAAACTCCGAGTCAGTCATGTGACTGGTGTGAGAACTCAAAACAGTTTACTTAACTTTAAAATCAAAATAGAGGAATATTTTTAAATTCAATTCGCAATGCTTTTTAAAAATGAGACTACCATAAGCCCTCCCGCATACACACACAATGCAAACGCAGAATCGGAGGAGATTTCTCCTTATGATAGTCAAAGATGCTTGATACTCATTTAAAATAACATTTGATATTATTACTAGTGCATAGTGTAGGAAAAATTCATTTCGAAAGTAGAATATAAATCTTAGCCAACATACGACCATTATCGTATGCCTACTATAGCTACCATCCAAACAGTGGTGACCACCATAAGTAAATGGCAGGTCCTACAACTAATACCGTACAGGGTTTCGTATTGGGAATTGGATTTCCAATGAATGATCAGGCCAAGGAACTTCCCATTGCCACATGAGAATGCCTCTGGATGGACATCCCCGAAAACCAAACCGGATCCCTACCAACACAAGGCCGGGTTACCCCTAACTGAGTAACAACTGACCGAATATGCCATCCCCCGGTCCTTTGGGACCTTTATCCGAGAGCTCTCTAATCAATTCACACAATCATAACAAAGTGTTTTCAACATGAGTAAGTATCTGGGCTCCATACCATGATACCACCCTTTTCCAGAAGGAAATGCACACATCCTAAAGGGCGCTACCCCTCATAACCTTGCTGCTTCTTTCCTGTTTTGACCATTCACGGGGTGTGAGGCTCGACGAAGTCACGTCCACAAAAACATACTTTATACAAAAGCCATGCTTTGGGTCAACAAATGATCATAGAAATGATCACCAGGATAGACGATCAAATAAACGATCCTATCACAAATAATCAACACAATGATCATTTCACAGCCACACTCAGCATGTCACATTACCAAATTGGGAATATATCGCTGATAACATTCAACTACATAACCTCTGAGCTCGTACGTCTCAGAGAAGGGTGTTAAGCTAAGAGAATAAATTCTCCGCCACCAACAGAAATATATTTGAAAGAAATCGGCTTTATATCTCAACTTGTAATGTCAGGCATACAATCCATACAAGTCTGTTCTGGGATCGAACAGAACCGAAGGCACTTACAAAGAAGTCCTTGCAAATTCGGATATTCACAATCCCGATCGGATTTCCCATCACTTAGGGAGTTTCTATACCGGCGCGACTCGGTGCAGAAACAATCGATAGGTCATCCTATCGCTTTCGCAAATACCGGGTCTTCATCACCGGTCTTCAAATGCTATCCATAACGACGAATCACTTATTCGGAATGGGTTATATGACACAAAGGTCTTTTCCCGGCTAACCCGAATAGTGAGCGCAATATTTAAAACATATGGATATGGGATTTCAATTAAGTCACAACTTAATAATTCAAAACTTTATTTCAAATGGTTTAATCCAATTACCATTTCAATCTTTAAACAAAAAGATCCATTTTCACTACCTTTAACGGTTTAAACAATTTTCACATTTTAATCTTTTACAACAAAAGATTCATTCACAGATTTTCCAAATCCATTTTCATTTCAATTTGATTAACTCGTTAAATCTTTAAATCAAAGATTTAACTTATAGCCTTCAAAATAATTTCAATTCAATTTGATCTAAACAAATCATCAATTTAAATCTGTTAAAAATAAACAGATTTAATTCATAGCTTTCAAAAAAGAATTCATTCATAACTTAGGAAAATCATTTCTCCATTCAATCTTGAAATTCCCCTAATTAACTGGAATCTCAGTTCTTATTTAAGAGTGTTTATCATTTGAAAACAACAGTTTTCATTTTGGAAATCTGATTCATTTATACGAGTTGAAATCCTTGGGTTAAATTCAAATTCCTAAAAACGATACTTAAAAGTGGTTTAATCCCTATATAACCAATATAACATCTTTAATCCCTAATTTCAAATCATAGAATTCAATTTCAAGTATTGAATTTAAATTTAAATCAAATTATTTAAATTCCAAAACTTAATCAAGTAATTTAAAAATAATAAATTTTATTTTGAAATTCCATTCCAAAGCTTTTCACATTTATTTCGATTCCATTTCCAAAACATTTGAATTTAAAAATTCAAATTTAACTATTTCAAAAATCTACGACTTAATCGATTTCCTCGTGAAATCCATATTTGTGTGTGTATGGTGTGGTCCAGGGGTTTAACACAATAGTGCAACATCATTCAATCATCACAGATTAAAACATAGAGATATAGTTGATAAGCGATATAACTATAGAGCTTATCGTCTATTCACAGATTCACAGATAATATATAAATGTAAATAAATGAATAAATCATACACAGCTCAATCCACATCTCAAAGTATCACAAATCAGATAGGACAATCCATTTAAGGCATCTCATACAGTACAATCATTCATAAGTAACGTCAAGCATCTAATAATCATTTATAGGCAGGATTAATCAATTGTTTAATCCTAATTTATTCAAGCTATTTCAAATTTAATTAATTACTTATGAATTCATTATCCAGTTCTGATTTATTAAATCCAAATCATTTGATATAAATTAATTTATCAAACATTTTAATCAATTTTTCTCAATTAATCATATTAATTTAGTTAACCATTTTACATAATTAATTAACCACATTGATTAGTTGTTCTTTAGAGTAATCACCCTTTAATTACTTTAATACATTTCCCACTTCATTAATAAATTACAAATCAATTAATCTATTTTAATTATTTAAAAATTAATGGATTATATATCATAAATTCAAACCTTCATTAAGATAAAAATTCTCTCATCTATACATTTGAAAACATTCATTTAAATTTTACCTAGTAAAACAACGATTGATTACAAAAGAAATTTTAAAGAGTTGAAAAATCAATTTCTCTTTAACTTAAACATTTTTAACTTATTGCCACACTTAAGTATAGAATTTAAAATAAATTTCCAAAACCTTAAAATCTGATTCAAAATTAGTTCCAAGTTAAATATTTTTTTTTTTGAATTTAAAATTAATTTCTTCGATCACTTAGTTACTTTTAAGTTATTTAAACAATTTGAATTCTAAATTTCATCTATATTCAAACTAAATTTTAATTCAAACTTTGAAATATATTTATACTTTGATTTACCACTCAGTAAAAACTTGATTTAAAATTTAATTTGGTTTTCAAATTTCCCAAAAACAATACAGTTCAGGTTTCAAAACCTGGAACAAGATTTGACCCGAGCCCAGAAGCAACTTGCTTCGAGTCACTTACTCGATTTACTCGAGTACCACTTCGGGTAAAAACCCACTGGAACGCTGCTTCTACCCTAACAACATCACCAGGAAAATTGCACCGTGCACGTGCACGCCTTCGTTCGCCACCTCCGGCCAACGCCGCAGCCACCTAAACGTCATCATCGACTCCCCATATCGATTCGAACAACCTATTATACCCAAACTTGACCAAATCACAATCGAGTGAATTCGAGCCCCATATTTGAAACCTGGAACACGATCAGGTCCACGCCCCAAAACCTGTCATTGCATCAAACTCGCCGCCTCGACCACCTGAGAGCAATCACCTTCGGTCATAGCTTCACCTACCAAGCCTCTACCAACTCCCAAAAACGTGTAACACTCGATCATCCCTAGACAACGAACGAGACAAAACGAAACTGCGTCAAAAAACTAGGTTTAAAAATTTTAAACCTACGCCGCCGCCACCACGGTGGTCTGACCACCGCCCCCCTATTTTTCCTCGATACTGCAGTCACTCCTCTACCACCCCAGAGAACCACAACCCCCCTCAACACCGAGATCACCAGAGATTGCCTCAAATGCAATTTCAAAGTAAACCCAATTTTTGTTTTCAATGCAGTATTAAAATTCTTCATTTTTGTCCTAAAAATCCAAACTTTTCAAGTGAATTCGAGTTACCATTTTGAAACGACAGTATTTAATGTTTGAATTTTTACATGTTTTATTTTTATTTTTTTGTTTTGATTGTAGTTTCCAAACTTCAGAGAAACTTTGCTTTGATTCATTTAAAACTATTTTTAAATTTTAATTCATACCTAAACACACGTATTTCATTTTGAAACCCATGCCTGATAGTGAGTAAAAGATGAGAAATTGAATTTTAAATGTCTAATAGAAATCTGTAACTCAGGAAGAAAGAAGAGCAAAAGAACAAAGGAGATGGAAAGAACAACAACTTACAGACCTACTTCACAACACAAACAGAGCTTCATACACAAACAAATTTATACTCAACTTGATGATATTTAGATATTACTAAAATTTTGTTTACTCTCCTACACATTTCCAGATATTTCTATGCAACTGATTTCAAATATTTAAGGTTTAAAAGTGAAAGTTACTCACTTGCTTAGATTGAACAGGGCTTGCTTTGCATTTGATTTTTAGATTTGCTTGCAGTTTTGAAACAGGCTTTTGAATTTGCTGTTGAAAGCCTTTTACTTGATTCTCTTCTCTGGTTTTATATTAATTTGTTAAATGTTTTAACTGGAATGCAAGCTTTGATGAACGAAATGGGCAGAGCTTGAAACTTGCAAACTAAGTTGAAGAAGTGGGCATGTATAAAAGAAGTTTTACAGGCTATCTGGGTATGTATAAAAGAAGTTTTACAGGCTATCTTTATTTTATTTATAAAGATAGGGTATGGGTGAATATGCTTGCTTGTACTTGTTTATACATATAAATGTGTTTGTTTATTTCACACCTGCATATTGCATACTTGGTGGCTGCAGTGGTTTGGTTACTTTTTCTTTGTACTTTGGTGTGCACAGTTCATTTTGCTTTGCATAAACATGTACATAGATACTTTATGTTTCATATTATATGTTTACATTGTGTCTTGCATTAAATGCATGTGTACATGCTTATATACATTTGTTTGTCTCGGCTGAAAGGTTTTTGTTTGTTATTTTACTTTATTTTGTTTACTTTGCTTTGCATATTAAACTTTACAGGCCTATTTTGCTTGCCTGCATACTTATTTTTTTCTTTTGTCTTGTTTACTTTGTATTGCAAATAATTTTCTATTTTAATTATGTTTGTATGCTTACATTTGTTTGTAATTTTACTTTATTTTGTTTACTTTACTTTTTGTTTTGTTACTTTACTTTGTTTTATATTCTTGCTCTTACTTTATGTACATTGTATTGCCTACATATATTTTATTACTTTGTATTGTTATTTTGTCGTATGAACACATTTCTATTTTTATTTATTTTTAAAACCTTTTTTTTTCTATTTTTAGTTTAAATATTTATCATAAATTTTACTTTAAAAATTATTGTTTTATATTTCTCTATATATACACATATATTTTATATAACTCAAATTATCATCATTTATAAATTTTTAAATCAATTTATTTATTTATTTTTATACTTGTGTCTAAAGTATATTATTTATTTTTTCAAAATCACTTATTTAAGAATTTATTTAAAATCCAATATATACATATATATTCTCATATATACAAATTTTCAAACCCATACGACTTATTATATTTTCTATTTGAATCGGGGAAACTCGCATCTTTCAATCTATACATTTCACAATTTTAATTCAAAAATTCGATAAATTATCTATTTAAATTAAATTAAAATCTAGGGTCGTTACAATCCTTCCCCCTTAAAAGAATTTCGTCCTCGAAATTGTACAGCTCATTTCATGAATTATACATTCACAGAATAGACTAATGCCAATTCAAACTATACTAGTAAACATAACCTTCACTACGATTCTAGGCCCAAAATGCGTACATAGATACACCTTATCCAAAAAGAAGTTAATCTAACCAACTACAAATCATCACCATCAGAGCTCTCTCTCTCGGGCCCTGACAGATCTCTAACTTCCACGTCATTGTCAGTCTCGTAATCATACTCTGGATCAGAGTCTATCTGAATAAAACCTTCACCATCCAGCTCCTCGCCTTCTATGGCATTATCCAAATCCCAATGAATTTCTTCATCACCTTCGGAACCTATTTCCATTTCAGGTTCTTCTACCTCAAACTCTTCTTCATTTTCTTCTTCGAATTCCTCTTCATCTTCTTCTTCTTCCACTGGTGGTTGGGGCTGCACTACAGGCTCCACTGGGAATTCCCTATGAACTGATGACTCACCTTCATCATCTCGTATCCTACTAGATGAAGCATAATCACCCACTCTCCTGACCTTTCCTCCTCGGCTAACGCTGTTTGTTCTCTACAATTAAAATCAAAATCCAAATATTAAGATCTTAAGTTTAGAATTTTATAAGTTGAGAAATACATCAAAATTTATATTTCATATTTTATTCTACCCAAGAAGTTATAACAGAAATTTAAATTTTGGTTTTAAACAAAAATCGTTCTATCGTTATAATTTCAAATCTATCATTATATTTCATTAACCAATTTCAACTCAAATTGAAATTTTCAATTTATTCAAATTTCAAATCATATTCTTATTTATTACGGTTTAAATCCAAAAATGATAAGAAATTGATGAAATAAGAAGTAAAGATTTTCTACAACGATTCGTAGAGTCATCATCGCACCGGAACTTCTTTCTGGAGCCGTCTCGAAGAAATCAAAAGAATTTGGAAACGAATCAAAGGAAAATTGATAAGAAAGATTATTTCCACTGTTGTTACAGAGTACCGACCAATTATAATCGTATTTACCTGTCCCCTATCTCGTTCTCTTCTTGCACTCATACTTACTATCGGTGGATAGTAAGAGAATTTACTGAGGCATTCAAACGGATATCTTAAGGATTACTCATTCTAGGATTTACTTCATCCTATCTCTAATGAGCTACTTAATGTGTTACACTCCTGAGCTAAAGTTTCACCTTAGCTCTGATACCACATGTAACGACTCGGATTTTGCGCGCTCCAAAATCGACACCCATACTTCAAATCGTATTCGAATGTCGTAGATTCGATCGTTCAAATCCGATTCGCCGGAGCTTATAACAACATTAAGTAAATAACACAGCGGAATAAAAGGATAATACATTGATATACAGCTTTGATACAATATCTGATACAACAGATGATCCAATAGATATCAATATACAACAGAGATATGATACAATAAAATAGCAGCGGAAAGAAAATAGATAACATTTAACAGCGGAACAAATAACTCTAAGATAGTCTTCAAGGAAGAACTCCAGAACTGCAACTCCATTTCCAAGAATCAATCCAGCAATAGCTCGAACTCCCCATAAACATGCACCAAGCTAGGCAAGACTGGTGCGATCCAAAGACTGAACTAACTCCAGATAATCCACTATATCTAACTATCTGAAAAACCCAACTCTAGACTGCTCGTGAAGAAAATAATGAGCACCCAGAGTTTAGGAAGGAAAACAATAAACTCCGAGTCAGTCATGTGACTGGTGTGAGAACTCAAAACAGTTTACTTAACTTTAAAATCAAAATAGAGGAATATTTTTAAATTCAATTCGCAATGCTTTTTAAAAATGAGACTACCATAAGGCCTCCCGCACACACACACAATGCAAACGCAGAATCGGAGGAGATTTCTCCTTATGATAGTCAAAGATGCTTGATATGCATTTAAAATAACATTTGATATTATTACTAGTGCATAGTGTAGGAAAAATTCATTTCGAAAGTAGAATATAAATCTTAGCCAACATACGACCATTATCGTATGCCTACTATAGCTACCATCCAAACAGTGGTGACCACCATAAGTAAATGGCAGGTCCTACAACTAATACCGTACAGGGTTTCGTATTGGGAATTGGATTTCCAACGAATGATCAGGCCAAGGAACTTCCCATTGCCACATGAGAATGCCTCTGGATGGACATCCCCGAAAACCAAACCGGATCTCTACCAACACAAGGCCGGGTTACCCCTAACTGAGTAACAACTGACCGAATATGCCATCCCCCGGTCCTTTGGGACCTTTATCCGAGAGCTCTCTAATCAATTCACACAATCATAACAAAGTGTTTTCAACATGAGTAAGTATCTGGGCTCCATACCATGATACCACCCTTTTCCAGAAGGAAATGCACACATCCTAAAGGGCGCTACCCCTCATAACCTTGCTGCTTCTTTCCTGTTTTGACCATTCACGGGGTGTGAGGCTCGACGAAGTCACGTCCACAAAAACATACTTTATACAAAAGCCATGCTTTGGGTCAACAAATGATCATAGAAATGATCACCAGGATAGACGATCAAATAAACGATCCTATCACAAATAATCAACACAATGATCATTTCACAGCCACACTCAGCATGTCACATTACCAAATTGGGAATATATCGCTGATAACATTCAACTACATAACCTCTGAGCTCGTACGTCTCAGAGAAGGGTGTTAAGCTAAGAGAATAAATTCTCCGCCACCAACAGAAATATATTTGAAAGAAATCGGCTTTATATCTCAACTTGTAATGTCAGGCATACAATCCATACAAGTCTGTTCTGGGATCGAACAGAACCGAAGGCACTTACAAAGAAGTCCTTGCAAATTCGGATATTCACAATCCCGATCGGATTTCCCATCACTTAGGGAGTTTCTATACCGGCGCGACTCGGTGCAGAAACAATCGATAGGTCATCCTATCGCTTTCGCAAATACCGGGTCTTCATCACCGGTCTTCAAATGCTATCCATAACGACGAATCACTTATTCGGAATGGGTTATATGACACAAAGGTCTTTTCCCGGCTAACCCGAATAGTGAGCGCAATATTTAAAACATATGGATATGGGATTTCAATTAAGTCACAACTTAATAATTCAAAACTTTATTTCAAATGGTTTAATCCAATTACCATTTCAATCTTTAAACAAAAAGATCCATTTTCACTACCTTTAACGGTTTAAACAATTTTCACATTTTAATCTTTTACAACAAAAGATTCATTCACAGATTTTCCAAATCCATTTTCATTTCAATTTGATTAACTCGTTAAATCTTTAAATCAAAGATTTAACTTATAGCCTTCAAAATAATTTCAATTCAATTTGATCTAAACAAATCATCAATTTAAATCTGTTAAAAATAAACAGATTTAATTCATAGCTTTCAAAAAAGAATTCATTCATAACTTAGGAAAATCATTTCTCCATTCAATCTTGAAATTCCCCTAATTAACTGGAATCTCAGTTCTTATTTAAGAGTGTTTATCATTTGAAAACAACAGTTTTCATTTTGGAAATCTGATTCATTTATACGAGTTGAAATTCTTGGGTTAAATTCAAATTCCTAAAAACGATACTTAAAAGTGGTTTAATCCCTATATAACCAATATAACATCTTTAATCCCTAATTTCAAATCATAGAATTCAATTTCAAGTATTGAATTTAAATTTAAATCAAATTATTTAAATTCCAAAACTTAATCAAGTAATTTAAAAATAATAAATTTTATTTTGAAATTCCATTCCAAAGCTTTTCACATTTATTTCGATTCCATTTCCAAAACATTTGAATTTAAAAATTCAAATTTAACTATTTCAAAAATCTGCGACTTAATCGATTTCCTCGTGAAATCCATATTTGTGTGTGTATGGTGTGGTCCAGGGGTTTAACACAATAGTGCAACATCATTCAATCATCACAGATTAAAACATAGAGATATAGTTGATAAGCGATATAACTATAGAGCTTATCGTCTATTCACAGATTCACAGATAATATATAAATGTAAATAAATGAATAAATCATACACAGCTCAATCCACATCTCAAAGTATCACAAATCAGATAGGACAATCCATTTAAGGCATCTCATACAGTACAATCATTCATAAGTAACGTCAAGCATCTAATAATCATTTATAGGCAGGATTAATCAATTGTTTAATCCTAATTTATTCAAGCTATTTCAAATTTAATTAATTACTTATGAATTCATTATCCAGTTCTGATTTATTAAATCCAAATCATTTGATATAAATTAATTTATCAAACATTTTAATCAATTTTTCTCAATTAATCATATTAATTTAGTTAACCATTTTACATAATTAATTAACCACATTGATTAGTTGTTCTTTACAGTAATCACCCTTTAATTACTTTAATACATTTCCCACTTCATTAATAAATTACAAATCAATTAATCTATTTTAATTATTTAAAAATTAATGGATTATATATCATAAATTCAAACCTTCATTAAGATAAAAATTCTCTCATCTATACATTTGAAAACATTCATTTAAATTTTACCTAGTAAAACAACGATTGATTACAAAAGAAATTTTAAAGAGTTGAAAAATCAATTTCTCTTTAACTTAAACATTTTTAACTTATTGCCACACTTAAGTATAGAATTTAAAATAAATTTCCAAAACCTTAAAATCCGATTCAAAATTAGTTCCAAGTTAAATACTTTTTTTTTTTGAATTTAAAATTAATTTCTTCGATCACTTAGTTACTTTTAAGTTATTTAAACAATTTGAATTCTAAATTTCATCTATATTCAAACTAAATTTTAATTCAAACTTTGAAATATATTTATACTTTGATTTACCACTCAGTAAAAACTTGATTTAAAATTTAATTTGGTTTTCAAATTTCCCAAAAACAATACAGTTCGGGTTTCAAAACCTGGAACAAGATTTGACCCGAGCCCAGAAGCAACTTGCTTCGAGTCACTTACTCGATTTACTCGCGTACCACTTTGGGTAAAAACCCACTGGAACGCTGCTTCTACCCTAACAACATCACCAGGAAAATTGCACCGTGCACGTGCACGCCTTCGTTCGCCACCTCCGGCCAACGCCGCAGCCACCTAAACGTCATCATCGACTCCCCATATCGATTCGAACAACCTATTATACCCAAACTTGACCAAATCACAATCGAGTGAATTCGAGCCCCATATTTGAAACCTGGAACACGATCAGGTCCACGCCCCAAAACCTGTCATTGCATCAAACTCGCCGCCTCGACCACCTGAGAGCAATCACCTTCGGTCATAGCTTCACCTACCAAGCCTCTACCAACTCCCAAAAACGTGTAACACTCGATCATCCCTAGACAACGAACGAGACAAAACGAAAATGCGTCAAAAAACTAGGTTTAAAAATTTTAAACCTACGCCGCCGCCACCACGGTGGTCTGACCACCGCCCCCCCTATTTTTCCTCGATACTGCAGTCACTCCTCTACCACCCCAAAGAACCACAACCCCCCTCAACACCGAGATCACCAGAGATTGCCTCAAATGCAATTTCCAAGTAAACCCAATTTTTGTTTTCAACGCAGTATTAAAATTCTTGATTTTTGTCCTAAAAATCCAAACTTTTCAAGTGAATTCGAGTTACCATTTTGAAACGAAAGTATTTAATGTTTGAATTTTTACATGTTTTATTTTTATTTTTTTGTTTTGACTGTAGTTTCCAAACTTCAGAGAAACTTTGCTTTGATTCATTTAAAACTATTTTTAAATTTTAATTCATACCTAAACACACGTATTTCATTTTGAAACCCATGCCTGATAGTGAGTAGAAGATGAGAAATTGAATTTTACATGTCTAATAGAAATCTGTAACTCAGGAAGAAAGAAGAGCAAAAGAACAAAGGAGATGGAAAGAACAGCAACTTACAGACCTACTTCACAACACAAACAGAGCTTCATACACAAACAAATTTATACTCAACTTGATGATATTTAGATATTACTAAAATTTTGTTTACTCTCCTACACATTTCCAGATATTTCTATGCAACTGATTTCAAATATTTAAGGTTTAAAAGTGAAAGTTACTCACTTGCTTAGATTGAACAGGGCTTGCTTTGCATTTGATTTTTAGATTTGCTTGCAGTTTTGAAACAGGCTTTTGAATTTGCTGTTGAAAGCCTTTTACTTGATTCTCTTCTCTGGTCTTATATTAATTTGTTAAATGTTTTAACTGGAATGCAAGCTTTGATGAACGAAATGGGCAGAGCTTGAAACTTGCAAACTAAGATGAAGAAGTGGGTATGTATAAAAGAAGTTTTACAGGCTATCTGGGTATGTATAAAAGAAGTTTTACAGGCTATCTTTATTTTATTTATAAAGATAGGGTATGGGTGAATATGCTTGCTTGTACTTGTTTATACATATAAATGTGTTTGTTTATTTCACACCTGCATATTGCATACTTGGTGGCTGCAGTGGTTTGGTTACTTTTTCTTTGTACTTTGGTGTGCACAGTTCATTTTGCTTTGCATAAACATGTACATAGATACTTTATGTTTCATATTATAAGTTTACATTGTGTCTTGCATTAAATGCATGTGTACATGCTTATATACATTTGTTTGTCTCGGCTGAAAGGTTTTTGTTTGTTATTTTACTTTATTTTGTTTACTTTGCTTTGCATATTAAACTTTACAGGCCTATTTTGCTTGCCTGCATACTTATTTTTTTCTTTTGTCTTGTTTACTTTGTATTGCAAATAATTTTCTATTTTAATTATGTTTGTATGCTTACATTTGTTTGTAATTTTACTTTATTTTGTTTACTTTACTTTTTGTTTTGTTACTTTACTTTGTTTTATATTCTTGCTCTTACTTTATGTACATTTTATTGCCTACATATATTTTATTACTTTGTATTGTTATTTTGTCATATGAACACATTTCTATTTTTATTTATTTTTAAAACCTTTTTTTTTTAATTTTTATTTCTATTTTTAGTTTAAATATTTATCATAAATTTTACTTTAAAAATTATTATTTTATATTTCTCTATATATACACATATATTTTATATAACTCAAATTATCATCATTTATAAATTTTTAAATCAATTTATTTATTTATTTTTATACTTGTGTCTAAAGTATATTATTTATTTTTTCAAAATCACTTATTTAAGAATTTATTTAAAATCCAATATATACATATACATTCTCATATATACAAATTTTCAAACCCATACGACTTAATATATTTTCTATTTGAATCAGGGAAACTTGCATCTTTCCATCTATACATTTCACAATTTTAATTCAAAAATTCGATAAATTATCTATTTAAATTAAATTAAAATCTAGGGTCGTTACAAAAGAGGAGTATGATCACTTAAATTTTGCTCCAAAGTGGAACAAATATTATTTGGAAATTTTTTTGAAAAGTCATTATTATATAGAATCCTATCTAACTTGCAGTGAATATTTTTAGCTAACCCAGACTTCCATGTATATTTATTACCACTGATAACAAGTTCAATAAGGCCAGATTCTAATAGGAATTTGTTAACTCTATCTAATTTATTTTGAGGGATTTTAATCCCCCAAAACTTCTCCTTAGCATGAAAAACAGTATTAAAATCACCTAATAAAATCCAGGGGAAATCATATATAGAATTTAAAGCTTTAAGTTTTTGCCACAAAGCACTCCTTTCTAATTCAAAATTACTACCATAAACACTAGTAACTTGCAAATTGAAACCACTAATGTTTTCAAAACTACAATCAATAAACTGACTATCCTTGTTTATATTAGTATTAGTCCAGATATTAGAATCCCAAATAACAATGATTCTTCCTTTACAGCCACAATCATTGTTATGAATTACTTTCCAATTTTTGGACAGTTTAAGACCAAATCTTTCTAAATTCTCATCATTCATTTTATTTTCAATTAAAGCAACAATAGATGGTTTATAAACATTAATCATAGAGACGATATCAGACTGTTTAGCTGGGGTATTCATCCCCCTTACATTCCAAGCAAATATAGACATATTTATGATTGTAAGATATGGATATTAAATAGTACCTGACACCATAGTGCTTTTACCTCTCCTCTTTTCTCAGCCCCTTTAGCTTTTAAACTTGTAGACATTTGATCCCATTCTGGATTAATTGAGATATATTTTTGCTTAAAGGCTTTTTTCTCTTTGTTACCTCTTATCTTACCAGATGATTTTGTTTTAGCAATATGTAATTCTGATAAGTCAAATTCCTCTATGACATCCCCCTTCTCAGATTTATCTTCCTCCATTTGTGCAGATTCAGGAATCTTGATTAAGGAAATGTCAAAAGAAGTTGTGCGAGGCATGACTGACTCAATGCAGTTAGTCACTGCAGCCAGCTCTGGAGGTGGATCACCCTTGCGAGGCAATGCTGGGCTGCTTTTAATTCTCTCAGCATCTGCAGTAAACGTAGAGGAAGGTCCCTTCTCTATTATTTTTCCTGATTGGGATTTGGAGGCAGCTGAATTTGTTTGACTATATTTGTAATATTTTGGTCTGTAATTAAACATGACTCTGAGATATGAGGGGTTTCAGAGTTAAAGAACTGTATTTTATTACCCTCTTCTATACTTGTCGGATTCAGAACATTTGAGATTTCAACACTTTCTTTTAACTGATGAACTTCCATTGCCATGATCTGATCATTCTGGTCAGTGAGCTCTCTATTATTGTTTTCTTGATCGAAAATGATATCTTCTTGATAGATTCGGTTTTTGCCTTCCTGGGATCTTGGTTGGATTTTTGTACCTTCAATGTTTCTCGTTTCTTGAATAACTTCAGAAATGTTTTCTTGAATAACTGCTAAATCTTTATCATTCTTTTTGGGGATCCACATCTGTTTCGGGTTGCACTGCTCTATATTGTGACCGAAACACTTACAGATGCTACACTTTGGCGGAACCCATTCGTATTCAACTTTTTGTGTAATGATTTCACCATTATAAAGATTAAGAGAAATTTCATTTGGGAGTTCATCAGTTGCAGTGACTTCTACAAGAAGTCGAGCATAATTCAATCTCGATTTCGTTGTAGTTGCTGCATCCATCTTTATGGGTTTTCCGATTATACTTGCCATGATGCTAAATGCCTCTCTGTCCCATAGTTTAAGGTTAACACTGGGTAACCGTACCCATATCGGCATAGTTGACAGAAGATCTCTGTCCAACTTCAAAGACTCAGTCCACCTTCTCATGATGATGAGTTTGCCGTTGTAGAAGTAAGGGCCATTCTAAATGATAGAATTGCAGTCTTGTGGATCATTACACTTGATTAGAAAAAATCCATTTTCTCTTGAAAATATTTCAAAATCACCATTTGGTTTCCAAACTCATTTAATATATTCCTTGAAAAACAAAAAATAGGGTTTACTACTTACCACATAAACCAAGATGGAGTTATTCCAGCACTCAGTGGCTCTCTTACATACATCCTCCTTAACAGCACCATATTTCTTATTATTGATTCGAATAGGTGCGATGGTTTCAAGACTGGACTCTTCATCCCTTGGTTCCTTTGATTGCTCAGAAACAATATCAGCCCAAGTTTTCTTCCCTAGTTCTTTATTCAAAGAGAACTTTGTTGGTGGTTTACTGATTTGTATCAGTTTGGTCCTGTCCTGGAAGGAGTTGGTTATTTGATTATCCTTCTTTCTCTGTATATCATTGGACTGAGACCGAATCTGATTATTTCTTGGCTGAATTCTTCTTTGCAATCTAGGCTGAACCAATTGGAAGCCCTCATTATCGATGATGATGTTATTTGGCTTTCTGAATTGGGATTCAGGTGGCCTGTCTTGAGGATTAGGACGAGAGAGGGAAAATTCGAATTTGGAATTGAGAGAGGGATTATTTTCTCCCATGGGAGAAGGATAATTATCAAATTTAACTATTGAAAATACTGATTTATAGATTGAACAAATAAATGTTATAATCTCCTTTATAAATTATTTAGATATAGATATAAATAGATTTTAAAATAGAACTATTATTTAAAATATTAATTTGTGTTGTTTAAATATATATATATATATATATATATATATATATATAAGTTGATTTTAAATTGGATTTTTTAATTGATTTTGAATTTGGATTCAAATTCCAAAATTAAAGGATATATATCTTAAAAATATTTTGGATATAAAATATTTATATACATTTAAATGTATTACATAAATATATATGACTTAAATGATTTAATAAAAGAAAGTTTAACACTTGTAAAACAATAATAAAGCATTTTAAACACTTGTAAGTATAAGGAGGGATTGTTTGAACAATTGTAAGCCAAATATCACATAAATTAACAAGTGTCAAACTAATGTTTTTCTTTAGATTTGAAATATATGAAAATATACACAAAGAAAATTTAACCAGGTTTTTCTCACTTCTCCTCTCAACTACTTTCTTTCTTCTTAAAAACAAACAGAAGAAACAAAACCTAAAAAGAAAAGAAAACCAAAATTTAAAATCTAAAGCAAAAGGAAAAAACATATATAACCTGGAAATCCAAATCCGTGAAGGAAGAATCAAAAGAAGATCAAAGGCAAATTCAACATCAGTTCAAAATTTTCAAATGCAACCTGAGATCAGATAAGGAAAATCAACTTTTTATTCAAACGCAACAAAAACAAAGGAAGTTAAAAATCAACTATCAGCCTGGAAACAAGCTGGAAACAAAAATCTGCCTCTGTCCTCTGCCTCTGTTCTGGTGAGTAAACATATTTATTAAAAAAAAGTTTAAAATATGGATTCCTTTTGGATGTGTGAATGAAAATCATGCTGTTAACCTGAAATACTTGGATTGAAATGAATGCATGTATGTAATGAGTATTGAATGCCTGTGTATATCCAATATAGACTCTATTGTGATGATAACATGTTTTGATTCCTTAACAAATTCAATATCTCGTTATTGAATCATAATTAGATTTTAATTTGTAAATAAAAAGTGTTTGAAATCATGCAACATCACTACTAAAAATCATTCCAAGAATTTATATTATATATTTATCTCGAAATTTTTTAAAGAACAGTGAAAATTTCATTTGGATAAAAAATGTATAAATTTAATTTTAGAATTGGATTGCATGATGGGATTTGTAATTGGAAATCATGAATTTTAGTGTGAATATCTCGATTTTTAGTTTGGAATTTGATGTGTATTCTCGAGTTGATCGTTTTGGACAAATGTGTCGATTACCGTCGTTCGGTGGCCAAGGGAGACTCGATATTCGGGTTGTAGGTGGTTGAGTTGTCGATTAGTGCTGGAATATTATCGAGATGATTTTTCAATGGCCGTGATGGCTAGAAAGTTTCGAAGTAGGGTTTAACTCCCTGGTTTTGTCGTTGACGTTTAGTGGAATTTTCGACATCGAGACTAGATCGGAGGCGATCGCGAGGCATGTTGGAGGAGCTGGAGGTCGAGACGGAGTTGCAGTGTGGATGGCGAAGCTTCTCGAGGCAGGGATCGTCGGAGATGGGTGAATTTCCAGTGAGGATGTGTGACGCCCCACCTCTATACCCATGCTAGCCAAGGACACTACAGGGTAATGCCGTCAACTAACATGGAGAATAAGGCTGGTTAGGAGCGACCATCTATAGCCTTGCTCTAACTATCTATTGAATACATCGACAATTGTCATACAAGCAAATCGACATATCCAATGAATACTTAAAACAAAACCATAGGTGGCTGGAGGATCTATCAGAACAGAGTATAACAACTCAAATGTAATATACATCACAGAACAGTAGATCATCATATACACATATATTGATACATAACAGAGTTTACAAACTGAAACATGACAAGTGGTATAGCAAACCACAATATAAAGACGAATCCAAAAGAATACATATATCATAGTTACAACAAAAGGACTAAATAAAAAAGCTTTAACAAAAAGGAGAAACCTGAATAGTCCATGCGGAAGCAAAATAGGCTAAGTCAAAATGAACCTAACCTGAAACATCTCGGTCTGACCCGAGTATAAATACACGGGTCAGTCTAGCTAAACAAATCAGTTAGATAAACTGAACAACAATAACCTGTAAGGTCACAAAGTATAACAAATATTTCTAAAAGAGATAACACAATCATCTAACAAAAGATGAATCATATCATAACAAGCCTCATATCATAGGCAACACAATAAACAAAGGATATGAATATCCCAAAACAAGCCAAAAAGGCAATAACAAATACCAATGAAGGTAACACAAGTTCCGCAAGGTAATCGCTATATATCGTGCGGCTCAAAAAGACCAATACCGAAGGGCGATACCTAGGGAATATACATATCAATGAAACATCAGAAAATTTACACATGCTCAGTACTGTATAAACAAGGATTCATAAGCCCGAAGGCTCCAAACCCAAATATCACTCGAGCGGCTCATAAAGACCAACTACCAAAGCGATAATATTAGGGCAACAAACCCGAAGGCACAAATCCGAAGGTACAAACCCGAAGGCAACAAACCTAAAGGAGACAGTCCGAAGACACTATCCCAAAGGCAACAAACCGTAGTGGTGAAGGTCCGAATGCCTAGTACTGGACACCACTAAATGGCAGAATGTGTCATAACTCTCAAAAAGGAATAGAAAAAGTGGTAACGTGAGTCCCATAACCACTCGTTCGCACTAAACGGTTTACTATCCGTTAGTTAATTTCACACTCAAAGCGGTACAAAGTTTACCTCATCTCATCGGTAGACCAGACACAAAGGTCAAAACGTTCAAACGAATAGATTAGGAATTAACCGTGAAGATGAATGCACGTGTTCATTGCACGCGTTTTATCTAATCATCTAATTCTCCTCCCACTTCGCTCGGAGTGCGAAATCGTGTGTGTTTTAAATAGAATTTATAAATTGGAGAAACGAACTTTTAATGCAATTTAGGAGATTATTTTATAAAAACCCATGGATGAAGTCAAAAAGGAATCACCAAGGTCAAATATGCATAAACAACTAATTGGAATCAATCAGAATCGATGAAAGTCGGAATCACAAACAAATAGGCATACTAGGCAAAATTGGAGCAGGTCAGTCGACTGGCCTTCTGCAGTCAGTCGACTAAACCATAACCCGAGAGTTTTTAAACTCTGTAGTCAGTCGCCTGACTGCAGGGGGTCAGTCGACTGGCTGTAGCTAGAAATGTTTTCCAACCTAGCAAATGGAGGAGCAAACTCTCACCATTTGCAACCGATCGAGCAATGGACTTAATGGGCATTTGCCAATCGATAATCCAGCACCATTGGCACTCCGATTCACCACCAAAAACATGATCAAACATCAAAGTTATGATTTTCAAAGATTTGACTCCAAAACACCAAAAATTGGAATGTTCACCAATTCAATCCAAACCAAAGGCAAATGCACATGAATAATTATTAGGAACTCATACCTAACAATCCACTATAGTTGTAAACATAGATGTGAGATAAAAATCTTACCTTTAACCCAAAAACAAAGAAGAAGAAGCTCAATTACAAGGAGAAGACCAACCACTTCACTTCAACTCAACAAGCTTCAATCTAAGATCAAAATAAGTATTTCCTAAGTTAGGTTTAGGAAACTTTCTGAAATTGGAGGAGAAAGAGTTGGAGAAAATGAAGAGGAGGCTTACCTATAGCTGCACCTTGATTTTGGAGCAAGAATTCAAGTTTGCAAAGAAGAACTAGGGCTTGGAATTTCTAATTCCTCTTCCTTTCCCCCATTTTCAGTTTTAGCTTGAGTTTTAGAAGTGAAAATGAGTGAATGGAAGGAGAGGTACTGAGTTAGCTTATTTAGTTAGCTAGTGGGCTGAACCCAAACCCAAAACCCAATTAGAAAAGGTAGCAAAACTCGACTTACTCCAAACATATCAAAGTTTATACTCAAAAAGATCGCAAACGCCATTTTGGACTCAATGGAAGTGTTTTCGAGTCCCAGTTCGGCCGTTTGCAAAAAGTAACATTTCGGACCCAAAAATCTGACTAACGACGCTATATTTAAATAAAACATTTAAATATATAACCGTTAAATATGCGGGTTGTTACAGATCTCCCCTCCTTACAAAATTGCGTCCTCGCAATTCCTAGAGACGATATTTGTAACACTACATACATACATCATCCCAAAAAGAAAAGGAAATAAGCTCGAGATGAAAAGATATTCTCACCATTACCAAGCAAAGATAGAAAACCCGGATAAGATCGCTCTATAAACTCTCTGGTTTCCCAAGTACAGTCATTGGGGTTAGCGGACCATTGTACTTTAACAAGCGGCACGTCTTTATTCCAAAGGTGTCGCACCTCCGTGTCAAGAACGCAAATAGGCTGTTGTACAATAGATAAGTCCGGTGAGATCTCAAGCTCTTGCAAATCAGGAGAATCGATAACAGAATCCGACTCTCGAAGACACTTCTGAAGTTGAGAGACGTGAAACACGTCATGAATGCCATGTAAATGAGCAGGAAGTGAAACTCTATAAACCACAGGGCCGATACGTTCAGTAATAGAAAATGGTCCTATAAAGCGAGGAGACAATTTCCCAGTCGTACTGAAGTGCATCACCCCTTTCAGAGGAGAAACATGAATAAAGACGAGATCACCAATCGAGAATTCGAGAGGCTTCCTGCGGCTGTCCGCGTAGGATTTCTGGCGGCTCTGTGCCTCTTTCATTCTCAACCGAATAAGATCAATCTTGCCGGAAGAATCATGAACAAAATCTGGGCCAAGAATAAGCTCCTCCCCAGATTCCAACCAACAAGAAGGTGATCGACATGGCCTTCCGTATAAGGCTTCGAAAGGAGCCATACCGATACTAGACTGAAAACTATTATTGTAGGAGAACTCTACAAGAGGTAGGTGATCCTCCCAACTACCGCTGAAATCAAAAATACAAATACGGAGGAGATCTTCCAAGATACGATTCACCCGTTCAGTCTGTCCGTCAGACTGTGGATGATAAGCTGTGCTAAAATTAAGCTTTGTTCCCAAAGCTTGCTGAAGACTCTGCCAAAAATGACTCGTGAATAAAGGATCACTGTCACTCACAATAGAACTAGGAACACCGTGAAGTCTCATGATTTCCTTGACATACAAATTAGCCAAATGCGAAACAGTCCTATTAGACTTAATAGGAATAAAATGAGCAGACTTGGTGAGGCGATCAACAATAACCCAAATGCTAGAATGGCCCGACCTCGAACGAGGTAGGCCGTCAATGGAATCCATAGAAATCTGATACCATTTCCACAATGGAATCTCTAGAGGCTGAAGAATACCCCAAGGACGCTGATGTTCGGCCTTAATATGCAGACAAGTTATGCAATTACTCACATAACTCGCCACATCACGCTTCATGCCTTCCCAATAATAAAGAGGATGCATATCGACATACATCTTATTACTAATAGGATGAATGGTATACTTAGAATGATGACAGTCGTCAAGAATGTCATGCATAAGTGCGAAATCAGAAGGCATAAAAAGACGGTTCTTCTTACGAAGACACCCATGAGAATCAATGCTGAAATCCCACAACGCCTCACCACAGGATCCAGACTCACAAAGCTGAATAAGATGCAACAAATCAGGATCACGCCGCTGAGCATCGGCAGTACGATCCAATAAAATGGGTCGAGCTTCCAACTAAATAATAGAATAGGAGAATCGAAAGATGAACCTCGATCACAAATTTCACAAAAAGATAGAGTCTCAAGAATATTCCATTCGGCAAGACAACAGCCGAATGTTTGCAACTAAGCGCATCAGCAACACGATTACCCTTACCCGGGGTATACTGGATATCAAAATCGTAGGAGGCAAGAGACTCGAGCCAACGTTGTTGTCTCATATTGAGTTCCTTCTGAGTGAACAAATACTTCAAGGATTTATGATCGGTATAAAGAATGAAGCGCTCGCCCAATAAATAGTGTCGCCAAATCTTCAAGGCAAAGACAATGGCGGCTAACTCAAGATCATGAGTGGCATAGCGAACTTCATTCGGATGCAGTTTCCTAGAAGCATAAGCAACTACCCGATCCTTCTGCATAAGCACAGCACTGAGACCACTACCACAAGCATCGGTGTAGACAACAAGATCATGATTCCCCTCGGGAACCACAAGAATAGGAGCATTAGTGAGAAGTTCCTTTAATGTCTGAAAGGAAGCTTCACACTTATCAGACCACATATACGAATGCCTTTTCGAGTAAGGCTGGTGAGAGGAAGCACAACACGGGAAAAATCCTTAATGAACCGATGGTAATACCCCGCCAATCCAAGGAAACTACGAATCTCATGCACATTCTCAGGCCTCTTTCAATTCTGGATGGCTTCGATCTTTGAGGGATCGACTGAAATCCCATCGAAAGATACAACATGGCCTAAGAACTTAACCTTATTCTCCCAAAAGTGGCATTTGGAGAATTTGGCTCTAAGCTGATGGTGACGGAGAGTACTCAGACAATTCTCAAGTGATTAGCATGCTCAACTTCAGACTTAGAATAAATAAGGATATCATCAATAAACACAAGGACGAACTTATCGAGATATTCTTGGAATACTCGATTTATGAGATCAACAAAGAAAGCAGGAGCGTTCGTCAAACCGAACGGCATAACGAGCCACTCAAAAGAACCATAACGAGTGCGGAAAGCTGTAAGAGGTATGCTTTCCTGTGCGACTCGTAACTGATGAAAACCCGTGGCAAGGTCGAGTTGAGAAAAGACCTTAGCGCCACTCAATAGATCGAACATATCATCGATCCTAGGCAATGAATACCTATTCCTGATGGTTAACTCGTTAAGCTTGCGATAGTCAATGCAAAGCCTAAGAGTTCCATTGGACTTCTTCACGAAGACGACCGCGGATTCCCACTGAGAAAAACTGGACTAATCAACAGCTTGGACTCAAGCTCTAAAAGCTTCTTCTTGAGTTCCTCATTTTCCTTTGTTGACATCCTCGTGGGAGGACGACAAACTGGCTGCGCGCCTGGAATGAGATCAATGCGGAACTTAATTGCCTACTTGGGTGGCAAACCCGAAACAGGCTCGAAAACATCAGAAAAGTCACAAGCAATAGGAATACGAGATATATCATCATCATCTCGCGAGTCAAGAGAATATAAATCCATTTCAGAATTATCCACATCCCAAAGAACAAGTGATAGCTGAGTAGGCGAATCCGGATGTCGAAGATACAAAATTCTCTCCAAACAAATAATCCTGGCATCAAATCTTACTAGCCAGTCCATACCCAAAATCATATCAAATCCCAGACAAGAAATAACGTGCAGATTTGCATGAAAAGAAAAGGCACATAAAACAATCTCAACATCACCACAAAGCATGCTAAGGGTCGCGGATCCCCCAATAGGATTCGCAATCCTTAAAAAAGTAACCAAACAAGAAACATCCAAAGATAAATCATCAACGAGCTTTTTCGATACGAAAGAATGTGATGCACCCGTATCGAAAAGAACTCGAATACTATGATCATGAAATAAAATAGAACCTTCCAAAATAAATGGAGATATACCTTTGGGTTGAGAAGGACATTCAGAAGCCTTAGCAACATAAAGCTTGCTAGACTTGGCACCAGCAGGAACAGTAGGGAAAGTGGAAACATGATGACCTTCCTTCCTGGAATAGCGGCAGAAGAGAGGCTTACAACAAGCTCGAATCATATGATCAGAAGAACCACAATTGAAACACTTCCGAATGAAAGGTGTTCCAGAAGACTGAGTCTGAGAGCTAGAACCACCGGTCTTATTCTTCTTGGAAGGAAAAGACCTGGATTTCTGCAATGGAAACTGCTTCTTGTTAGGGTTCTTGGAAACCTCAACATCATCACCACTATCACACTCCTTCTCGATAGCTTCGAGATGAAGTGCGGAATCTACCAACTCCTCAAAAGAAAGCTTAAGCTGGAGCAACAAAGACTTCTTAAGATATTTCTTAAGACCAGAGACAAACTTCAGATTCTTCTTTTAAGAAGTGCTAATGAATTCAAGACCATACTTAGATAAAGCCTCGAATGATGCAACATACTCAGAAACAGAAGACTTCCCTTGCTTCAACTCAAGGAAGCAACGGGTCAATAAAACTTTTTCAGATTCAGGAACGAACTTGAGTTCAAATCGTCCCCGAAACTGAGTCCAAGAAAGAGTAGACTCATCAATTTCGGCTATAAGAAGCTCGTACCAATCGAGGGAATGCTCTTGCAATAAACTAGAGGTTACAAGAACTCTATCATGATCAGAAAGATCCATGCGAGAGAAAATACGCTCGCACGTGCGAAGCCAAGCTTGGACTTTAAGAACAGATTCAGAGTCTTTAAACGGCTTTCCTCCAAGATGAGAAAAATCATTGCACATACGTGCAAAGGCAGACTTGCGAGGTGGAGATACTCAAGGAGGAACTGGGGGCTAAGTGCTCCTAAACAACTCCAAAAACTGATTAGCAGACATATAAATGCCATCCGGATGTGAGCCACTGGATTTCCTAGCATCCGAACGTCATCCCCTGCCTCTTCCAGCCATACGTTGAAAGTAAGATAAGAACATGATTATTCACAAGGTAGGTGTCATTAATTCAGATGTGGAATACTACGGAATAAAATGCATTCCTAGACGTATTCCCACATTTTATCTACCACCAAGGAACAGAAGGGATATAGAGGCACGATAGTTCAAAGATTTGTAACACTTATACACTTTGATGTACCAGAATATGTGCTTCTATTCTGTGTTTATCTTATTTTGTTCTGAACTCAGCTCTGATACCAAGCTGTGACGCCCCACCTCTACACCCACGCTAGCCAAGGACACTACAGGGTAATGCCATCAACTAACGCGGAGAATAAGGCTGGTTAGGAGCGACCATCTATAGCCTTGCTCTAACTATCTATTGAATACATCGACAATTGTCATACAAGCAGATCGACATATCTAATGAATACTTAAAACAAAACCATAGGTGGCTGGAGGATCTATCAGAACAGAATATAACAACTCAAATGTAATATACATCACAGAACAGTAGTTCATCATATACACATATATTGATACATAACAGAGTTTACAAACTGAAACATGACAAGTGGTATAGCAAACCACAATATATAGACGAATCCAAAAGAATACATATATCAGAGTTACAACAAAAAGGACTAAACAAAAAAGCTTTAACAAAAAGGAGCAAGCTGAATAGTTCATCTGGAAGCAAAATAGGCTAAGTCCAAAAGCACCTAACCTAAAACATCTCCGTCTGATCCGAGCATAAATACACGGGGCAGTCTAGCTAAACAAATCAGTTAGATAAAGTGAACAACGATAACCTGTAAGGTCACAAAGTATAGCAAATATCTCTAAAAGAGATAAGACAATCATCTAACAAAAGATGAATCATATCATAACAAGTCTCATATCATCGGTAACACAATAAACAAAGAATATGAATATCCTAAAACAAGCCAAAAAGGCGATAACAAATACCAATGAAGGTAACACAAGTTTCGCAAGGTAATCGCTATATATCGTGCAGCTCAAAAAGACCAACACCGAAGGGCGATACCTAGGGAATATACATATCAATGAAACATCAGAAAATTTGCACGTGCTTAGTACTGTATAAACAAGGATCTATAAGCTCGAAGGATCCAAACCCAAATATCACTCGAGCGGCTCATAAAGACCAACTACCAAAGCGATAATATTAGGGCAACAAACCCGAAGGCACAAACCCGAAGGTACAAACCCGAAGGCAACATACCCGAAGGAAACAAACCTGAAGGAGACAGTCCGAAGACACTATCCCAAAGGCAACAAACCGTAGTGGAAGGTCCGGAGGCCCAGTACTGGACACCACTAACTGGCAGAATGTGTCATAACTCTCAAAAGAAATCCGAAAAGTGGTAACGTGAGTCCCATAACCACTCGTTCGCACTAAACGGTTTACTATCCGTTAGTTAATTTCACACTCAAAGCAGTAGAAAGTTTACCTCATCTCATCGGTAAACCAGACATAAAGGTCAAAACGTTTAAACGAGTAGATTGGGAATTAACCGAGAAGATGAACGCACGTGTTCATTACACGCATTTTATCTAATCATTTAATTCTCCTCCCACTTCGCTCGGAGTGCGAAATCGTGTGTGTTTTAAATAGAATTTATAAATTAGAGAAACGAGCTTTTAATGCAATTTAGAAGATTATTTTATAAAAACTCGTGGATGAAGTTAAAAAGGAGTCATCAAGGTCAAGTATGCATAAACAACTAATTGGAATCAACCCGAATCGATGAAAGTTGGAATCACAAACAAATAGGCATACTAGGAAAAATTGGAGCAGGTCAGTCGACTGGCCTTCTGCAGTCAGTCGACTGAACCATAACCCGAGAGTTTTTAAACCCTGCAGTCAGTCGACTGACTGCAGGGGGTCAGTCGACTGGCTGTAGCTGGAAATCCAGCCTAGCAAATGGAGGAGCAAACTCTTACCATTTGCAACCGATCGAGCAATGGACTTAAGGGGCTTTTGCCAATCGATAACCCAGCACCATTGGCACTCCGATTCACCACCAAAAACATGATCAAACATCAAAGTTATGATTTTCAAAGATTTGACTCCAAAACACCAAAAATTGGAATGTTCACCAATTCAGTCCAAACCAAAGGCAAATGCACATGAATAAGTGTTAGGAACTCATACCTAACAATCCACTATAGTTGTAAACATAGATGTGAGATAAAAATCTCATCCTTAACCCAAAAACAAAGAAGAAGAAGCTCAATTGCACGGAGAAGACCAACCACTTCACTTCAACTCAACAAGCTTCAATCTAAGATCAAAATAAGTATTTTCTAAGTTAGGTTTAGGAAACTTTCTGAAATTGAAGGAGAAAGAGTTGAAGAAGATGAAGAGGAGGCTTACCTATAGCTTCACCTTGATTTTGGAGCAAGAATTCAAGTTTGCAAAGAAGAACTAGGGCTTGGAACTTCTAATTCCTCTTCCTTTCCCCCATTTTCAGTTTTAGCTTGAGTTTTAGAAGTGAAAATGAGTGAATGGAAGGAGAAGGACCGAGTTAGGTTATTTAGTTAGCTAGTGGGCTGAACCCAAACCCAAACCCCAATTAGAAAAGGTAGCAAAACTCGAGTTACTCCAAACATATCAAAGTTTATACTCAAAAAGATCGCAAACGTCATTTTGGACTCAATGGAAGTGGTTTCGAGTCCTAATTCGACCGTTTGCAAAAAGTAACATTTCGGACCCAAAAATCGACTAACGACGCTATATTTAAATAAAACATTTAAATATATAACCGTTAAATATGCGGGTTGTTACAGGATGGGTTTCCAGATTGTGGACTTTGGGCCGATTTCGATTCACGATCGAATCGAGATATTTGGTGATCGAGTTTGGTTGCAAGGTTCAATAGCGAGATATTGGGGTCGGCGTCGATGGTTGGAGCGCCATTGATCACTGGTGTAGGTGCGCACGTGCATAGGAATATCAGGGAATGATGGATGAAGGTTTAGGCTCGGGTTTAAGCTCGGGTTTAAGCTCGTGAATGTTGGGGTTTTTCTCGAAGATGAGATCGTGTTAGGAGGAGGTAACTCGAGTTGTACTCGAGTATGTCTGTTAGTGACAGTAACCTTCAGGTTTTTAAATTTAAATTTTAAAAATCAAAATTTAAGTTTGAAATGGGAAGAGGTGGTTTACTCGGGGCTAGACCCGAGGGATTTTTGTGTTGTACCCGAAGTTAAGTGATAAGTAGATTTCAAAGGTTTTAAAAATCAATGTTTTTGAAATTTAAATTCAAATCTAGTTTAAATTTTTATATAAACTTACTTTATATAATAATTGTTTCTTTAACAATTGATAAAGAAGTTTTGAAAATTTATTTAATTTAAATTTTGTTAAATTTAAAGTGATTTTAAACCTTAAGTTAGAAATGAAATTTTAAGATTTTTATAAAAGCAGGTTTCAAAATACAAATTGAAATTAGTTTTTAAAACTTCTATTTGTTAATGTTTTAAGTTATTTTAAGGAAGTTAAGTTTTGTTAACTTTAAAATTATCAAGTTAAATGATATTTTATTCTGAAAACTTAATTAATGATTTAATTAAGTGAAGGTAATTATAGTGATAAAATGTTTTTAAAATGATAACAGTAATAAAGCATTAATAAGATAAAGTTTTATCTTAAGATAATTAAGGTTTGCCTTGAGATTAATTAAGTTGATTAAGAAATTTAAGTATAATTACTTAATTTAATTAATAAATGATAAGGGATGATTAATCTATAATTAATCAAAGGGTAATTAAAGATTAATCAAGGGTAATTAAGGATTAATCAAATAGTAATTAAGGGTTGTTTAATTGGTAATTATGGATTAATTAATTTATAATTATGGTTGTTAATTAATAATTAAGTTTTATTAATTAATAATTAAGGGATAATTAATTTGTTCATTAAAGATTAATTAATTAATTATAGAAGTAATTATGGATTAATTAATTTATATTGAGAGATATTGATTAATAATTAAGGTTATTAATCAAAAGTTAATGGATAATTAATCAGTTAATTAAAGGTTAATTAATTGATTACAAAAGTAATTAAGGATTGATTACTTTGTATTGAAGGAGATTAATTAATAATTAAGGTTTATTAATTAATTATTAAAGAATAATTAATCTATAATTAAAGATTAGTTAATTGGTTTATAGGGTAATTAAGGGATGAATTACCCAGTTATAATTAATGAGATGAATGTGAATAATTAATTTGTTAATTAATTAAAGGTAGTCACTTGGTAATTGATTAAGTATAATTACTTAATGAGATTGATAAGTGTAATTACTTAGTGAAGTAATTGATGGATAAATTACTGGATGTAATTAATATAATAGAAATTACTTAATGGGAAGTAATTAAAGGTTAATTACTTAAGAGAAGTAATTAAGGATTATTTAATTGGTGTAATTAATTAAAGGATTAATATAATTAATTAAGGAGTTAATTAATTAAGATATGCGGTGACAGGATGGTTAGTTACTGTTTATGATTAATTAAGGCTTATTAATGGAAGTAATTAATTAAAGATCATTAATTAATGTAATTAATGAAAGTAATTAAAGATTAATTTCTGTAAATGGTTAAGGATAATTAATTTGTGTAATTAATTAAAGGATAATTACTTTATGTAATTAAAGATAATTAATCAAGGATGATTAATTATGACTGATAATTAAAAGATGATTAATTAATTGATTTGTAATTAATTAATGATTAAGTAAAGGTAATCTAAGTGATTAAAAGATTAGTAATTAATTCAATTTGAGATAAATTAAATTAATTTTGGAAATGATCCATCTTGCTTATAAGTGATTAAATGATGATTAAATGCCTTGAATTGATTGATATCTCTGATATGAAATGTTTTGTGATATGATATGTTTGGGTGCATAAAGATAATGTGGTTATCTATCGATGATGAATTGCTGTGTAAAAAGTGACATCTTGTATTTAAAGTTGAATTGTATTTCACTTGAATAACTTGGGTTAAGATGGTATTGGATTCGAAGAGACCGGAGTCGGGTATTAGTAAATACTCGAAACCACTTTGATTCTTTATAGATTGATATGTGAAATCAATAGGTTGGAATGGAATGATTTAAGTGAATTGGACCATTTAATCTAAGTTTTGGTACTTAGAAATTGATGTGTAAAATAAGTGATGTCTATAACAAATTGTGAATTTGTAAATTAATACGAGTAACCCGGGTTTTAAATGCGTTCTATGTATTAGAATTTCATTTTAGATGAGTTTACTCACGCTGATTTCCAGCCTGATCCGGGTGTTACTTTGATGTAATGCTCGGGTCAGACCGAGTATTACAGATTTTCAGGTAAGGACGTTATAGAGCTCAGGTGGCGAGTTGGATGGCAGGAACGTATGGAGTGTATTCCGCTGTGATATATTGTTATTTATCTAGGACAAGTTATTTTAATTGTCCGGTGTTTTGTGTAATGGCTGTAACTCTAATATATTGATGTAAATTAATAGATACAGTTTTCCTTTGTATAACTGTTATTATGTGATATTATATTTTGATCCACTGAGAAATGTGAGATACTGTGTTTTGTTTATGTTTCTTCTTCTATCTCTTTCTTCTTTTCTCTAACAATCTGGGATTTTCGGAGTCGAAAATTTCGGGTCGTTACAAAAGATACTTTAGTGGTTTGTGATCTGTGAATAATTCAAACTTTTCTCCCAAAAGATAGTGCCTCCAGGTCTTTAAAGAAAAAACAATGGCTAACAACTCCAGATCGTGCGTAGCGTAGTTCCTTTCATGTGGCTTCAATTGCCGACACGCATATGCAATTACTCTAACATTTGGCATTAGAACTGCACCCATTCCAACTATATAGGCATCCGTATAAACCTCAAACTTGCTCTTACCATCTGGAATAGCCAACACAGGAGCACTTGTCAGCTTTGCCTACATATTCTGGAAAGCTTCCTCACATTCAGGGGTCCACTTGAATTTTGCTCCTTTCCTTGTTAGCTTAGTTAGGTGCGAAGAGATCTTAGAATAATCCTTGATAAACTTCCTGTAGTAGCCAGCTAAACCCAGAAAACTACGAACTTCAGTCGATGTCTGTGGCTGCTTCCATTCCATAATAGTTTCTACCTTAGCTGGATCCACTGAAATGCCCTCTCTAGAAACAATGTGCCCCAAAAATTTGACTTTCGATTTCCAAAAATGGCACTTAGAGAACTTCGCCTTCAGAACATGCCTTCTTAGAGTCTCTATCACTATTCTCAAATGCTACTTTTGCTCCTCTTCAGACTTAGAGTAGACCAGAATATCATCGATGAATACCAAAACAAACTTATTCAACACATCTCTAAAAACTCGGTTCATCAGGTCGACAAAGTAGGCAGGAGCGTTGGTTAACCCGAAAGGCATAACCAACCACTCATAGAAACAATTGGGTCCCCTAAATGAAGTTAAGGGGATACTATCATCATCTACCCCTAACTGATCATCTATACGAGGAAGAGGATTCTTATTTCGGATGGTCACTTTGCTCAACTCTCGTTAATCAACACAGAACCTTAGCGACCCATCCGACTTGGTGACGAACACCGCAACAGAACCCCAACAAGAAAAACTGGGCCTAATCAATCACTTCTCCAAAAGATCCTGAGTCTGCTTAACTAACTCCTCCCTCTCTCTAGGAGCCATCCTCCTGCTAGGCTGAATCACTAGTACTTCTCCTGCAACAAATGCGAAACTCTATCTCTCGGTGCGGAGGTAAACACTTGACTTCCTCGAATACATCTGGAAAATCTTGTACGACATCGATATCTTCAACCTCCTTTTGAAAAATCTCAACTCCATGTAAAAGACTGCTCAAGTGATCCTAAAATTATCATACATCACTTTAGCAATCCTACCCAGATCAGTTTCCAACGAAACTGTTCTCTCATCACAATTTAGGACAACCTTATACTTATCAAGTCAATCCATTCCCAATATAAGGTCAAACCCCTTAAAATCTAACACATAAGGGTCACAAGAAAAACTATGGGACTGATAGGAAATTCTTAAATCCTTACAAGTCATATCTAATTTGGTTATCCCTCCTATAAGATTAGATACAAAGATGGGACGGTCTACAGTATTAGGGGTAAGAAGGAACTTCTCTACTGATTCCAAAGAGATAAAACTCAAAGAGGCACTCAAATCAAACAAAACTTTAATATACTTGCCATATAAAAGTAATGTACCTTCCAATACTCTTTTGCCTTTAGATGAAGTTGATGGTTCACCCTCCAAAGCAAACACCTTATTCTGTGGAGCTTTATGAAGTAGCAGGCAAGCTCTCACCATATGGCCCGGTTGGTGACAGTTGAAGCACAATGATTTCTGAACCATTGATGATCCTGGCCCATCGTGACGCGGCTGCTGCTGTGTTCTTCCCTGAGGACACTGATTAGCCAAATGCCCAACTTGTTGACAATTATAACATTTTCGAGGTCCGTTGTTGCTTCCGGGTTTCTTCTTATTCTGCTTCTTCCAATTAGGATTGAACTTTCTCTTATTTGGTTTGGAAGAATTCCCTCCAGATGCTGCTACAGGTGCCACTGGTCTCTTATTCATAAAATCCTCATATTTAAGAGCCATATCAATCAACTCCATAAAAGATCCCTTCAAATGCGCTGTCATCTTTTCGTGAAATTCTGGCCTTAATCCTTGCACAAACATTTCGTTCTTTTTGAGGGGAGTATCTATGAGTCCTGGTCCATAGCAAGTTAGCTCATTAAATTTGGTCTCATACTCCGCTATAGTCATGCTTCTCCGCTTCAAATTCAGAAAATCCCAGTACAGACGAGTTTTCCCTGCCGTTGGCATGAATTGTTCTTCAAACAACTCTTTAAATCTACCCCAAGAAATGTTGTCCTCGGAGACATTTGCTGTTACCGCATCCCACCAGGCTGCAGCACCTTCTTTCAGTTGCTATAAAGCCATTACGCTTTTCTGCTCGTCCGATAAGTTCATACTCTTAAAGATACGTTCGCAAGAGCGTAGACAAGCCTGGACCTCAATTATAGTCTCTGATCCTTTAAATGGTTTACCTCCAAGGTTGGTGAAGTTCCTGCATAAAGCGACGAAACTGACTTGAGGCGGTGCTGGATTGACAGCCTCGTTATCTGTCTGACCTCTTCTACCATTGGTCGACATGCTTCCTACTACTCTGCCCCTTCTGCCTCTTGAACTCATTTTGGCTACCTGGATAGGTAATCCAACTAATTTAGATAGGGATATAGTTATATAAAATTACAAATAAGCACTCCCAAGATAGATATACTCTAGAGCCTAGGTGTTTCTCAACCTATGCTCTGATACCAACTGTGACGACCGCCTTTCATTCCACAGAAAGACGTATCACCAACAACAAAATGAAATAGCTAGAAATAGAAAAGATAGAAAGAAAGAACAACAACATCAGAATCTTATAGCGGAAACAAAACAAAATATAATATTTCACATATCCATTACATAGTTTTACATATCAGAGTACACAAAATAATACGACTTCATTATGTTAGACAGTTATAAGGGTCTGTCTAACCATTACATCCAAAATACAACTTCCAAAAGCCACAACACAGCGGATATCGATAGATAGCTACGTCTGGACTCCTGCTTCTAGCTTCCAAAATATTCGACAATCCTAACCTGATCACTTGGCTACTCATAAAAATTTGAGTACCCAAGAGTTCAAGAAAAAAAAAATTCCGGGTTAGACATGGGTCTGGTTAAGTAAATAGGTAAAAGTTGTTTAACTTTAAAATCATTTGAAAACAAAAAGTATCACGTAAGACTCCCCACACATAAATACAGGTAAGTTTTTACCTCCCGCTAACTAAATCATTTGATAGGAAATCCAATGATATTATAATAGGGTCTAGGGTTTTAAAATAAACTAGAAAATATCCGAAATTGTTACATTTATTAAATTCCAGCATACATAGGTATACAATCAAATCTGAGGGCACTTATTGGAGATTGGATTCCATACAATGGCAGGGCTTCTAGGGTACCGCCCATCACAGTACGTGGCCTATATCAACATACCATGATCCACCCTAAATCCCCTGCAACACAAGGCCGGAACCATCCCTTACTGGACAGTCCTGAATAATACAACCCCGCAGTTGTGGCCAACAACTGCCCACACAGCCGAAATGAAAAGGGACTTCTAGACAGGGGTAAATCTTGTCCTACTTGGGTGCTACCCACTTAACCTTGTTGCACCTCCCCTGTTTTAGCCATTCCCGGCTGATGAGGCTTGAGGCTACGATTACCTTTACAAGAACACATCTTGGAATGCTCATCGTCCTCCATTAACGATGGTATGATAGCACTCAATCCATACAAGTTCGTTCCAGGTTCGAACGAAACCAGAGGCATTATCTCGTTACACTCATTTTGGAATCACCCTCAGAGTTAATGGCAATAACCCTTGCACTATGAAACTCCATCTCGATCTTCACTTTGAGATGTCATGGCCTAACGTTTAACTTGGATCGATGTGGTTTTCGGATAATCAAACTTTATATCCGATCCCGGTCTCATCAAAATCCAAACGTGTCTTAAAGCACTAGTACGAAACTGGTCATT
This sequence comes from Allium cepa, assembly GCA_030765085.1. Lineage (NCBI taxonomy): Eukaryota > Viridiplantae > Streptophyta > Magnoliopsida > Asparagales > Amaryllidaceae > Allium > Allium cepa. The sequence goes on along the minus strand of CM060943.1, from coordinate 679,757,881 downwards.
TGTGTCGGTTGTGTAACCCCTGTTGTGTCGGTTTTACAACCGACTCATATGAAGACGACACAAAAGGCATTTTTATGTTGTGTCGGTTGTACGACCGACACAAATATCAATCATTTGTGTCGGTTGTTATTAAACAACCGACACAAAACTATGAACAGTTGTGTCGGTCTTTCTAAAAGGACCGACACAAATCAGCTTGTATAGTGAAGCACACCGCCGTTTATTGTGTCGTTCCTTTTATAAAAACCGACACAACTTTTCATAGTTTTGTGTCGGTTCTTTAATAACAACCGACACAAATGATTGATATTTGTGTCGGTTATGTTTGTTTTTTCAACCGACACAATTGATATAAAGTTGTATCGGTTCCCTTTGAAGTAACACCCGACACAAGTAATATCTGAAGCAAATTTTTTTTTATTACCGTTTAAGATTATAGAAATGGTATGAAATTGAATTTTAATTTTTTATAAACCAACGTTACTATGAACTGATTGAACAAAAAATATAATTATATTATCCATCAACATAATTCATGTTTACAGACCAAAATAGAATATAATCTATCACAAACATAACGTACATAACAAAATACCAACGTACGTTACAAAAGATCAGTGTACACAACCAACTACATCCAATTATACATGATATAACTAGCTAAATTCTCTCGAACCTCGTCTATCTCTTGTTGGTTATAAGAACCGTCTCGTACAAAGTCCTGCAATTAAGAGAATTGTTATACAAAAGACAATAATTAAGTCAGGAATATACTCTGCAATATATACAAAAGATCAGTCTGAGAGGAATGTAAATCAAACACAGGTTAACTTGCATAAGCTGAATATTGGAAACAAATTAAATGATAGCTCATCGGATACATTCTCAGTGATTATAGCAAACAAATTAAATGATAGCTCATCGGATACATTCTCAATGATTATAGCAAACAAATTAAATGATAGCTCATCGGATACATTCTCAATGATTATAGTAAACAAATTAAATGATAGCTCATCGGATACATTCTCAGTGATTATAGCAGAGTACTTGAGGTAGGTGTTTTTTTTCCTGGATTTAACGTATGCTAATGCAATTTATAAATGGTTGATCAACTGATCTCGTTATAATTAATTTTATAATAAAGATAAAGGGGGGTTCAGATTTTATAATAACGAAGACATCAGAAGGTTGTTGTTTGTCCAAGTCATACGAAATTTTACATTGCCTACACTCACTGTCGCAACTTCCACTGACATTCCTTGAACCACACTTCTACCCCTACCTCTGCTCTTCTAACTTATTTCAACCTTCTTTACATCTTCCAATCACTACCACTGTTGCACAGAGCATCACCACATCCACTGCAATTTCCATCTCAGTGCACTGTACACATCTTACTGCAACACTTGTCTCTACCACTCCTCTGATATAACAGCAGCCAGCCATCGACTTTACAACTGCAACCATCCTTCATCTCATTTCACCATTCATATACCTGCATAGCAACTGACCACTCAATCTACCACCAGAAACAATCCCACTACAACCATCTTCTCAAACTTCCCACAGCTTCCTTCACAACCAAGTACTGACATCACCACTGTCCACTGTCCAAACAGTTAACTGTCACTACAAACTACCATTCCCACTATCTTCCTGCCACACCACAATACCTCCTTTCCACTTCAGTACACAAACACCCCTCAAATACCACTGACCATCATACTGTCATTCACCATTCCACTTACTTAACCAAAACAATATACTTCATCCAGCCACTGTCTATGCATATAGGCAACAATTCACCAAACCCCCTATACAAACTGTCAAATATTTTTACACATACTCCTCACACTCCATACAACAAATACCATATACAACCTCTGCTTCCACTTCCAGTCACACCTCTTCCTTCACATCAGTGCAACAATACCTCCAATTCATTTACTCTGACCAACCATATACAGTACACAATCATTCACCACTGCATTGCCTTGCATCACTGCAGTTTCAACCTCCCTGCAACATAACATAACATCAACTTCCACAACCAAAACTACCACCATCCATACTTCCAGCCTGCCCCTCATATCACTGCCACCCTGCATATATCATCCATCAAAATCCTCTGGCCAAACTACCATCATCTCACTGAAACAGTGCCATCACCATCACACTGCAATTAATACAACATACTTCACTTGCAATTCCCTGTCCACCACTACACTACTGCACATCACTTTGCCTCCTCCTCCTCTATAATTCCTCTACTCGAAAACAAACTCACACCCACTGTCTCCACTTCATTCATCATCCCCCTGTCACCCTCTTCACACCTTCATTTCCCTAAAATTGCAACATCAAAACCACCCTCACCATCACCTCTGCCCCTGCCCACCACTTTTCAGTTACAAGAAAACCTCAATCTGCCATAAACCAACCCATTACCATCCAAAAATGTTGCCTTCCCGCTGAAACCACTGTACCATCTCAATCATCTATCCACCCCTTAGCAAACTTCAACTTCCTTTCTATTCCACCCATCCTCCTACAACTTACAGCCTTCTCCAACCCATCCTCCTACAGCTTTGTTGGAATATATTGAATATCACATTAGTTGACGTAAACTATCCTATTGTTTCTTTTTTTTTCTTTTTTTTTTTCTTTTTTTTGTCAAAATACAATTTATTGCAGTGAACAAGTCATTAAACCACTATAATTTGAAGGGTTAATTGTAGTGTAGTAGGTCAACATAGGACAACTAAACATTAAGAATGAATACTAGGTATACTTTTACTGTACGATAGAGGATCGGAAGGGCAATTCATATAATGCCTGGCATTGTTTAGCCAACTTAACTTAGCTTAATTCTATAATCAATCAAATTCTAGTTCTTATATATCTCTTACAAAAATCGAAGGAGAAATCAAAGTGAAAGACTCGAACAGGCTTTTAAAAGATGAGAGAATTCACCTAAACTTAAGAAACGATTTCGGCAGGAACTTGATTTGAGGAACCCGAATTTTAAAATTCGAGAAAACCTAGTCTCCTAAATCGCCCAAATGATTTCGACAGCAAAGATGATATAAAAGTACTGTAATATTCAAGTACCATTACCCCTTCTTCTATTAATTTGAGGATGGGTTTCAAGTGAAATCTAAACCAAGCAATGAATAGTTTATTAAGAAGGTGAATAACAATAACGAATTACCATGCAAGTCATCTTCATTCCATCCCAACTGAATCTGCATACTGTTTCATGATAACTATAAGATCAAACTGTTCAAAAAATATGCTGCAAAAACCAAGTATCCAAGCTTACATTTCAAACCTGAAAATACTTAATAATTTCTTTGCATTCTACTTCTGCCTATGAGGTAAATTTAGGGGAAACAACATTAATATTAATTATATCATTGCTCACATGATACTCTAATATTACATCAGAGCATCTGATCCAAATCAATATATTCGCTCTGCTTATCGAAGTCAAAAAGTGTATCATTATCAGTTCTCATGTAAAATCAAGGAGTAATATTCTAGTTTGATTAATTTTTAGCCCCCATATTTACTTGTCCATTTTTTTTGCAATTTTGTACATAAAGCTTAATTGATGGTCAAACCAGAGAACCAAATGAATATAATGATATGTCAACTATTTAATAAATATAAATAACTTTCACGATCATACGCCTAGGCAAGAAACCACCAACCACAGCATCATCTTCTATAAGCTCAACCGAAACAATGTCAGTATCAACATACTGAAAAATATGATCATATTATAGACGTATCTTTACTAAAGAGAAGGAAAAACTGACCACTTTGTAGGGTCGTTTAAATTCAGAAATGGCTGCTGTTTGTTTTTTCTTTTAATTGCTTGTTTAGTAGCTTTGGCTCACTTTTAGGTTCTGGCAATGGATTTGCCTATCCACCTGAAAAGCATGCATTCAATATGATGACAATGTAAAAAAGAGGAAAAACGTGGGTACTAAGTTGTAACCAAAATAGATACTAAACATCATCCACTATTTTGATATAATAATCAGATATGTTCATTTTCATCTATACAGCAAGTAGGAAGAAATAATACGACCTAGAGTAAGGCAAATGTAACGTATCAAACCTGTAAACATAGTGGAAAAAACTCATCTGAGCTCATTTGAGTATTGTGTTTTGCATTTACATCTTATCTTACATCTCAAGCTCTTTTGAAAGAAAACTTAGTATTATACAACATAATGGTGGTCCAAAATTAATCGATTAAATTTGCTTTTTGGCTAAAATAATTCATGACAATAATAAGAAGGTAAAGTATGCATAGTGCCAAATACTTAAAAATTAGGAATTTAGCTAACAAAGTATCTGGTTGGAGTAATTGCCTCGGTAGTTGCATCTTGGGATTTAAAGAAGGGCATTAAATATAGGGGAATTAAAGAAGCCGGATCTAGAGAATTCAAGAAAAAACTATAATCATTGAAACAGAAGAGTGAAAGCTATGTATTTCAAATATCAGAGATCAATTAAACCTCAAAAGAAGGGCAAATGAAGACAAATACAATCGTAGACTGCAATAGGATAAAGAGAAGGCAGCTAGTGTTATCGGATACATGGACTGAAATTTGTCTACTGAAAGAACTAGAAGTGAAGAAAATAAGTTTGAATTTTACAGATATTTTGCAATGCTAAAAGCACAATAAAGAAGCTGCAATAGCCCTTGGTGAACAGCTACTAAATTTCCTTCTTTCTGAGTTGGTAAAGAGCTACTTATTTTGTAAATTAGAAATAATGTATTTTATTATTACTTTGCAAAAACTTTCTATATTTTATCCTGCAATAAATGTAATATATGCTCCCTATTTTCCATGTCCATGCAATTCTTTGTTTTCCATAACCACCAGAAGTCTTCTAAACAAAGCAAAAATTTATTGCACCTAGTTTGATTCTACTTGTTTCATAATTTTCTACCACTAAGCCCCTCATATAATTATTTTAAACATCAATAAAAACTTGATCGTACATTGAAATTAGAATTTTGGCTGAATGCTTGTAATATATTTTATGGAAACTGGATGCAAAAATTATGCTAAAACAGTCGTAACAGCCCCTATTTTCATGCATCCATCTAAAAGATTCTATATTCAATCTGTAGTGAATATATCTCTATAACTCTAACTACCCAAAAAAAATATCCAAATGCAAAAAATGAATCAAGACAAAACCAAGCAAAATATATGTTCCTTCACCATCTCAATAATAGTAATTGAGTTCTAACTTCTCTACTGGGCTTCATTCTCTTCATTTTCACATGCAAACCTCTTTATAAAGACAAAATTCATGAGAAAAAGGCCTTCATCATCTACAAATGCAACAACCTTTTCAGTCTTGTACTCATGCTACTCTCCATTGTACATGTCTATTTTATAATTTTGTAAATATGTTGGGTCTTTTTAATTCTATTGTCATGATTATAGTTTTTTTTTATTCTTGTAAGGTACTTGACTTATCTGTACCTAACATTTGAACAAACATTTTGCAGTCAAAATATAAATATCAAATGTTACACCAAAATAACTCACCATATAAAGCACATATCACCTTAGCAAAACAGCCTTCTTCCCATTCAGATCTCTCAAAGAATGTGCAACACATCTGTACTATGACAAAGAGTACTCTGGTCAATGTGCTATGACAACACATCTGTACTTGACTTATCAATGTAAATGATATCGTCGATATAACAAAGAGTACTCTGGTCTAAAATTGAGAACTCTCAAATATACACTTGCATAGTTGGAATAAATTCGGTGATGTGGGAGATTAAACATAAGGCAGCGTTGGTCCAATTTAAAACCCATTACCAAGTTCAATTACATTTTTTACGCATAAATCCATGGGATTTGCATTCATACTGGTAATGTTAAATAACGATTTTGCCTAAACAATCCTATTTTAGATATATAAATTTTTTAAACTTGATTTCATTTTATTTATCGTATTTAATAAAATTATATATAATTTCAGTTTTAATTTTGATCACAGCAAATATAAAATCTATATCTCTAGTCTCAAAATTTCTAATATATAAGTATCAAATTTTGAACGTATGAACCAAACTAAGTTCTAGAGCATAATAAACCTCTTTGTTTCTTTATCACGCATTTTATAGGAGAAAAATTCATTTACTTATTGAATTTTCATATCATCCGACGAACAGTATAGGTAAAAGTTGCAACGAATAAAAATGGTTAAAACTGACCATCAAAAGCATGATAAAAAATGGATCGCAAACATAATGGGTCATAAATGGAGACTTAGTGGAAGTAAATGGCAATCAGGGAGATGAAGGTGGTCCACATAAGACCGACAATGAATTTGATTATATAGGAACGTACAAATTAGTTTAAGTAGCAACATGTAATTTGAATTGCAACTTGCAGTAGGAGCTGAACCGCACATCAAAAATAAATAAAACATGTTGATTATTACTTCTTTTGGTGAAAGACGGAGGCTTTAGTATTGAAGTAAGTGGATGACTTTTATCTATCTCGTTAATAAAATTTGGTATTCTAAACATGTTTCGGTTATTATTAGCTAGAAATGGCTGGTTTTGCTTTAAAGTATGACATGGATGCTTAATTTTTATAATCAGTCTAATGTGGGTGGGTAGTTTTTGAGGTACTTACAAAGGCATGCCAGGGATTGTGATGTTGATATTAATTTATCGTTTACCTTCCTCTATTATCAGGAAGATCGAAATATCGAATCATTATGTGCAAAAAAAAATTTGGAGGGAAGACTCGTAAAATTGCATGGGACACTCTATGTCAACCCAAGAACTAAGGAGGCATTGGGTTAAGGAGATTAGCGGAGTTAAGAACGTCGGCAAGTATTAAGCTAAATTGGAGTCTATTGACCAAATAATGTATGTGTACTAAATGTATGAAGAACAGGTATATTTATACTAACTACTAGTCTATGCATATAAACAATAATTTTTCGGTTACACTTAAGCATGTGATGAGAAATAAAAAAAGTTCTACAAAGATTTTCAATATGGTGATTGCTGATGGACACTCAACCTCTTTATGGTTTGATCCATGGATAAACCATAAATCCCTAGTTGATATATTGGGATGGAATAGAGCATGAATGTTTTCTATATATAAAAAGGTTTCTTGTATCATCTCTAATAACCAATTACATTGAAATATATTTCCAGAAACAAGGGAAGCTAAACAACACATTGACTTTATATTAGTTAACGTACAACATCAATCAGACTTATTGGAGATTAATGGTAAAATAGAATTTAATTTTGCTACTTTATGGAATGAAATTTGAGAAAAACATGCATTGAATGACTGGCATCAGCCGATATGGTACAAACTTAATCCTAACAAAATGTCCGATTAAAAGGTCCGATTAAAACGTACACAACTGGAGATGACACAATCAAGCTATCCAGCGCAGGGGACCGGTACTTCATATGTGGCATACCTACTCACTGTACACTTGGAATGAAAGTGCAGATTGATACGGTTGCAGCATCAGCACCGACTCCTGCTCCTCCGTCTACGCCTACATCAGCACCTAGTCCTGCTCCTCCATCTACGCCTACATCAGCACAGACTCCTGCTCCTCCGTCTACGCCTACATCACCACCTCCACAGTCGGGTCCCTCGACCCCAACAATGGGCCCACCACCATCGACCCCAACAACGATGCCGCCACCACCGCTGGCCCCCTCAATGATGCCGCCGCCACCGACCTCGACACCGTCGGGAAGTATCAATCTGCAAGCTATGGCTGCAGGTGGGGTTGGATTTGGACTTGGACTACTCCTGCTTTTTTCTTTTTAATCATGCTTACAGATATTATTTTTGTGTTTGTTTCCACGAACATCAAATTTGTTTTACGTAGAAGAAACGAAGAGACGGGTCGGGTACTAAATTTTCCCTCTAAAATTTAGGGTTCGCGGGAAAATATGGGGCGGATGAAATGGATTTGGGGGAAAAGTTGTGTGCCTATTGTGTCGGTTCTTGAACAACCGATGCTATTGTATTTAATTGTGTCGGTTGTTCAAACAGCCGACACGAGTTGATCTATTGCTTTCCTTCAATTGTGTCGGTTTCTTAAGAACAACAGATGCAAATTACAATTTTTAAGATTTTCTTCTTACCCATATGTCAATAGTTTCGGTTGTTAATGAACAATCGACACAAATTACACTATTTGTGTCGGTTTTATGGACAACCGACACAAATGAGGCGAAGCAACTGATCTGTTTTGTACTAGTGAAGGTCAAGTTGTTTAAGAATTTATACAATTCAATTCAATTTAAATATTGAATTCACACAGCATTATTCACAGATAATAACATACATCTGTCATAGATATATACAATATCTCATCACAGAACATCACAGATTATCATCCCATAGATATCAGCCAAATCCAGACATTCTACTCAAAACAATCATCCATAAGCAAGCATCTTTAATACATATTATAATTAATTTAATTAATTCAAATTAAATTAATTACTTAAGAATTAATCACTTAACCTTGCTTAACAAATCATTAATTAATTATAATCATTTAATTAATTAATCCCTTCTTAATTAACCTCATAATCAGTTAATTAATCTTTAATTAATTAATTAACCTTTAACTATTAATTAATAACCTTAATTATTAATTAATAAAACTTTTTTATAAATTAATTAATCCTTAATTATTGGTTAATCAATCCTTAATTATCAATTATTTAATCCTTAATTAACAATTAATTAATCCTTAATTACCTAATTAATTACCTTCAAATTATAAATTAACTAATCTTAATTACTTAATTAATTACCTATAATTAATTAACCTTAATCACTTGACTAATCTATTCTTAATTATTAATTAATTAACTAATCACTAATCACTTAATTAATTAATAACTAATCATTGATTAATTAATCTTTAATTATTTAATTAATTAACTATTAATTATAAATTAATTAATTTAAATTACTTAATTAATTCTTAATTAACCATTAATAAATCCATAATTAATTAGCTAAACCTTTATAAATTAATAAACCTTATATTTATTAATTAAATTAGTTAATTATATTTAAAATAAATTAATCATTAAAACCTTTATTTACTTTCAAGATAAAACATTTACATTAATTAGTTAACTTTAATTAACACATATTTAAAAACATTTCATCTAAATTTATACTTAATTATTTTTTAAAAAATTAAGTTTTTAAAATACATAACATTTCTCAAATTTTAAGTTAACAAAGCATAAAAATCTTTGATTCATAGTTTTAAAACATGTATCATATAATAGTTCAAACCATTTTAATTTAAAAATAACTTTATAAACTCTTTAAAAACATTTTCAAACTTTTGAAAACATTTCGAACCTTGCTTCGAGTTTGACCCACCACTGACTCGAGTGTCAACTGAAACTGAAACAACTAAAACTCACGAACACGGCCCGAGTTTTGACTCGAGTCTTCGTCCCAAATACCCAAAGGTACCTTCGAGACCACTCCCCATCCCAACCACCTGACACAAAATTGTTGTCGTGCACGTGCACGGTTCATCCACGCCTCCGCTACCTCTGTTGACTCCTCACACACATCGGCGATCGACCCCTTGAATGCTTCCGACCCTCAAACAAGTGCCGTGAAGCCCGAAACAATAATCGAGTCTTCCAGCCGAACTGGAAACTCCCAATCTCATCGGAAATCACCTCGTCAATGAAATTCTGACCACGGGAACCACCGCGACTTCGCCAACACCTTCGTCCACGTCTCAAGTATGTCCCCTCCAAGCCTGAACTAGCTCAATTGTGACAACCGCCCATGACTCCTGCACTAAACAAGGAAATAGTGCGCGGTAAAGTGTGCCAGGCAGCCATGGATGATCGTCAGAGTAAGGTAAACATAGAATAGTCTATCGTATTACTCACAGCGCATGGATAAAATACAATAGAAAGTATACATAGTGAAGCTCTATAGAACAGAAGTCTCAACATATAAGCTCATAACAATTTGATACAAACATCCGAATAGCCAATACATCAAGCCTCACTACATAATACTCAGAGAATCATACAAACAGCGGAACATCCAGTACATATAGTAAGAAAACAATATGCAAAAGCCTCCAGCTCGTCTTCGTCATCAACAGCGTTGGTCACTAAGAACAACACCTGTCACCTGCTACCTAGTCTGCCCATCCCAACATGGATGAACAGCCCAAGGTAATAAGAGTTAAGCATAAAAACTTGAGTCAGACAAAAGTCTTAGTGAGCAGTAAATCAACTATCAAACATACCAAAAGAGCATAAAGGGTACAAAGGAATAGGAACCCAACCATCCCACTCCACCTCTTTCTACAGTGATAGCCCCCAGACACACTAAGCAGAAACAAACATTGCAAAGCAGACAATTAAAGTAAAGCAATTATCACTCGAGTCAAGGTCGATGTTTTCTAAGTACAAACCCCCAAGGCCTAAACCAAGATCAGGTAAGCACCCACAAAACATTGCTCTTGAGACCGAATGACGATACAACCAAAACATCCAAGCATCCATGACTCTAGCTATCACTGTTATCATTGCCTCGACTTCACCATTAATTGAATGACCGGCCCATTATTTCATCCGTCCGCCAAGGGCTAATGGTAACCCCGGTTCTAGACATAACTCCGCACGTCGTCGTGACCCGTGCCTAGGACTATCGAATCTGCCCAGAGTACTAACACGTCATCGTGACCCGTGTCTGGAATGTCGTCGTGACCCGTCCCAACGTACTCTTGCTTTGAGCATGCTAGAACCTTCAATAACGATGAAATCTCAGCCTTCTAGTCATCCTCCTCGACGACTATTCACATACTAGCTCAAGCGCCTCTCGAGCCAACCATTATCCACAAACTCGGACCACATCACCGAGTTATCAACATGCTTAGAATGATCCCGTCTGGATTAAACCAAGGCTTTCTCATATCATACTTTGCTTCATCGCATCATAGCAAAGTCCCATCTCAACATCATGATCAAATCTATCCATATGAGCTTTATCATCCGCTTCATATGCCACGGCAGCTTCCTTATTCAAGAGCCTTTCCACTTAGCTTTTGAATCATCTTCGACCAACTTGTCCACATCAAATCATCAATCAACTAACTTCTAATAATCAATCAAATCAAACATTAATCCAAGTAATCAATCATTCAAACAAGGTCTAAATAAACAGTTATAACAATAATGGTAATTTTGTAATTAAAGGATCCAAACCTAACAAGCATGAATTCTAAGTGATATCTTGATGAATGAACTAGCATAGGTTAACATATAATAAAATGGATATCAAAGCTTCATGAACAATGGATCCACATGCAGACTTAAGGAAAATGCATGAATCACTATCTTTAACACACAAACAAACCACCGATCCAATATACTCCTTTGGGTCTGTGTGAGAGATAACTACCACTCACCGAATCACCTAAACACCTCAAAAGCAGCTAACTTCAGATCTGGACAGCAAAGGATCTAGCTTGATACGACAATATTCCACTTCAAATGATGAAAACTCTATTCAATGGATGGAGATCTTCAACTTTGGCTCATGGATCTTCGATTTGATCTTCAATCTTGGATGGAAGGAAGCATTAGATTAGAGTGGAGAAAAAAAAATGAAGAAGTGTTGTAGTCGAGCTCTCAAAATAGCAGCACTTCATCGCTCAAAAATCCGGATTCCAAAAATTGAACCAAAACCGTGTATTTATAGGTAGAAATTTAGGTCGCTCGAATTTAGGTCGGTCGCTCTTAGGTCGGTCACGACCTAATGACCTAACTATATACTGCCGACCTAACGACCTAACTATATAGCCGTCCTAACGACCCAACAGCTTAGGCACTCACGCGACCTAACTCTAAGTCGTTCTGCGACCTAACAAAAGTCACGACCCAACACACACACACGGCTTAGCACGCACACGACCTAACACTCAACGCAACTGCGCGACCTAACGGCTTAACGACCTAACACAAGTGCCGACCTAACGAAACAGACCACCTGCAGCCTAACAAACCCAACGACCTACCTTAGGTCGTTCAACGACCTAACTATATTGCCGACCTAACACATAGCCGACCTAACGAAACACACGGCCAAGCGATCACGGCCTAGCTTCCTTAGGTCATTAACTCGCTTCGACTGGCCTATCACTAAGCCGCTAGCCACTAACTCGCTTCACCCTCTTAGGTCGCTTACCCCACTAAGTCGCTAACATCTATAGGTCTGTCAAGTCTATAGGCCGGTCATTCCTATAGGTCGGTCAATACCCTAGGTCGCTCTAAATCCTATAGGTCGCTCCACCGACCTAAGCACTACACGATCTAACACCTTGGTTGCTCTATCTCCTTAACTCGCTCCAACTCCTTAGGTCGCTAGCTTTCCCCTAACTCGCTCACACGACCTAAATTCCACACGAGCTAACTCTGGATGGCTCATTCCTATAGGTCGGTCAATAACTTAAGTTGCTCCATTCCACTAAGTCGCTCAACCGACCCAGCTTTCAATACGACCTAAAACATAAAATTTACAATATTTCGATCCGTAAAAATACGGTTCGTTACATTCTCTCCCCCTTAGGAATTTCGCCCCCGAAATTCCAAACAAACAAGAGCAACCAAAATTATTCTGCATGCCTACTATTCGTAGCAATCAACAAACCATGCATCCAATTACTAATCTAGCATGCTGAATTCTAAGACTAGAACAAGTTACAAATTCATGAGATGCCACGACACCTTAGGGTCATACCTCGAAGAGTTCAGGATGAGCTGCCTTCATCCTCTCTTCCTCCTCCCATGTACAGTCGTTGACATCATCACTCCATTGTACCTTGAGCAACTTAATCGTCTTCCTCCTAAGCTGTTTTGTGTCGGTTTCAACAACACGAAGCAGCTTACGAGGTCTCGTAATAACTGGATCAACTTCCAAACCTTCATAACTATCAACCGAAACCACTGTACTTGGGTCGTGCACATACTTCCGTAGATACAATATATGAAAAACATTGTGCACACCCGACACCTTTTCTGGTAATTCCAACTTATAAGCGAGCTTTCCAATTCGCTCGACGATCGGGAATGGTCCAACAAATCTCGGAGTCAACTTTCCTTTCTTCCCGAATCGAATAACATTCTTAAGTGGAGAAACCTTCACAAAAACCATATCTCCTACGTCGAATTCTAAGTCCTTACGACGCTTATCGGCATAACTTTTCTGACGATCTTGGCTGCCTTCATTCGTCGCCGAATGATCTCTATGCAATCCGAAGTCTGTCAAATCATTTCTGGCCCAAGTATCAACTTTTCTCCAGTTTCCAACCAACATGTCGGAGAGTTACACGGTCTTCCATACAATGCCTCATATGGTGCCATACCAATACTTGACTGGTAACTGTTATTATATGAAAATTCCACCAAATGAAGATGATCTTCCCATGATCCTCCGAAGTCCAAAACACATGCTCTGAGAAGATCTTCCAAAACTCGGTTGACTCTCTCTGTCTGACCATCTGTTTGGGGGTGATAAGCTGTACTCAAACACAGCTCGGTTCCCAAAACTCCTTGGAAGCTCTTTCAAAATTCACTAGTGAACAATGGGTCTCGATCGCTCACTATACTCTTCGGAATACCATGGAATCGAACTATCCACTTAACATACAACTCAGCCAATTTCGATGCAGTCCTGGTTGATCTAACAGGAATGAATCTTGCACTTTTAGTCAAACGATCTACGATGACCCAAATCCCTTCATTTCCTGCCCTGGTTCTAGGTAGACCATCGATAAAATCCATCGATATTTGTTCCCACTTCCATGTAGGTACTTCTAATGGCTGAAGCAATCCACTTGGCTTCTTCTGTTCGGCTTTAACCAACTGGCAGTTCATACATTTGGAAATAAAATTTCCAACATCCTTCTTCATACCTTCCCAATAATAGGTTCTCTTCATATCCCGATACATCTTATTTCCACCTGGATGAATTGTCAACTTTGAGTAATGACTTTCCTTAAGAACTTCATCTCTCAATTCATCTATATCGGGAACAACTAGTCGTCCTTGCTTCCGAAGCCAACCCTCTCGATCGACTTCAAATCCTTTATCCTTTTCTGGGTCTGATCCAGATTCCACATCTCAGATAATCTTGACAAGCTTATCGTCTCGCTTTTGGCTTTCGCCAATTCTTTCCACTAGAGTAGGTCTTATTGATAAATTTGCCAACATCTCAGGTTCCAATTCACATCTAGGCCTGAAGTCAAATCCAGCTAAATACTCGAGATTCTTCCATTCTGAAAACATGGCTCCTAATCCTGCATGTCTTCGACTTAACGCATCTGCCACTGCGTTACCTTTTCCCGGAGTATAGGCTATACCAAAATCATATGATGCTAAAAACTCTAGCCATCGTTGCTGTCGAAGATTCAAATCCTTTTGGGAGAACAGATACTTCAACGACTTATGATCTATAAAAAACTCGAATCGAACTCCCAATAGGTAATGTCTCCACATCTTCAGAGCAAATACAATCGCTGCTAACTCCAAATCATGAGTCGGATAATTCCTTTCATGCGGCTTTAGTTGTCGACTTGCATATGCAACAACTTTATCCTTTTGCATCAGCACTGCTCCAAGTCCAGTACCACATGCATCGGTGTAAACCACCATCTCACCATTCCCGCTTGGAATAGTCAAGACAGGAGCACTTGTTAGTCGCTCTTTCAGGATTCGGAAAGCTTGCTCACACTTAACACCCCATCTGAACTCTTGGTTCTTTTTCGTCAATCCTGTTAATGGTGCAGCTATCTTGGAAAAGTCTTTGATAAACCGACGATAGTATCCTGCTAATCCAAGAAAACTTCTCACATCAGATGCATTCTTAGGTCTAACCTAATCCTGGATTGCTGCCACCTTGGCGGGATCAATCGCTATTCCATTTCCAGAGATAACATGGCCTAAGAACCTCACTTCACTCTTCCAAAAGTGACACTTCGAAAACTTAGCCTTCAGCTGATGTTTCCGCAAGATTTCCAAAACAACACGTAAGTGCGTCTTGTGCTCTTCTTCAGTTCTGGAATAAATCAAAATATCATCCACGAACACAAGTACGAACTTGCTTAACTGATCTCTGAACACTCTATTCATAAGATCCACAAAATATGCTGGTGCATTGGTCAATCCAAATGGCATTACCAGCCACTCATAGAATCCGGATGGTGCCCTAAAAGCAGTCTTTGGAACACTATCCTTTGCCACTCTCAACTGGTGAAATCCCGTTGCCAAATCCATCTGAGAAAACACCTTATCTTCGTGAAGCTGATCAAACAAGTCATCTATTCTCGGCAATGGATACTTGTTCTTCTTAGTCACTTTATTCAGCTCACGATAATCCACACACAACCTCAACGATCCATCTACTTTGGTTGCGAACACAACTGGTGCACCCCATTCGGACACACTACGCCGAATGAATCCTTTCCGTAAAAGGTCATCAACTTGCTCCTTCAACTCTTGCTGTTCCCTAGGCGCCATCCGCCTAAGAGGCATCACAATAGGTCTGGCTCCTTCAACTAGATCGATATGAAACTCGATCTCTCTATGCGGCGGTAACCCTTTGACCTCGTCAAATACATCCTCAAATCCATTCACAATAGGCACCGATGACAGTCCATCCCGTGGAACAACCAGCTAATACATGAAGCTCATGAAGACGCCTTCTTCATGCTTACATTGTATCACAACCTTTCTCCCCTCCACATTCTCGATTGTCACCTCCAGCCTCTTACAATCAACCCTTGCCGCATACTTCTTAAGCCAGTCCATTTCCAAAATAATTCCTAACCCCGCAAAGTTCAGAACAAAACAATCACAAACAAAAGAGCAATGATGACTCGATACAACTAGACCATGGCATACCATACACAAACAAGACGAACCCCCTACTGGATTAGTCACGACCAATGGTCTATCAACAATATCCGGTTCCAAACCCAACCGGCCTACAAGATCATTACAAACAAACGAATGTGACGCCCCAGTATCAAACAACACTCTAACTGGAACACCACATAAAGAAAGAGTACCTTGAACCACCACACTCTTTCCCTCCTTTTCAGTGGTAGGATCCTTCAAAGATGATGGCACAGCCCCCAAAGCATAAGCTTGCACAATCTGCTTGTCCCTCCTCGGTTCCGGACAATTCCTCTTGATATGCCCCGGTTTGTCACAGTTGTGGCACTTCACCGGCACTCTAGGATTCTTGCAATCTCTGAAGAGATGACCCTTCTGCCGATAGTTGTAGCAGGTCACTTCACCCTTAGGCTTCTTCTGGCCATCCTTACCCTTCTGGTGCTACTGCTTTCTCTTCTTGTTTCCACTTGACTCCTTGGTCACAGCAACAACAGATCCTTCTTTAGGAAACAAATTCTCATGCCTGAGAGCTTTCTCCACAAGGTTCTCAAATGAATCGTCCAGATGATCCACCAACTGCCTCCCAAGATAACTGTCCAAGCCTGTCACAAACTTCTCATTCTTCTGATAAGGAGAGTCAATATATGACCGAGCATACTTGGACAAGGCTTCAAACTCTG
The DNA here is from genome assembly GCA_030765085.1 of Allium cepa. Lineage (NCBI taxonomy): Eukaryota > Viridiplantae > Streptophyta > Magnoliopsida > Asparagales > Amaryllidaceae > Allium > Allium cepa. Next base: position 679,741,201 of record CM060943.1, on the reverse strand, counting down.
AAACATACTCAAGAACTGGTCTCCCACCTTGCTTGAGTTCCACAAACTTCTTAAACAGAACAGATTTCTGAGCTGTAGAAATGAACTTAGCTTCAAATCTGACTTGGAATTGCTCTAAAGTAATCTCTTCTTCCGGAGTATCAATGGTGATAGAGTTCCACCAATCAAAAGCTCTTCCCTGAAGCTGTCTTGATGCAAGCTTCCTTTTAGTTGCATCCTCAATTCTCAAATCACCAAAGATCCTTCTACAAGCATCTATCCATCTCTGAACTTCTATGGTTGATTCTGTTCCCAAGAAAACCTTTCCTCCAAGAGCAGTATAGTCCTTACACAACTTAGAAAAATCCACTGGTCTTGGGGCTTGAACCTGAACTCCAACGTCTACTGATGGCCCTGGAGCTGGCATCCTTCTCATGATCGAAGTCATCATAGCCTCGAACATAGAAGCATAATCACCAGCCCCCTCAACAGCATGGCCTCCCCTAGCAGCTGGTCTCCCTCTTCGACTCATTCCTAATATCTAAAAGAAATTATTAATATACCCTGAGAAACAACTGCATAAGAAGTTCAAATCCTTCTAAGCTACTATATTATATATAGTAATCATCCATCAAAATTACAATTACGTCTCTCATACGTAGTTACGTCAGCGAGCGTTGGCTAAAATCGATTAACCAAAGCTCTGATACCAAATGTGACAACCGCCCATGACTCCTGCACTAAACAAGGAAATAGTGCGCGGTAAAGTGTGCCAGGCAGCCATGGATGATCGTCAGAGTAAGGTAAACACAGAATAGTCTATCGTATTACTCACAGCGCATGGATAAAATACAATAGAAAGTATACATAGTGAAGCTCTATAGAACAGAAGTCTCATCTTATAAGCTCATAACAATTTGATACAAACATCCGAATAGCCAATACATCAAGCCTCACTACATAATACTCAGAGAATCATACAAACAGCGGAACATCCAGTACATATAGTAAGAAAACAATATGCAAAAGCCTCCAGCTCGTCTTCGTCATCAACAGCGTTGGTCACTAAGAACAGCACCTGTCACCTGCTACCTAGTCTGCCCATCCCAACATGGATGAACAGCCCAAGGTAATAAGAGTTAAGCATAAAACCTTGAGTCAGACAAAAGTCTTAGTGAGCAGTAAATCAACTATCAAACATACCAAAAGAGCATAAAGGGTACAAAGGAATAGGAACCCAACCATCCCACTCCACCTCTTTCTACGGTGATAGCCCCTAGACACACTAAGCAGAAACAAACATAGCAAAGCAGACAATTAAAGTAAAGCAATTATCACTCGAGTCAAGGTCGATGTTTTCCAAGTACAAACCCCCAAGGCCTAAACCAAGATCAGGTAAGCACCCACAAAACATTTCTCTTGAGACCGAATGACGATACAACCAAAACATCCAAGCATCCATGACTCTGGCTATCACTGTTATCATTGCCTCGACTTCACCGTTAATTGAATGACCGGCCCATTATTTCATCCGTCCGCCAAGGGCAAATGGTAACCCCGGTTCTAGACATAACTCCGCACGTCGTCGTGACCCGTGCCTAGGACTATCGAATCTGCCCAGAGTACTAACACGTCATCGTGACCCGTGTCTGGAATGTCATCGTGACCCGTCCCAACGTACTCTTGCTTTGAGCATGCTAGAACCTTCAATAACGATGAAATCTCAGCCTTCTAGTCATCCTCCTCGACGACTATTCACGTACTAGCTCAAGCGCCTCTCGAGCCAACCATTATCCACAAACTCGGACCACATCACCGAGTTATCAACATGCTTAGAATGATCCCGTCTGGATTAAACCAAGGCTTTCTCATATCATACTTTGCTTCATCGCATCATAGCAAAGTCCCATCTCAACATCATGATCAAATCTATCCATATGAGCTTTATCATCCGCTTCATATGCCACGGCAGCTTCCTTATTCAAGAGCCTTTCCACTTAGCTTTTGAATCATCTTCGACCAACTTGTCCACATCAAATCATCAATCAACTAACTTCTAATAATTAATCAAATCAAACATTATTCCAAGTAATCAATCATTCAAACAAGGTCTAAATAAACAGTTATAACAATAATGGTAATTTTGTAATTAAAGGATCCAAACCTAACAAGCATGAATTCTAAGTGATATCTTGATGAATGAACTAGCATAGGTTAACATATAGTAAAATGGATATCAAAGCTTCATGAACAATGGATCCACATGCAGACTTAAGGAAAATGCATGAATCACTATCTTTAACACACAAACAAACCACCGATCCAATATACTCCTTTGGGTCCATGTGAGAGATAACTACCACTCACCGAATCACCTAAACACCTCAAAAGCAGCTAACTTCAGATCTGTACAGCAAAGGTTCTAGCTTGATCCGATAATATTCCGCTTCAAATGATGAAATCTCTCTTCAATGGATGGAGATCTTCAACTTTGGCTCATGGATCTTCGATTTGATCTTCAATCTTGGATTGAAGGAAGCACTAGATTAGAGTGGAGAAAAAAAATGAAGAAGTGTTGTAGTCGAGCTCTCAAAATAGCAGCACTTCGTCGCTCAAAAATCCGGATTCCAAAAAGTGAACCAAAACGGTGTATTTATAGGCAGAAATTTAGGTCGCTCGAATTTAGGTCGGTCGCTCTTAGGTCAGTCACGACCTAACGACCTAACTATATACTGCCGAACTAACGACCTAACTATATAGCCGTCCTAACGACCCAACAGCTTAGGCACTCACGCGACCTATCTCAAAGTCGTTCCGCGACCTAACAAAAGTCACGACCCAACACACACACACGGCTTAGCACGCACACGACCTAACACTCAACGCAACTGCGACCTAACGGCTTAACGACCTAACACAAGTGCCGACCTAACGAAACAGACCACCTGCGACCTAACAAACCCAACGACCTACCTTAGGTCGTTCAACGACCTAACTATATTGCCGACCTAACACATAGCCGACCTAACGAAACACACGGCCAAGCGATCACGACCTAGCTTCCTTAGGTCATTAACTCGCTTCGACTGACCTATCACTAAGCCGCTAGCCACTAACTCGCTTCACCCTCTTAGGTCGCTTACCCCACTAAGTCTCTAACATCTATAGGTCGGTCAAGTCTATAGGTCGGTCATTCCTATAGGTCGGTCAATACCCTAGGTCGCTCCAAATCCTATAGGTCGCTCCACCGACCTAAGCACTACACGATCTAACCCCTTAGTTGCTCTATCTCCTTAACTCGCTCCAACTCCTTAGGTCGCTAGCTTTCCCCTAACTCGCTCACACGACCCAACTTCCACACGAGCTAACTCTGGATGGCTCATTCCTATAGGTCGGTCAATAACTTAAGTTGCTCCATTCCACTAAGTCGCTCAACCGACCCGCCCTTCAATACGACCTAAAGCATAAAATTTATGATCCGTAAAAATATGGGTCGTTACATCAATGCCTTAACGATCACGAACAACCCCAAAACTGGACACTCAACTTCGCAACCTTTGAACCCTAGTTCCTTCTACGGTCGATGCCGCAGCGATCGAACACCACCATTACCATTTTTCCCCATCTCTCCAGATGACAACACAGCCTCGAAAAAAACCCCGAGGTCGAATGACCACCCAGTCACCGTAATTTGATCAAACCTCCATTTTTGATCATCACAGAAATGCAAACCCAAATCCAAACGAAAGTTCGTGATTTTCGTTTTAAAAATCGAGTTTTTCAGTGGAAATTCAAGTTGCATGCTTGAATCTACAAAATAAAATGTTTGATTTTTATCAATTTAAAAGATCTTATTGACTTTACTAAATTCCAGAAGAAATTTCAAACATAAAATACTTAAACTCATTTTAAATCCTAAATTACGTTTTCACAATCTTATGTTGTTTAGTATTTAAAGCCTAGTAACACATAGATAAAGAGTTATTAGATTTTTTTTCTTTGTTTTTCACTCTGTAGTCTAGAAACAGAGAGTAACAGACATTCAACTAGCATGCACAGATCTCACATAGAGATTTACACACACACACACACACACACACACACACATATATATATATATATATATATATTCACGTGCAAGCACCATATAATCAAATAATTTCATACACAGATTGAATTTTACTTAAGCCCCTTTTTTTAAAGTTTACTCACCTGACAGTTTTGAAGCAGAGATTAAAATTTAAGATGTTGCAAACTGGAAAACTTTAATTCGAATAAAAGTGCTTGAAATCTGGAATTTTATTTAGTTGTTGAAGGATTTGATCTTGCTCTTGTGCTTTGTTGAAATGATCAGGTTCTCTTAAAAACAAACTGAGTTGATGAAGCTTTTTAAAATCAGAGAAGAGTGCTTGCTTAACCCAGGCTTTTGAAAATTGTTTGCAGATTTTGCTTTTAATCTTGAATTTGCAAAGAAGATAGCTTGAAACCTTGATTTAGTTTTACTGAATTTGGTTTTACAGATTATCGCTTTTACGAAGTTTTTTTGATAAATAATAGGTAAAGAAAATGAGAGAGGAGAGTGAAGAGGTTTTTATATCTCTTAGTTATATTTTTATTTAATTTTTTAAAATAAAAAGAATTAAAAGACACTTGTACAATTTATTAACACTTGTCACTATACTTATTTAATTTGTTAACACATGTTATTAAGAATGATTATAAGTTAACACATGTAACTTTCATGCATAATTAGATTATTAAATATTTTATAAAGCTTTTATAATTAATTTTCTAATTATAAATACATTTTTTAATTTATATAAATAAATTTCTTTAAAAAGAAAATAATATAAACAATTTATGTTCTTAATAAAATCAAATAAAATAATTTTAAAACTAAAGTATGATTTAAGATATATATATAACTATCTTTTGAATTTCAATTTAAATATCCAAATTCTAATTAAATTTCAAATTCAATTTAAAAATCAAGTTGATATATACATGTATTTAAACAGATACAATTTCAACTTATATAAAAATAATTTCATACAAATCTATATATATACAACACGATTTATTGTTTAAAATAAGAATTTTATCAATTTTAATTAATTTATTAAAAGAGGTTATCATATTTAAATTTGTTTGAAATTCCGGGATATCACATAATAAATATATGAATGTTAATCGTAAGTGATTGCTCACCTTTCGAGGCTAGAGAGAATAGACAATGAAATGGGTTACGGATCCAAGCATAAATTTCGAAGCAAAGCACGATCGACATGAGTTCGATGGACAACGCTGATAAATAGGAATTGATGAAATCTAATTAGAACTAGGTCGATGATGATAAATGGTATAAGTGGACACATATATATATAACTACATAACTATATATATAATCATATACTAAATTCACACACATTTAAATTAAACAAATACTTATATACATACTAATTAAACTGGATAATATTTACACATTAAAAATCTATATGTATACATAAAATCAAAAATTAATATCCAAATAAATTTAAAAATCAATATTAAACATATGACATAGGAATCCATATATTATATTACAAAATCCTTCCTTGATTTAAGACACCTAAAATTTAAAATCAAAAAAACACACACACACACACACATATATTATTTAGAACAAATATGTAAAACCAATATGCTTATGAAATCAACATAAGATTTCATATATGAGACTTTGATTCCAGATATTTGTCAACTTGAATCCCAGAAGAAATTTTATAATATATCTAATGAAATATATATATATATATATATCACTATATAATCATGCAGACAAAAAGTATATGCTAATGAAAAATTTATATACGATACATATATATACACTTTTATATATTTTTCAAGTTAATATTTAAGTTCAGGCAACACGACATAAAATTTGAAACTGAGTTTACCCAACATATATAATATATAACACATGTAATACTAGACTGCAAAAATCTATAAAATATAATAATCAAATATACAGTTCATGAAGCTGTTTTACAAAATATTCGATTTTACTTATACAATACATATCATAGTTACACATACCAGAGTATAATAATTAATGCAGCGGAAACAGTATGAATGTGGTGGAATACTATAATAAATAATAATAATAATATAAATCTTCGTCTTCGTCCTCCAGAGCTAAAGTCCTCGAATCCTGAAATGCTCACGCTGACCCGAGCGAATTGAAAAGACAAACACTCGAGTCAGAACTAAAAGATCTTATGTAAGTTAAATCAATAAGAATACATATGAGTGGAATGACATCAGAGATGTTTACGGGATTTGACATCTCCTATACAGTGTCTAACGTGAGTGCAGTAACTTAAGAGATGCTCGGAATTCAGATCTCCTAAGGATCCGTTAAACTATTTACTATGTAGTAATACTTCGCTATTATAATAGTGTCTATTAGTAAAATAAATTTACTTTAAAATAGCGTTAAGGAGTGACCCAATATTCCCCTTAACACTTAATATATTCCCATAGTCTATACAGTACCGTAATCTCCCCCGTACTGGATGTCGTCAGAGGGCACTCCATAGGTATGGTACAAAATAGAATTGTATAAGGCGCGCTAGGGTAGGTGACACGGCACAACTAGGCAATGCCAGGGTAGATATACCAATTACGCATCCGGGCTGGTGGTAACGCATAGCCGCAGCTACCTCCCACCTCGAGCCACACCCCCAAATCAAAAGTCAAAAGTGGCCACCGAATCAATCCAAAAGTCAGAGTATAATATCGAAAGGATGTGTTCGATAAGAGGGGCTACCTCCTTGGCCCGAGAATCGCTCCTGTTTTAGCCACCTTATGCCAACTCACGGGAGTCGGGTCCACGTATATACCTTAATAGAACATCGCCGCCAGACTACTTCATTCTAGAATCTTCATCGCGTACACGGTTGTTAAAGTGGTTTTCGGAGTTGGCAAAGAGTATGAAAACTTCTGATCCCGGTCTCTTTAACAACCAAACGTTATTATAACACCGCGGTCATCTCAAAAACAGTTTATACTTTTAAAACCAGAATAAAATATCCATTACAAAACCATATAAATACGATATCATTTCTGTTTTAAAAACCCAAATCATATGATATCATTTTTTCAAATATATCCTTTTTCAAAAATCATAACGCTTTCAAAGTTATAATATTTTTAAACCAAATGCTTGAAATATAACCTTTCAAAACATAAAACTTTGAATTTCATAACTTTGAAACACACTACACCACTTAAATGGTTTAAATATTTAATTACTATATATAGTAAAATAGCTTCTTCACCTTCACAAATTAATTCCAATATGGATTTTATATTCCCAAATAAGCCAATATAATTTCCATATATTTCAAAGCTTTAATTATCCCACCATTTCAAAACTTATTCTTTGATAATTTTATATACATCAATTTCAACTACTATTATTTAGATTTGAAATGTTTACTAAATAAATCAAATATCATTTTAGTAAAACCTTTAGACTTCAAATAACTGGATATTCTTTTAATTAAATTAACTTGATAATATTCATTTAAATCAATTTGATATTGATTTAAATCCTCTAAACAAAGTCAAGTTATAAAATCATACCCTTTAAATCTCAATTTATTTACATTTCAAATCAAATTTTTCGAGGATAATTCTTAAATACTTTAATTCAAATCAAATTCACATTTATCTTCCAACCTTAATTTTATTTGAGTCATTATAAACTCTATATACAATAGAATTTAAATAGATACTTAACCATTTTATATAAAAGAAATCAAACTTTATTATTAAACTCATTTTTATTAATCAGTTTTATGCATAGCTTAAATTCAAGAATTTAACTATATATATAAAAAAATATTTATATAACATGAAAAATTAATATTTATTAAACCGTATATTTCTTCCCAAAACCATAGAAATTCATTTCAAAAATAAATTTATATATATACCGCGGTGCCTGTATATAATTTCTATCATATGGTCAAGTGATACTGATATTTATCATTTGAATCCGCAATTTAAAATAAAATGCGGTTATATATCATTTCAAACTGCAATCCTGAATCAAAATCAATGCATAACAACTTGCAGATTATGATGATATAAATAAAACATCCATTCATCCATCATAAAATCATACATCCATCACAATCATCATACAAAACAATCAATCAATATCAATATATAACTGATAATGTAACAGGTAATTAACTGGCAGTTATATTCAAAAATAAATTAAAAAATGATTTAATTTAAATAAATGCAATAACTGAGATGATGATTAAGATATACGAAAAGTCATAAATAAATGCATAATCACAACAAAAATTTAATTTAACAAACATAAGAAATTTTAGAAGTTGTGAGTGGGTTAAAACACTCACCTTTTGGATTTAAATTGAATTTAAATCCAATTTAAACCCAAAAAATTGAATAGTCTCCAAATCCGTCCAAACCAGCGTCAAAGTCTCCAAAATTCAGATACGATCCTAACAAAAGAAACCGCGCGTAAAACAGACCTCGTATGTGAGAGTTATACGTGTTAGAAGGTTTGAAATGAAAATAAAATAAAATAAAATAACTCTACCTGCCACGTCACCTTCCTTCTCCCCTCACTCATGCATCAACAGATGTTCGAACCCATCCAAGAACAGTCAACTTCGATTTTGTCCGAAATATCCACGCACCTCAGGCCACCAGGATGTCCCCGACCACCTCTAATCCCCACGCCTCGCCGAGACGCATCGACCGGTGCCCACGAAAACCCCTCCGATCGCCTCCAGTACGCATGCCACGCCACCTATCGTGAACCCTAATCCACCAAACGGCGGCGATCCGACCATCATCAGGCCATACAAACTGCTTGGATGGAATCCCCTCGCAAAACTCTACAAAACCTAGAAACGATTTCCCGATCAGACGAAGTTCATCGTCGAGCGAATGAACGACCGAAAATGGTTCATCGATTTCTGGCTAAACAGTGACCCAAATTGGAAAATGAATTACAGATATGGGTTACTCTCTTTGAGAGCTTCGATATATATTTTTTCTGAATTTTTTTGAAAAGTTTGGAATTTTTGCTTTGGATTGAAATTTGATTTGTGTTTGGATCTAGAATATGTTTGTCTACCATTGAGGAGGAGAGATAGTTGAAATGTACGTACAGACAAATGAAAAATAGGAGTAGGCTAGGGTTTATAACCGGGTATTTATAGGTAGGGTTGAAATAGAATATATGGATCGGGTTGAATATACGCGCTAACGACAAAGTGCCCAAAAAGCCAATTTCGACTTCGGAATGAAATTCGGTCAACCCATATATCAAACTAGATGTTTTAAAATATTTTAAACGCAATGGAAAAGGTTTCAAGTCTAAATTCCATCGTATGAAGAAGTTATGTTAAAATCAATATTTTTCTAATTAATTTCAATTGATTTCAATTTCATTGATTTCAAAGCATTTCAAGTTCGTACGATCAAATGACATGTCTGGTCGCTACGAAATTTGAAATCCTACTATAATTCACCGTTACGGATCCGATGAAACTGGTTTCGTCGAAATCCGAGTCAGTGGCCAAAATGGCTATTTTTACCTTAATTAAAAATCTAATATTAAATTAATTAAATCTAGTTTTAAATCCCAGTTCTATAATTGACAATTTTTATCATTTTTATATTTCTCAATCATTCACATGATTTAAACAAATTTAAGTGTCAATTTTGAGTTGACTAATTCACCAATTCCAATGTTAACCTCAATTTCAATATTCAATTTCAATTTCATTAAATTTAGAAATTATAAAATAAAACTCCAAAATCCAATTATTAAATTCTTAACCCTTGTTATTCGAGTCTTATTACAATAAGAATATAGCTAACATTACTTTTAAATCTTGGTTCTTAATATTCACCCATTTTAACTTAATTCCAATTAACGTACAAATTAAATTACCTTTAATTGCAATTAATCCTATGATTACAATTTAAATTCCAAATAAATTATTTTTATTTGATTTCAATCTTTATAACCCATCCTCTGATTTCAAATAACATAGTAAATGCCGGTTTTACATTGCATTACTTAAATATACTCAATTTCCTTTCTTTATTGTGTGTTAACTAAATATTCCACTAGTATTGAAATTTTTGCTAAATATACATTTGCATTACTTCCTTTATTGGGATTCCATTCCACTTATTTATAGTCAACTTATATTATCATCACTACCTTTCATTTTAGTTATAAATTCATTCATAAGCCATTAACAATCCATTATTACCAAATATTACCTTAAATCCACCCTAACGTAATATTTAATTCCATTTCTTGCAATAGGTTTCAATTAATAGTGATTGCGCTAAATTAGTTTGCATTAACGTTACCCATATTCCCTGTAACACATTTTATATATTCCAGCATTCTATACAGTACCGTAAGTTCCACCAAACCGGTGGCTTACCCAAGGGCACTCCATAGCTATGGTACAAACCAAACTCAAAGAGGGCACGATAAGGCATGTGACAAAACACGTGAGGCAATGCTAGGGTAGGATTATACCATTTGCACTTCCAAACTGATGGTAACGCATAACAGCTACTATCGCCCACCTTGAGACACACTCCAAAATCAAAGGTGACCCAATAAAATCACAAAGTAATAGAATCGTATCGAACAAATGTGCCTTATCGGAGGTGCAACCTTACTTGGCCCGATATATCTCCTATTTTAACCACATCAAGCTGACTTGCGGGAGTCAGGGCTACATTAATACCTAGATAAAATCGTCGTCAAATCATCCTACTTTATTTTGGAATCTCCACCACGTGCATAGTTGTTAAAGTGGTTTTCGGTATTGGCAGAGATTATGACAATATCAGATCCCGATCTCTTTAATAACCAGACGTTTATTTAACATCGTGGTCATTTCATTTCCAATTGTTCATATTTCATATCAAAATATCATATTCTTTTCAAAATCATATCACTTTCGAAGTCATACACACTTTCGAAATTGTATTGACTGTTGAAATTATAACCACAAAATAGTTTAAACCATCTTATCAAATATTTGCGTTTAAACCCATTAAATCTAAGTCATAATAGTCCCCACTTAAAAATTTTGAATATTTAAAAGTAGATTTTTTATATATTAAAATAGTTTATACTTAAAATAGGCTATATATAAAATAGTTATATATTAAAAATAGTTTATATTAAAAGAGTTTATATCAAAAATAGTTTCAAATTAGAATTGTTTCATCTAATTCCTTAAATGGATTCAAATCGACTTTGATTCCAAAATTCAATTTAAATCAAACTCAGTTCATCAGTTACAATTCAATTCAAATTCTCAATAAAACCATTTTTTATTTATATCGATTTTAAATACAGGTTTGAACTATAAATTTAAGCCATTTCAATTTCAATTGGTTTTAAAGTTTAAACATTCAAACATCTACAATAATTCAATTTGATAAATTTCATTTATGTTTCTAACTCAACTTAAATTTTATTTTAAATTTGTAATATCCACTTAATCATTTTCATAATCATTTAAATAAAATCCCCGATTATAAATTCAAATCATAATTAAATATTCGATCTTAGTTTTATTTAAATTTGAGATATTCATTTAATCATCTTTAGATAAACATTAATTTAAATCGCGAATTACAGATTTAAATAAAAATTAAATATTCACATTCATTTATTTAAATTTGAAAATATTCATTGTTTCCTCTTTAATCAAAATCAAGTTATCAAGTTATAAAACATATCTTTAAAATCTCAATATCAATAAGTTCAAATCAAACCTTATTTAAATTCAATTTTAATTTTTTTTAATTATAATCAATTCTTATTTAATTTACCTTTCCAACCTCCATTTACTTAAGTTATTAAAAAATTCGATTTAACTAAATACATATTCTTTGTATATTGCTAGTTGAATTAAATTCTTAATAAATTTTATTATATTAATTCTTATTGTTAAATCTATTCTAAATCTTATTTTATATATATTTTAAAATAATAAAGTTATAAGAAAAATTTTATAATTTTTACTTTTTAACTTGACTTATAATTTTAAAATATCCAAAACATATAATTTAAAAAATCTAACTTTTACATATATATTAAAATTAAAATCTTTATATTTTTTTAAATCAATACTTATTAAATCCCATATATTTCCTTTCAAACTTTGGAAATCATTTTCAAAAATAGACTAGTGGTGTCCGTATATAATTTTCTTTTTTATGGTCAAGTAATGCGAATATTTATCATTTCAATCAGCAATTTAAATTAAATATTTACGGGTATATATCACTTCAAACCGCAATCCCAAAATTCAAAATAAAATCACTTGAGTTTATCGTTTAAACCCATATCGATTTTTCCATAATCTACAATATCATTCGGGTATGTGTCATTTCAACCAATTGGGAGAACAAATAAAATGACAGCATAAAATAACATAGCAAAACAATGGCAAATATGATCAAAGTTGTCAAATTAAATATGATATCCATATACTAATAGGGTATTGGTGTCAATAATGTCAATTATGATAGGTAAACAAATGCAAATAATAACATATCATATTTAAATGATTTTAAATAACTAACAATTTAAATTTTTAACAACATATTTCAATCGTCAATCACATGAATTAAATTTACTAAATATAAGAATGTTAATGGTGATTGATCGCTCACGTTTCGAGGCTAGAGAAATAACAAAAACAAGATGTAATGTATCCAAGCACAAATTCCAAAGCAGGGCACGATGGACTTGAATGGAAGAAATTCAAAATAAAACTAACTTGATATAAATATAAATGGAAGCAAAATATGTATTATATTTTAAAATCAATATTCCATTTACAACACATATATAAATAAAATCCATACATGCATATATTTTAAAACCAATATAAAATAAATCTTTAAAATCATATTTTAAAATCAATATTAAAGCATATTAACATAATATCTATATATATAAAATCGTTACTTAATTTAAAACACATAGATTTAAAATCAAAGCATATATATTATAAAATCAAAACATATATATATATTATATTCTAAAACTCTATATATATTTTAAAATCAAAACATCAATATATGTCATATATATATAATATTTGTAGTGGAGCCGCCTCTTGTACAGACGGAGGAAGGCAGTTTTGTTGCGCCCTAGGATAGATGGTTTGCAAAGGAATGTGCTGATGCTCCATATTAAATATATACTACAGATACACACACACATATATTCAATATAAGAAGAGAATATGCTGGGAAAACGGCTGTTTGTGAAGGAGGGAAGCAACGCAGAGGGGAGTGGGAAAAGGAAAGTCGATGTCATGTTGCGGTGGAGGTTGGTTGCGTGGCAGAGGAGTGGCTATAGTTGCTTGAGGTCAGGTCGGCTGATGGTGTGACAGTGGACTGGAGAGTTGTCTGACGTGTTGAGGAGGTGAGGGTGTGGTGAGGGAGATGAATGGACTCGGCTAATGATGGATGGGTTGCTCGGTAGTAAAATGAGAGGAGGTGTTGAAGGTGGTCCGGTTTTGGAGTTTGGAGGGGAGATGGGGTAGTGGTTTTCGCTGTAGGATGGTGGCGACGGTCAAGGTGGTTAGAGGTTGGAATGAAGACGTGGAGGAGACAGCCAGGAAAAGCAAGCTAACGCGTGTGCTTTAGGTGGTCGAGCATGGAGGGAAAGTGGTGAGGATCAGAGGTTTCAACAACGAACAAATGAAAGCTACATGAAATTATATAAATATGCTTCTTAATTTTTTATAGAAAAGGGAAGAGGCCGAGACTCTCAGGGAGGAGCCTGGCGGTGATGGCTGTAGCTCGGCTGGTCAAGGGAGAAGGCTTGCGGGTCTGGGAAGGTCAAAAGGCGGGTTAGCAATGGCGGCGGGATAAAGGAGAAGGTCCAGAGGTGTGAATAGATGAATGTGGCTGTGGTTATGGAAGGGAATGTGGCTGCTCATGGCAGGGGAAAGTGGAAGGGAACGATTGGTTTTTGTAGATATGGAGCATCGAGAAGTGCAGGCGGAAGATGGGACATGAGGTTCAGGTTGTTGCGTGGGTTGATCTATTGTGTGAGGCAAGGAGCCGGAGGGGTGAAAGCATGGGATGGTGGCCAGATGTCGTGGTGCAGTGCTCGGGTTGGAGTTGTGGCTGGCGGTGGAAAGTAGAACTGACGTGACAGAGAATGTATGGGAGGCGCACGGCAGTGGGATGGGCATGTTCAGAGCACACGAATGTAAGCCAACATATTATATATATGTATATATATTTATTTAATTTTCTTCTTCTTTTATTAGTTTCTTTTTATAAACAGAAGAATGGAAAACAGGATAAAGAATGGAGAAGAGGGAAGAATGAAGGGGCGCATGCATGTAAATGTTGAACAAATGGGAATAGAAAATGGCAAGCACGGATTCTGGAGTTGTAAATGCTATAGGCTTATTGATTTCAAGCAGTAGAACATGGAAAGACACACAGGGAAACCAAAAGGTCCGGATATGGAATAGATACGGCAAGTCGTTTTGTCAATTTCGCCACGTACCGGAAACCAAAACATATGAATGAATATACCACGGAGATCGGTATGACAAGACGAACAGAACGACATACATGTATTATAGATACTACCATCCTATAAAAAGTCGATATTTTGCCGCCAAAACTGCTGTTAAAACGCCGAAAATAAGATAAACAGAGCTAGAGCAGTTCAAGTTTTGCGAAACAAAATATGATGTCACGCTCAGATAATGATTTACATTTTTATTATATAAAAATATTTAGATTTCAAAATATTTTTTTCATCCAAATAACTGATTTAAATTGATATTGAAAATTACACACCAGAATCAACTTTCATATTTACCAATGAAATTTTGCTTTTTGCTTTGTTTAAATAGACGCATGTCAAATATCAAATTTTCATTGCTAAATTTAATTATCTGTTTTCAAGAAAAATTATGTTAATTATGTTATTTAAATCGTTAAAATTTACGGATCATTATACTCTCATCCACTTAAAACTTTTCGACCTCGAAAAGGAACGAGATAGGAGAATAGAAATAACAGGAAGGAAAGATAGATTCAAAATACAAAATTACAACAATTAGTTCAAAACCATTAAAATTTCATTAGTTTTTAAATTGATTTATGACTCGACCCAAATTTCAACATTCGAAAATCGACATCCATACTTCACCCGTATTCGAATGTCGTAGATTCAACCACTGAAATTCGATTCGCACCGAAGCTTATAGCACATTAAGTATAACAACACAGTGGAAGAAAATGAATATCTTTATTGATATACAACATTTGATACAACACATTGATACAATTGATATCAATATCAGAGATACAAGACCACATCGGAGACAACAGCAGCGGAAAAGATACTATCTTCAATGAATCGAAGAGAAAGAGAGAATCTGATATAATGCATCTCCAATTCCAGAGCTCAAAGACTCCGAGCTCGAAATCGAAAGCTCGAACCACCATCACGTTGCATTACGCAAGGTCGGTAACTCAGTCAGCAATGCGATCGCCAAGATTCAAAGGCTAAAAGCTATCGACTCTACACCTACTATCCGACTATCTGAAAATCTAACTCTAGGCTACCCGTAGGGAAAATTGTAGGCACCCAGAGTTTAAAAATGGAATAGTAAATTCCAGGTCAGTCATGGGACTGGTGCGAGCAAAAAAAAACAGTTTATCTTGAACAAAAGCAACAAAAAGAATTTATAATTTGAAATCCGCAATGCTTTTTGGAAAATGAAACTACCATAAGGCCTCCATGCACACACATAATGCAAGCGCACAATTGGAGGAGATTTCTCCTTATGATAGTCAAACATGCTTGATACGTGAAAATCCTTTTGATATTACTATTAGTGCATAAAGCAGAAAACATTTCGAAAGTATAAATTAATCTTAGCCAGCATAGGTACCATTATATTATGCCTGCTACCACCTGAGGTGGCAGGTTATACAACTTAAAACGTACAGGGCGTGTATTGTTTGATTGGATTTCCAAAAAATGGTCAGGCTAAGGAACTTCCTGGGCCACATGGGTACGCCTCTAGAGGGACCCCCCGAGAACCTTACCGGATTTCTGCCAACACAAGGCCAAGTTCCCTTAAGTAAGTAACACCTACAAGTATGCCCTCTCCGGTCGTTGCTGACCTTTATCTGAGGATCCTCAACACCAACAACCACAAAGTAATAAATTTGCAGCAACCACATAAGTTAAATATCTGGGTTCCATACCATGATACCACCTTTTTATAGAAGGAAATGGACATACCCTAAGGGTGTGACCCTTAATAATCTTGTCGCATCTTTCCTATTTCGACCATTTCCGGGTTGTGAGGTCCGACGAGGTCACATCCCAAAGCTACGCTTTTCACAAAATCCATATTTCGATCAACAAATGATCAGCAGCACTTCGTATACCACATTACCAAATTGGGAATGTATCACTAGTAACCATCAACTACATAACCTCTGAGCTAGGCGTCTCAGAGAAGGGTGTTAAGCTAAGAGAATAAATTCTCCGCCACCAAACTAAAATGTAATTGATAGAAACTAGCTTTAGATCTCAATGTCAGACATACATCCATACAAGTTCATTCTGAGTTCGAACGAAACCGAAGGCACTTCCAAAGAAACCCTTGCAAATCTAGATAATCTCTAATCTCGTCCGGACTCCCCATCACAAAGGGTGACCAAATCTCTATATCCGGGCCATTCGGTGCAGGGACATTCGACATGTAAGACTTGTTGAATATGCGATTATATGATTTTTGTTTGATGATAATAAACATATATATATTCGTTTAAATGTATTTGTTAATGTACTATTTTATTTTTCATAGGTTAAATAAATATTTGCTGAATAAAAATGAATAACACAGAATTTGAATTCAAACAGAAATTTTATTCAAACAAATATTTATTACAATCTTTGAATAGTACAAAGTTCAAGCTCTCACTATATATATACAATTTCAATTACAGTACAATTTTGATTACATCACGATTCACATTTACATTTGACCTCACTATATATCACTCATTCACTCAACTCGTATTTTATCTTCAACTTCACTTTAAATTGAATCCAGCATCTGAGCAATCTGCAAAAATAAATATTGACGCAGTAAAATTGAAAAGGAAATATTTTTGCAGTATAAAATAAAATGTGGATGCTGAAAATAATATTTGCCTCAGTTATTTGGGTTGTTCGTCATCATTTAGTTTTGAATTCATCATACACGAATAGCTTGTGACATACACAGTGTATCACTGTATATGCCACAAGGCCGTGCACACTGATATATACACTTGATAGAATTACAGGGACAGGTGAGCACAGGTCAAACCTAAAACGTCGGGTTCAACTCAAGTGCAATAAAATAATGTCACAATTTTCAGCACAAGGTCAAATTCGAGCTACAAGCTGGATTCAACTCAGGTGAAATTCGAAAATCAAACCAAATGCAATAAAATGGTCGGGAGCAACATATCATACATAGTACACATGCCCATACTCAAGCCAACATGAAACAAGATCAAGTCCAGCTACCACATAAAGAAATAAACACACAAAACATCAATGAACCAACTGTGTATACATGAAGGTCACAATAAAGCATGAAGCATCTCATATATACAACAAACACAGAGGCAACTGACATCAAACCATTTCAACATGACTCGAAGTACAAGTCAATGCAAACATACCAGAACAGCATATAAAGGAATAGCAACAATGCACAAAGGACATAGAAGCAAATGGCACCAACTCGAGATCAAGTTCAAGTTAAGCAACTCAAACTCAACTGGACAGTGCCATCAAAATGAACACAAAGACTCATGCATATTAAAGCACGTGTCAGTAGAGAATGTAATGCACAGGTCTGGACAACATGCATGGATGGACAATCACACATGTATGCAATTAACAGCAATTCATATACTCAATCAAACTACAAATGCAGCAACCAAAACAAACTTCAACCAACATATCAACAACAACAACCATGTCAAACACAGTGCAACTTGAATTCAACAATACATGCATACACACATACAAAAGTATATATGCACATATATGAATTCACTCAGTGCTATCAGAAGTAAAGGACGAAGATAATATTAAGTCATGGAATCGCACGAACAAGTCAAGTATGCTACAACCAGAGAATCGAGCTTCAAAAGTACTGGGTGCGGTGATGAAAAAGTCACAATGAAGTAAATCAAGTGCATAATGGCTGAAGCCAATACACAAATAAAATGCAAAGTCGAAGTTAGGTGAAGACATGAAACAAATTAAAGTTAAGCCAGAAAATCATCAACTAGCCGAAGTCATGAAGCAACAGCTACATGAAAACCAACAGCAAGTGGATATGACCATCAAGCCGCAGATCAATCAAATTCAATTTTACAGATTTCAAACTAGAGTCAGTGCCATGATGACCAAGGCAATAAGTTCGAACCAAGTCAGAAATCATCAAGCCATGGCAATTAAAAATATACAAGTCAAAAAAAATCGAACAGTACATAATTGGAGCCATGAGAAGCAAGTATCAATTTATACGAATTTGATTAAGTCAGAGAAATCATCAACATCCAAACATAATCTAATGGGTGAAGCACGGTATTGAAAAAATCAGACGAACGAAAAACAAGGTAATCGAATCCATATAAAAACCCACAATCATCATCGGCATATGCATTCGAGTTCGAGAATAAATGACAATAATAAACCAATAACTCGAATCATCGATCGAGTTCAAACAATCAACCAGAAAAGCAAAAAGGAAAATAACATACCAATTTTAATTCGAACTCGATCAAATTGAAGTAGCCGAAAGAAATCGACAGAGAGAAAGAAGAAATCGAAGCATCAATCAAATTGACAAAGCCGGCGAGTTCAACACGAAACCCTAACTTTCAAGCAAGCAACAAGGCCGCCATTCTTTTAAAGCAAACCAGGCCGAAGATACAAAAGAAAAAGAAAAAGGGGCTTTATCACTTATTGGGCCGACCTAGTTTACAAAGGCTTTACTTAAATTAAATTAGGGTTCAATAATTTAAAAGGGGTTTCTAATTGTTTTATTGTGTTTTTAATTTGTAGTTTCTTTTTAAACAGTTGTAATTACTAGTCGTGTGACTAGGGGATAAATTACATGGCGTAGTTTGAGAATTCGCAACTGAGTGGCTGAGTTGTGGCAGGGTTTTTAGCGTAGATTTAGGTTAGTCAGTAGCGGGTGTCGCGAGTTTACGTATGTAAGCATGTGACTACTTAATTTCTAGTAGAAACCTTGGGGGCAGCACGTAGGAAGGGTTTTGCCGAAGTTGGGTAAATTCTGTGTCGTTTTATTTCTGCATTTATTATTATATGTGTTGCTATAATTCTGATTTATCTGTGTTGAAATAATTTTATAAGCTTCCGCAATTATTTTTTATAATTAACAGCATCACCCTATTCACCCCTCTCTAGGATGAAATCGATCCTACAATACTTTCGCTTTCGAAAATACCCGGTCTTCACCATCGGTCTTCAAATGCATTCCATAACATCGTATCATTATTCGGAATTGGTTTTATGACATAAAGTTCTCCTCCGGCTAAACCGAATAATGAGCGCTAATTTTAAAACCATATGGATATAGTGGGATCTTAGTTAAGTCACAACTTATTACCCAAAACCTTCCTTTCAAATGGTTTAAATAAATTGCCACTTTAATCTTTAAAATTAAAGATCCACTGTTGAAGATACTCTTCAATTTTAAAACAAGATTCACCAAATCTTTCACAATGATTCATTCATAGCTTTCAAATCTATTTCAATTCCAAATCTTTTATACAAAAGATACATCTTTAAGATCCTCTTCAATTTGAAAACAAAGTTTACCAATCTTTAACAAAGATTCATTCATTTCTTTCAAAACTATTTTTCATTTCAAACTTGAAATCCTTTCAACACAAATAGGAAATCCTTTCTTTATTTGAAAGCTATTATTATTTGAAAAACAAGGGTTTTCGTTTTGGAAAAATTTGATCAAATATGCACAAGTTATAGCCTTTAAAGTATAAATTTGGGTTAATTTTAAATAAATTTGGGCGAATTTTAAATTCCTAAAATAATACATTCAAAATACTTTAAAGATGGTTTCAAAATCCATATATATATTAAACAACTTGTATAAACCTTTCAAACCAAATTTCCCAAACAATTCATGATTTCTAATAATAAAACAGATTATACACCTAAAACAATGAATTATTTCAATCGAGAATTTGATATGTTTCACATTTTCACCGTCTTTCTTCATTTCCAGATAGTTTATAAACAAATGTACTTTAAACTATTTTTAGATTTTAGTTTATGTTTCAACAAACATAATTTGTTCATATACTAAAGTCTATCAGAGATCGGTTAAAGAAATCTTGAATTTTCTTGAATTTGTTTGAAAACCCGTAACTTGAAAACAGAGATATATCTCTGTACACAGATACGTATACACATTCATATATATATACACACACATACATGCATATTTACACCCATGCAAATATATTTCACAAACATTAATCCAATACTGATCACACGCAAACCAAAATGTATATAGGGTTAAGAGTTTGCTCACTTGTTAAATGAAAACAAAGACATGGAAGCTTGATGATGATCTGATTTTATTTGATTTATTTGAGTTGATTTCTAGATTCACTCAAGTTGAAGTAGTTGAATTTACATTGCAGGCTTTGATTTGAAAACTGATCTTTGCATACCATATGATTTGTTCCGGGTTTTGATTAAAATTGAGTTTGATTTATTTTGCTAGCTCTAGTTGAATCAGGTTAAAATAGATGAAGCTATTGATGAATTTTATTTAGTTTTTGATTCCCTGCTTTTGATTCTTTTTCTGGTTTTTGTTTTTCTTTCAAGTTTTAGTTTTAAAATATGAAGATGAAAGAATTTCAATTTCTTTTTCTTTGTTTTGCAGTTTTGTTTCGGTTTGAGAAAACTGAAAATAGCCTGGCTTAATTTCTTTTAATACATGTTTATGTAATTCAATTTCAAAAGGAAAAAAATAATTTTGCCACTTGTCTATCTTATTTACACTTGTGATTGCAACTTATATTTGGGCAACACATGTATGTGCATGTTCTAAATACCCTACAAATGTCATTTATAATAACTTTTATGTTTAAACCCTTAATTAGATTTATATTTATATAGTTTTTACATTTTTAAATGTTTTTAACCCTTAAGTATTTATATTTTTATATCTTAACATATGTTTTTGTTGAAATGTTTTACATTTTAAATTCATAAACATACAATCTATATTTATTCAAGAAAATATGTTTTAAATCTTGTTTATAAATTACTTATAGATTTACATATATATGTTTATTAAAGTTTTTAATAATTCTTGTTTTATATTTTTATTAATTAAGTATAATGAGATAGATTTGTTATATAAACAAATTGTATTTATTTTAAAAGAGACGATCCTTTTATAAATCTTATTTAATTTCAAAATATCTATGTATATATTAAACTTTTTATTCATTTTTGACTTTATATTTATATTCATACATTTTATATTATTTGTACTTATACAACTTTTAAAGAAAATGATTTAAAATTTAATTATACACAAATAAATAATCACATATATTATATATATATAAATCTTATTAAAACAGCCTTGTCAAAATTATTACATAAGTCTCAAACCATAATTTCCAAATATTAATATATATTTATATTAGAAAACAAATTCTTATTAACTCTAAAATAAAAAATTTAAATAAAGATTCAATTTATAGATATATATGTATATTTATTTATTCATTTATCCCTAAATTTTCAAATTAATTCTCAATTAATTCCCAAATTATCCCAAAAATTATATTAATCGCTAAATTAATTCTGGCCTAAAAAACCGAGAATGTTACAGATTCCCCCATTAAGAAAATTCCGTCCTTGAAATTTACTAATATGGAGACAATAAAGAACAGGTGAACGTATCTGAGATAAAGAATTGATTTTTCAGATCAAACTGAATATCTATTCTGCATTTGGCTTACCAAATCAAAACATCAACAATAAATATGAGAATGAACTCATTCCATATCTCACAAGATACTCGGGTCATCTGGTTTACGAATTATGTTGGGGCATCGGTTAGTCGGAAAAGCATAACTAACCATTCATAGAATATATCTGGATTCTAAAGAATAAATAAATAGATACAATTCAATTCAGTTTCATATTTTGTTAACCAATTTATTCCAATTAAAATTTCAAATTCATTAAGGTTAAAATGAAAAGCTGATGAAAATACGAATTAGAAACTTATCTATATGATTCGAAGGGCCACCATCAAAGCTTCTTCTTGTAGCTGCCAAGAAACCATCAAAGAATTGATATCGAATGATGATCAAAAGTGATTGATAGAGAAAGTTGTTTCTGTTGTTGTAGGGTATTGACCATTTATAGTGGTACTCCTCTATACCCCATCTCGTCCTCTTCTTGCACTCATACTTACTATCAGTGAATAATAAGAGAATTTACTGAGGCATTTGGACGGATATCTTAGGGATATTCTCATTCTAGGGCATTCATAACCCTACCTCTAATGAGTCACCAAATGTGTTATACTCTTGAGCTAAAGTTCTTACTCAACCTTCAGCTCTGATACCCAGTTGACACGACTTGAATTTCAGCGTTCGAAAATCGACATCCGTACTTCACCTATATTCGAATGCCGTAGATTCAACCGTTGAAATTCGATTCATGCTGGAGCTTATAACACATTAAGTATAACAACACAGCGGAAGAAAATGAATGTCTTTATTGATATTCAACATTTGATACAACATATTGATACAAATGATATCAATATCAGAGATACAAGACCACAGTGGAGACAACGGCAGCGGAAAGGATACTATCTTCAATGAATCCAAGAGAAAGAATGAATCCGATATAATGCATCTCTAATTCTAAAGCTCAAAGACTCCAAGCTCCAAATCAAAATCTCGAACCACCATCACGTTGCATTAAGCAAGGTCAGTAACTCAGTCAGCAATTTGATCGCCAAGATCCCATGGCTGAAAGCTATCGACTCTACACCTACTATCCGACTATCTGAAAATCTAACTCTAGGCTTTCCGTGTGGAAAATTGTAGGCACCTAGAGTTTAGAAGGGGAACAATAAACTCCGGGTCAGTCATGGGACTGGTGTGAGCAAACAAAAACAGTTTATCTTGAACAAAAACAACAAAAAGAATTTGAAATTTGAAATCCACAATGCTTTTTGGAAAATGAAACGACCATAAGGCCTCCCTGCGCACACACAATGCAAGCGCACAATTAGAGAAGATTTCTCCTTATAATAGTCAAACATGCTTGATACGCGAAAATACTTTTGATATTATTATTAGTTCATAGTGTATAAAATATTTCGAAAGTATAATATTAATCTTAGCCAGCATAGGTACCATTATATTATGCCTGTTATAGCTACCACCTGAGATGTCAGGTTATACAACCAAAACCATACAGGGCGCAAATTGTTTGATTAGATTTCCAACAAATGGTCAGGCTAAGGAACTTCCTGCGCCACATGGGTACACCTCTGGAGGGATGCCCCGAGAACCTAACTGGATCTCTGCCAACACATAGTCGGGTTACCTCTGTAACTAGGTAACGCCTACAAGTATGCCATCTCTGGTCATTGCCGACCTTTATATGAGGATCCTCAACACCAACAACCACAAAGTAATAAATTTGCAGTAACCACATAGGTTAAACATCTGGGTTCCATACCATGACATCAACTTTTTCCAAAAGGAAATGGGCATACACAAAGGGCGTGACCATTAATAACCTTGCCGCGTCTTTCCTGTTTCGACCACTTTCGGGTTGGGAGGTCGGACGAGGTCATGTCCATAAAGCTACGCTTTTCACAAAAGCCATGCTTCGATCAACAAATGATCAGCAACACTTCGTATGCCACATTACCAAATTGGGAATGTACCACTAGTAACCATCAACTACATAACCTTTGAGCTCGTACGTCTTAGAGAACGGTGTTAAGCTAAGTGAATAAATTCTCCACCACCAAACAGAAATATATTTGATAGAAACCAGCTATACATCTCTAAGTGTAAGGTCAAACATATGTCCATACATCCATACAAGTCCGTTCTGGGTACGAACGGAACCGAGGGCACTTCAAAGAAGCCCTTGCAAATCTAGATAATCCCTAATAACGTTTGGCCTCTCCATCACAAACGGTCATCAAATCTCTATACCTCGGACAAGTTTGATTGCGGCATAATGAACGGCCGTGAACAGTTCATCGATTTCCAGCCACACCGAAACCCAGATTGAAAAATGAATCATATATTTGACTTGCGCTCGTCGAGAGCTTCAAATCCATATATAATTCGATATAGTTTATGGAGTTTGATTTCTGAAGTTGTATTTTGAATTGAAATTGAAATTAGGGATCATGGTTTGTCTTCCATTGAGGAAGAGGAGCAATGTAACGACCCCAGTTTTGAGTTAAATTTGAATTGGTAATTTATTTAAATTTTTAAGGATAACTTTGAATTAAATTAGTAATTAATATAATTTTTGGATTAAATTGTGAATTTATTTGATTTTTTCCAAAATAACAAGATATTTGTTTATTTATTTTGATTTTTAAAATGTAATTTGAATTTGAGATTCAAAATAAATATTGAAAATAAATTGAAATTTGGGTTTGAAATTCAAATATAAATGTGTTGAAATATAAATTGGATTTAAAACTATATTTTAAAATTAATAAGAATTTGTTTTCTAATTTTAATATACATATAATTTTAATGTTATATTTTCAATTAATATAAATGATTTGCAAAACAATTGTTTAAAAGTTAAATCCAATAATATACATATGTGTGTTGATTATATATGAGTATATAAGTTGACTTTAAATTGGACTTTCAAATTTAATTTGAATTTGAATTTGAATTTCATTTTAAATTTCAAAAGATAGACATTTTAAAAATATTTGGATAAGCTTTTATTTATACATAATTAGTGTTATTACATTTTCTTTAAAAAGGAATTCATATATACATTTACATAAGAATAAGAATAAATAAATTAAGTAAAGCTTTTTAATCACATTTAAAATAGATAAATAATACAAAGACATGTGTTAATATATTAGGTAATCATAGTAACATGTGTTATGTAATAAACAAGGGAATGTGACAAATGTTAAACTTTAAACAAGTGTAGTTTAATTTTAGTTTTCTTTTATTAAATCAAATTTCAGCCTATATAGAGCATGCATTCTTTCTTTCATTTCTTTTTTCCCATTCTTTTCTTAAGTTAAGAAGAAAACTCAAATCTAAATACTCAAAAGAAATCTGTAGTTCACTTCTTTGAACCAGAAAAATTCAAAAGCTTGTAAATAAACTTCAAATCCTCTCAAACCAAAGCCTGCATGTTCATTTTGAAATCATTAGCCTACATTTCTTCAATCTGGAATCAATTCAAGATCCTGCAACATTTTCAAGTTTCAAATTCAAAACCTAAGATGAATCAAAGCCTGTACATTTTCAAAATCAACTAAGCCTGTAACATCACCTCTGAAATAAAAAATAACAGGCCAGCAAGCCATAAGCCTGCACTTCTTCAATTCTGTTTTGAAAAGCAAGCTCAAATCAAAGCAGATCCATCTGTGTTCAAATGGTTGTCATCACTGCAAGTCTCTGTAATAAGCATTACAGTTTCAATAGCAAGTTTTCTTCAGCATTCAAGTCTAAGAAGAAATGGCAATGCAAGTTTCCACTTTTAAAAACAATTCAAGTTTTCAAAATGTAAGATTGCCTCTGTTCCATGCATGTCAGGTGAGTAACATCACATTTTTAAAACTTAAGTATGGTTATGGTTGCATGTTATTTCTGTGATAAATATTGTATTGTGTGTATGTTTATCTTCTGTGTATATGAATGGATATATGTGTGCATACTATTGTTTTATGCTACAACTGTTTTTTTAGAGCCCAGGTTCATAATTTAGTCAAAAATCATTATCTCATTCTCCAATTTAAGTTAGGACATAAGCTTCAAACAAGATTTGTTTGTTTTATCAATAATTAACGTTTAAAAATTTATTCAAGTTAAAATAATTTTGCATTGTCACTGGAAATCAAGAACAACAGAGCACATCTACTGTAAGTCAAAATTCAAACTTTGTAATTTATTGATCCAGGCTTATAAGCTGAAACCCTAATCAAAACTTGATTTTTAAAAGAGAAATCAAAACATTTAGTAGGGTTTTGAGTTTGCATTTTTGGGTTGACTAGAAAATTGTACTTGAGTAGTTCCTGGCGATCTAGTTGATCTGGGGTGTCGTGGTTCTATTTGAAGGAAGAAGAGTGGTTAGTGACTTGGGGAAAAGTGGTAGAAATGATGGAAGATCACTGCGGTAACGGCAGCAACCAATTTAAGTTTATAACCATAGTTTTTACTAGGTCGGGTATTTTGATTTGCACGAATCCTTTGTTTAATCGAGTTCAACAGAACTCAGGGAGATGGTATAGGAGATGATGGCGATAGTGTAGACGGAATTTCAGAATCTCCGATGGCCGGAGACTCGAGTAGGCGGTGATTCCAGGTTTTGATGTTGTTCCAGTTTTGGGGTCTGACTGCTCGAATTCGATTTCGAGCTACTACTGGTGATCTGACGGTCGAAGTAGGATGCGAGGTTGATCGCCGATGTGAAGAGGTCATCGTGGATGAGTGGAGTGGGTTGAAGCCACCGTGCATGTGCACGGTGCACTTCTTTGTTTCTGGTGAAGTTTAGGTTAGCAGGAGATGTGGTTCTGAGTTTTCTCGATTCATTCTTGTGTGTTGCTCGAAGTCATATGATATTTGGCTCGAAGTATTTTTTAGGGTGGCTCGGGTCATTGTTTGATTTCAGGTTTTACAACCTGACAGTATTTTAAATTTTAAATTGAATTTATAATTTGAAAGCAAAGATTTAATCAAGTTTTAAATCAAAGTTTTAATCTGGATTCAATTCTAATTTATATCCTAGCTTTAAGATAAATAAAGTTTTATCAAATTAAAATGTTTAAACAAATTTAAATTGTTTAAAGTATATTTTAAAATGATTTGAATTTGAAAATGAATTTGGTTTAAACTCTTTTAAATTTCTTTTATAAGATAAGTATTTCTTTAACATGTGACTTAAAAAGGTTTTTAAATTGTTTTTAGTTTTGTTAAAGTTAAATTTATGTTTATTTTGAATCTTAATTTGAAATGAATTTAAAAGTAAATTTAAAAGTAAATTGTTTTTAAATGTTTGTTAATGATAATTAAGTCATTAATAAGAGAAATGTTTCATCTTAAAGTACATTAAGATTTAATGATTTGGAATAAATTAAATTTTTAAGGTAATTAAAGAATAATTTATTAAAATTAATTAATTAATGATTTGGATTAATTAATTAAGTAATTAAGGGTTTAAATTAATTAATTAAAGTTTTAAGTTAATTAATTAAGGAATAATTATTTTGTAATTAAGAATCATTAATTAGATAATTATAAGTTATTAATTAATGATTAGAAATTAATTAATTAAGTAATTAAAGATTAATTAAGTTACAGTTAAGCACTTAATTAATTAAATAATTAGAGATTAATTAATTTGTTGTAAAAAAATCAATTAATTTGTAATTAATAATGATTGATCTAAGACTAATTACTTAAGAAAATAATTAAGGAATTGTTAATAGTTAATGAAGATCATTAACTAAGGATTATTAAATAATTAATTAATGTGATTAATTTTTAAATAATTAATTATATTAATTAATTAAAGATAATTATTTGTGGAATTGTTTATGTATAATTACTTAGTGAAAGTAATTAAAGGGATTAATTACTCAATGTAATTAATTAAAGTAATGTGATTAGTTTAAGTTAATTAATTAGTTTAAAATAATCATTGGATAATGGGTTAAGTATAATTACTTGGTGTAATTTATAAGGAATAATTGCTTAGTGAAGTAATTAATGGATAATTACTGGATGTAATTGATTGAAAGATAATTACTTAGTGGAAGTGATGTAATTAATTAAGGGTAATTAATTACTGAATGTGTGATGCCCCACCTCTATACCCACGCTAGCCAAGGACACTACAGGGTAATGCCGTCAACTAACACGGAGAATAAGGCTGGTTAGAAGCGACCATCTATAGCCTTGCTCTAACTATCTATTGAATACATCGACAATAGACATACCAAGCAGGTCGACATACCCAATGAATACTTAAAACAAAACCATAGGTGGTTGGAGGATCTATTAGAACAGAATATAACAACTCAAATGTAATATACATCACAGAATAATAGATCATCATATACACATATATTGATACATAACAGAGTTTACAAACTGATACACGTCAAGTGGTATAGCAAACCACAATATACAAACGAATTTAAAATAATACATATATCAGAGTTACAATAAAAAGGACTACACAAAAAGCTTTAACAAAAAGGAACAAGCTGGATAGTCCATGCGGAAGCAAAATAGGCTAAGTCCAAATGCACCTAACCTGAAACATCTCGGTCTGACCCGAGTATAAAATACACGGGTCAGTCTGGCTAAACAAATTAGTTAGATGAACTGAACAACAATAACCTGCAAGGTTACAATGTATAACAAATATCTCTAAGGGAGATAACACAATCATCTAACGAAAGATGAGCATAACAAAACAAGCCTCGTATCACCAGCATCTCAAATAAACAAAGGATAAAAATATCCCAAAGCAAGCCAAAAGGCAAATAACAAATACCAATGAAGTTAACACAAGTTCCATAAGGTAATCGTTACATATCATGTTGCTCAAAAGACCAACACCGAAGTGCGATACCTAGGGAATATACATATCAATGAAACATCATAAAATTTGCACATGATCAGTACTGTATAAACAAGGATCCATAAGAGAATGTTCATAAAAATTTGACTTTGAAACTCAAGAATTGGAATATTCATAAAACCAATCCAATCAAAAATCAAATGCATATGAATAAGTAATAGGAATTCATACCCATCACCCATGAAATCAAGAGAAGTAGATGTGAGTTCAAAACTCACCTTTTTACACACAAACAAAGTTGAGAAGCACAACACAAGAAGGAGATTAACCACTCTTCACTTTAACTCTACAAGCTTCAATCTAAGAATAAAACACATATTTCCCCAAATTAGGTTTAGGGAACTCCTGAAATTGAAGAGGAGAAGAGTTGGAGAAGATTAAGAGGAGGCTTACCAATAGCTTCTCTTTGATTTTGGAGCAAGAATTCAAGTTGCAAGAAGAAACTAGGGCTTGGAATTTCTAATTCCTCTTCCTTTCCCCCATTTTCAGTTTTAGCTTAAGTTTGGAGGTGGAAATGAGTGAATGGAAAGAGATGGGCTGAGCTAGGGTATTTAGTTAGCTAGTGGGCTGAACCCAAACCCAAAACCCAACTAGAAAAAGTAGCAAAATTCAACTTACTCCAAACATATCAAAGCTTATACTCAAAAAGATCGCAAACGCCATTTTGGACTCAATGGAGGTGGTTTCGAGTCCTAATTCGGCCATTTGCAAAAAGTAACATTTCGGATCCAAAAATCCGACTAACGACACTATATTTAAATAAAACATTAAAATATATAATCGTTAAATATGTGGGTTGTTACAGATCTCCCCTCCTTACAAAATTGCGTCCCCGCAATTCCTAGAGAAGATACTTGTAACAACTACATACATACAACATTCAAAATAAAAGGAAATAAGCTTGAGACGAAAAGATATTCTCACCATTCCCAAGCAAAGATAGAAACCCCGGATAAGATCGCTCGATATACTCTCTGGTTTCCCAAATACAGTCATTGGGATTAGCGGACCATTAAACTTTAACGAGCGGCACCTCCTTGTTTCGAAGGTGTCGCACCTCCGTGTCAAGTATGCGAATAGGCTGTTGTACAATAGATAAGTCCGGTGAGACCTCAAGCTCTTACAAATCAGGAGAATCAATAACAGAATCCGACTCCCGAAGACACTTTCGAAGTTGAGAGACGTGAAACACGTCATGAATGCCAGATAAATGAGCTGGAAGTGAAACTCTATAAGTCACAGGGCCAATACGTTCAGTAATAGAAAACGGTCCTATAAAGTGAGGAGCCAATTTCCCAGTCGTACTGAAACGCATAACCCCCTTCAAAGGAGAAACACGAATAAAGACAAGATCACCAATCGAGAACTCGAGAGGCTTCCTACGGCTGTCCGCGTAGGATTTATGACGGCTCTGTGCCTCTTTCATTCTCAACCGAATAAGATCAATCTTCTCGGAAGAATCACGAACAAAATCTAGACCAAGAATAAGCTTCTTCCCAGATTCCAACCAACAAGAAGGTGATCGACATGGCCTTCCATATAAAGCTTCAAAAGGAGCCATACCGATACTAGACTGAAAACTATTATTGTAGGAGAACTCTACAAGAGGTAGATGATCCTCCCAACTACCACCAAAGTCAAAAATACAAATACGGAGAAGATATTCCAAGATACGATTCACCCGTTCAGTCTGTCCGTCAGACTGTGGATGATAAGCTGTGCTAAAATTAAGCTTTGTTCCCAAAGCTTGCTGAAGACTCTGCCAAAAATGACTCGTGAATAAAGGATCATGGTCACTCACAATAGAACTAGGAACACTGTGAAGTCTCACGATTTCCTTGACAAACAACTTAGCCAAATGCGAAGCAGTCCTATTAGACTTAATAGGAACAAAATGAGCAGATTTAGTGAGGCGATCAACAATAACCCAAATGCTAGAATGGCCTGATCTCGAACAAGATAGGCCGTCAATGAAATCCATAGAAATCTGATCCCATTTCCACAATGGAATCTCTAGAGGCTGAAGAAGACCCAAAGGACGCTGATGTTCGGCCTTAATACGCTGACAAGTTATGCAGTTACTCACATAACTCGCAAAATCGCGCTTCATGCCTTCCCAATAATAAAGACGACGCATATCGGCATACATCTTACTACTACCAGGATGAATGGTATACTTAGAACGGTGACAGTCATCAAGAATGTCATGTCTAAGTGCAAAATCAGAAGGCACAAAAAGACGGTTCTTCTTGCGAAGACACCCATGAGAATCAATGTTGAAATCCGCAACGCCTCATCACAGGATCCAGACTCGCAAAGCTGAATAAGATACAACAAATCAGGATCACGCAGTTGGGCATCGACAATACGATCCAATAAAATGGGTCGATCTCCTAAACTAAATAATAGAATAGGAGAATCAGAAGATGAACCTCGATCACGAATTTCACAGAAACATAGAGTCTCAAGAATATCCCATTCGACAAGCATCATAGAAACAACAGCTGAATGTTTGCGACTAAGCGCATCAGCAACACGATTACCCTTTCCAGGGGTATACTGGATATCAAAGTCATAGGAAGCAAGAAACTCGAGCCAACGTTGGTGTCTCATATAGAGTTCCTTCTGAGTAAACAAATACTTCAAGGATTTATGATCGGTACAGAGAATGAAGCGCTCGCCCAATAATAGTGTCGCCAAATCATCAAGGCAAAGACAATGGCGGCTAACTCAAGATCATGAGTGGCATAGCGAACTTCATTCGGGCGCAGTTGCCAAGAAGCATAAGCAACTACCCGATCCTTCTGCATAAGAACAGCACCGAGACCACTACCACAAGCAATGGTGTAGACAACAAGATCTTGATTCCCCTCGAGAACCACCAAAATAGGAGCATAGTGAGAAGTTCCTTCAATGTTTGAAAGGAAGCTTCACACTTGTTGGACCAAATAAAACGAATGCCTTTCCGACTAAGGCTGGTGAGAGGAAGCACAACACGGGAAAAATCCTTAATGAACTGACGGTAATAACCCGCCAATCCAAGGAAACTACGAATCTCATGAACATTCTCAGGCCTCTTCCAATTCTGGATGGCTTCGATCTTTGAGGGATCGACAGAAATGCCATCGGAAGATACAACATGGCCTAAGAACTTAACCCTATTCTCCCAAAAATGGCACTTGGAGAATTTGGCTCTAAGCTGATGATGACGGAGAGTACTCAAGACAATTCTCAACTGATTAGCTTGCTCAGCTTCAGACTTAGAATAAATAAGGATATCATCAATGAAGACAAGGATGAACTTATCGAGATATTCCCGGAATACTCGATTCATGAGGTCAACAAAGAAAGTAGGAGCGTTCGTCAACCCGAACTACATAATGAGCCACTCAAAAGAACCATAACGAGTGCGAAAAGCGGTAAGAGGTATGCTATCATCTGCGACCCGTAACTGATGAAAACCCATGGCAAGGTCAAGCTGAGAAAAGACCTTAGCACCACTCAATAGATCGAACATATGATCAATCCTAGGCAATGGATACCTATTCCTAATGGTTAACTCGTTAAGCTTGCGATAGTCAATGCAAAGCCTAAGAGTTCCATCGGTTTTCTTCACGAAGACGACCGCGGATCCCCACGGAGAAAAACTGGACTGAATCAACTGCTTGGACTCAAGCTCTAAAAGTTGCTTCTAGAGTTCCTCATTTTCCTTTGTAGACATCCTCGTGGGAGGACGACTAACTGGCTGCGCCTTTGGAATGAGATCAATGCGGAACTCAATTTCCCGCTTGGGGGGAAAACCCGAAACAGGTTCAAAAACATCAGAAAAGTCACAAGCAACAGGAATACGAGATATATCATCATCATCTCGCGAGTTAAGAGAACATAAAGCCATTTCGGAATTATCCACATCCCGAAGAACAAGTGATACTGAGTAGGCGAATTCAGGTGCGAAGATACAAAATTCTCTCCGAACAAATAATCCTGGCATCATATCTCACTAGCCAGTCCATTCCCAAAATCATATCAAATCTCAGACAAGATATAACGTGCAGATACGCACGAAAAGAAAAGCCACATAAAACAATCTCAACATCATCACAAAGCATACTAAGGGTCGCGGATCCCTCAATAGGATTCGCAATCCTTAAAGAAGTAACCAAAAAAGAAACATCCAAGGATAAATCATCAACGAACTTTTTCGATACGAAAGAATGTGATGCACCCGTATCGAAAAGAACTCGAATACTATGATCATGAAATAAAATAGAACCTTCCAAAATAGATGGAGACATACCTTTGGGCTGAGAAGGACCTTCACAAGCCTTGGCAGCATAAAGCTTGCTAGACTTGGCACCAGCCGGAACAGTAGGGCAAGTGAAAACATGATGTCCTTCCTTCTTTCAATAACGGCAGAAGAGAGGCTTGGAACAAGCTCGAATCATATGATCAGGAGAACCACAATTGAAACACTTCCGAACGAAAGGTGATCCAGAAGACTGAGGCTGACAACTAGAACCACCAGTCTTCTTCTTCTTAGAAGGAAAAGACCTGGACTTCTGGAATGGAAACTGCTTCTTGTTGGGCTTCCTGGAAACCTCAACATCATCACCACTATCACACTCCTTCTCGACGGCTTCAAGATGAAGTGCAGAATCAACAAACTCCTCAAAAGATAGCTTAAGCTGGAGCAACAAAGACTTCTTAAGATATTTCTTAAGACCAGAGACAAACTTTAGATTCTTCTTATAAGAAGTGCTAATGAATTCAAGACCATACTTAGATAAAGCCTCGAATGATGCAACATACTCAGAAACAGAAGATTTCCCTTGCTTTAACTCAAGGAAGCGACGGGTCAATAAAACTTTTTCAGATTCAGGAACGAACTTGAGTTCAAATCGTCCCCGAAATTGAGTCCAAGAAAGAGTAGACTCATCAATTTCGGCTACAAGAAGCTCATACCAATCAAGAGCACGCTCTTGTAATAAGCTAGAAGTTACAAGAACTCTATCATGATCAGAAAGATCCATGCGAGAGAAAATACGCTCGCACGTGCGAAACCAAGCTTGGACTTCAAGAACAGACTCGGAGCCTTTAAACGGCTTCCCTCCAAGATGAACAAAATCACTACACTGACGTGCAAAGGCAGACTTGCGAGGTGGAGATACTCGAGGAGGAACTGGAGGCTGAGTGCTCCTAAAAAATTCCAAAAACTGATCGGAAGACATATAAACGCCATCCGGATGTGAGCCACTGGATTGCCCAGCATCCGAACGTCGTCCTCTGCCTCTTCCAGCCATACGCTGAAAGTAAGATAAGAACAAGATTATCCACAAGGTAGATGTCACTAATTCAAAATGTGGAATACTACGGAACAAAATGCATTCCTAAACGTATTCCCACATTCTATCTACCACCAAGGCACAAAAGAAATATAGAGGCACGATGGTTCAAAGATTTGTATCACTTGTACGCTTTGATGTACCGGAATATGTGCATCTATTCTGTGTTTATCATATTTTTTTATGAACACAACTCCGATACCAAGCTATGACGCCCCACCTCTATACCCACGCTAGCCAAGGACACTACAAGGTAATGCCGTCAACTAACATGGAGAATAAGGCTGGTTAGAAGCGACCGTCTGTAGCATTGCTCTAACTATCTATTAAATACATCGACAATAGACATACCAAGCAGGTCGACATACCCAATGAATACTTAAAACAAAACCATAGGTGGTTGGAGGATCTATCAGAACAGAATATAAAAACTCAAATGTAATATACATCACAGAACAGTAGATCATCATATACACATATATTGATACATAACAGAGTTTACAAACTGATACACGTCAAGTGGTATAGCGAACCACAATATACAGACGAATTCAAAATAGTACATATATCAGAGTTGCAATAAAAAGGACTACAAAAAAAGCTTTAACAAAAAGGAACAAGCTGGATAGTCCATGCGGAAGCAAAATAGGCTAAGTCCAAATGCACCTAACCTGAAACTTCTCGGTCTGACCCGAGTATAAAATACACGGGTCAGTCTAGCTAAACAAATCAGTTAGATGAACTGAACAACAATAACCTGCAAGGTTACAATATATAACAAATATCTCTAAGGGAGATAACACAATCATCTAACGAAAGATGAGCATAACAAAACAAGCCTCATATCATCAGCATCTCAAATAAACAGAGGATAAAAATATCCCAAAGCAAGCCAAAAGGCAAATAACAAATACCAATGAAGGTAACACAAGTTCCACAAGGTAATCGCTACATATCGTGCGGCTCAAAAGACCAACACTGAAAGGCGATACCTAGGGAATATACGTATCAATGAAACATCATTAAATTTGCACGTGCTCAGTACTGTATAAACAAGGATCCATAAGAGAATGTTCATAAAAATTTGACTTTGAAACTCAAGAATTGGAATATTCATAAAACCAATCCAATCAAAAATCAAATGCATATGAATAGTAATAGGAATTCATACCCATCACCCATGAAATCAAGAGAAGTAGATGTGAGTTCAAAACTCACCTTTTTACACACAAACAAAGATGAGAAGCACAACACAAGAAGGAGATTAACCACTCTTCACTTTAACTCTACAAGCTTCAATCTAAGAATAAAACACATATTTCCCCAAATTAGGTTTAGGGAACTCCTGAAATTGAAGAGGAGAAGAGTTGGAGAAGATGAAGAGGAGGCTTGCCAATAGCTTCTCTTTGATTTTGGAGCAAGAATTCAAGTTGCAAGAAGAAACTAGGGCTTGGAATTTCTAATTCCTCTTCCTTTCCCCCATTTTCAGTTTTAGCTTAAGTTTGGAGGTGGAAATGAGTGAATGGAAAGAGATGGGCTGAGCTAGGGTATTTAGTTAGCTAGTGGGCTGAACCCAAACCCAAAACCCAACTAGAAAAAGTAGCAAAATTCAACTTACTTCAAACATATCAAAGCTTATACTCAAAAAGATCGCAAACGCCATTTTGGACACAATGGAGGTGGTTTCGAGTCCTAATTCGGCCATTTGCAAAAAGTAACATTTCGGATTCAAAAATCCGACCAACGATGATATATTTAAATAAAACATTAAAATATATAATCGATAAATATGCTGGTTGTTACAGAATGTGACTAATC
Organism: Allium cepa; assembly: GCA_030765085.1. Lineage (NCBI taxonomy): Eukaryota > Viridiplantae > Streptophyta > Magnoliopsida > Asparagales > Amaryllidaceae > Allium > Allium cepa. The sequence continues at coordinate 679,705,018 of CM060943.1, read as the reverse complement.
AAAGATTAATGAATGTGATTAATTGAGGATAATTAATTGAATAAATAATTAAGGGATAATTACTTAAATGTAATTAAAGAATGATAAATCAAGGAAGATTTGTTAAGGTAGATGATTAGAAATAATTAGTTAATTAATTTATAATTAATTAATGTTAAGTAAGCGGGATTAAAGTAATCTAAGTAATTTAATTAGAGATTAATTAAATTAATTTATCAATCTTACTTATGGATGTTTTGAATTCTATTGATTGTTGAATTGTTTGATATCCCTGATATGCTATGCTTTGCGCTATAAATTGTTTTGATGTGATCTGTGATGAGGTAATTTATTTTATGTGATAAATTTACATTTATTATCTATGAATCTGTGAATGGAGATAAGCGTTATTGGATTATACCGCTTATCAATGATGATGTGCTTAAATTCGTGATGATTGATGTCGTTGCACTATTGTGTAAAACCCCTGGACTACACCTTACACACATAAATATGGATTACACGAGGAAACTGGTTAATCGTAGATTTTTGAAATAATTTTAAAGTTGAATTTTGAATTCAAATGATTTGGAATTGGGTTCAATATGAAAAGTTTTTAAAAAGAAGTTTTAAAGATAAAAGTAATTTTTGAATAACTTAATTAAATTTTGAAATTTAAATAGTTGATTTGAATTTAAATTCAATTTGAAATTAAATTATATGTTTAGAAATTATGGTTTAAAAGAGAATATACAAGTTATAAATGTGTTTATATGAGTTTTTAAACCACTTTACAAGTATTATTCTGGGAATTTTAATTTAACACAAATTTTATACCTAAAGAGCTTTAACTTGTGCAAAGGTAATCGGATTTTTTCGAAAACAAAACTATGTTTTTTCAAATAATAAAAGCTTTCATATAAGGAATGAATTTCCAATTTGTGTTAAGAGGATTTCAAGTTTGAAATGAAAATGGTTTTCCAAGTTATGAATGAATCTTTGGAAACGGTTTTGAAAGCTATGAATTGGATATTGATTTAAAGATTAGATGAGTTAACCCAATTTGAAATGAAAATTGTTTTGAAATATGTGAATGGTTCTTGGTGAAACTGGGTGAACATTGTGAAATGAATCTTTTTGTTTAAAAGTTTTGAAATTAATTTGTTTAAACCATTTGAAAGGAAAGTTTTGGGTTTTAAAGTTGTGACTTAACTGAAATCACATATCCATATGTTTTTAAATATTTCGCTCATTAGTCGGATTAGCCGGGAGAGGACCTTTTGTCATATATCTCATTTTGAATAATGATACGACGATATGGATAGCATTTGAAGACCGGTGGTAAAGACCGGGCATTTATGGAACGATAGGATAACCTATCGAATGACTCTACACTGAGTAGCTACGGTATAGAGATCTCCATATGTGATGGGGAGTTCGATCGGGATTGCGAATACCTGGATTGTAAGGGCTTCTTTGGAAGTGCCTTCGGTTCTGTTCGAACCCGGAACAGACTTGTATGGATGTGTGTCTGACATTACACATTGAGATGTAAAGCTGGTTTCTATCAAATATATTTCTGTTTGGTGGCGGAGGTTTATTCTCTTAGCTTAACACCCTTCTCTGAGACGTACGAGCTCAGAGGTTATGTAGTTGATGGTTACTAGTGATACATTCCAAATTTGGTAATGTGGCATACGAAGTGCTGCTGATCTTTTTTTGATCGAAGCATGGCTTTGTGAAAAAGCGTAGTTTTCTGGACGAGACTGCACAGGATCTCACAACCCGGTAATGGTCGAAACAAGAAAGATGCGACAAGGTTGCAGGGGTCGCTCCCTAGGGTATGTCCATTCCTTCTGGAAAAGGGCGGTATCATGGTATGGAGCCTAGATACTTAACTCATGTGGACATTGTAAATTTTATTACTGTGTGATGTTGCTTTGTGATTGAGGTACCTCGGATAAAGGTCGCAAACGACCGGGGGGGGGGGGGCATATCTTTAGGTATTACTCCCGGGCAGGGAGTAAACCGGCCTTGTGTTGGCAGAGAGCTGGGTAAGTTCTCGGGGCGTCCCTCCAGAGGCGTTCCTATGTGGAAAAAGGAAGTTCCTTAGCCTGACCATTTGTTGGAAATCCAATCATCCAATACGCTCCTTGTACGGTTTTAGTTGTAGAACATGCCATTTAACATGGTGGCTATAGTAGGCATACTATAATGGTACGTATGTTGGATAAGATTAATATTATACTTTCGAAATATTTTCCACTATGCACTAATAATACTATCAAAATAATTTTCGCATATTAAGCATTTTTGACTATCATAAGGAGAAATCTCCCCCAAGTGTGCGATTGCATGGTGTGTGTGTCGGGAGGCCTTATGGTAGTTTCATTTTTCAAAAAGCATTGCGGATTTCAATGATTTAAAATTCTTTTTTTGTTTGTTTTAAAAGAAAACTGGTTTTGTTGCTCTCACCGGTCCCATGACTGAACTTGCTTAGTACAACGTGATAGGGGGTTCTCGCTTCGCGTTTGGTGGCGAACGGGAGACTCTTACCCCTACATGTCCCCGGGGAGGGGTTGGTTAACCGGGTAGGTGAAGAAGTCGAAAGGCTGGCCGTAAAAGCAAGGGCAGGGTACCATTGTGAGCCATGGTGAGTCTGGGATGGTTGAAAAGCCTACCGGAGTTTATTATTTCCTTCCTAAACTCTGGATGCCCACAATTTTCCACATGGGCAGTCTAGAGTTGGGTTTTTCAGATAACTAGCTTATAGACGTAGATTCGATAGTCTTTGGAGTCTTCGATAATCTTCTTCAGTCTTTGGATGTCTGGCCTTTTTTAGTACAATTTGATTGGGAGTTTGAGCTATTTCTGGGTTGATGCTTTGAAGATGGAGATTGTTGATTCCTTCTTTGGAGTTATTGTTTGTGATATTGTTCCGCAGTTTTGTCTTGTATCTATGATAGATATCGATATCATTTGTATCACTATTGTATATCATTGGATATTGTATTCACTGGAATTATATGATATACTCTTTTCTTCCACTGAGTTGTTATACTTAATGTGTTATAAGCTTTGGCACGAATCGGATTTCAATGGTTGAATCTACGGCATTCGAGTACAAATGAAGTGACGATTTTCAAACGCTGAAATTCGAGGCGTGACAAGCAACAGAAATTTTGTAAGTACAGGAATGAGAAATAAAAGGGTTGCTAGGGTTTATAACGAGGTGTATATATATAGGTAGTCAGAAATAGAGATGAATGGACATGATTGGTTTGGACCGTTGAACGATAAATGGCCCAAAAAGCCCGTTCTGACTCCGAAACAAAATTGGGTCAACCCATATATCAAAATAGATGTTTTTAAATATTTTAAACGAAATGGAACAGGTTTCAGGTCCAAATTCCATCGTACGAAGAAGATATGCAAAAATCAAGTTATTTTAAATTAATTTCAATTGATTTCAATTGTATTGATTTCAAGGCGTTTCAGGTCCGTACGACCAAACGACAAGACCGATCGTTACGAAACTTGAAATCCTATTATAATTCACCGTTACAGATCTGAAGCTAGTTTCATCGAAATCTGAATCAGTAGCCAAAACGACTATTTTCCAGCTATTTAAATAAATTAATATTAAATAAATTAAATCAAATTTTCAATTCCAATTCTATAATTAGTAATCTTTATCATTTTTGCTTTCTTAATCATTCACAAATAATTTAAACAAATTAAATATCAATTCAAAGCTAGTTGATTTACCCATTGCCGTAATTAGTTTCAATTTATATGAATTCATTAATTATCAATTGAAATTCCAATAAATCCATTTATTCGATTTTAAATCTTGTATTAAATAAATTATTATCAAATGGACGAAATTGACATTGATTCTTGATCTATTACATTAATATTCTTGGATTTCATCTAAATTTCTATTAACGTAATAATTAAATATTAAATTTCATTTAATTACAATTTATCCATTTATTAAGTTTTAAATTAATAAATCTTTATTTCCATTCCTTTAATTCAACAAATTGTCCTATTATGAATAACATTAAAATTATTTTCAAATATTACCTTAATTAACATTAACGTAATATTTTATTTAGATTTATTGCAATAGATTCTAATTCAATTTCTATTTCTTTCAATATTTAATTACTAAAATCTCATTATATTAACAAATTTAAATCGTCAAAAGTTACGGGACGTTACATATTCATTTCATAAAATAAAAATTGGTTGCAATTACTAGGTTAGACTTTAAAATTCCATATTAATTAACTTTAATTATTAAGTTATTTAACACAATTAAAGCACTTTAAATTACCATTAAAACCAAATAAAAATTGTTAAATTACAATCTAAACCAATCATCAACTTATAAAATTTTAACTTGCTGAAAGCCAATATCTCTTTATATTTTCAATCATCAAATCAAATTTCAAGGTAAAATTTCATATTTTCTAAATATTCAAAATATTTAATAAATTTTTAGGAAAATATTACCTTAAAATATTAACCATGGGCCTGTATAATATTTTCTAACCTAGGTCAAGTGATATGGATATATATCATTTCAATCCGCAATTTAAAAGAAAATCCGGGTTCTATCATTTCAAACATGCAATCCCAAGTAAAATAAATACAATAAAAAACAATAAAATCACTCGAGCCTATCATTTCAGCCCATAGTGATTTTCCTTATTCGAAAGCCCATTCGGGTATGTATCATTTCAACCCATAGTGATAGGGAACATGCAGTGATACAGCAAATAAAATGAACAGTACAATATAACATATCATATCAGATGATGAAACAGTTGTACAAACGGCATTAAACATCATATAAATATGTTATAGGCATGTATGAACATAGCACATTAATTTATACAATTCACTTGTCATTATTTCACAATAATATAAGTATGTAAGTCTAGAGTGATAACTCACCTTTTAAAAGCCAGAATTGACAAATTCAGAATAAAAATCCAAACTCTGCAAAGTACGAAAAAGCATGACAAAGCACAATGCAAACTAGAGTGGATGAAGAGTCAGATCCAAATCATGTATGCAAATAAATATTGCATATATAAGAATATGATTCAATACAAAAGAATAGAGGTAAAAACAAAGGAAAAATAACGAATCAAAGTAGCATAACTTGCCTTAATCAATCAGTGGCTTGGATACACCACATATGGGTTCAACCATCATCTTGTGTTGCCTGGTCATGATGGTTAGAGGCATGCTAGGAGAAGATGGAGGCCGAGCCTAACTTGAAGGAACACAAAGAAAATAAAATGAAAAAAAAGAGGATAAAGAAGAAGGAAGCCATACTTTAGATCTTGTATATTTTTTTTCTTCACGCAAATGAATAAGATGAGGAGATGAGAAACTTTGTACGTGAAAAAAAATAGATGGTGGCTAGGTTTTAGTAAATACACGTACAAAAGAAAGAAATGACAAGAAATAACGAGGCTAGGCAATAAAAGGCAGGAGTTTTAATGGGTTGGGAAATAAAAAGGCAACAAATAACTTGATGTATTTATTAATTTATTTCCTTTGTTTGCACACAGTGAAAAGAGGAGTTTGAGGAACAATATGTATGAGAATTATGAGAAGAATTCACGGCTATGAATGCATGAAGTAATTGGCCATGCAAATGAAAAGGCAAGGGAAAAGAAAAAGGCAACAAATAAACAAAACAAGTAACCTATATCTCTTGAAATTTCTAAGCTATTATTAAAAATAAAATCAATCAAAAATAAAATAAATATATTCAAAATTTATACAAATAGAGTAGAAAATAAAAATTAGAGAAACAAACATAGGGAAATAAAATATAGAAAGTCATTGCGTGTAAACACTGTATTTTATCTAATTTAAAAAGCATAAGTTTAAATCCCTAATAAATCCATATATTTGATTTCTCAATTTTGTTATTGAATCAACTATTAACTTATACTTTTATGGGTAATATTAACATTGGTTTATATACTAATACATTAATAACCTCCCAATTCATCCAAATTTCACTTTACATAGAAATTAATTTCATTTACCTACAATAATCCATTTTATTATAGATTACATTCCAATTAAATAAAAATTGCTTCCAATTATTTGAATTAGTTTAACTGCCATCTTTATAATAGGTCCATTATTACATATACCTAGTTGCATTAGTTTTATATTCCATTACACTAGTCTACTCCTATTTTCATCTTAATTTTGTATTAAATGTTACATTTCTAAATGTGAAATTTGTCAATTGTACACATTAATAAAGGTTAAAACCAATTAATTAATTTAACTTAGTTCCATTCCTTTTACCATTTTATAAATTTACATTTCTATTTAATTCATACATTCACACCTTCTGTTACTACATTAATTATCATTAATGACATTAAAGATTTATTATTTATTTTATAGACTAAATAGGCAACTTGTAATAGCTGTTACCATTACCCTTTAATTTACACTTAAGTTTATTATATTCAACTAATTATTATAATTACCTACCTAATATTGAATTCATTCAATTACTATTAATTATACTAATTCATTTATTTATACACCACTTACCGTTAATTACTTATATTCAAATTTATACTCAAATATAACAGTTACAACTAAATTAATAGACCAATTAAATAGTAACTTACAACCGTTACTATTACTTTAAGTCACATTAATGAATTCATTATTGTTTACAAACCAAATGTTACAATTACTTAATTAACACTGATTTACTTCGATTTATATTAATCATGTATTATCTCATTAATGATTCAACATTCACACTTGTGATTCATTGTTGACAACAAATGTTACCTTTCTTATATACCCTATCTTTATTCAAGAGTCATTTATTTCATGTTATTCCTTTTATAAATTTAAATGTTTGCATTAGTTTTCTTACATTAATTTATAGCAAATATATTAATTTTCATTACTTTACTAAATGGTAATTTCATTTCAATTGTTACTAATTAGTTCTAATTACCATCGTTCAATTTTAAATTAATAATTTTTTTTCATATTAAATTACCAAAACTTCTTAGCTTAACAAATTAAATTATTGAGAATTTTACGGGTCGTTACACTCTCCCCCACTCAAAACTTTTCGTCCCCGAAAAGGAAAAGAAGGGAAAAGAAAGAATTAAGTAATTAATATATCTTATTCAAATACTAACTTTATAAACAAATAAATTTACAAAATTAATTAATCTGTATAAAATATATCGATTTATTTATAAATTCTTTTAACACCATTTTATGCTATATGTTATTCAATTAACCTTTTATTCTATTTACCTCAATTAATCCTTTTTACAACTAAAATTTAAGTGTATAACATTTATAATAAACGCTCAAATTTTATTTATAAAAATCCCTTTTATATTGTATATTATCCAATTATGTTGTTAACTTCTAATAACTAAGGTAAGTTATATTAGAATGTAACAGAATATTATACAAATGAAATTTTCTAATTCAATTATCTCAAGCTTAAATATTTATTCAAAATTTTGATTTCATTGTATATTTGACATTATCCTTTAAGATAATGTTTAAGAATTAGATTTTCGATTAACTTCAAACGATTTTAGAGATAAATAAATATACACAATATATATATATATCAAATCAAATTTTAGAAATCCAAATCCATTTAATTCTCCAAAGCAAGACTACAGCAAAACTACAGAATGGTCTCTTCACTTCGAAAATCGAAAATGAAAGTCGTTGATGCTGCAGTCATCACCGAAATTATTTTCCAGCGACAAAGAAAATAGCACTGATTTACAAATTAAAATTTCTTGAAACAATTTCTACTAGAAATACTTTAATAATACACCCTTAAAGCTTTAAACACAGAGTCTGAAACCATTGAAAATTAAATTCTTAGTTTCTTGTTTTAAATTAATTTAAATTTCCAAATTAATTTATAACCATGTTTTAGTTCAACTATTTATATATGAAACCAAAGCCAATAGTTACAAGACAGAGTCAAATATTATTTCTTAACATCCAAGTCAATTAGCTATCAAAATTCAAAAAATTATACTTATGCATACATAATATAATTATACAAAATTTATTCATTTACTAAATTTGAAAACAATACAGTGTCTGTTTGTTCTTTTCAAGTGTTTTGGAGATCCTATCGTTAGCGTTGATCAGACGAATCGATCGAAAACCCAAATCAATATCAACAACTCAAACAACACACTATATAAAACATTTTAAATACAGATTTACAAATGCACTATACAGGAATAGATTTTCAAAGAAAGGATAGAGATTCAAATTTTATTAATTCAAATCAAAGAAATTTTGATTTGAGGATAAGTTGAAACAAAAAAATAATATGATTAACTAACCGAATAAGGAAATGGATAAGCTTATATAAATTGTGGGCAACTGCGACTTCAAGAATAAGATCGATGCAGAATTCTAAGACAAATCTACATTCGATCTCAAGAGGTAGAATTTGGGATAACAAAAGATATTAGCATCTAAACCAAGGATATAGGAATCTTCGACGAATCAATGCCTATTATAAAGGAGCTTCCCCTTTACAAGTCATTCAGTGGAGCTAAGGGATTCTTCAGAATTTAGAAGAATGCGAATAATGAGGGACAAGAATGTATTTCGGGACCATAAGGAACGTTCTAAAATTCAAAAGGAATCGAGCCAAAAAGGAAGATATTCACACTGGAATGAAAGTGATTCTGTAAATAAATTTACCATAAATGCTAAGTTTTGCCTAGAGCCAACAACTGTACCCGATATTTTCAACCATTCGCATCCGCACATGTCGGACTTGAATAGCTCAAAATACCGAATTGTTAATTTAAATTTGGCAAAACACAACATAAATAGTACATAAATAATCACAGATCACAAATACAGAGTAATAAAATGCAGCGGAAGAAAAGAGATAGTAGTTCAGGAAGCTACTATATAAATACATCAGAGTTAAATAAGCTACAACAGAATTCTTAATATGATAAATCAAGAACAGAGCTTGACACAATACTGGAATCAACTAAATAACTGGAATCAATTGGATAACTGAAATGAAATAGATAGCAGGATCTTCAAGCAAAGCTCCAACTCCGAAGGTGAGTCTCAAATGCTGTATCACTCAGTCTGACCTGAGCGTAAAGCAAAATACAAAACATTCGAGCCAAGACATATATTGTAACAACCCGCATATTTAACAATTATATATTTAAATGTTTTATTTACGTATAGCGTCGTTAGTCGGATTTAGGTCCGAAATGTCACTTTTTGCAAACGGCCGAATTAGGACTCGAAACCACTTCCATTGAGTCCAAAATGGCATTTGCGATCTTTTTGAGTATAAGCTTTGATATGTTTTGAGTAAGTCTAGTTTTGCTACCTTTTCTAATTGGGTTTTGGGTTTGGGTTCAGCCCACTAGCTAACTAAATAACCTAACTCATCCCCCTCTACTTCCATTCACTCATTTCCATTCTAAAACTCTAGCTAAAACTGAAAGTGGGGGAAAGGAAGAGGAATTAGAAATTTCAAGGCCTAGTTTCTTCTTGCAAACTTGAATTCTTGCTCCAAAATCAAAGTGAAGTTATAGGTAAGCCTCCTCTTCATATTCTCCAACTCTTTCTCCTTCAATTTCAGAAAGTTTCCTAAACCTAACATAGAAAAATACTTGTTTTGACCTTAGATCAAAGCTAGTAGAGTTGAAGTGGAGAGTAGTTGGTCTTTTCTTTGCAATTAGGCTTCTCATCTTTGTTTGTGAGTTAAAAGGTGAGATTTTTATCTCACATCTTAGTCTATATCATCTTCGATTGTTAGGTATGAATTCCTAACACTCAATCATGTGCATTTGATTTGGATTTCGATTAGTTTTGTAAATATTCCAATTTTTGGTGTTTTGAAGTCAAATGTTTAAAAATCATAGTTTTGTTGTTTGATCATGCTTTTGGTTATGCATCGAGGAGCATATAGGGTCGGGTAGTCGATTGGCATAAACCCTTAGCGTTGTTGCTCAAACGATTGCAATTTGGTCGAGATTGGCCCTCGCTTAGATAGGCTGGGAAGTGCGGGAAACATGCTCCGGTCGACCGAACTCAGTAAGTCGGTCGGCCGACCTGCTACCAGAACACTTCTCTGTTTCTGGTTCGGCCGACCGAACTCTCTGAGTCGGTCGACGGAAGTTGTAGCCGAAATCTTTTGGGGCTATTTTCGGTCGACCGACTCAGAGAGTTCAGTCGACCGACCTGCTCATGTTTCCCTGTTTTGCCTAGTGTGCATATTTGTTTGTGATTCCAACTTTTATCGATCTAAGTTGATTCCAATTAGTTGTTTATGCATATTTGACCTTGATGATTCCTTTTTGACTTCATCTACGGGTTTTTATAAAATAAAATTTTAAATTGTATTAAAAGCTTGCTTCTCCAATTTATAAATTCTATTTAAAATGCACACACACAATTTCACACTTCGAGCGGAGTGGAAAGGAGATTAAATGGTTAAGTAAAACACGGACCATGAATCCGTGCATTTATCTTTCCAATTAATCCCTGACCTATTCGATTGAGAGTTTTGACCTTTTGGTCTGGTTTACCGATGAGATGAGGTAAACTTTGTACTGCTTTGAGTGTGAAATTAACTAACGGATAGTAAACCGTTTAGTGCGAACGAGTGGTTATGGGACTCACGTTACCACTTTTCGGATTCCTTTTCGAGAGTTGTGACATATTCTGCCAGTTAGTGGTGTCTAGTACTAGGCCTTCGGACCTTCACCACAACGGTTTGTTGCCTTCGGGTGTGTTGCCTTCGGGTTTGCACCTTCAGGTTTATTGCCTTCGGGTGTGTTGCCTTCGGGTTTGCACCTTCAGGTTTATTGCCTTCGGGGGTGTTGCCTTCGGGTTTGCACCTTCAGGTTTGTTGCCTTCGGGTGTGTTGCCTTCGGGTGTGTTGCCTTCGAGTTGCACCTTCAGGTTTGTTGCCTTCGGGTGTGTTGCCTTCGGGTTTGCACCTTCAGGTTTGTTGCCTTCGGGTGTGTTGCCTTCGGGTGTGTTGCCTTCGGGTTTGCACCTTCGGGTTTGTAGCCTTTGGGCTAACGGATCCTTGTTTATACAGTACTGAGCACGTGCAAATTTTCTGTTGTTTCATTGATATGTATATTCCCTCGGTATCGTCCTTTGGTGTTGGTCTTTTTGAGCCACACGATGTATAGCGGTTACCTTGTGGAACTTGTATTACCTTCATTGGTATTTGTTATTTGCCTTTTCGGCTTGTTTTGGGATATTCATATCCTTTGTTTATTGTGTTGCCGATGATATGAGGCTTGTTCTGTTATGATTCATCATTTGTTAGATGATTGGGTTATCTCTTCTAGAGATATTTGTTATACTTTATGACCTTGCAGGTTTATTGTTGTTCAATTTATCAAACTGATTTGTTTAGCTAGACTGACCCGTGTATTTATACTCGGGTCAGACCGAGTTGTTTCAGGTTAGGTGCTTTTGGACTTAGCCTATTTTGCTTCCGCATGACTACTTAGATAGCTTCTTTTTGTTATGGCTTTTTGTATAGTCCTTTTTGTTGTAACTCTGATATATATATTCTTTTGGATTCGTCTGTATATTGTGGTTTGCTATACCACTTGACATGTATTAGTCTGTATACTCTGTTATGTATCTGTATATGTGTATATGATGATCTACTGTTCTGTGATGTATATTACATTTGAGTTGTTATATTTTGTTCTGATAGATCCTCCAACCACCAATGGTTTTGTTTTAAGTATTCATTGGATATGTCGACCTGCTTGGTATGACAATTGTCGATGTATTCAATAGATAGTTAGAGCAAGGCTATAGATGGTCGCTCCTAACCAGCCTTATTCTCCGTGTTAGTTGACGGCATTACCCTGTAGTGTGTGGCTAGTGTGGGTATAGAGGTGGGTCGTCACTGCTTGGTATCAGAGCTGAGTTCAGAACAAAATATGATAAACACAGAATAGATGCACATATTACGATACATCAAAGTGTAATAAGTGATACCAATCTTTGAACCATCTTGCCTCTATTCCTTCCATGTCTTTGGTGGTAGATAGAAACTGGGAATACGTCTAGGAATGCATTTTGTTCCGTAGTATTCCATATTTGGATTGGTGACATCTACCTTGTGAATAATCTTGTTCTTATCCTACTTTCAGCGTATGGCTGGAAGAGGCAGGGGACGACATTCGGATGCTGGGCAATCCAACGGCTCGCATTCGGATGGCATTCATATGTCTGCCGATCAGTTTTTGGAATGGTTTAGGAGCACGCAGCCTCCAGCTCCTACTTGAACATCTCCTTCATGCAATTCCACTTTCGCACGATTGTGCAGTGATTTTTCTCATCTTGGAGGGAAGCCGGTTAAAGGCTCCGAGATTGTTCTTGAAGTCCAATCTTGGATTCGCATGTACGAGCATATTTTCTCTCGCATGGATCTTTCTGATCATGACAGAGTTCTTGTAACTTCTAGCTTATTGCAAGAGCGTGCTCTTGATTGGTATGAGCTTCTTTTAGCCGAATTTGATGAGTCTGCTCTTTCTTAGACTCAGTTTCGGGAACGATTCGAACTCAGGTTCATTCCTGAATCTGAGAAATTTTATTGTCACGTTGCTTTCTTGAGTTGAAGCAAGGGGAGTCTTCCGTTTTTGAGTATGTTGCATCATTCGAGGCCTTATCTAGGTATGGTCTTGAATTCATTAGCACCTCATATAGGAAGAATCTGAAGTTTGTATCTGGTCTTAAGAAATGTCTTAAGAATGCTCCAGCTTAAGCTTTCTTTTGAGGAGTTGTTTGATTCGGCACTTCATCTCGAAGCCTTCGAGAAGGAGTGTGATTGTGGGGATGATGTTGAGGTTCGCAAGAACACCAACAAGAAGCAGTTTCCATTCGATTAGCGGAAATTTTTTCCCTTCCAAGAAGAAAAAGCCTGTTGAATCTGATTCTCAGTCTCAGTCTGCTGGACCACCTTCCATTCGGAAGTGTTTCAATTGTTGTTCTTCTGATCATATGATTCGAGATTGTCCTAAGCCTCTCTTCTGCCGCTACTGCAAGAAGGAAGGCCATCGCCTTTCACTTGTCCTATTGCTCCGAATAATTCTCAATCTGGCAAGCTAAATATAGCAGATGCTTCTGGAAGTTCTTCTCAGGGATAAGGTATATCTACATCTATTTTGGTATGTTTCTATTTTTCTTTGTGATTCGATTCCAAATTGATGGCATCATTTTATTCTTTAAACCCACATGATGAGTAAAATGTTATTTCTCTCATTTGGGTAGTTTGTAAAAAATTTCGGTATTTTTGAGCTTATCTTAGGATTATCTCCTAAGAAATCTTTAGAGTGGTGATAAGGTCTTTCAGCTCGACCTTGCCACCGGCTTTCATTAGCTTCGAGTTGCGGAAGTTAGCCTTCCATTTACCGCATTCCGTACTCGTTATGATCCTTATGAATGACTTATTATGTCATTCAGTTTGTCTAGCTTATTCATCCATTTGATGAATCGAGTATTCTATGAATATTTCAATGACTCCTTTTTGTATTTATTGTTTTGGATGGAAAACAGCAATTTAAAATTTTGCAAATCTTTTTCATAAGATATTTATAAGTATAAATGGATTTTTGTTCTTGAAACAAACAAAGAGTATTCATAAAGTTTTTAAGAGCCATTTTTATTATATAGAAGATGATTTTGTGATTGTATTGCCCATTGAGCGCTTTGAGAATTCTGTTCGATGCGCTTGATCAATGTTATCGATAGGAATCTCCTAAATGCTTTGATGAGACAATTTGACACAATAAATTGACTTATAGAAAGTAAAAAATTTCTAGAAAATTGATTACATAAAGATAATTGTAATTTTGGAAGTTTTAGCTTTTCAGGAAAGAATATTATTTGAAAAAACTCTTTTTTGATACTCATATCCTTGTGGCCTCCGAAGGGAACCAAAACTTCATTATTTGCACCGATACTAGTCATATTTGTTTGGGTGTCGTTCTCTTGCAAAATAAAACATGCTATCTTTTATGATTCTAAATAATTGAAGCCTATCAAGACTAGGCATACCACTTATGATCTAGTGCTCACGGCTATTGATTTCACTTTTAGTGTGGCATCATTATTTTTGGGGGAGAAATTTGTTTCCCCCCACGATCGTATTTTTTTTAAATATTCATTTTCTCACAAGGAACTTAATTTGTGTCAACGGCGTTGGCTCGAGTTTCTTGCCTCCTATGACTTTGGTATCTAGTATACCCCTGGAAGGGTAATCGTGTTGCTGATGCGCTTAGTCACAAACATTCGGCTGTTGTTTCTATGATACTTGCCGAGTGGGATATTCTTAAGACTATCTTTTTGTGAAATTCACGGTCGAGCTTCATCTTCTGATTCTCCTATCCTATTATTTAGTTTGGGAGCTCGACCCTTTTATTGGATCATGTTGCCAATGCTCAGCGGCGTGATCCTGATTTGTTGCATCTTATTCAGCTTTGTGAGTCTGGATCCTGTGATGAGGCATTGCAGGATTTTAGCACTGATTCTTATGGGTGTATTCGCAAGAAGAACCGTCTTTTTGTGCCTTCTGATTTTGCACTTAGGCGTGACATTCTTAATGACTGTCACCGTTCTAGGTATACCATTCATCTTGGTAGTAGTAAGATGTATGCCGAAATGCGTCGCCTTTATTATCGGCAAGGCTTGAAGCGCGATGTGACGAGTTATGTGAGTAATTGCATAACTTATCAGTGTATTAAGGCCAAACATCAGCATCCTTCGGGTCTTCTTCAGCCTCTAGAGATTCCATTGTGGAAATGAGATCAGATTTCTATGAATTTCATTGACGGCCTACCTCGTTCGAGATCGGGCCATTCTAGCATTTGGGTTACTGTTGATCGCATCACCAAGTCTGCTCATTTTATTCCTATTTAATCTAATAGGACTGCTTCGCATTTGGCTAAGTTATATGTCAAGGAAATCGTGAGACTTCACGGTGTTCCTAGTTCTATTGTGAGTGACTGTGATCCTTTGTTCACGAGTCATTTTTGGTAGAGTCTTCAACAAGCTTTGGGAACAAAGCTTAATTTTAGCACAGCTTATCATCTGCAGTCTGATGGACAGACTGAACGGGTGAATCGTATCTTGGAAGATCTCCTCCGTATTTGTATTTTTGATTTTTTGGTGGTAGTTGGGAGGATCACCTACCACTTGTAGAGTTCTCCTACAACAATAGTTTTCACTCCAGTATCGATATGGCTCCTTTCGAAGCCTTATACGGAAGGCCATGTCGATCACCTTCTTGTTGGTTGGAATCTGGGGAGAAGCTTATTCTTGGCCCAAATTTTGTTCATGATTCTTCCGAGAAGATTGACCTTTTTCGGTTGAGAATGAAAGAGGCACAGTGCCACCAGAAATCCTACACGGACAACCATAGGAAGCCTCTCGAGTTCTCGATTGGTGATCTTGTTTTTATTCGTGTTTCTCCTTTGAAAGGGGTTATGCGGTTCAGTACGACTGGGAAATTGGCTCCACGCTTTATAGGACCATTTTCTATTACTGAACGTATTCGCCCTGTGGTTTATAGGGTTTCACTTCCTGCTCATTTATCTGGCATTCACGACGTGTTTCACGTCTCTCAACTTCGGGAGTGTCTTCGAGAGTCGGATTCTATTATCGGTTCTCCTGATTTGGTAGAGCTTGAGATCTCACCGGACTTATCTATTGTACAACAACTTATTCGCGTGCTTGCCATGGAGGTGCGACACCTTCGAAACAAGGACGTGCCCCTCATTAAAGTTCAATGGTCCGCTAATCCCAATGACTGTACTTGGGAAACCAGAGAGTTTATCGAGCGATCATAACCGGGTTTTCTATCTTTGATTGGCAATGGTGAGAATATCTTTTCATCTCAAGCTTATTTCCTTTTCTTTTTGGGAATTGATGTATGTATATAGTTGTTACAAATATCGTCTCTGGGAATTGCGAGGATGCAATTTTGTAAGGAGGCGAGATCAGTAACAACTCGCATATTTAATGATTATGTATTTAAATGTTTTATTTAAATATAGCGTCGTTAGTCGGATGCAGGTCCGAAATGTTACTTTTTGCAAACGGCTGAATTAGGACTCGAAACCACTTTCATTGAGTCCAAAATGGCGTTTGCGATCTTTTTGAGTATAAGCTTTGATATGTTTGGAGTAAGTCGAGTTTTGCTACCTTTTCTAATTGGGTTTTGGGATTGGGTTCAGCCCACTAGCTAACTAGATAACCTAACTCAGCCCCCTCTCCTTCCATTCACTCATTTCCATTCTAAAACTCTAGCTAAAACTGAAAATGGGGGAAAGAAGAGGAATTAGAAATTCCAAGCCCTAGTTTCTTCTTGCAAACTTGAATTATTGCTCCAAAATCAAAGTGAAGCTATAGGTAAGCCTCCTCTTCATCTTCTCCAACTCTTTCTCCTTCAATTTCAGAAAGTTTCCTAAACCTAACTTAGGAAAATACTTGTTTTGATCTAAGATTGAAGCTAGTAGAGTTGAAGTGGAGGGTGGTTGGTCTTTTCTTTGCAATTAGGCTTCTCATCTTTGTTTGTGAGTTAAAAGGTGAGATTTTTATCTCACATATTAGTCTATAATCATCTTCGATCGTTAGGTATGAATTCCTAACACTCAATCATGTGCATTTGATTTGGAGTTTGATTGGTTTTGTAAATATTCCAATTTTTGGTGTTTTGAAGTCAAATGTTTAAAAATCATAGCTTTGTTGTTTGATCATGCTTTTGGTGATGCATCGAGGAGCATATAGGGCCGGGTAGTCGATTGGCATGAACCCTTAGCGTCGTTGCTCGAACGATTGGAATTTTGTCGAGATTGGCCTTCGTTTAGATAGGCTGGGAAGTGCTGGAAACAGGTTCCGGTCGACCGAACTAAGTAAGCCGGTCGGCCGACCTGCTACCAGAACACTTCTCTATTTCTGGTTTGACAGACCGAACTCTCTGAGTCGGTCGACCGAAGCTGTAGCCGAAATCTTTCTGGGCTATTTTCGGTTGACCGACTCAGAGAGTTCAGTCGACCGACCTGCTCATGTTTCCCTGTTTTGCCTAGGGTGCCTATTTGTTTGTGATTCCAACTTTTATCGATCTAAGTTGATTCCAATTAGTTGTTTATGCATATTTGACCTTGATGATTCGTTTTTGACTTCATCCACGGGTTTTTATAAAATAAACTTTTAAATTGAATTAAAAGCTTGCTTCTCCAATTTATAAATTCTATTTAAAACGCATATACACAATTTCGCACTTCGAGCGGAGTGGAAAGGAGATTAAATGGTTAAGTAAAACACGGACCATGAATCCGTGCGTTTATCTTTCCAATTAATCCCCGACTTATTTGATTGATAGTTTCGACCTTATGGTCTGGTTTACCGATGAGATGAGGTAAACTTTGTACTGCTTTGAGTGTGAAATTAACTAACGGATAGTAAACCGTTTAATGCGAACGAGTGGTTATGGGACTCACGTTACCACTTTTCGGATTCCTTTCCGAGAGTTGTGACACATTCTGCCAGTTAGTGGTGTCCAGTACTGGGCCTTCGGACCTTCACCGCTAAGGTTTGTTGCCTTCGGGTGTGTTGCCTTCGGGTTTACACCTTCAGGTTTGTTGCCTTCGGGTGTGTTGCCTTCGGGTTTGCACCTTCAGGTTTGTTTCCTTCGGGTGTGTTGCCTTCGGGTTTGCACCTTTAGGTTTGTTGCCTTCGGGTGTGTTGCCTTCAGGTTTGCACCTTCGGGTTTGTAGCCTTCGGGATAATGGATCCTTGTTTATACAGTATTGAGCACGTGCAAATTTTCTGTTGTTTCATTGATATGTATATTCCCTCGGTATCGTCCTTCGGGGTTGGTCTTTTTGAGCCACACGATGTATAGCGGTTACCTTGTGGAACTTGTATTACCTTCATTGGTATTTTTTATTTGCCTTTTCGGCTTGTTTTGGGATATTCACATCCTTTGTTTGTTGTGTTGCCGATGATATGAGGCTTGTTCTGTTATGATTTATCTTTTGTTAGATGATTGGGTTATCTCTTCTAAAGATATTTGTTATACTTTATGACCTTGCAGGTTTATTGTTGTTCAGTTTATCTAACTGATTTGTTTAGCTAGACTGAATCGGGTCAGACCGAGTTGTTTTAGGTTGGGTGCTTTTGGACTTAGCCTATTTTGCTTCCGCATGGACTACTTAGCTAGCTTATTTTTTTGTTATGGCTTTTTGTGTAGTCCTTTTTGTTGTAACTCCTATATATATATTCTTTTGGATTCGTCTGTATATTGTGGTTTGCTATACCACTTGACATGTATCAGTCTGTATACTCTGTTATGTATCTCTATATATGTGTATATGATGATCTACTGTTCTGTGATGTATATTACATTTAAGTTGTTATATTCTATTCTGATAGATCCTCCAACCACCTATGGTTTTGTTTTAAGTATTCATTGGATATGTCGACCTGCTTGGTATGACAATTGTCCATATATTCAATAGATAGTTAGAGCAAGGCTCTAGATGGTTGCTCCTAACCAGCCTTATTCTCCGTGTTAGTTGACGGCATCACCCTGTAGTGTCCTTGGCTAGCGTGGGTATAGAGGTGGGGCGTCACGTATATACTTATACAATGTAAACCAACAAAAGTGAAATGTAATATAAGGTACAAGTAACTTAAAGGATGCTTGGGATCGCCCATCCTCTAAGGATCCGTTAAACTATTTACTATGTAGTAATATTCCGCTATTATAATAATGTCTACATTAAAATAAACTTACTTTTAAATAGCGTTAAGGGGTTACCCATATAGCCCTTAACACGTAATAGTCCCAGTAGCCCATCCAGTATCATGGTCCCTCCTGATCGGGAAGCCACCAGAGGATACTCCACGGGCTACGGGAGAAAACCAAACTCGTACAAGGCTCGCTACGTTAGGTGACATGGCACAACAAGGCAATGCCTGGGTAGATATACCAATTACGCACACGGGCTGGTGGTAACGCGTAGCAGCTACTACCTCCCACCTCGAGCCACACCCCCAAATCAAAAATCAAGAGTGGCCACTAAATCAATCTCAAAGTCAGAATATAATATCGAAGGAGTGTATCCGATAAGAGGGGCTACCTCCTTGGCCCAAAATCGCTCCTGTTTTAGCCACCTTATGCCAACTCACGGGAGTCGGGTCCACATATATACCTTAAAGGAACGCCGCCGCCATCCTACTTCATTCTGGAATCTCCACCGTGTACACGATTGTTAAAATGGTTCTTGGAGTTGGCAGAGAGTATGACAACTTCTGATCCCGGTCTCTTCAACAACCAAAAGTTATTATTACCCATGGATATTTATTTAAAAATCGTTTCTACTCCAAACCATTTAAAATCAAGCACTATTACTTTCCAAAATAATATCCATTCTCAAAATGGTAATGTTTCCAAATCCATATACTTCCCAAATTTAATATCCATTTCAAAACTAAATATTATATTATTTCATTTCAAAAACCAAATCAATATTTCATTTCCTTTTCAAACCCAAAATAATAATGTATATATCATCTAACTAAAACTCAAATTTCCAGATCACTGAATATTTCCTTCAATTTACTAAACTTGAAGTATTCCTTTAAATCATATTAACCCAAACCACTTTATAAGGTCATATTCTTAAATCTTCCATTTCCAATAAGTTCTAAATTTATATATTTAAAGACAATTCTTAATTAAATACAATTTCCAAAAGTTTCATTTCCAGAGCCATATTACTTTCAAGTTATAACAACTCTGAAACCAAACATTTTGAAAAATATTTATTTAGCCCATCTAAATTCAATGTTAATATCTACCAAACAAGATTCATTTAACCATTTAAATTCAATGTCAGATAATATTCATTTCAAAGTTGTAGCGTTTATAAGTTTACTCATTCAATATAAACTTTCCAAAAACATTGTATATTTCAGCTACACTAAAATTTCAACTTTTAGCTAATTTAACTTATTAAAATCACCTTTCCCGCTTCAAAATATTCATTCGGATATCATTTATCTTATGATTTAATAAAATAAAATTTTATCAATAAATATCCAAATTAAACCATAATTCATTTGTTAAGTCAAAAACACATTCTTTTGCTTCTTTTATTTCAAAAAATAACTTACACTTTATTTTAAAATACCCACTTCGTAAATAAGACTAAATTCCCATTTACTTACTTAACATTTTCAATTAAAACCAAATTTCCAATTATCAAGTTAAGTCATATTTTGAAAATACACTTTTCCACTCAAATCATAATTATTCAACCTCCAAACATTCCATTTCATAAATAAAGTAATTTATCATAGCAAATATAAAAGTAAATTTCTTTGCAAATTTATTAATTTAGGCATCAATTAAACTATGATTTTAGGCTAAGTACATTTATTACAAAATGTGCTATTAAAGATGTATTTCATTTTATCAATTCAAAGGACATCATTTATTATTACAAACATATTCATTTCATAAAATAAAATTTGATTGCAATTACTAGGCTAGATTTTAAAATTCCATATTAATTAACTTTAAGTATTAAGTAATTTATCACAATTAAAGCTCTTTAAATTACCATTAAAACCAAATAAAGATTTTTAAACTAAAATCTAAACCAATCATCAACTTATAAAATTTTAACTTGCTAAAAGCCAATATCTCTTTATATTTTAAATCATTAAATCAAATTTCAAGGTAAAATTTCATATTTTCTAACTATTCAAAATAATTAATAAATTTTTAGGAAAATATTGCCTTAAAAATATTAACCATGGGCCTGCATAATATTTTCTAACCTAGGTCAAGTGATACGTATATATATCATTCCAATCCGTAATTTAAAAGAAAATCCGGTTTCTATCATTTCAAACCAGCAATCCCAAGTAAAATAAATACAATAAAAATTAATAAAATCACTCGAGCCTATCATTTCTGCCCATAGTGATTTTCCTTATTCTAAAGCCCGTTCGGGTATGTATCATTTCAACCCATAGTGATAGGGAACATGCAGTGATACAGTAAATAAAATGAACAGTACAAAATCATAAATCATATCAGATGATGTAACAGTTATAAAAACAACATTAAACATCATATAAATATGTCACAGGTATGCATGAACATAGCATATTAATTTATACAATTCACTTGTCATCATTTGATAATAATATAAGTATGTAAGTCTAGAGTGATAACTCACCTTTTAAAAGTTAGAATTGACAAATTCAGAATAAAAATCCAAACTCCACAGAGTACGGAAAAGCACGACAAAACACAATGCAAACTTGAATGGATAAAGAGTTAGATCTAAATCTTGTATGCAAACAAATATTACATACATAAGAATATGATTCAATACAAAATAATAGAGGTTAAAATAATGGAAAAATAACGAATCAAAGTGGCATAACTTGTCTTAATCAATCAATGGCTTGGCTACACCACAAATGGGTTCAACCATCATCTTACGTTGCTTGGTCATAATGGTTACAGGTGTGCTAGGAGAAGATGGAGGCCGAGCCTAACTTGAAGGAAGACAAAGAAAAAAATGAAAAAAAGAGGAGAAAGAAAAAGGAAGCCATGACTTTAGATCTTGTATATGTTTCTTCTTCACGCAAATGAATAAGATTAGGAGATGAGAAACTTTGTACGTGAAAAAAAATATGGCGGCTAGGTTTTAGTAAATACACGTCCAAAAGAAAGAAACGGTAAGAAGTAAAGAGGCTAGGCAATAAAAGGCAGGAGTTTGAATGGTTTGGGAAATAAAAATGCAACAAATAACTTGATGTATTTATAAAAGAAATTTCCTTTATTTGCACACAATGAAACGAGGAGTTTGAGGAACAATATGTACGTGAATTATGAGAATAATTCACGGCTATGAATGTGAGAAGTAATTGGCTATGCAAATGGAAAGGCAACGGAAAAGAAAAAGGCAACAAATAAACAAAACAAGTAGCCTATATCTCTTGAAATTTCTAAGCTATTATTAAAAATAAAATCAACCAAAAATCAAATAAATATATTTAAAATTTATACAAATAGAATAGAAAATAAAAATTAGAGAAACAAACATAGAGAAATAAAATATAGAAAGTCGTTGCGTGTAAACACCGTATTTTATCTATTTTATCTAATTTAAAAAGTATATGTTTAAATCCCCAATAAATCCATATATTTGATTTCTCAATTTTGTTATTGAATCAACCATTAACTTATCTTTTTATGGGCAATATTAACATTGATTTATATACTAATACATTAATAACTTCCCAATTCATCCAAATTTCAACTTACATAGTAATTAATTTCATTTACCTACAATAATCCATTTTATTATAGATTACATTCCAATTAAATAAAAATTGCTTCCAATAATTTGATTTGGTTTAATTGCCATCTTTATACTAGGTCCATTATTACCCTATATACCTAGTTACATTAGTTTTATATTCCATTACACTAGTCTACCCATATTTTCATCTTAAATTTGTGTTAAATGTTACATTTCTAAATGTGAAATCTTGTAGATTGTACAAATTAATTAAAGTTTAAAAACAATTAATTAATTTAACTTAGTTCCATTCCTTTTACCAATTTATAAATTTACATTTCTATTTAATTCATACATTCACACCTCCCGTTACTACATTAATTCTCATTGATGACATTAAAGATTTCCTATTTATTTTATAGACTAAATAGGAAACTTATAATAGCTGTTACCATTACCCTTTAATTTACACTTAAGTTTATTATATTCAAATAATTATTATAATTGCCTAACTAATATTGATTCATTCAATTACTATTAATTATACTAATTCATTTACTTATACGCCACTTACCCACTTAGCCTTATTTACTTATATTCAAATTTATACTCAAATATAACAGTTACAACTAAATTAATAGGCCAATTAAATAGTAACTTACAACCGTTACTATTACTTTAAGTCACATTAATGAATTCATTATTGTTTACAAACCAAATGTTACAATTGCTTAATTAATATTGATTTACTTCAATTTATATTGATCATATGTTATCTCATTAATGATTCAACATTCACACTTATGATTTCATTATTGACAACAAATGTTACCATTCTTATATATCCAATCTTTATTCAAGAGTCAATTATTTCATATTATTTCTTTTATAAATTTAAATGTTTGCATTAGTTCTCTTACATTAATTTATAGCCAAGTATACCAATTTTCATTACTTTACTAAATTGTAATTTCATTTCAATTGTTACTAATTAGTTCTAATTACCATCGTTCAGTTTTAAATTAATAAGGTTTTTTTTCAAGTTAAATTACCAAAACTTATTACTTAACAAATTAAATTATTGAAAATTTTGCGGGTCGTTACCGGATGACACGAGTATCTTGTGTAGTGTTGAATGAGTTCGTTCCCATATTGATGATATTCTGATTTGGTAAGCCAAATGCAGAATACATATTTTAGTTTGATCTAGTAAACTATTTCTCTATCTTTCATCTATTCTTTATTGCCTCCCTAGCAAATTTCGGGGACGAAATATTCTTAAGGGGGAATCTGTAAAATTCCCGGATTTTAGCCAAGTTTAATTTGATAATTAATTTAATTTTTGGAATTAAATTGTGAATTCAATGATGAATTACTTAGAAAAATTCTAAAATAAATAAAAAAATATGTGTTTATTTTGTATATGTTATAGATAAAATTTTGATTGGGAATTTAAAAATAAAAATATTTTAGAAAATAAATTAGATTTGAAAATACTGTGCTCAAAATTAATAAAAATTGTTTTCTAATTACAATATAATTATTTGGAAGTTATATTTTGAAATTAATGTAATAATTTTCTAAAGTTAGATTTGAATATTTTCAATACTAGTATTATTTATATAAATTTAAGTATAATAAATTAAGTTGAAAATAGTATTGGTTATAAAGATTTGAACATTTTCTTTTAAAAATTTCAGTTTGTAAATATATAAAGAATAGAAATAAGAAAACATAAAAATATGTTTCATAAATTATAATAAAGTAGAGGTTTAAAATATAAATTATAAATTTAATAAGTAAGGACTTTAAAACATGTTTATAAATCAATTTAAGGAAAAGGATTTAGACATAAAAGCGATGCTAATGACATTTGTAAAATATATTTTAACATAAGGGTTAAAACAAAATTTATATAATTATTTAAAAAAGGGATATAAACATAATTTTTTTTAAATGACATTTGTAAGATAAGTAACTATATACTTTAACAAGTGTTAATAAAGAGAACAAGTGGCAAAGCTTTTATTTCTCTTTAGTAATAATATTAACAAGCATTAAAAGATAATAAACCAGGCTTCTTCATTTCAATTGAATTCTTTATCTTATCTTCTCAAACCTGAATATCCCTGTTTAAACATTCACAAGCTAAGAATAGCACAAAATTAATCCATATCTCCCCAAAGAAACATTATCAGATTAAGATTTTTGAATGAAAAAGGAATAGTGTAATTTTTTTTAAATCATTGCAAGTGTTAAGATTGAAAATTTTCTCAAAAATGATAAAAATCAGTAATAATCCAAGATAATCAGAAAATCAAGTATCTTAATTTCCATTTTTTGATTATAAAATTCAATTCGAATTACAAATCAATGATTTTTTATAATTATTTCAAGATTTTTAAGTAAGTGATTGGCGAGTAATCTCGAATTTATTAAAATTGGGATGTTCATCAAATTCCGACCAACGGCGACGAACTGCTCGTCGAGTCCAAGTCTGGAGGTGGCTGGTATATTGATGGCTATGGGAAAAATATTCGTTGGGGTTAAATTTTGCTGAGGTGGTTGAATGTCGACAATTTAGGGTTTAAGGATGGCTTAAGAAATGGTTGCGACGTGGTGATTTTGAGGCGAGGAGGGGCGACCAGAGTTTGAGTGTTTTGGTACGAAGGTGGCTACATGAAAGGAGTTTCATCGGAGGTAGGTGGCATGCGTGGTATTGGTCTGCCGATGTTGCATTGGGTCGATTTGAGGAGGTAGTAGAGTTTTCTAGTTTCAATTTTGGGTGAGCAAAAGATCATTCTTTCGATCGGAGGTGGAGTTGGCGTCGGCAACGGGGCGAATCGAGTCCAGAGACGAGGGGAAACTTGTCGATCGTGTCATGACGGAGATATGATCGGCGGCTCGGTTGTGCACTTGCACGCGTGTCACCGTGCACGAATGGATTCCAGGCAATCGTGTAGGTTGATGTGGTGGAGGATGGCGCATTCGTGCGTTTTGGGGTCGGCGATGGTGTCGAGTTATGCTCGAGTCGATCGATATTTTGAGTCATCGTCTATTTTAATCGAATTGGGTTTGAGTCTCTGGGGATGGTACTGGATTCAGAGGAAAGAGATGGGGAAGAAGGTCGGGAAGAATTTACTTTGTTTAATTAATTAATTTTAGGAAGTATAATTTTAGAAGGCCGGGGGACGCTCGTGAATTCTGAATTTTGGCTCTGGTAAAACAAGAGTTTTTTCGGGTTCATTTAAACTAGGGTTTTGAACTTTAAAATTTTAAAATAAATCAGTTTTAGGAATCAAATAAATCAAGTTTTAAGACTGTTTTCTTAAATCAAATTCTTTTATATATAATATATGTTTTTATTTAACATTTGATTTAAGAAGTTATATTATTTATTTAATTTAAATTTGTAAGTTAATTTAAACTTAACTTTATAAATGTAATCAAGTGCTAATCAAAGGATAAAATGTTTAAAATTTACAGGTAACTGATAATTGAGAAAATTAATAAGATAAATGGATTATCTAAAAGTAAATTAAAGTTTTAATGATTGATGATTAATAAAATTAATAAAGTACTTAAAAGATTAATCACTTAATGTAAGGGTTTATTAATTAAAGGAAATTAATTACTTAAAGATAATTACTTAATTAAAAGCAATTAATTTATGATTAAAGTTGATTAATCAAGTGATTAAAATTAATTTGTGATTTATTAATATAAGTGAATAGGGATAATCACTTATGGTAATTAATTAAGGATGATTAATCAATTAAATGATAAGTAATTAAGGGTTAATTAATTAATGTAATTAAGGATAAATAATTAGGGGTTAATTATTTAAGGGTTAAAGGTTGATTAATTTATTAATTAAGGTTGATTAATTAATAATTAAAGGTTAATTAATTTATTAAAGGTTAATTAATAAATGATTAAGGGTTAATTAATAATTAAGGTTTGTAATTAATTAATATTAATTAACCAGGATTTGTAGTTTATTCATAAATAATTAATCTCATTTAAATTAATCGGATAATTGATTGATCTTACTTATGGATGTTTGGATTCTATTGAAAGTTCAATTGTTTGATATCTCTAATGTATGATGCTCTGTTTTGATATGAGCTGTGATGAATGTAATTTATTTATCTTTGATGAATTTATATTATTTATCTGTGAATCTACGAATGAAGATAAGTGTTATTGGATCATACCGCTTATTGATATTGCTGTGCTTGGATTGTGATGATTGATGGTGTTGCACTATTGTGTAAAACCCCTGGACTACACTATACACACATAAATATGGATTTCACGAGGATTCGGTTAAGTCACAGATATTTGAATTTAATATTATTTTATTCGAAATAATGAAATGGTTTTAAAGATGAATTTTGAATTCAAATGGTTTGGAAATGGAATTGGGTTAAATATGAAAAGCTTTTGAAAAGGAGTTTTAAAGATAAAAGTTATTTTGAATAACTTGATAAAATTTTGAAATTTAGATAGTTTGATTTGAATTTAAATTCAAGATTTAAAATTGAATTCTATGCTTGGAAATTATGGTTTAAAAAGGTTACACAAGTTATAAATGTGTTTATATGGGTTTTAAACCATTTTAAAAATATTATTTTGGAAATTGGAATTTAACCCAAGTTTTATACTTGAAGGGCTTTAACTTGTGCAAATGTAATCAGATTTTTCCGAAATAAAAAGTGTCTGTTTTCAAATAATAATAGCTTTCATATAAAGAAAGGATTTCCAATTTGTGTTGAAAGATTTCAAGTTTGAAATGGAATTGAAATAGTTTTGAAAGCTATGAATGAATCTTTGTGAAAGATGGTTGAACCTTGTTTTGGAATTGAAACGGATCTTAAAAGGTATCTTTTGTATAAAAGATTTGGAATTGAAAGAAAATTGTTTAGAAAGCTGCGAATTAATCTTTATAAAAGATTGGTGAACTTTGTGTAATGAATCTTTCTGTTTAAAGATTTGAAAATGGTAATTTGTTTAAACTATTTGAAAGAAAGGTTTTGGGTTAAAGTTGTGACTTAACTAAGATCCCAATATTCATTTGTTTTTAAATATTGCGCTTATTATTCGGTTTAGCATGGAGAGGACTTTGTGTCATAAAACTCATTCCAAATAATGATACGACTTTATGGATAGCATTTGAAGACCGGTGGTGAAGACTGGGTATTTTCGAAAGCAAAGGATAACCCTTGAATGTCTCTCCACCGACTGGTCCCCGGTATAGAGATTTGATCACCCTTTGTGATGGGGAATCCGGATATGATTAGGGATTATCCGGATTTGCAAGGGCTTCTTTATGAAGTGCCTTCGGTTCTGTTCGAACCTGGAACAGACTTGTATGGATGTGTGTCTGACGTTACACTTTGAGATGTAAAGCTGGTTTCTATCAAATACATTTCTGTTTGGTGGCGGAGAATTTATTCTCTTAGCTTAACACCCTTCTTTGAGACGTATGAGCTCAGAGGTTATGTAGTTGATGGTTACTAGTGATACATTCCCAATTTGGTAATGTGGCTTACGAAGTGTTGCTGATCATTTGTTGATTGAAGCATGGATTTTGTGAAAAGTGTAGCTTTATGGACGAGACTGCATCAGGACCTCACAACCTGGAATGGTCGAAACAGGAAAGATGCAGCAAGGTTATTTGGGGGTATCGCCCCCGAGGGTATGTCCATTTCCTTCTGGATAGAGGTGGTATCACGATATGGAGCCTAGATATTTAACCTATGTGGTTACTGCAAATTTATTACTTTGTGGTTGTTGGTATCGAGGCCTCGGATAAAGGTTGGTTACGACCGGGGAGTGGCATACACGTGACAGTTAGTTACCTAGTTACAGAGGTAACCCGGCCTTGTGTTGGTAAAGATCCGGTTAGGTTCTTGGGGCGTCCCTCCAGAGACGTACCCATGTGGCCCAGGAAGTTCCTTAGCCTGACCATTGTTGGAAATCCAATCACCAATACGCGCCTTGTACGGTTTTAGTGGTAGAACCTGCCATCTAATATGGTAGCTATAATAGGCAACCTATAATGGTACGTATGTTGGATAAGATTAATATTATACTTGCAAATGTTTTTCACTATGCACTAATAATAATATCAAAATAATTTTATGCGGTAAGCATGTTTGACTATCATAAGCAGAAATCTTCCCCAAGTGTGCGATTGCATTGTGTGTGTGTGTCGAGAGGCCTTATGGTTGTTTCATTTTCCAAAAAGCATTGCGGATTTCTTTTAAACTCTTTTTTTCTTTTAAATAAACTGTTTTTGTTTGCTCATACCAGTCCCATGATTGGCCTGGAGTTTATTGTTCCCTTTCTAAAATCTGGTTGCCCATAAATTTTCCACACGGGCAGCCTAGAGTTAGATTTTCAGATAGACAACTAGCAGATGTAGATTCGGTAGGCTTCAGCTTTCTGTTTGGAATTAGGTTGGAGTCTTTGGATCTTAGTGATCGTATCGATGACAGACCTTGCTTAATACATTGTGATCGGGGGTTCGAGCTATCTTCTATTTGGAGATGAAGTTGCAGTTGTAGTATGGAGTTGGATTCTTTTGGAGACTCTTCTGTCTTTTGGTGTTATCTTTCCACTACTATTTGTTCCGCTGTAGTATTCTGCTCTGATATTTATGGATATGTTGTATCATATTTGTAACATCCCCGGATTTTAGCCCAGTCTAATTTGGTAATCGAAAAAAAATTTGAAATTAAATTATGAATTAAATAGAGTTTTTTTCCAAAATAAAATAAAATATTAGTTGTTTATACATATTAATTTTAAATTTAATTGAAAATTAATTTTAAGATTTGGGAATAAAAATATAATTTGTGTTTGAATTTCCAAATTTAATTAGATGTATGTTTATTTATTTATATAAATGGGTTATCATTTGAAATTGATTCGAAGTCTGAATATAAATGTATTGAAAATTAATTTGATTTGGAATTCAAGAATGAATATTTTAGAAATAAAATTGGATTTATTAATTTCATATTTCCAAAGGACTAATATATATGGATATATATATATATAATTATTTATTTGTAATGAATAATTTTATTTCAAATCATTTGTTTTAAATTGCATAAGTACAAAATAGAATGTAAGGACAAAAAAATAGATAAACATATCACATAATTATGATAAAGTAAGGATTTAAAACTAAAATATAAACGTATGAAGATATAATTCATAATTAATAAGTAAAAACATGAAATTATTTCATAAATTAAAATAAAGAGAGGGTTTAAAACAAAGTTAAAAAGATTATTTAAAGCAAGGATTTAAACACAAATTATAAATAAATTAAAAATAAGGTCTTTACATAAATTTATGTGGATTAAACAAGTGTACAAGAATTGAGACATGCATTTTATAAATGTTAACAAAGAATACATGTGGCAAAACAAAATTTTCTTTTAAAATATGAAAATCATATAAAACATATATGAGAGAAAGGACCAGGCTATTCTCAGTTTTTCTCAAACCTGTAAACTAAGAAAATTTATGAACCAGAAAACAAGGATTCAAATCAAAAGCCTGAAATCATCTCAACATTAAAAACAAATTCAAAGATTTCTAATTCAACATCATCAAGCTTCCAGTTTTCAAACTGAAATTAGAGCAGAGCCAGGAAAATCAAATAAAGCAAACTTAAACCTGAAAACATCAAAGTGTAATGAAAAGAACAGGCAAGTTTAAAAGCAATTTCCAGTTTCAAATGGTTAAAGTTCAGATCAAAGCAAAACCTGAATCAAGTTTTCAAGCCTGGAAAGAAAATCCAGTTTCAAAGTAAAGCATTCCAGATTAAAATCAAAACGAGTTTCCAGATTCAAGTTTAAAAATAAATTTCTAGGCCTGTTGCTTCTCTGCTCTGTGCATATACTGGTGAGCAACCTGACTTAGAATTGACCCTATATCTTTCTTCTTGCATTTAGTATTGAAATGTGATTGAAAAATGGGCCACATGGATTGTAATTACATGCCTGAATCTATAGAAATATTGTGCATGTCTGTATATAGGTATGTGTATACCTCTGTTAGAACCTACAGGCTCTCAATAATTTCAAAAATAAACTCCTCTTCTTCCAATCTCTCTTAAGATTTGTTTTCTAAATGATAAGGGTTAGTATTTATGAGAATTTATTTTTTAAAAATAATTCCAAACAATTATATTAAGCAAATAATTCAAAAATTAGATATCACAGTGATAATCAATATTTGTCAGAAAATCAAACGATTTAAATTCGCATTTTGATTCTATAATCTGATTGTGTTTGTAAATAGTGAATTTAGAAAAAGAAATTATGATTTTTAAGATTGGGTTGATCGAGATTTCTCGAGTTGAACAGAAAGCATGTTTTTCTCGATATCTGCCGAACGCCGACGTTTTGGGTGCCATGCTTCAGGGCAAAGGTAGGTGGACGGATGTAAATTATGGAAAAAATACGGATTAAATTTATCAATGATCAAATTGATGGTACAAGGTTAAAATAGGGTTTAAGGAGTTAGTTTTGTCGTCGTGGTTTCTCGAAGTCACGTGACACCAATGGTTCATCGGAGATGATCGCGGCCAGGGGAATGGGAGCGTGGAGCTCAGGCAAGGGTTTAGGCGAGAGGTCACGATCTCTGGTGGTCTGTGGCGTCGAGTAGGGATGATCATTGGTCGGTGGGTGTTGTTCCAGTGGAGTACGAGAATGCTCAAATTTGATTGTCGGGCTCGTCTCCGTTTTGGGTTGCTGGAATGAATGGAAGAGGTCAATGTTGACCTGTAGACGTCGCTGAGGTAGATCGTAGTGGGACGTGGTGGTGTGCGCGTTGCACTGGTTCATGGTGTATCAGGTTGCGTTATTGGAATTTTGGGAAGGAGACGGGTTACTCGAGTTCGTCCCGAAGAAAATGGCGAGATAGCTCGAAGCAGGTAAATGGTGGGGGAACCCGAAGTTGAATGCGTGTAAACCTATGTTCGGCTTGGATAAACAAGAGGTTGGCTCGGACTATTCGAAAAGCAGCAAGTTTTCAAAATTTAGAATAAATTTTTTTTTACAAAGTTTTAAAATGTTTTGGGATTATTTGTTTAAAAATGGCAATTATTTAATAGTTTGATTTCCAAATGTTTTCAAAGGTGATATAATGAGGTGATTAAATAATGGATTTAAAATTCTTAATGAAAGTAATTAAAGAAGATTAATTACTTAAAGGTAATTACTTAATTAAAAGTAATTAATTAATTACTAAAGTTGATTAGTCGAGTAATTAAAGAATAACTAATTAAAGATAATCAATTTGTATGCTTAATTAAGTAATATGAGGATAATTAATTAATTATTAATTAATGAGAGTGATTAGGGATAATCACTTATTATAGGTAATTAATTTAATAGTAATTAATTAAGGGTCAATATATTATGTAATTAACTTAAGGTCAACTAAATTTATGAAATTAATTAAAAATAATTAATGAAAATAATTATGTGATTAATTGATTACAATCACACTATTAATTCATCTCATTGTTAGATGATTGACTTTTATTGAAGTGCCTTGAGCTGATTAATACCACTATTGTGATCGTGATACTTTGTGATGTGAATTGCTTTGTGCTGAATTATGATATTTGTGATTTGTTTCTATGTGAATATGAAAACCCCTTGGCCCGTGAAAGGGCATTTGAATTTCGATGCGACAGGGAGTCGGATTTCAGTTGGTTATCCAAAACCCACATCGAATCGCAATGGTGGATCTTTGTAATTGATAAATTTACTTTATCTGTGAATCTGTGAATGAAGATAAGCATTATAGATTATACCGCTTATCGATATTGATATGATTGAATCTGTAATGATTGATGTTGTTGCACTATTGTGTAAAACCCCTGGACTACACTATACACACACAAAGACGGATTTCACGAGGAAATCGGTTAAGTTACAGATATTTTTGAAATAGTTTTAAAAGTTTGAATTTTGAATCCAAACGGTTTTGGAAATGGAATTGGCTTAAATCAGAAGAGCATTTGAAAAGTAGTTTTAAAGATGAAATTATAACTTGTTAAAGTTTTGGAATTTAAATGATTTGTTTTAAATTTAAATTAAAGATTTGGAATTGAGTTCCATAAGTATATGTTTGGAAATTGATATGAATATATGTTTGGAAATTTGGTTTGAAAGGTTTTTGCAAATTTTATATAATATATATGGATCATCTTTAAAGTATTTCAAGAGCATTACTTTGGAAGTCTGAATTCAACCTATCTTTTATACTTGAAAGGCTTTAGCTTGTGCAAATCTAATCGGATTTTTCCGAGACGAAAACTATTTGTTTTCAATTAATAATAGCTTTCATATAAGGAATGGGTTTCCAATTTGTGTTGAAAGATTTCAAATTGAATTGAAATATTTTTTTAAACTGTTGACTGAACTTTGTGAATGATAGTCAAACCTTGATTTGAAATTGAAGAGCATTTTAAATGGTGTATATTTTATATAAAAGATTTGGAATGGAATTGTTTTGTGGAAATGATTTTGAAAGCTATGAATTGAATCTTTGATTTAAAGATTGGATGAGTTAATCCAATTTGAAAGGAAAATTGTTTTGAAAAAGGCCATGAATGAATCTTTGTAAAAGATTGGTGAAGTTTGTATTCAAATTGAAAAGGGATCTGAAAAGCGTATCTTTTGTATAGAAGATTTGAATTGGAAAGATATTAATGAATCTCTGTGAAAGATTGGTAAACTTTGTGAACTTTGTGAAGTGAATCTTTTGTTCAAAAAGATTTTTAAATGGTAATTTGTTTAACCATTTGAAAGAAATGTTTTGGGTAATAAGTTATGACTTAACTGAGATCCCATATCTATATGTTTTTTAATTTTGCGCTCACTATTCGGTTTAGCCGGGAGAGGACTTTGTGTCATATAATGTAACGACCGAAATTTTCTAACCCGAAAATTTCAGATAGTTATGGAAAAGAAGAAAGAGATAGAAGAAGAAGAACAGAAACACCAAACATCTCACATTCGCAGCGGACAAAATATAATAATAAATAATAACAGTTTACAAAAGAATACTATATCTGTCGATTACATTTAATATACATCAGAGTTTCACTTTCATACAATCACTGAATGTTTACAATTATCATGCCTAAGATTTACAATAATATAAATACAGCGGATATACTCTATACGATATTGCCATCCAGCTCGCCTCCTGAGCTCCAGAACGTACCAACTTGAAAAATCTGTAATACTCGGTCTGACCCGAGCATTACACCAAAGTAACACCCGGGTCAGGCTGGAAACCAGCGTGAGTAAACCCAACTAACATGAAATAACAAAGAAAACAACTTATATAAACCCGGGGTAACTTATATCAATTCACAAGTTGCTATAAATAACATTTATTTCACATATAAATTTCTATGTACCAAACTTAGATAAAATAATACAATTCACTTAAATCATTTCATTTCAGCCTATTGATTTTACAGATCAATTTATGAACTTCGAAGTGGTTTCGGGTATTTCCAAATACCCGACCCCGATCTCTTGAAATCAATACCATCTCATATCATATTATTCATGCGAATACAATTCAAACTTCAAATTCAGGTGTCATCTCTATTAATAGAATCATCGATAGATAACCTCCTTACCACAGCTTTAAACTCAACCTATCTTATCACAAAAATATTTCATTTCACAAAGCATCACTATCACACCTCGGAAATAACAAAATTCAAGGCATTCAAATATCTTTCATAAGCAAGATAAATTAGTCATATATTTCTGATAAATTTAATTAACTACCAATGAATTTAATAAATTACTTTATTACTTATACAACTTGCTTACTCAACATTAATTAAATTATTCAATCCATAAATCATCCCACAATTACTCAAATTGATTTATCATCCTTGATTAATCAATTCATTAATTACATTACGTAATTATTCCTAATTAATTATATAAATTTAATTATTCCCAAACAATTATAGTAATTAATCTTTGATTACTCCTATCGATTACATTAATCCTTAATTAATTCTTTTAATTAATCTTTGTTCTAACGAATTAAATCATATTCATTAATCCGCTTGATTAACCAAATTTAGTAATTCATTATCCTTAATTTATTTCATTACTTAATTAACTTTTAATCAACCGCAAGTCATTAATTCCCTCACTAAGTAATTACTCCTCATAAATTACATTAAGCAGGTACACTCAATCACGTTCAAGTAAATACTTTTTCTTTCTTTCTTTTTTCCTTTCAAATTCCTTTTTAAATTTATATTGCCTTCTTTCAATCAACACGGATAGATAACAGCAACCAATATACTTAAAACTTCACGAATTCATAACAGCAACCAGTTTACAGAACTAAGATTACTCACCTTGTCACTGAGCAATAGCCTTCATCCCTTTCCAGTCGCGACCCAACCACGCAACGAAATCTCGATAACCCCAGGTGAAGGCGCGACCGCCTCCACGAGACTTCACGCGGGTCGCCACCTTCCCAAATGCCAATCGAGTGCGCCTCGGCAGGTGTGACTTCGAAGTCAAGAACGTCACTGCCTCGAGCTCGAGTTCGAGCCGAGCTCGTGACGTCGATCCTTTCCCCATTTCCCAAATCGGCCCGAGACTTCTCTTTTTTTTTTTATTTGATGAAGGGCTTCAGCCATTTGTATTTTTGGGTGGAATTTTATCTGTTTCTCGAACAAAGAGGGACGGGAATGATGTAGATGGTGGGAGGCGCCCTGAGTACGCTCGTTGACTTATAAAATATCTTGTACTGTTAAATATCTTTGCCAATTTATTTTAAACGCCCTCCCTCTCTTTTTTTAATTATTATTTACTTATATAAGACTTTCAAAATGCCTCATCGCTTGTTATATAAAATTTCGAACACAATAGAACGTGTTTCAGAGGCTGATTTGACCGTACGCGCGAGTTACGTAAGTAAACGATCAATTTTAAATTAAATCGATTAAAATAAATTCAAAGCGTTTTGAGCTGCCAGGGTCAAACGACAACTCCGATAGCTACAAAAATTGAAATCCGATAATAACTAACTATTACGGATCCAACGGAACTGGTTTCGTCGAATTCCGAGACTATGCATCGGAAGACCATTTTTAAAATTCAATTTAAACGATATAACTTCAAAATTGAACAAATCACCTTTAAATTAAATTCCAACCCTTCTATTATCTTCAGTATCATCATTATAAATTTTATAAGCCTTCAAATTATTTTAAACAGGCTTAGAACTCCAGATTTAATAACTTGCCCAATTTCAAATTATATGATTCGACAAATTAATTATCAAGTAAATATTAATATTCAGAATTCAAGTTTAAAATTAACCTTTAAATATTTAAAAATCAATTACTATTCCCATTTACATTGTTTGAAATTCAGGGTTGTCACATCCCTCCCCCTTAAAAGAATTTCGTCCCCGAAATTACTAGTTAGGAAGAATGGACCAATACCTGTTTACCCCTTTTCCCAAAATCCACAATTCAATATCCTACCTACTATCTTTTATTAAAAACCCACTATCATCTCAACCAATTGCCTTCACCCTTCTATGGTTTCCAACAACGTTATTACTTCTTTTATTCAAATTTATTTTAAATTTCAAATTTAAATTATCACAACTTTCTCAAAAATTTTCTAACTCCCTAAATTTCCGAAATTTTTTGCCAGCGTCTCCTTTGCGCTGCTAGCTTGGTACGACTACAAAAAGCCTCCACGGGCTCCCAATTCCAAAAGAAAACAAAAGCCAAGTGGCTACATCAAAAACCCAATCCGATCTCATCTAGAAATTTAAATACGTACCTTTTTGTCGGGCAATACAAATTTATCCTTTGGAACCAAATCCATTTTCCTTTTCCTTTATAATACTTGCATATCTCACTTAGCAACAATATCCAATCGTAACCTTTCAAATCATTGTATACATTTCCTTACATAAGTTTCATATCAACTTCTATTCAAATTAGTTTCTCCGTTTTCATATGAATTCAATTTATTTTCAATTTTGAATATTGAATTTTATCCTCCATTTATAACCGATTCTTATTGGTTTCATCTTCTAATTTACTTTAATTTTCAATTTGTAATCATTTTGCCGCTAACGAAAATTTTCTCAAAAATTTTCTAACTCCCAAAATTTTGGAAAATTTTTGGCAGAGTCTCCTTTGTACGGAGGAGCTTTTGCAATTTAACAAGAGATATAGATATATATACATCGACCCACCCGGTCGGAAAAAGAAAAAACAGTTCATATTTCCTATTTTTATTGCGTAGGCGTACCTTATTTAGCACTTTAAGCATGCCGCTTATTAATTTTAGCAATTAGCGCAATCCAAACCAGCCAAACGGCCTTCAGTTACCCGTACTTACTCAATTTAAATATGTAAGTGCCATATATAGAAATTCTATTAGCATTTCACTTACTTTTAATGGCTAAACACAAGCATTTAAAAAGTAACAAACACTAAACGCTTACCATAAGCGATTTATATAATCTTACAGCTAATTCAATTGCTTTCGACCAATTTATAAACCATTTCATTTAATTTCAATGGTTTGCAACTCAATTTCTCACATCCAAATGATTTTTAAACCAATTGAGCTCATATTTACTTCAATTAATTTTAAAACCAATTTATTTAATCTCTCTCAACCCAAAGAAT
This sequence comes from Allium cepa, assembly GCA_030765085.1. Classification (NCBI taxonomy): domain Eukaryota; kingdom Viridiplantae; phylum Streptophyta; class Magnoliopsida; order Asparagales; family Amaryllidaceae; genus Allium; species Allium cepa. Next base: position 679,667,890 of record CM060943.1, on the reverse strand, counting down.
TTTAATTTCTTTTGTTTGCAACAACGACAATTGTTTTTATGTATAATCGGCGATACTCGCTTAAAAGAGTATCTATTTCAGTTAATAATCTACTTTAAATTAATTTTCAACTCATTCTGTATTTAATTTAATTTCATTTCTAATTTATTTATCAATCGTACATTGCATTTTATCTCATCCCCACATTGGATTCATTCAAAACAATTTATTAAGCTTGGCACATTCAATACTTATAAATTGATAACCATTTTCCAAATTAATTCAATCCAAGTTTTTATTGAATGGGTTTTCACCCTTATTCGAAGCAAAGCTTCCATGAATTTTCAAACTTATGTTAATTTACTTTAATTTATTCCAACATCAAAATTTATGTTTACTTTTATTTGATTCTCATTTAATCAACTTCCATTAAATTCAGTAAGCCCATCCATTTAAATTTTAATTTTAATTCATCTTCTCAATTTATCAAAATAATATCCAACCACATACTCAACTCATTTATACTTCAAACTAATATACCACCAAATTTAAGTTCAGTCTGATAATCCAATTCCAATCACAGCTTTGATTTAGTTTTTATTCAATCAAACTTTATATCCATTTATCATTTAACTCAATTAACCCGTTTTAAATTTTTAATTTGCTTACTTAATTCGTTATCGAATTTATTTTATTAATACAAGGCCAGTCTCAATTTATTTATATTCACTTGGGTTTTGTTTGCAACCCAAACTATTTCTATTATAATCCACTTCCATTTTATATGGCATCACTTCCCTTATATCCAATTTACTTGCAAATTTCATTAAATATTATTCAAATCACACTTGAATTTTATTTGCAATTCAGACCATCACCTTTTCAATCCAACTCATTTTTTATTTTTATAATTCCATCTCTTCTTATTTAATCCATTATCAAATCCAAGTCGAATTCTATTTATAATTCGAATTCATTCCCCAAACTCCATTATCAACTTACAATCCACTTTAGTCAACCGAGTTAAATTTTAACAACATACTCTATTAAATACATTATTTAGCTGATTAGCTCACTTCCTCTATTAATTTAATATTCGATTTTTAATTATAAGGAATCGCTTCATTTAAATTTCTCGAGTCCAATTTTATTTTATAATTCCATTTTGGATCTTCCCCTTAATTTTCCCCAAAATTTCAACACTTCTATTTTAACAAATTAGAAATGCTTTTAAATTCAGATAATACAATTAAAATAGCTTTTTATAAAATATTTCTTATAACTCGATGTCTCAACCAGTTCATCCTTGTTCTCACATAAATTCAATCATACGTTGACCATACGTAGGACTGAAAATCTGTAAGTACTTGGTAAACCCGTTTTCAACACCCAGTGTAAATACTTTAAAAAAATAATTTTATTGAAAATATAGAAAACTGTTTTTGAAAATAGAGAAAATATCTTTGGTGACAATGCTCTGAAAATCATCACCCCCATCCATGGTCACAGTTACATACCAGGTTACATTGCAGTCACAACAAAAGTCCATGTAACTGCAGGCTCTCCACGGCCTCTCGATTACGCCATGGAACCCACACAACAGATCATAGTTACATCCAGGGTTATGTTGCCGTCACAGCAAAAGTCCATGTAACTGCAGGCTCTCAGCGGCCTCTGATTTTCGCTGACGAAATGAAACTTCTCCACTCCTACATAGGTCGCGGTCTACCGATATAAAATCAAACGCAGACTGTTGTCTCTCAGTGGCACACTCGACCTTCGCTATGTTATACCATAGGTCGCAGTTTCATCCTGGGTTACGTTACCATCGCAGCAAAAGTCCATGTAACTGTTGGCTCTCAGCGGCACACATGACTTACGCTATGGTATACTTAACTCATAATCCTTAGGAACTAGTTTTGTCCGGACTCCTCGCAGGATCAACTTTAGAACCCCCCCTTGGGGCTCAAGGCAGCACCACCCGGTGGCACTCCTGAGAAGTTCATTTCAAGGAAGCGCCTTTTTCCACAGAGCCATCATCAAAACACTTTATACTATACACATATAGTATCTTTCAAATCATACACCTAGTATGATCTCATATATAGCTCCTTTACACAAAATCGATTATCCCAAAATCGATAATTCTCAAAATAGGCTTTCCAAATTGCAATATTGATTTTACCCCAAAATCAAAAGCATTTCCAAATCCAAAGGTTCCCAAAACCTTTTTCCAAAATCCTCATAAGATCCTTTATATATAAATTTTTAAAACTTTGGATTTTTTCAAACTTGTACAAAATTCCTTTTATACTTCAAACATTTTCAAAAACCCCTTTTTCTTCCAGAAATAAATTCCACAAGGAAAGATTTATCTTATATAACAAAGATATATAACTTTGCTTATTAAAAATCAAATATTCAAATTTGATTACTCTTTCCAATTTCATTTAAATCCGTACGATGTACACATATCATCCGTACGCTATACCAATCTGATCCCTCGCTCGATCACACAATTTCACTTCCGAACTAGCATTGTCCACCCGACTTCCTAGTGCGGACTCAGATCTAGTTTCTTGATCAGAAACCGTCATTCTCCTTGCATAGCTATAATTATGATAGAGAATATCCAGAACCAATCAACAATCCATATCTAGGTTCGCCGTCGAAAATCGAGTGAAAAATTCCAACTTGGATCGATAAACTATCTCGAAACTCTATGCTCGAATCTGGATCAAATCACTATGCGAATAGAATAATATACGTACATCCTACGTATTTATTTTCATTGATTATCAGCCAAATCAATTCCCTTTCTATTCACATTTCCTTTAATTCCCTTTTTTACTTCTTTACAATTGCCTTAATTCTCATTGAATTATCACTTCAATCCTTATCTCAGTTGGGTATTTAAATCAATAACAGTTTGAACTCCGACCAGTTTATATTTAGAAAATAGCTTCAAAATTTAAAAATAGGTAAATAGTTGAAAATTAATTATTGGTTTGAAATATAGCTGTAACATAGCTAGCTAATTATGAAATATGTTTAAAAATAGCTAAATAGTCTCAGAAATTTTAGATATTTACAAAATAGTTGTAAAATAGTAAATAATTTGTAACATAGTTGAAAAATAGTAATGAGTTTAGAAAGCAGTTGAAAATTGGTTAAATAGTTCCAAAAATAATTGTAAAACAAGTATAAAATATTTTGGCTTTAAGAAAGAAAGGTTGTATATATTTAATAGCTGAAAAATATAAGTTTATATTAAAACCATTTATATTGAAAATAGTCCAGAGCCAAAACTGTTCACTTTCCCAACTTCCAATTCCAATTTAAATAACTTCAATTTCCACTGAAATTGGTTTAACCCCAGTTCAAGTTGAATTAATTCTCAATTTCTTCCAACTTCAAATCAAATTCCATTTGATTTTTAAACTTGTACAACTTTAATTATAATTTCCAATTTTTCTATTTATAATCAATTACATTCACATTTTGCTTTTAACTCGGAATTATACATTTTATTTAGCCAATATATTTTTATTATCCCATAAACATTTTAATCAAGATTCCAGAGTTTAAACAAATTTCTAAAATTTCAATATCCCCTTAGGATTCAACTATATCCAAGATTCTTTGACAAATTTAGTTACCCCTTAGAATTTCAAAACCAAACCCAGTTCACAAACAATTCCAATTTAAAATAATTTGGTAGCAATTTCTCTTCTAGAAACTCGAAAATAAACATCGATGATGCCGCAGTCATCACCGATGTTATTTTCCAATAACCCAAAGAGTTCAATGCTTTTATCTCTTTAAAAGACATTCCCAAATATTTTTAATTTCAAATCTCCCATGTTTCAAATTCAACACCAAAAATATTTTCGAAACAATACTATTATCTCTGCAAAACCTTTGGAAACCACTTCCAAATCCAAAGGAATTTTAAATTTTTCCAAAAATTCCAAATTCCCAATCCATCCAATTCATATTTAAACATTACTCTGGAATGTTCATCTTACTCTATTTTCAAATATTCTCTGGAATTCTATTTCAAATTATAATCTCATTTATTTATGACGTTTATTTCAATTTATAAATTACATTTACAATCTATATTTCAAATTCCATTTTGTTATATACGTTTATTCTTCAACTTTGGTTATAAGTTTCAATTTGGTTGTACTTTATATTACTTTTTTACTTAATCCAAGAATTTAATAACCAATCGCCTTAATATTCACTAGAATGCTGTAACGACCCCACTTCCTATGCCCAGGAAGAAGTATCGTTTTTAAGAAAGAAAAGGATGAGAAAATAGAAAAGATAGAGAAGAAAGAACAGCAACATCAGAATCTCACAGCGGAACGAATAAATTATATTAATCACATAAGTATTTATATAACATCAATCAGAGTGATACATATAATACGTCCCATACTAGACAGTTATAAACACCTGTCTAGTTAATACAACTCAATACACCATACATCACAGAGATACCACACAGCGGAACTATATATATATATATCTATAACGCTGAAGCCTCCTGCTCCATTGCTCCTCCAGAATTCGTCAAAGCTAAACCTGAATCCCTTGGCTACCCGTAAAAATTTGGGTACCCGAGAGTTTATGAAAAACAAAAATAAACTTTAGGTCAGACACGGGTCTGGTATGAGTAACAGGTTAAAGTTGCTTAATTTTGAAAAATCCCTTGAAAACAAAAGGTATCACGTAAGACTTCCCACACATAAACATGGAAAAGTTTTTACCTTACGCTAACCAAAACATTTGATAGGAAATCCAGTGATATTATAATAGGTCTAGGGTTTTCAAGTAAATAGAAAATAGCAGAAATTGTTACATCTATTAAATTCCAGCTACTAGCCACAAATGTGGGTAATACAATCAAAATCGTAGGCACTTATTGGATTTTGGATTCCATACAATGGCAGGGCTACTGGGGTACCGCCCGTCACAGTACGTGGCCTAGATCAACGTACCGAGGATCACTCCCGACCCCCTGCAACACAAGGTCGGAACCATTCCTTACTGAACAGTCCCGAACAAGATAAACCCCGCAGTTGGCTGCAGACCAACTGCCCACACAGCCGAATACAAAGGGACATCTAGACAGGGAAATATCCTTGTCCTGCTTGGGCATGACCCACCTAACCTTGCTGCACCTCCCCTGTTTTAACCATTCCCGGTTGATGAGGCTTGAGGTTACGATTACCTTTATAGAACATATTTCTTAGAATTCTCATCGTCCGCCTGACGATGTGTTGAAAGCATTCAATCCATACAAGTTCGTTCCGGGTTCGAACGAAACCGAAGGCATCATCTCGTTACACTCTTTTTGGAATCACCCTCAGAGTTAACGACGATAACCCTTGCATTCTGAATCTTCATCTTCACTTCAGATTCACGACCTATCGTAGTTTGGAAACGATGTGGTTTTCGGATATTCCAAATAAGGAAAACCGATCCCGGTCTCATCGAAATCCAAAACGTGTCTTTTAAGTCCAAGTTGTCTATTTAGTCTTAACAGTGAATTCAAAAATATGCACAGATAGATAATTCACATCTCATAATAGATAATCACATTATCATCATAAACAGATAACTAATATCATCATCCAAAGAGATAATTAAATATTATCATACTTAAACTATACATCCATATCACATAGATATTACTCATCTCATTTCTGAGATCACAATCAAACAATGAAATATCAATATCATCCATAAGCAATGATTTATGAATCACAATATATAATGAATTTAAAATGAATTAAATTAACCACTTCCATCTTTAATTAATTAAATACTCATTCCATAAATCCTGCTCTCACAATTATTAATTAATTATAAATCAAAGTAATTAATAATTGTTTAATTTATTTCTTAAATGAATTATTCTAAATCATTTATAGCAGTTAACATTTAATTACTTCCCTAATTAATTATTCCTTAATTAACAATTCTTAATTACATCATTAATTATATTAATTAATGATCATCAATTTATATTAAATTACTTATTTAAATTAATTAAGTGATTAATCTTTACTTAAACACAATTATTAATCACCCCTTGATTAATAACAAACCAGTAATTATCTATCCTTAATTACTTATTAATCATTCCATGATTAATTAATTCCATAAATTAATCCCTTGATTAATTACCCAAATTACTCCACTTACAAATCATCTTGTATTTATTCCATCAAGTAATTATTATCTAATTACTATTCTAAGTAATTATGCACCATTAATTACACTATGTAATTACACATACCAAATCATCAAATGATTTCTAAAATTAATTAATTAACTTAATTTAAATCTTATTATCCATTACTTATATATTCAAATTAATCATCTTTGATTTAAATATACTTGACTGCATTCCAGTAGTTTTCCTTAATTTATTTTCAGAAATTAATCTTGAATAAATCCATTAATTAATTACATTTATATCGATTTATTTCCATTTAATTATCTTGTTGATTTATTATTCCTAAATAAATCAATTTCTAATTACATTTCATTTGTTAATTATATTAAGAATAATAATCTTCAAATCACAAATATTAATCCTCTTGATTAATAACATACAGTAATTAATCATTCTTAATTAATTACTTCTCAATAATGAGCTTAATTAATCCCTTGATTAATTTTAAGTAATTATATTCCAATTACTCCTATTAACAACATCACCCAATTAATTACATCCCGTAATTATCCTTCAATTACTTCTCTAAGTATTTTAATTCCAAAATATCAGTTAATTAAACTAAATTAATTAACTCAAATCAATTTGCACAATTAATAAATAATTAATTTCTTAATTACTTTTCAAATAAATAATTTACATTTAAACTATCCTAATGATTATTATTGAATTAATTAATCAAATTAATATTTAAAAATCAATCACATTAGTTAATTATAAATAATCTAGTTAATGATCTTCATTAACCCTTATTTAATTATTTTCTACTAAAATAATCAACTTATATAATCATTATTAATTATAAGTTTGATTAACTATTAAAAATTTATTAATTTAAGTAAATATCTAATTTATGGTTCTTAATCTTATATTAGTTAATTAATTCATTATTTAACTTATATTAATACATTCAAACTTAGAATTACTAAATTAATTAATATCAAACATTAATTATTCGTACTTAATTATAAATTCTAAGTCTTAATTACTTAAAGTAAATTGTTCTTATAATTGATCAAATTCTCACTCCCAATATGTTTAAAACATTTATTTTAAATTACTTTCTTAATAAAACCAATTTATTCTTAATAAAGTTTTAAAACTAATTTATATTTTTTTTTACAACCCTTTGTAAACTCACACGTTCAATTTCACTTAAAACTTATGTGAATAAATTTAAATTATAAAACTTTATTTTATTACAAATCTAGAATTTCAAATCCAAACTCTGGATTTCAATTTTGGAGTTAACTTGTCTAAAACTTCTCTTAACACTTTAGATTTCATTTTTGAAATTCAACTCTCTTGAATATACTTAAGCACTAAGCACCTTTAAATTATTAAAATAATTTAAATTATGGAACTTTATTATTTCCAACTTAATTTCAAAACTAACTTAAAGTCACCATTTAAACTTGTTTTAAAACTAGGTTTAATCTTTGATTCTAAATTTTAAAACAAAAGTTAAAAAAACAGTTAAAACCTGTTACAGTTTTAAAACTGTACAACTACAACCCGAGCACCCTTACGTTTACTTCGAGTAAACGTACGAGTTTCCCCGTGAAAACCAACAAGCTGCTTCGAGTATCTCAGGCGCGCAAAACAAATCAGAGAAATACAAAACCTTGAACACAACTACACCACCCCTTCCAAACCTGTCACTGCCATGCGCACGATGCTCCTACCACCGGAGGCCACCAAACTCCGGCTACCACCTCGAATATCTTCCCTCTACCTTCCCTCACAACGGCGTGGCACTCGGTTCATCAACGTTGATGAACAAGCCAAAAGAAACCGGTACCTTAAAACTAGGTCACCCGCGTTAGAACGTCTCCCGCCGCCACCCCAAGGCTTAGATCCACCTCCGAACAATTCCCCAGACCCCACTATTGCCCCCGCATCTCCAGTTCCAGTCACGACCTCCCCCATCCACGCTTTCGTCCACGGCGACTCAAAAAGCTCGAAACAGAAAAACCCAAGCTGCTCTCAAAACACACCACTAAAAATTATGCTTTAACCCTTAAAAATCATGTTATTGTTCACTAATTCACTTTCTATACCTGAATCAATGATCAATGAAAGTTTAAATTTTGCAAATCTTAAGATTGTTTTAAATTTTGGGTTCCAGAGATAAATTTTTAAGTTGTTGTTATCTCAACTAAATACTTAAACTTAGTTTGAGATGATACAAACATCATTTGCTTGAAACTGAAGTGCAAGCATAAATCAGGAAAGAAGTAAATAATTTTTAATAGCAAGATTTTGTTTACAGAGAGTAACAGAGAACAAGCATATGCAAACACTGCAGGTTAGATTTGGTTCCAGATAAAACTCAAGACTATATTGCTTTAAGTATAATTCTAAACTTACTCATGGTTTAACAAACTTAAATTGTTCAGATCTCTAACTCTAACAAAGATTAGACGAATAGATTTGCATTTTGATCTAACTTTTAAATTTCTGAACTAAGAACATAGTTACTTAAATACAATAGGCAAGCATATTTACAAACATTTATAAACTCAGAATTATCAACCCTATATATATATATATACAAACAAAGCATATTTCATCTCAGAAATTTTCACAAGCAACAAATTAAAATTTACTTAAGCTTTTTAAAAGAAGTTACTCACCTGAAATGTAAAAGAACAGAGCCTAGTTTGCTTTGCAACAGGCTTGCAATTTACAGGTTAACACTCTTCTTCATCTTGATCCATTGCTAGTTTGCATCTGATTTGTGTTCAAGTAAAGCTTGTTTTAGTTTGAAATGAAGTTTATTTTAATTGTTACTTAGTTCGAACTGAATATGCAGATTAATAAAAAAAAAGAAAAGCGACAGACTTATAATTATGTTTCAGCAACTAAGACAATATTTGTACAATAAAAAGATTTTTACCAGAGATATTTTAGACGGAGGCTGATATGAATACTTTGTGTACTAAAAAGATTTTACATTAATTAGTTTTGTTTGTTTGCTTAAAGATACTTAACAATGTCTTCTCTAACAAGCTTCCCTATATACATTTGTTTATTTATCTTTGTTACTGTCATTAGCTTTGTTTTATTCAATTTGGCCTGCACACTGATTCTTACTTGTTTATATAACATGTATATTCTTATTACTGTCATTTACTTCTAGATATTATTCTTTTGTTCTTGATGCTTTAAACATATTATATATGCTGCAGTTCATTGTTAATAGTTTACAAACTTAAAAACTTATTTGTTTTCTAGTTTATTTGTTGTCCTGTTATTATAATTGAAATGTATGAGAAGTTCTATAAATTGATCCTATATGTTTATTTCTTATTTTAACTTATCATATACAGTATTTTAACTTCTAATTTATAGCTTTATGTATATTTTTATTTTTTTATTTTATAAAAACACATTTATCACTTAGACAAGGTAGATAAATTAAATTATCTTTTTATTATAAACTACATATTTTATAATATATGTTAATATATTGTTTGACAAAAAAATTACATTAAAACTCATATGTACTTTTAAATTCATATTTTAATCAAGTTGTACTAAAAGAAAAAGAAAACAAATCTTTTTGTTAATAAATTTAAATTTGAACTTAAGTTAAAATAAGTATCAAACTATTTAAGCAATTATCTTATGTATTTAAAACCCTGTATTTATTTATTAGCTTTGAAAAGTTTATATTAAATAAGTCATAATTTCCAATTCACTAAAATTATATTAGAATTTAAAACATAATTTATTAGTTAAAATTTTTTTTTAAAACAAATTTCATCTATTTACAATGTATACAAATATATACATTTATAAGAGGGAATTAGGCTGAAGGAAAAACCTGAGAACACTTTTAGTCTGAAGGACAGAAGTTTTAAAATTTAGCCTGAAGGACAAAAAATGATATATTCATATAGCATTACACATCCATAATGCTATATTCATATAGCATTACACATCTATAATGCTATATACAACACAATTTTATAAGTTTCTGCATACACAAACAAGCAGCTGTGTAATGATATATGAATATAGCATTATGGATGTGCAATGCTATATGAATATATCATTTTTTATCCTTCAGACTAAATTTTAAAACTTCTGTCCTTCAGACTAAAAGTGTTCTCAGGTTTTTCCTTCAGCCTAATTCCCTGCATTTATAAATAGAAAACAATTCAATTAATTTTAACAGATAAAATTTACCAACAAGATATTTATTAAAAGAAAAGTATCAATTCAGATCTAATTAACAAAAATATATCAAATCAATTTAATATTTAATGCAGATTATTAAATTGATATTGCTAGAAAATTCTGGGTTGTCACATTCCTCCCCCCTTAAAAGAATTTCGTCCCCGAAATTTAAAAGCAAAGGTAATTTAATAATATATTTAAGATTTGAATTAATTTTAAATCATAAGCATATATCAATCACATGCTAACAATCATCACAACCAATCTACTCGATCAACAAAGCTAACTATCCATACAAAATTCTGGTTAGAGTTACCCAGCATAATACCGGAATACTCGATCTATAGAATTCAAACAGTCTATACTACTAATCTACAGAACTCCTTCGAATCAGAGAAAATTCATCCAAAATCAAATCTCCGACTCCGAAATCCAAATTCCTTCGTCTCTTATCCACCAAATACATCTGACAATTCAGAGCTGCCTTCAACCTACTGATCAGCTCAACCCTACGCTGATAACTCCTAAAACAATTTGAATCCAAAAACAATCCAGTAGAATGATCTTCTCAAAACCAACCAAAACCAAGAACTCAACCTTTTCTATTCTCAGTAGAAAACAGCTTCTCTTTTTCCAGAAAAGAAAAACAAATGCATTTCTAATTGCTTCCGCTGCACAACTCTGATCTAGGGTAGATGAAAATGCTGATGATGCACATAAGCATAAACTGGACACACATTATAAAAATATGATACAACAGATCCAAAATAAAACTCAGAAATTCCTCCAAAATCTGAGCCTCTTTACCAATTCCTCTCTCTACAAACCATTCTATTACTAAGCTGAACCATCGGCACTACTTCTGAAATCCAGTCGATACCAAACTCAACTCCTCAGATGCTAAGGCAAACCACTGACCTCTTCAAAGATATTCAGGAAAATTTCTGCCATCCCAGAGAGTACTTTAACTATCGCAAGTCACTTTTGCGATCAAACTAGGCTAATGTCCAAAGAAAACTGTACTCTCCTTATCAATCTGAATAGCTTAAACTTATCTAGCCAATCCATTGAAGAAATGGATTCACAAAACTGCCTCTGGACTTCACCTCTAGAGAACTGCTGACAGATGACCTCCTCGCGTGCCGGCAGAACAATCTGAGCTGCAACACTGCTACTGATGCCTAAAATTCCTCGGAAAACTCAGGCCTCAAAGCCAAACACAAAATTCAGCTAAACTCAACCACAAAACTAATGCAGACACCCTTATCCAAAGATCTTTGAGAACTTCTTCGGAAACAATCCATCGCTACTGCATCTCTACTCACAACTACTTCTTGAGGTCCCAAAATAATATTCTAGCTTCTGCTCAACTCACAAAAATTCAAATTCTACCCGTCCAAACTTGTACTAGAAAATAGACTCCAAATCTTAACAGTTTTTCTCCAGAGATTTTGTGGCATCCTTACACCACAAATTTACTCGAGACGGTATTAGGTCTACAGTTTCGTCAAATATACTTCTAACCACAGATAGTCGTGTTACACACACCACTACTCAATTTACCCTTATACTTATATTGGAAAATCCGAACAGGTAATCCAACAAATAGATGAAATATATATATATATATATATATATATATATATATATATCAAAATTACCAATACAATCTCTCAGGAAAGAAATCACTCAAGAGCCTAGGTATTCACTCAACCAAGCGCTCTGATACCACTGTGACGACCCCACTTCCTACGCCCAGGAAGAAGTGTCGTTTTTAAGAAAGAAAAGGGTGAGAAAATAGAAAAGATAGAGAAGAAAGAACAACAACATCAGAATCTCACAGCGGAATGAATAAATTATATTAATCACATAAGTATTTATATAACATCAATCAGAGTGATACATATAATACGTCCCACAGTTATAAACACCTGTCTAGTTAATACAACTCAATACACCATACATCATAGAGATACCACACAGTGGAACTATATATATACCTATAACGCTGAAGCCTCCTGCTCCATTGCTCCTCCCGAATTCGTCAAAGCTAAACCTGAATCCCTTGGCTACCCGTAAAAATTTGGGTACCCGAGAGTTTATGAAAAACAAAAATAAACTTCAGGTCAGACATGGGTCTGGTATGAGTAACAGGTTAAAGTTGCTTAATTTTGAAAAATCCCTTGAAAACAAAAGGTATCACATAAGGCTTCCCACACATAAACATGGAAAAGTTTTTACCTTACGCTAACCAAAACATTTGATAGGAAATCCAGTGATATTATAATAGGTCTAGGGTTTTCAAGTAAATAGAAAATAGCCGAAATTGTTCCATCTATTAAATTCCAGCTACTAGCCACAAATGTGGGTAATACAATCAAAACCGTCGGCACTTATTGGATTTTGGATTCCATACAATGGCAGGGCTACTGGGGTACCACCCGTCACAGTACGTGGCCTAGATCAACGTACCGAGGATCACTCCCGACCCCCTGCAACACAAGGCCGGAACCATTCCTTACTGAACAGTCCCGAACAAGATAAACCCCGCAGTTGGCTGCAGACCAACTGCCCACACAGCCGAATAAAAAGGGACATCTAGACAGGGGAATATCCTTGTCCTGCTTGGGCATGACCCACCTAACCTTGCTGCATCTCCCCTGTTTTAGCCATTCCCGGTTGATGAGGCTTGAGGTTACGATTACCTTTATAGAACATATTTCTTAGAATGCTCATCGTCCGCCTGACGATGTGTTGAAAGCATTCAATCCATACAAGTTCGTTCCGGGTTCGAACGAAACCGAAGGCATCATCTCGTTACACTCGTTTTGGAATCACCCTCAGAGTTAACGACGATAACCCTTGCATTCTGAATCTTCATCTTCACTTCAGATTCACGACCTATCGTAGTTTGGAAACGATGTGGTTTTCGGATATTCCAAATAAGGAAAACCGATCCCGGTCTCATCGAAATCCAAAGCGTGTCTTTTAAGGCCAAGTTGTCTATTTAGTCTTAACAGTGAATTCAAAAATATGCACAGATAGATAATTCACATCTCATAATAGATAATCACATTATCATCATAAACAGATAACTAATATCATCATCCAAACAGATAATTAAATATTATCATACTTAAACTATACATCCATATCACATAGATATTACTCATCTCATTTCTGAGATCACAATCAAACAATGAAATATCAATATCATCCATAAGCAATGATTTATGAATCACAATATATAATGAATTTAAAATGAATTAAATTAACCACTTCCATCTTTAATTAATTAAATACTTATTCCATAAATCCTGCTCTCACAATTATTAATTAATTATAAATCAAAGTAATTAATAATTGTTTAATTTATTTCTTAAATGAATTATTCTAAATCATTTATAGTAGTTAACATTTAATTACTTCCCTAATTAATTATTCCATAATTAACAATGATCTTCAATTTATATTAAATTACTTATTTAAATTAATTAAGTGATAAATCTTTACTTAAACACAATTATTAATCACCCCTTGATTAATAGCAAACCAGTAATTATCTATCCTTAATTACTTATTAATCATTCCATGATTAATTAATTCCATAAATTAATCCCTTGATTAATTACCCAAATTACTCCACTTACAAATCATCTTGTATTTATTCCATCAAGTAATTATTATCTAACTACTATTCTAAGTAATTATGCTCCATTAATTACACTATGTAATTACACATACCAAATCATCAAATGATTTCTAAAATTAATTAATTAACTTAATTTAAATCTTATTATCCATTACTTATATATTCAAATTAATCATCTTTGATTTAAATATACTTGACTGCATTCCAGTAGTTTTCCTTAATTTATTTTCAGAAATTAATCTTGAATAAATCCATTAATTAATTACATTTATATCGATTTATTTCCATTTAATTATCTTGTTGATTTATTATTCCTAAATAAATCAATTTCTAATTACATTTCATTTGTTAATTATATTAAGAATAAAAATCTTCAAATCATAAATATTAATCCTCTTGATTAATAACATACAGTAATTAATCATTCTTAATTAATTACTTCTCTATAATAAGCTTAATTAATCCCTTGATTAATTTTAAGTAATTATATTCCAATTACTCCTATTAACAACATCACCCAATTAATTACATCCCGTAATTATCCTTCAATTGCTTCTCTAAGTAATTTAATTCCAAAATATTAGTTAATTAAACTAAATTAATTAACTCAAATCAATTTACACAATTAATAAATAATTAATTTCTTAATTACTTTTCAAATAAATAATTTACATTTAAACTATCACAATGATTATTATTGAATTAATTAATCAAATAAATATTTAAAAATCAATCACATTAGTTAATTATAAATAATCTAGTTAATGATCTTCATTAACCCTTATTTAATTATTTTCTACTAAAATAATCAACTTATATAATCATTATTAATTATAAGTTTGATTAACTATTAAAAATTTATTAATTTAAGTAAATATCTAATTTATGGTTCTTAATCTCATATTAGTTAATTAATTCATTATTTAACTTATATTAATACATTCAAACTTAGAATTACTAAATTAATTAATATCAAACATTAATTATTCATACTTAATTATAAATTCCAAGTCTTCATTACTTAAAGTAAATTGTTCTTATAATTGATTAAATTCTCACTCCCAATATGTTTAAAACATTTATTTTAAATTACTTTCTAAATAAAACCAATTTATTCTTAATAAAGTTTTAAAACTAATTTATTTTTATTTTTTTTACAACCCTTCGTAAACTCACTCTTTTAATTTCACTTAAAACTTATGTGAATAAATTTAAATTATAAAACTTTATTTTATTACAAATCTAGAATTTCAAATCCAAACTCTGGATTTCAATTTTGGAGTTAACTTGTCTAAAACTTCTCTTAACACTTCAGATTTCATTTTTGAAATTCAACTCTCTTGAATATACTTAAGCACTAAGCACCTTTAAATTATTAAAATAATTTAAATTATGGAACTTTATTATTCCCAACTTAATTTCAAAACTAACTTAAAGTCACCATTTAAACTTGTTTTAAAACTAGGTTTAATCTTTGATTCTAAATTTTAAAACAAAAGTTAAAAAAACAGTTAAAACCTGTTGCAGTTTTAAAACTGTACAACTACAACCCGAGCACCCTTATGTTTACTTCAAGTAAACGTACGAGTTTCCCCGTGAAAACCAACAGGCTGCTTCGAGTATCTCAGGCGCGCAAAACAAATCAGAGAAATACAAAACATGGAACACAACTACACCTCCCCTTCCAAACCTGTCACTGCCACGCGCACGATGCTCCCACCACCGGAGGCCACCAAATTCCGGCTACCACTTCGACTATCTTCCCTCTACCTTCCCTCACAACGGCGTGGCACTCGGTTCATCAACGGTGATGAACAAGCCAAGAGAAACCGGTACCTTAAAACTAGGTCACCCGCGTTAGAACGTCTCCCGCCGCCACCCCAAGGCTTAGATCGACCTCCGAATAATTCCCCAGACCCCACTATCGCCCCCGCATCTCCAGTTCCAGTCACGACCTCCCCCATCCACGCTTTCGTCCACGGCGACCCAAAAGGCTCCAAACAGAAAAACCCAAGCTGCTCTCAGAACACACCACTAAAAATTATGCTTTAACCCTTAAAAATCATGTTATTGTTCACTAATTCACTTTGTATACCTGCATCAATGATCAGTGAAAGTTTAAATTTTGCAAATCTTAAGATTGTTTTAAATTTTGGGTTCCAGAGATAAATTTTTAAGTTGTTGTTATCTCAACTAAATACTTAAACTTAGTTTGACATGATACAAACATCATTTGCTTGAAACTGAAGTGCAAGCATAAATCAGGAAAGAAGTAAATAATTTTTAATAGCAAGATTTTGTTTACAGAGAGTAACAGAGAACAAGCATATGCAAACACTGCAGGTTAGATTTGGTTCCAGATAAAACTCAAGACTATATTGCTTTAAGTATAATTCTAAACTTACTCATGGTTTAACAAACTTAAATTGTTCAGATCTCTAACTCTAACAAAGATTAGATGAATAGATTTGCATTTTGATCTAACTTTTAAATTTCTGAACTAAGAACAGAGTTACTTAAATACAATAGGCAAGCATATTTACAAACATTTATAAACTCAGAATTATCAACCCTATATATATATATACAAACAAAGCATATTTCATCTCAGAAATTTTCACAAGCAACAAACTAAAATTTACTTAAGCTTTTTAAAAGAAGTTACTCACCTGAAATGTAAAAGAACAGAGCCTAGTTTGCTTTGCAACAGGCTTGCAATTTACAGGTTAACACTCTTCTTCATCTTGATCCATTGCTAGTTTGCATCTTGATTTGTGTTCAAGTAAAGCTTGTTTTAGTTTGAAACGAAGTTTATTTTAATTGTTACTTAGTTCGAACTGAATATGCAGATTTATAAAAAAAAGAAAAGAGACAGAGTTATAATTATGTTTCAGCAACTAAGACAATATTTGTACAATAAAAAGATTTTTACCAAAGATATTTTAGATGGAGGCTGATATGAATACTTTGTGTACTAAAAAGATTTTACATTAATTAGTTTTGTTTGTTTGCTTAAAGATACTTAACAATGTCTTCTCTAACAAGCTTCCCTATATACATTTGTTTATTTATCTTTGTTACTGTCATTAGCTTTGTTTTATTCAATTTGGCCTGCACACTGATTCTTACTTGTTTGTATAACATGTATATTCTTATTACTGTCATTTACTTCTAGATATTATTCTTTTGTTCTTGATGCTTTAAACATATTATATATGTTGCAGTTCATTGTTAATAGTTTACAAACTTAAAAACTTATTTGTTTTCTAGTTTATTTGTTGTCCTGTTATTATAATTGAAATGTATGAGAAGTTCTATAAATTGATCCTATATGTTTATTTCTTATTTTAACTTATCATATACAGTATTTTAACTTCTAATTTATAGCTTTATGTATATTTTGTTTTATTTATTTTATAAAAACACATTTACCACTTAGACAAGGTGGATAAATTAAATTATCTTTTTATTATAAACTACATATTTTATAATATATGTTAATTTATTGTTTGACAAAAAAATTACATTAAAACTCATATGTACTTTTATATTCATATTTTAATCAAGTTATACTAAAAGAAAAAGCAAACAAATCTTTTTGCTAATAAATTTAAATTTGAACTTAAGTTAAAATAAGTATCAAACTATTCAAGCAATTATCTTATGTATTTAAAACCCTGTATTTATTTATTTATTAGCTTTGAAAAGTTTATATTAAATAAGTCATAATTTCCAATTCACTAAAATTATATTAGAATTTAAAACATAGTTTATTAGTTAAATTTTTAAAAAAAAACAAATTTCATCTATTTACAATGTATACAAATATATACATCTATAAATAGAAAACAATTCAATTAATTTTAACAGATAAAATTTACCAATCAGATATTTATTAAAAGAAAAGTATCAATTCAGATCTAATTAACAAAAATATATCAAATCAATTTAATATTTAATGCAGATTATTAAATTGATATTGCTAGAAAATTCCGGGTTGTCACAAATGAAATATTTCCTTATATATCAAAATATACTTTTATATAAAATCATTTAAAACCTTTATAAGAAAATAACAAGTACGCTCTCATATATATACACACTCAACTCATTCTAGAGTACTTCGAACTCTAGTTATTGAGAAACCCCACCAGAGCCAAGGTTCTCGCTTAACCTGCTCTGATACCAACGGTAACGACCCGAAATTTTCTAACCCGAAAATTTCAGATAGTTATGGAAAAGAAGAAAGAGATAGAAGAAGAAGAACAGAAACACCAAACATCTCACATTCGCAGCGGATAAAATATAATAATAAATAATAACAGTTTACAAAAGAATACTATATCTGTCGATTACATTTAATATACATCAGAGCTTCACTTTCATACAATCACTGAATGTTTACAATTATCGTGCCTAAGATTTACAATAATATAAATACAACGGATATACTCTATACGATATTGCCATCCACCTCGCCTCCTGAGCTCCAGAACGTACCTACCTGAAAAATCTGTAATACTCGACCTGACCCGAGCATTACACCAAAGTAACACCCGAGTCAGGCTGGAAACCAACGTGAGTAAACCCAACTAACATGAAATACCAAAGAAATCAACTTATATAAACCCGGGGTAACTTCTATCACTTCACAAGTTGCTATAAATAACATTTATTTCACATATAAATTTCTAAGTACCAAACTTAGATAAAATAATACAATTCACTTAAATCATTTCATTTCAGCCTATTGATTTCGAAGTGGTTTCGGGTATTTCCCAATACCCGACCCCGATCTCTTGAAATCAATACCATCTCATATCATATTATTCATGCGAATACAATTCAAACTTCAAATTCAGGAGTCATCTCTATTAATACAATCATCGATAGATAACCTCCTTACCACAGCTTTAAACTCAACCTATCTTATCACAAAAATATTTCATTTCACAAAGCACCACTATCACACCTCGGAAATAACAAAATTCAAGGCATTCAAATATCTTTCATAAGCAAGATAAATTAGTCATATATTTCTGATAAATTTAATTAACTACCAATGAATTTAATAAATTACTTTATTACTTATATAACTTGCATATTCAACATTAATTAAATCATTCAATACATAAATCATCCCACAATTACTCAAATTGATTTATAATCCTTGATTAATCAATTCGCTAATTACATTACGTAATTATTCCTAATTAATTATATAAATTTAATTATTCCCAAACAATTATAGTAATTAATCTTTAATTACTCCTATTGATTACATTAATCCTTAATTAATTCTTTTAATTAATCTTTGTTCTAACTAATTAAATCCTATTCATTAATCCGCTTGATTAACCAAATTTAGTAATTCATTATCCTTAATTTATTTCACTACTTAATTAACTTTTAATCAACCGCAAGTCATTAATTCCCTCACTAAGTAATTACTCCTCATAAATTACATTAAGCAGGTACAATCAATCACGTTCAAGTAAATACTTTTTTTTCCTTTCAAATTCATTTTTAAATTTATACTGCCTTCTTTCAATCAACACGGATAGATAACAGCAACGAATATACTTAAAACATCACGAATTCATAACAGCAACCAGTGCACAGAACGAAGATTACTCACCTTGTCACTAAGCAATAGCCTTCGTCCCTTTCCAGTGGCGACCCAACCACGCAACGAAATCTCGATAACCCCACGTGAAAACGCGACCGCCTCCACGAGACTTCACGCGGGTCGCCACCTTCCCAAATGCCAATCGAGTGCGCCTCGGCAGGTGTGACTTCGAAGTCAAGAGCGTCACTGCCTCGAGCTCGAGTTCGAGCCGAGCTCGTGACGTCGATCCTTTCCCCATTTCCCAAATCGACCCGAGACTTCTCTTTTTTTTTAATTTAATGAAGGGCTTCGGCCATTTATATTTTTGGGTGGAATTTTATCTGTTTCTCGAACAAAGAGGGACGGGAATGATATAGATGGTGGGAGGCGTCCTAGGTATGCTCGTTGACTTATAAAATATCTTGTACTGTTAAATATCTTTGCCAATTTATTTTAAACCCCCTCCCTTTTTTTTTTTAATTATTATTTACTTATATAAGACTTTCGAAATGCCTCGTCGCTTGTTATTTAAAATTTCGAACACAATAGAACGTGTTGCAGAGGCTGATTTGACCGTACGCGCGAGTTACGTAAGTAAACGATCAATTTTAAATTAAATCGATTAAAATAAATTTGAAGCGTTTTGAGCTGCCAGGGTCAAACGACAACTCCGATAGCTACAAAAATTGAAATCCGATAATAACTAACTATTACGGATCCAACGGAACTAGTTTCGTCGAATTCTGAGACTATGCCTGGGAAGACCATTTTTAAAATTCAATTTAAACGATATAATTTCAAAATTGAACAAATCACCTTTAAATTAAATTCCAACCCTTCTATTATCTTCAGTATCATCATTATAAATTTTATAAGCCTTCAAATTATTTTAAACAGGCTTAGAACTCCAGATTTAATAACTTTCCCAATTTCAAATTATATGATTCAACAAATTAATTATCAAGTAAATATAAATATTCAGAATTCAAGTTTAAAATTAACCTTTAAATATTTAAAAATCAATTACTATTCCCATTTACATTGTTTGAAATTCAGGGTTGTCACATATAACCCATACCGAATAGTGATACGACGTTATGGATAGCAATTGAAGACCGGTGGTGAAGACCGGATATTTTCGAAAGCGAAAGGATAACCCGTCGAATGTCTTTGCACAGAATGGCCACTGGTGTAGAGATTTGAGCACACTTTGTGATGGGGAGTCTGAACGTGATTAGGGATTATCCGGATTTGCAAGGGCTTCTTTGTGAAGTGCCTTTGGTTCTGTTTGAACCCGAAACAGACTTGTATGGATGTGTGTCTAACGTTACACTTTGAGATGTAAACCTGGTTTCTATCAAATGCATTTCTGTTTGGTGGCGGAGATTTATTCTCTTAGCTTAACACCCTTCTCTAAGACGTACAAGCTCAGAGGTTATTTAGTGGATGGTTACTAGTAATACATTCCCAATTTGGTAATGTAGCATACGAAGTGTTGTTGATTATTTGTTGATCGAAGCATGGCTTTGTGGAAAAAGCGTAGCTTTATGGACGAGACTGCATCAGGACCTCGCACCCCGAAAATGGTCGAAACAGGAATGTTGCAGCAAGGTTTTTAGGGGTCGCTCCCCTAGGGTATGTCCATTTCCTTTTGGATAAAAGGTGATATCATGGTATGGAGCCCAGATATTTAACCTATGTGGTTGCTACAAACTTATTGCTTTGTGGTTGTTGGTTGAGAGGCGCCTCGGATAAAGGTTGGTAACGACCGGGGGTGGCATACTTGTGTGTTATTTACCTATGTTATAGCTTGGTTAAAGCGTGAGGTAGCGTCGGCCTAGTTAGCAGAGATGCGGTTAGGTTCTCGGGGGCGTCCTTCCAGAGGCGTACCCATTTCGGTAAGGAAGTTCCTTAGCCTGACCATTTGTTGGAAACCCAATCATCCAATACGCGCCCTTTACGATTTCAATTATATGACCTGCCATTCTTAAATGGTAGCTATAGTAGGCATACGACGAAATGTGGTATGCTGGCTAAGATTGATATTATGCTTTCGAAAAATTTTCTACACTATGCACTAATAATAATATCAAAATGGTTTTCGCGTATCAAGCATTTTTGACTGTCATAAGGAGAAATCTCCCCCAAGTGTGCGCATGCATTGTGTGTGTGGCGGAAGGCCTTATGGAAGTTTCATTTTCCAAAAAGCATTGCGGATTTCAATATTTTAAAATCTTTTGTTGTTTTTTAAGATAAAGTTGTTTTTGTTTGCTCATACCTGTAACAACCCGAAATTTTTGACAGCATATTTTAATAAATATTTAATCAAATTTAAATTAAATACAAGCTTTTAAATTTTTAAAATGATGAGACCTTTGATATTTAACCGTTATATGTTTTATAAAAGAAAGTTTTGATTTGAAAATTTAAAATAGAATACTTCAAAACCATTTAAAACAAAATCTATCTTATTCAATAAAGTCAAATCAAAGACTCTACATTTTTATTATTTGATAATATATATGAATACAATTGTAGTTTTAAAGATGATAAAGCTTAGAATAAACAAACATAGTAATATTAAACATAAACATGAAAATCTAACGCATAAGTATAAAACAATATAAATAATTATAACGCAAACATACAAAACAAGTATAAACCATAATTATAAATTATAAATTATAAAATATAACTAAAGAGATAAATGTACAAATATAAGTTATAACTTGAAGTATAAAAATACAAATGCAATATTATGAATCAAATGCCTGGAAATCTGAAGTACAAATAGAATAAAAGTAATATAGTCAAAATAACAACCTTTAAAATCCATTTGTACAACATAAAATTTTTAACAAAGGCCATTTACATTATAGAATATCTTGTGAACATGTTCAATGCATAAGTTAAAGGGGATAACTTGTAACATGTTTCTGCACAAAGCTTATGTGATGTTATACAGTTTATAGGCATAAGAAAACAAAGTTTCACTTCAATATAACAAAACAAAATCTGTGTCTTATACAAATTATGTTGGCCGAAATAAAATAAATATCTTTGTACAACACATAAGTGAGTATCAGTAAACATTAATTTCATGTTATCATAAATAAAAGCAAAAGCATTAATTAGCACAACTTGTTGTTCAAGTAAGTACTACAGCCGAAATATCTAAATCACTTCATACTGCAAAACATAATACTTAACCAATTAAAAGAAAAAAAATGAATGACAATACAAATAGAAACTGCCTAGATACCACCTATAATTATTCGGTTACTTCTATATATATATATATATATCCACCATATCTTTATATTCATTTATAAAAACTTGACTAAACCTACAAACAAACCTGAGAATCAAATAAGGAGAGAAGATAAACATTTGTTGCTTGGTAAACTTAAATTAATTCAAAACAGGAAGCTAAAGAAAGGCTTAAAGAAATTCTTCCGCAATTCCATCAGTACCTTACCTTCTGTTTTAAAGTTTACTTGGTGAGTAAACTTACCTATTTTCAATCTAAACTTGTATCTGCAGCTTATAAATGGTGTGTGTTTTGATCTTTGCTTAAATAAGTAGCCTTAAGTATTTACTGTTGCTCTGGAAAATTTGATATGGCTGTTCTTCAGTGTTTTCCCCATGTTTCTGAACATAATAAGCAAAGAAATTGTAAATACTTCAAATGTTTTAACCTTGGATATTAATGCTAATTTAAGTTGTTATCCAAATCAAGGCCTGCAACTTTGTTGGAGTTTAACAGTATGTTATAAACACTGTTTATTCAAATTACAGGAAAAGGAATTCAAAATCAAAAATTCGAATGTTTAAATTTAGGAATTCAATAACATATTTAGATTTCATACACATAATTATGATTTTTAGCATAAAAATTATGATTTTTAAGCAAGGGTTTTAAGAGCAGTTTAAAATGAAACTAAAATGTGATTTTTGTCAATCCTGGATGTTTGGGTTAATTTTAATTGTTGTAAATCGATATGAAGCAAGCTTGTAATTTTTTTAACACAAGAAAAATGCTAGAAAATTTATTCAATGAAGGAATCTTGAGTTTGAATCAAAGGTAGGGTTTAGTGCTCATATTTTCAATGCTCTGTAATAAATTTGTTTGCGGCTACATTAAGCAACCGAGTTGAACGCGACTCTAGGAGGGGTGAGGGGTGAGTGTGGTTGAAGTTTTGGTGGAGTTCCATCACCTTCAGTAAACATTGTCGATGGGCCGAGGGGGTTTTTTTGTGGTGCGTTCATGGCTCGTGTTCGAGCTTCAGGCAAATTTTTGTTTTCGTCTTGAATTTGAAAATCTGGGTTTTGATTTCGATGCTAGGGACGATTTGGGGTTTGTGGGGGCTGACGCGAGCCACCAGAGGAGAGGCGAACCACCGTGCACGTGCACGGTGGCGTGAGCGTGTCAGTGAGGTTGTGGGTGGCTTCGTATCGAGTGATACTCGAGTAGGAAGGGGGAGGTTACTACGGGTTCCTGGGTGTGAGCGCGTGAATGTTTGTTAACTGCAGTTTTTAATTTTATTTAAACTAAAAAAAAGGAAGGAAGGTTACAGGAAAGAAAGGAAGAAAGTGGATGAGAGAGACGCAGGGAAACGCACGGGAAAGTCTCGAGATTGTCTCGAGTAGAAAGAGGTGTTGTCTCGGTTCTTTTTTCCAATTGAACGTGCATGACTATTTTTTAGTATGTTTATAACTAAGTTAATTTAGCAATTAGTTAGTTAGGTTAATATTTGATTTAAAGGTTTCATAAGGTAAGTATGTAAAGATAGGTGATTAATAATAAGTAGTTAGAATGTTAATTAAATTATACTTGAAATTTTAAATTGATAACTTTAAATTAATTTTGATAATTAAAATAAATCATATGTTAAATCAATTTAAATCTTAAGAATGTTAGCTAATCACTTAAAAGTTAATTCATAAATGATAATTAACTTAAGTGATTAATTAAAGATTATATAATTAATTAAATTGATAATAATTGATTGATTAAAGTAATTATGATAATTAAATAAGTAATTAATTTTTAATAAGTAAGTTAATAATTAATAATTAAGGATCAACTAATTAACTGAGTAATTAAGTAACAGTTAATGAATAAAAGTTTAGTAATTAAATAATTAATTGAAGAATAGATGATAAATAAATTAATAATTAATGACTAACTAATTAATTAATTGATCATTAATAAGCTAATTAATCAGTAATTAATTAAGTACAATAAAATAGTTTATTCTTAAGCAATCAATTAAGTTAAGTAAACCAAACTGTTTGGTATGCATTGATAATTCTGTTTGATTGACTTTGATATTTGTTTGATGATATTTCTGTGATACGTTGTGATATATTATAGATACCTGTGATAACTGTGTATGACTTATTTGTGATATCTGTTATGTGAATTCTTAATATTAAATTAAACTGTTATGTTAAATAGACAACTTGACCCTTAAAATGGCGTTGGGATTTCGATGAGACCAAGATCGGAAGAATCAATTTTGATTCTCCGAAAACCACATCGATCCAAATTAAACGATAGGTCGTGACTTATCAAGTGGAGATCGAGATGGTGTTTCAGAATGCAAGGGTTATCGTCGTTAACTCTGAGGGTGATTCCAAAATGAGTATAACGAGATAATGCCTTCGGTTTCGTTCGAACCCAGAACGAACTTGTATGGATTGAATGCTTTCAGCACATCGTCAGGTGGACAATGAGCATTCTAAGAATAATGTTCAATAAAGGCAATCGCAGCCTCAAGCCTCATCAACCAGGAATGGCTAAAACATGGGAGATGCAGCAAGGTTAGGTGGGTCAGCCCAAGCAGGACAAGATATTCCCCTATCTAGATGTCCCTTTTTATTTCGGCTATGTGAGCAGGTTGTTGGCCACAACTGCGGGGTTATCTTGTTCGGGACCGTTCAGTAAGGAATGGTTCCGGCCTTGTGTTGTAGGGGGTCTGGAGTGATCCTCGGTATGGTGATCTAGGCCCCATACTGTGACGGGCGGTACCCTAGTAGCCCTGCCATTGTTGGAAACTCATTTTCCCTACGCGACCCTACGGTTTTGATTTGTATTACCCACTTTCGTGGCTAGTAGCTGGAATTTAATCATGTAACAATTTCGGCTATTTTCTATTTACTTGAAAACCCTAGACACTATTATAATATCACTGAATTTCCTATAAAAATGTTTTGGTTAGCGTAAGGTAAAAACTTACCCGTATTTATTTGTGGGGAGTCTTACGTGATACCTTTATTTTCAAACGATTTTCAAAGTTAAGCAATTCTAACCTGTTTACTCATACCAGACCCATGTCTGACCCGTAGTTTATATTTTGTTTTTCATAAACTCTTCGGTACTCAAATTTTTATGAGTAGCCAAGTGATAGGTATTTGGGTGTGTTGATTTTCTGGAGAAGCTTTTGGGAAGAAGACCAGACGTATGTATCTATATATGTAGTTCCGCTGTGTAGTTAGTGTATGCTGTATTTTGGATGTATGTATGGACATATATGTATATGACAGTCCTATTGTATGATATTGTATAATGTTGATGTATGTATAACTATGTAATAGTTATGTGATGTATTATATTTTGTTCCATTCCGCTGTGAGATTCTGATGTTGTTATTCTTTCTTTCTATTCTTTTTCTATTTCTATCCCTTTCTTTCTTAATGATGAAACGTCTTTCTGGGGTTTGAAAGGCGGGTCGTCACAGTTGGTATCAGAGCACTAGATTGAGCGAGTACCCAGGCTCTTGTGTTATATTTATCCTGAGAGTGCGTATTTGTATTTTCATATAATTATATATATCTATCTAAATTTTTTGAGCTACATGTTCAGGTGACAGACATGAGTTCTGGAAGAAGAGGTAGAGTTAGGGCCAGTACTTCAACAGATAATGGACGGAGTCAAAATGCTAGTGAGGCTGTCAATCCAGTACCGCCTCAAGTTAGTTTCGCAGCTTTATGCAAAGATTTCAAAAATCTCAAAGGCCAACCATTCAAAGGTTCAGAGTCAATAATTGAAGTTCAAGACTGGCTGCGCTCTTGCCAACGTATTTTCAAGAGCATGAAATTGTCTGATGAGCGTAAGAGGCATATGGCATCATGGCAATTGCAGGGTGGTGCAGCAGCATGGTGGGATTCAACTATTGCAAATATTTCTGAGGATGACATTTCATAGGACAGATTTAAGGAGTTGTTTGAAGAGAAGTTTATGCCAACGGCAGGGAGAACCCAATTGTATCAGGATTTTCTGTATTTGAAGCAGGGTAGTATGTCTATTTCGGAGTATGAAACCAGATTCAACGAACTCTCTTGTTATGGACCAGGACTCATCGATACTCCTCTGAAAAAGAATAAGAAATTTGTGCAAGGGTTGAGGCATGAATTCCATGGAAAATTGATAGTGCTTCTGAAGGGATCTTTTGTTGATTTGATTGATGTGGCATTGAGGTATGAAAGTTTGATGAGTAAGAAACCGGTGGCTCCAGTTGCAGCTTCAGGTGGGAATTTCACTAATCCGAATAAGCGAAAGTTCGATCCTAAATGGAGAAAGCCGAATAAGAAGAAACCTGGAAATAACAACGGACCTCGCAAGTGCTACATTTGTCAACAAGAAGGGCATTTGGCAAATAAGTGTCCTAGAGAAGGATTCCAGCAGCAGCAGCAACAACCGCATCAGAGTGGCCCAGGACCAGCTATGGTTCAGAGATCATTGTGCTTTAGTTGTCATCAGCCAGGACACATGATCAAGAGTTGTCCACTTCTACAGAGGGCACCTCAGAATAAAGTTTTTGCTTTGGAAGTCGGACCATCTTCTGCTTCAATGGGCAAAGGAGTATTAGAAGGTACTTTACTTTTAGATGGGAAATATATTAGAGTTTTGTTTGATTCGGGTGCTTCCTTGAGTTTTATTTCTTTGGACTCGGTTGAAAAGTTCTCTCTTACCCCTAATTCTGTAGACAGACCTATCTTGGTATCTAATCCTATAGGAGGGGTGACCAAATTAGACACTATTTGTACGGACTTGAAGATCTCTTATCTATCCCACAGTTTTTCTTGTGACCCGTATGTATTGAATTTTAAAGGATTTGATCTTATTTTGGGAATGGATTGGCCGGATAAGTATAAAGTCATTTTGAATTGTGATGAAAGAACAGTTTCGTTGGAAACTGATCTGGGTAGAATTGCCAGAGTGTCGTGTGATAATTCTGGAATTCACTTGAGCAGTCCTTTGCATGGAATTGAGACTTCTGAAGAGAAGATTGAAGACATCGATGTGGTTCAAGATTTTGATGATGTATTTGAAGAAATTAAGTGTCTGCTACCACATTGAGAAATAGAGTTCCGTATTGATTTGATTCCAGGAGCTATGCCAGTGATTCAGCCCAGTAGGAGAATGGCTCCTAGGGAATGAAAAGAGTTGATTAAGCAGACGCAGGATCTTTTAGAGAAAGGGTTGATTAGACCCGGTTTTTCTTGTTGGGGTTTGGCGGCAGTGTTTGTGACCAAATCGGATGGATCACTGAGGTTCTGTGTGGATTATAGGGAATTGAACAAAGTGACTATCCGTAATAAATATCCTCTTCCTCGCATCGATGATCTTTTTGACCAGTTGCACGGTGCTTCTATATTTTCTCAATGGATCTAGCTTCAGGTTTCCACCAGTTGAGGGTAGCTGAAGACAGTATTCCTTTGACTGCATTTAGGGGACCGAATTGTTTCTATGAGTGTTTGGTTATGCTGTTCGGATTAACCAACGCTCCTGCCTACTTCGTTGACCTCATGAACCGAGTCTTTAGGGATGTGTTGAATAAGTTCGTGCTGGTATTCATTGATGATATCTTGGTCTACTCCAAATCTGAAGAAGAGCACAGGGAGCATTTGAGGATTGTATTGGAGACTCAGAGGAAGCATGTGCTGAAGGTGAAGTTTTCGAAGTGCCATTTCTGGAAGTCGGAAGTTAAATTTTTAGGGCACATTGTTTCTGGTGAAGGCATTTCTGTAGACCCAGCAAAAGTTGAAACTATTCTGAAAAGGAAACAGCCAGAGACACCGACGGAAGTTCGCAGTTTTCTAGGATTGGCTGGCTACTACAGGAAATTTATCAGGGATTATTCCAAGATTTCTTCACATCTGACTAATCTGACTAGGAAAGGAGCGAAATTCAAATGGACACCTCAGTGCAAAGAAGCTTTTCAGGAATTAAAACTAAGGCTAACTAGTACACCAGTACTTGCTATTCCAGATGGGAAAAGCAAATTCGAGGTTTACACTGATGCTTGTATAGTGGGTTTGGGAGCAGTTCTGATGCAGAACGGAAGGGTTATCGCATATGCTAGTCGGTAGTTGAAGCCACACGAGAAAAATTACGCTACGCATGATCTTGAACTGCTAGCCATTGTTTTTGCTTTGAAAATTTGAAGACATTATCTTTTGGGAGAGAAATTCAAATTGTTCACGGATCACAAACCGTTGAAATATCTCTTCTTTCAAAAAGATCTTAATCTGAGACAGCAGCGGTGGGTTGAATTTCTTGCATCCTATGATTTGGATATTCTGTACACTCCGAGGAAAGCGAATGTCGTAGCTGATGCTCTCAGCAGGAACGCAGTTCTATCTCTTCTGGAAGTGGTTCCATCTCTTATTGAAAGGATCTCAAGAAAGTAGGAACCTGATAAGAAGTTGAGGAGGATCATTAAAAGAGTCAGGAAAGGTCAGTGTCCCAGTTTTGAAATTGATGGCCAAGGAACGTTAAGGATCAACGGGAGAATTTGTGTTCCGAATTTCAAGGATTTGAAGCAGGAAGTCTTATCAGAGAGTCATCGTTCCAAATTGAATATTCATCCGGGAATCTCGAAGATGCACAAGGACATGAGGAGAGTATTCTGGTGGCCGGGCATGAAAAAGGATATTGCTAGACTTGTGAACAGTTGTGCCATCTGCCACAAGTTAAAGGTGATCAACAGAAATCTGTCGGGTTATTGCAGCCTTTGGAAATTCCGAATTGGAAATGGGAAATGATCTCGATGGATTTTATTGATGATTTTCCTAGAACCAGGAAAGGGAATGATGATATATGGGTTATTGTGGATCGTTTAACCAAGAGTGCCCATTTTATACCAGTTAAGGCAACTCGTACTGCAGTATCTCTGGCGGAAATTTTCTTGAAGGAGATAGTTCGATTGCATGGTGTCCCAGTCAGCATAGTAAGTGATCGTGATCCTATTTTCACTAGCAAATTCTGGGAAGCTCTGCAATCAGCAATGGGAACAGATTTGAGATTGAGTACAGCCTATCATCCTCAAACGGACGGACGGACGGAGAGGCTTAATCGTATTCTTGAGGATATGCTGCGGGCTTGTGTTTTAGATTTTGGAGGATCTGGGAGGACCATCTTCATCTAGTGGAATTTTCTTATAATAACAGTTATCAAGCAAGTATTAAGATGGCTCCTTATGAAGCTTTATACGGAAGACCGTGTAGATCCCCATCTTGTTGGATTGAATCGAAGGATCGACTTGTGCTCGGACCTGATCTTATCCGAGAAGCTTCTGCGAAGGTTGAGCTTATCAAGAAAAGGATGAAAGCTTCTCAAGATCGTCAGAAGAAATATGCTGACCGAAGACGAAGGCCATTGGAATTTGAGATCGGAGACTTTGTTTTTGTCAAAGTTTCTCCAATTAAAGGTGCTATAGGATTTGGAAAGACGGGAAAACTTGCTCCGAGATACATTAGACCATTTCGAGTATTGGAGAGAATTGGAGCTGTAGCCTACAAGATTGAATTGCCAGAGCGGACGTCTGGGATTCATAATGTGTTTCATGTATCGCATTTGAGGAAATTTGTTCATGATCCATCACTGGTTGTAGAACCGGTAATTCAAGAAGATTTGGAAGTTGAACCCAATTTAACTGTGGTCAGAAATCCAGTTCGAATTGTGGATCGAGAGGAGAAGCAACTCAGGAACAAAGTGGTGAAACTCGTCAAGGTGCAATGGAGCGAGGATCCTAGAGATTGTACATGTGAGACTCTCGATAGTTTTAGGAAACGTATCTGGATTTGTGTCCGGATAGCTAGGGGTGTTTGTTTGTATTGTTGTTTGGATGCTTTTTTTGTTGGTTGCTAATGTACGGATGATATGTATATTTGTATTTGTTGCTATAAAAACTTTTGAATTATCTTTGTTTTAAATTTCGGGGACGAAATTGTTTTAAGAGGGGAGGAATGTAACAACCCGGAATTTTTGACAGCATACTTTAATAAATATTTAATCTAATTTAAATTAAATACAAGCTTTTAAATTTCTAAAATGATGAGACCTTTGATATTTAACCGTTATATGTTTTATAAAAGAAAGTTTTGATTTGAAAATTTAAAATACAATGCTTCAAAACCATTTAAAACAAAATCTGTCTTATTCAATAAAATCAAATCAAAGACTTTACATTTTATTATTTGATAATATATATGAATACAATTGTAGTTTTAAAGATGATAAAGCTTAGAATAAACAAACATAGTAATATTAAACATAAACATGAAAATCTAACGCATAAGTATAAAACAATATAAATAATTATAACGCAAACATACAAAACAAGAATAAACCATAATTATAAATTATAAATTATAAAATATAACTAAAGAGATAAATGTACAAATATAAGTTATAACTTGAAGTATAAAAATACAAATGCAATATTATGAATCAAATGCCTGGAAATCTGAAGTACAAATAGAATAAAAGTAATATAGTCAAAATAACAACCTTTAAAATCCATTTGTACAACATAAAATTTTTAACAAAGGCCATTTACATTATAGAATATCATGTGAACATGTTCAATGCATAAGTTAAAGGGGATAACTTGTAACATGTTTCTGCACAAAGCTTATGTGCTATTATACAGTTTATAGGCATAAGAAAACAAAGTTTCACTTCAATATAATAAAACAAAATCTGTGTCTTATACAAATTATGTTGGCCGAAATAAAATAAATATCTTTGTACAACACATAAGTGAGTATCAGTAAACATTAATTTCATGTTATCATAAATAAAAGCAAAAGCATTAATTAGCACAACTTGTTGTTCAAGTAAGTACTACAGCCGAAATATCTAAATCACTTCATACTACAGAACATAATACTTAACCAATTAAAAGAAAAAAAATGAATGACAATACAAATAGAAACTGCCTAGATACCACCTATAATTATTTAGTTACTTCTATATATATATATATATATATATATATATATATATATATATATATATATATCCACCATATCTCTATATTCGTTTTTAAAAACTTGGCTAAACCTACAAACAAACCTGAGAATCAAATAAGGAGAGAAGATAAATATTTGTTGCTTGGTAAACTTAAATTAATTCAAAACAGGAAGCTAAAGAAAGGCTTCAAGAAATTCTTCTGCAGGTCCATCAATACCTTACCTTATTTTTTAAAGTTTACTTGGTGAGTAAACTTACCTGTTTACAATCTAAATTTGTATCTGTAGCTTATAAATGGTGTGTGTTTTGATCTTTTCTTAAATAAGTAGCCTTAAGTATTTACTGTTTCTCTGGAAAATTTGACATGGTTGTTCTTCATTGTTTTTCCCATGCTTCCGAACATAAAAAGCAAAGAAATTGTAAATACTTCAAATGTTTTAACCGCGGATATTAATGCTAATTTAAGTTGTTATCCAAATCAAGGCCTGCAACTTTGTTGGAGTTTAACAGTATGTTATAAACACTGTTTATTCAAATTACAGGAAAAGGAATTCAAAATCAAAAATTCGAATGTTTAAATTTAGGAATTCAATAACATATTTAGATTTCATACACATAATTATGATTTTTAGCATAAAAATTATGATTTTTAAGCAAGGTTTTTAAGAGCAGTTTAAAATGAAACTAAAATGTGATTTTTGTCAATCCTGGATGTTTGGGTTAATTTTAATTATTGTAAATCGATATGAAGCAAGCTTGTAATTTGTTTAACACAAGAAAAATGCTAGAAAATTTATTCAATGAAGGAATATTGAGTTTGAATCAAAGGTAAGGTTTAGTGCTCATATTTTCAATGCTCTGTAATAAATTTGTATGCGGCTCCATTAAGCAACCGAGTTGAACGCGACTCCAGGAGGGGTGAGGGGTGAGTGTGGTTGATGTTTTGGTGGAGTTCCACAACCTCCGTTGATCATTGTCGGTGGGCCGAGGGGGTTTTTTGTGGTGCGTTCATGGCTCGTGTTCGAGCTTCAGGCAAATTTTTGTTTTCGTCTTGAATTTGAAAATCTGGGTTTTGATTTCGATGCTAGGGACGATTTGGGGTTTGTGGGGGCTGACGTGAGCCACCAAAGGAGAAGCGAACCACCGTGCACGTGCACGGTGGCGTGAGCATGTCGGTGAGGTCGTGGGTGGCTTCGTATCGAGTGATACTCGAGTGGGAAGGGGGAGGTTACTACATGTTCCTGGGTGTGAGCGCGTGAATGTTTGTTAACTGCAGTTTTTAATTTTACTTAAACTAAAAAAAAGGAAGGAAGGTTACAGGAAAGAAAGGAAGAAAGTGGATGAGAGAGACGCAGGGAAACGCACGGGAAAGTCTCGAGACTGTCTCGAGTAGAAAGAGGTGTTGTCTCGGGTCTTTTTTCCAATTGAACGTGCATGACTATTTTTTAGTATGTTTATAACTAAGTTAATTTAGCAATTAGTTAGTTAGGTTAATATTTGATTTAAAGGTTTCATAAGGTAAGTATGTAAAGATAGGTGATTAATAATAAGTAGTTAGAATGTTAATTAAATTATACTTGAAATTTTAAATTGATAACTTTAAGTTAATTTTGATAATTAAAATAAATCATATGTTAAATCAATTTAAATCTTAAGAATGTTAGTTAATCACTTAAAAGTTAATTAATAAATGATAATTAACTTAAGTGATTAATTAAAGATTATATACTTAATTAAATTGATAATAATTGATTAATTAAAGTAATTGTGATAATTAAATAAGTAATTAATTTTTAATAAGTAAGTTAATAATTAATAATTAAGAATCAACTAATTAACTGAGTAATTAAGTAACAGTTAATGAATAAAAGTTTAGTGATTAAATAATTAATTGAAGAATAGATGATAAATAAATTAATAATTAATGATTAACTAATTAATTAATTGATCATTAATAAGCTAATTAATCAGTAATTAATTAAGTAGAATAAAATAGTTTATTCT
The DNA here is from genome assembly GCA_030765085.1 of Allium cepa. Taxonomy (NCBI): domain Eukaryota; kingdom Viridiplantae; phylum Streptophyta; class Magnoliopsida; order Asparagales; family Amaryllidaceae; genus Allium; species Allium cepa. The sequence goes on along the minus strand of CM060943.1, from coordinate 679,633,944 downwards.
TAAGCAATCAATTAATTAAGTAAACCAAACTGTTTGGTATGCATTGATAATTCTGTTTGATTGACTTTGATATCTGTTTGATGATATTCCTGTGATATGTTGTGATATATTATAGATACCTGTGATAACTGTGTATGACTTATCTGTGATATCTGTTATGTGAATTCTTAATATTAAATTAAACTGTTATGTTAAATAGACAACTTGACCCTTAAAATGTCGTTTGGATTTCGATGAGACCGGGATCGGAAGAATCAATTTTGATTCTCCGAAAACCACATCGATCCAATTTAAACGATAGGTCGTGACTTATCAAGTGGAGATCGAGATGGTGTTTCATAATGCAAGGGTTATCGTCGTTAACTCTGAGGGTGATTCCAAAATGAGTATAACGAGATAATGCCTTCGGTTTCATTCGAACCTGGAACGAACTTGTATGGATTGAATGCTTTCAGCACGTCGTCAGGCGGACGATGAGCATTCTAAGAATAATGTTCAATAAAGGTAATCGCAGTCTCAAGCCTCATCAACCAGTAATGGATAAAACAGGGGAGATGCAGCAAGGTTAGGTGGGTCATGCCCAAGCAGGACAAGATATTCCCCTGTCTAGATGTCCCTTTTTATTTCGCCTGTGTGAGCAAGTTGTTGGCCACAACTGCGGGGTTATCTTGTTCGGGACTGTTCAGTAAGGAATGGTTCCGGCCTTGTGTTGTAGAGGGTTGGGAGTGATCCTCGGTACGGTGATCTAGGCCCCGTACTGTGACGGGCGGTACCACAGTAGCTTTGCCATTGTTGGAAACTCTTTTTCCCTACGCGACCCTACGGTTTTGATTTGTATTACCCACTTTCGTGGCTAGTAGCTGGAATTTAATCATGTAACAATTTCGGCTATTTTCTATTTACTTGAAAACCCTAGACACTATTATAATATCACTGAATTTTCTATAAAAATGTTTTGGTTAGCGTAAGGTAAAAACTTACCCGTATTTATTTGTGGGGAGTCTTACATGATACCTTTATTTTCAAACGATTTTCAAAGTTAAGCAATTTTAACCTGTTTACTCATACCAGACCCATGTCTGACCCGGTGTTTATATTTTGTTTTTCATAAACTCTTGGGTACTCAAATTTTTATGAGTAGCCAAGTGATAAGTATTTGGGAGTGTTTATTTTCTGGAGAAGCTTTTGGGAAGAAGACCAGACGTTTGTATCTATATATGTAGTTCCGCTGTGTAGTTAGTGTATGCTGTATTTTGGATGTATGTATGGACACATATGTATATGACAGTCCTGTTGTATGATATTGTATAATGCTAATGTATGTATAACTATGTAATAGTTATGTGATGTATTATATTTTGTTCCATTCCGCTGTGAGATTCTGATGTTGTCATTCTTTTTTTCTATTTCTATCCCTTTCTTTCTTAATAATGAAACGTCTTTCTGGGGTTTGAAAGGCGGGTCGTCACAATACCAGTCGCATGACTGACCTGGAGTTTATTGTTTCCTTCCTAAACTCTGGATGCCCACAATTTTCCACACGGGCAGTCTAGAGTTGAATTTTTCAGATGGTAGATATCGATTCAGTAGCTTTCAGCTTTCTCTTTGTAATTCTTTAGGTACTTTGGGTATTGAAGCCTTTGGTTAGGACGAATGACCGTGCTTAGCTTGGTGCAACTTGATGGTGGTTCGAGCTATCTATGGAGGTTGCTGATATTAGTGTTTCTTCTAGAGTTTCAAGTTCTAGTTGTTTCCGCTGCTAGTTCATTGGTGTTTCCACTGTAGCATTTCATTGTATCTCTGATATTGATCATTATTGTATATTTGGATATTGTATCATTGGAGTCGTTTATGATATTCATTCTTTTCTTCCGCTGTGTCGTTATAATTAATGTGTTATAAGCTCCGGCGAGCCAGATTCGACGTTTGAATCTACGGCATTCGAGTACAAGTGAAGTACGGGTGTCGATTTTCGAAGGTCGAGTTAGGATCGTTACAGTGGTATTAGAGCTGAAGGATGAAACTTTAGCTCAGGAGTATAACACATTAAGTGACTCATTAGAGATAGGGTGAAGTATACCCTGGAATGAGTATATCCCTAAGATATCCATCTGAATGCCTTAGTAAATTCTCTTACTATCCACTGATAGTGAGTATGAGTGCAAGAAGAGGACGAGAAAGGGGACATGGAAGTACCACTTTATATGGTCAATGCCCTGTAACAACAACGGAAGCAATCTTTTCCTATCAATCTCTTTTGTTCATCAGCTCTACTCAATTCTTTGATGGTTCCTGGCAGCTCCAGGAAGAAGCTTTGATATATTTGCATGGGACATAAACTCCAGATGGGTCAGAACTGTTTGTTTGGATGAATTGTTTGCTTTGGTTGCTATGGTTGATAGGTATATTTTGGTTGTTTAAACTAAAAGTTTTGGACTGCATCCATATACCTGTTTATTCTGTTGGGTCCAGGTATATTCTACGAGTGGTTAGTTATCTTTCGAACTAACCAATACCCATATATATTTCGTAGTTCTGGTGACCCGAGTATCTTGATTTGTTCTTGTATCCATTATTGATATTCTGATTTGGGAAGCCAAATGCAGAATAGATATTCAGTTTGATCTGGTGATTCATCTTTCGATCTTTCTATATTCTTTGTCGTCTCCCTGCTTTCAAATTTCGAGGACGAAATTTTCTTAAGAGGGGAATCTGTAACATCCCCGGATTTTAGCCCAGTCTAATTTGATAATTGAATTAGTTTTTGAAATTAAATTATGAATTAAATAGAGTTTTTTTCAAAATAAAATACTAGTCGTTTATAGATATTAATTTTAAATTTAATTGAAAATTAATTTGAAGATTTGGGAATAAAAATCTAAATTGTGTTTGAATTTCCAAATTTAGTTAGATGTATGTTTATTTATTTATATAAATGGGTTATCATTTGAAATTGATTCGAAGTATGAATATAAATGTATTGAAAATAAATTTATTTGGAATTCAAGAATGAATATTTTAGAAATAAAATAGGATTTATTAATTTCATATTTCCATAGGACTAATATATATGGATATACATATATATATATATAATTTATTTGTAATGAATAATTTTATTTCAAATCATTTGTTTTAAATTGTATAAGTACAAAATAGAATGTAAGGAAACAAAATAGATAAACTTATCACATAATTATGATAAAGTAAGGATTTAAAACTAAAATATAAACGTATAAAGATATAATTCATAATTAATAAGTAAAAACATGAAAATTATTTCATAAATTAAAATAAAGAGAGGGTTTAAAACAAAGTTAAAAAATTATTTAAAGCAAGGGTTTAAACACAAATTATAAATAAATTAAAAAGAAGGTCTTTACATAAATTTATGTGGATTAAACAAGTGTACAAGAATTGAGACATGCATTTTACAAATGTTAACAAAGAATACATGTGGCAAAACAAAATTTTCTTTTAAAAATTTAAAATATGAAAATCATATAAAACATATATAAGAGAAAGGACCAGGCTATTCTTAGTTTTTATCAAACCTGTAAATTAAGAAAATTTATGAATCAAAAAACAAGGATTCAAATCAAAAGCCTGAAATCATCTCAACATTAAAAACAAATTCAAAGATTTCTAATTCAACATCATCAAGCTTCCAGTTTTCAAACTGAAATTAGAGCAGAGCCAGGAAAATCAAATAAAGCAAACTTAAACCTGAAAACATCAAAGTGTAACGAAAAGAACATGCAAGTTTAAAAGCAATTTCCAGTTTCAAATGGTTAAAGTTCATATCAAAGCAAAACCTGAATCATGTTTTCAAGCCTGGAAAGAAAATCCAGTTTCAAAGTAAAGCATTCCAGATTAAAATCAAAACGAGTTTCCAGATTCAATTTTAAAAATAAATTTCCAGGCCTGTTGCTTCTTTGCTCTGTACATATACTAGTGAGCAACCTGACTTAGAATTGACCCTATATCTTTCTGCTTGCATTTAGTATTGAAATTTGATCGAAACATGGGCCATATAGATTGTAATTACATGCCTGAATCTATAGAAATATTGTGCATGTCTGTATATAGGTATGTGTATACCTCTGTTAGAACCTACAGGCTCTCAATAATTCAGAAATAAACTCCTCTTCTTCCAATCTCTCTTAAGATTTGTTTTCTAAATGATAAGGGTTAGGATTTATGAGAATTTATTTTTTAAAAATAATTCCAAACAATTATATTAAGCAAATAATTCAAAAATTAGATATCACAGTGATAATCAATATTTGTCAGAAAATCAAACGATTTAAATTCGCATTTTGATTCTATAATCTGATTGTGTTTGTAAATAGTGAATTTAGAAAAAGAAATTATGATTTTTAAGATTGGGTTGATCGAGATTTCTCGAGTTGAACAGAAAGCATGTTTTTGTCGATATCTGACGAACGCCGACGTTTTAGGGGTCGTGCTTCAGGGCGAAGGTAGGTGGACAGATGTACATTATGAAAAAAATATGGATTAAATTTATCAATGATCAAATTGATGGTACGAGGTTAAAATAGGGTTTAAGAAGTTAGTTTTGTCGTCGTGGTTTCTCGAAGTCGTGCGACACCAATGGTTCATCGGAGATGATCGCGGCCAGGGGAATGGGAGCGTGGAGCTCAGGCAAGGGTTCAGGCGAGAGGCCACGACCTCTGGTGGTCTGTGGCGTCGAGTAGGGATGATCATTGGTCGGTGGGTGTTGTTCCAGTGGAGTACGAGAATGCTCAAATTTGATTTGCAGGCTCATCTCCGTTTTGGGTTGCTGGAATGAATGGAAGAGGTCAACGTTGACCTGTAGACGTCGCTAAGGTCGGTCGTAGTAGGTCGTGGTGGTGTGCAAGTTGCACTGGTTCATGGTGTATCAGGTTGCATTATTGGAATTTTGGGAAGGAGGTGGGTTACTTGGGTTCGTCCCGAAGAAAATGACGAGATAGCTCGAAGTAGGTAAATGGTGGGGGAACCCAAAGTTGAATGCGTGTAAACTTGTGTTTGGCTCAGGTAAACAAGAGGTTGGCTCGGGCTATTCGAAATGCAGCAAGTTTTCAAAATTTAGAATGATTTTTTTTACAAAGTTTTAAAATGTTTTGGGATTATTTGTTTAAAAAGGGCAATTATATAATAGTTTGATTTCCAAATGTTTTCAAAGGTGATTTAATGTGGTGATTAAATAATGGATTCAAAATTATTAATGAAAGTAATTAAAGAAGATTAATTATTTAAAGGTAATTACTTAATTAAAAGTAATTAATTAATTACAAAAGTTGATTAGTCGGGTAATTAAAGCATAAATAATTAAAGATAATCAATTTGTGTGCTTAATTAAGTAATTTGAGGATAATCAATTAATTATTAATTAATGAGAGTGATCAGGGATAATCACTTATTATGGGTAATTAATTTAACAGTAATTAATTAAGGGTTAATTTATTATGTAATTAACTTAAGGTTAATTAAATTTATGAAATTAATTAAAAATAATTAATGAAAATAATTATGTGATTAATTGATTATAATCACACTATTAATTCATCTCATTGTTAGATGATTGATTTTTATTGAAGTGCCTTGAGCTGATTAATACCCCTTTTGTGATTGTGATACTTTGTGATGTGAATTGCGTTGTACTGAATTGTGATATTTGTGATTTGTTTCTGTGTGAATATAAAAATCCCTTGGCCCGTGAAAGGGCATTTGAATTTCGATGCGACAGGGAGTCGGATTTCAGTTGGTTATCCGAAACCAACATCGAATCGTAATGGTGGATCTTTGTAACTGATAAATTTACTTTATCTGTGAATATGTGAATGAAGATAAGAGTTATAGATTATACCGCTTATCGATATTGATATGATTGAATATGTAATGATTGATGTTGTTGCGCTATTGTGTAAAACCCCTGGACTACACTATACACACACAAAGATGGATTTCACGAGGAAATCGGTTAAGCCAAAGATATTTTTGAAATAGTTTTAAAAGTTTGAATTTTGAATCCAAACGGTTTTGGAAATGAAATTGGCTTAAATCAGAAGAGCTTTTGAAAAGTAGTTTTAAAGATGAAATTATAACTTGTTAAAGTTTTGGAATTTAAATGATTTGTTTTATATTTAAATTAAAGATTTGGAATTGAGTTCCATAAGTATATGTTTGGAAATTGATATGAATATATGTTTGGAAATTTGGTTTGAAATGTTTTTGCAAATTTTATATAACATATATGGATCATCTTTAAAGTATTTCAAGAGCATTACTTTGGAAGTCTGAATTTAACCTAAGTTTTATACTTGAAAGGCTTTAGCTTGTGCAAATCTAATCGAATTTTTCCGAGACGAAAACTATTTGTTTTCAATTAATAATAGCTTTCATATAAGGAAAGGGTTTCCAATTTGTATTGATAGATTTCAAATCAAATTGAAATAGTTTTGAAAATTATTAACTAATCTTTGTGAAAGATAGTCAAACCTTGATATGAAATTGAAGAGCATTTTAAATGGTGTATCTTTTATATAAAAGATATGGAATGGACTTGTTTTGTGGAAATGATTTTGGAAGCTATGAATTGAATCTTTGATTTAAAGATTGGATGAGTTAATCCAATTTGAAAGGAAAATTGTTTTGAAAAAGGCTATGAATGAATCTTTGTTAAAGATTGGTGAATTTTGTATTCAAATTGAAAAGGGATCTGAAAAGCGTATCTTTTGTATAAAAGATTCGAATTGGAAAGATATTAATGAATCTTTGTGAAAGATTGGTAAACTTTGTGAACATTGTGAAGTGAATCTTTTGTTCAAAAGATATGTAAATGGTAATTTTTTTACCATTTGAAAGAAATGTTTTGGGTAATAAGTTGTGACTTAACTGAGATCCCATATCCATATGTTTTTAAATATTGCGCTCATTATTCGGTTTATCCGGGAGAGGACTTTGTGTCATATAACCCATTTCGAATAGTGATACGACGTTATGGATAGCAATTGAAGACAGGTGGTGAAGACTGGATATTTTCGAAAGCGAAAGGATAACCAGTCGAATGTCTCTGCACCTATTGGCCTCCGGTATAGAGATTTGAGCACCCTTCGTGATGGGGAGTCCGAACGTGATTAGGGATTATCCGGATTTGCAAGGGCTTCTTTGTGAAGTGCCTTTGGTTCTGTTCGAACCCAGAACAGACTTGATGGATGTGTGTCTGACTTTACACTTTGAAATGTAAACCTGGTTTCTATCAAATGCATTTCTGTTTGGTGGCGGAGATTTATTCTCTTAGCTTAACACCCTTCTCTGTGGCGTACGAGCTCAGAGGTTACGTAGTTGATGGTTACTAGTGATACATTCCCAATTTGGTAATGTGGCATACGAAGTGCTTCTGATTATTTATTGATCGAAGCATGGCTTTGTGGAAAAGCGTAGCTTTGTGGACGAGACTACATCAGGACCTCGCACCCCGTAAATGGTTGAAACAGGAATGTTGCAGCAAGGTTTTTAGGGGTCGCGCCCCTAGGGTATGTCCATTTCCTTCTGGATAAAAGGTGATATCATGGTATGTAGCCCAGATATTTAACCTATGTGGTTGCTACAAACTTTTTGCTTTGTGGTTGTTGGTTGAGAGGAGCCTCGGATAAAGGTCGGTAACGACCGGGGGTGGCATACTTGTGTGTTTGTTATCTATGTTACAGCTTGGTTAAAGCGTGAGGTAGCGTCGGCCTTGTTAGCAGAGATCCGGTTAGGTTCTCGAGGGCGTCCTTCTAGAGGCGTACCCATTTTGGTAAGGAAGTTCCTTAGCCTGACCATTTGTTGGTAACCCAGTCATCCAATACGCGGCCTTTACGATTTCAATTGTATAACCTCCCATTCTTAAATGGTAGCTATAGTAGGCATACGACGAAATGTGGTATGCTAGCTAAGATTGATATTATACTTTCGAAATGTTTTTTGCACTATGCGCTAATAATAATATCAAAATGGTTTTCGTGTATCAAGCATTTTTGACTGTCATAAGGAGAAATCTCCCCCAAGTGTGCGCTTGCATTGTGTGTGTGGCGGGAGGCCTTATTACAGTTTCATTTTCCAAAAAGCATTGCAGATTTCAATATTTTAAAATCTTTTGTTGGTTTTTTAAGATAAAACTGTTTTTGTTTGCTCATACCAGTCCCAAGGCTGACCCGGAGTTTATTGTTCCCTTCCTAAACTCTGGGTGCCCACAATTTTCCACACGGGCTATCTAGAGTTGGATTTTTCAGATGGTAGATGTCGATTCTGTAGCTTTCAGCTTTCTCTTTGTAATTCTTTGGATACTTTGGATGTTGAAGCCTTTGGTTAGGACGACTGACCGTGCTTAGCTTGGTGCAACTTGATGGTGGTTCGAGCTATCTATGGAGATTGTTGATATTAGTGTTTCTTCTGGAGTTTCAAGTTCTAGTTGTTTCCGCTGCTAGTTCATTGGTGTTTCCACTGTAGCATTTCATTGTATCTCTGATATTGATCATTGTCGTATATTTGGATATTGTATCATTGGAGTTTATATATGATATTCATTCTTTTCTTCCGCTGTGTTGTTATACTTAATGTGTTATAAGCTCTGGCGAGCTAGATTCGACGTTTAAATCTGCGGCATTCGAGTACAAGTGAAGTACGGGTGTCGATTTTTGAAGGTCGAGTCAGGATCGTTTCAGTATTGTATCAGGCATTGTATCTATTGTTGTATCAATGACATTCATTTCTCTTCCACTGTGTTGTTGTACTTAATGTGTTTTAAGCTCCGGCGAATCAGGTTTTAACGATTGAATCTACGGCATTCAAATATGAGTGAAGTATGGATGTCAATTTTCGAACGCGAAAACCGGGTCGTCTCATATTGTATAGCATAGTAATGGAAATTTTAAAATGAATAAACCCCCACATTTAGACTATTCTCCTTTTTTTCGCTTTTTCATCTTTCCCCTTTTCATTTCCAACTATAGTAAACATTTAAACCCAGCCTTCTCTTCAAAAATCAAAATCAAGAGCTTCGGTCGACGATAAATTATGAAACTGAATCCGTTGACTTTGTATGGGTGCAAGATTCAAATTTTTATAGGCATTAGTGGGTGTGATGGTGGCCAACCGAGCTCGATAGTTTTGGGCGTAGGCCAGGCTTTTGATTTAGTGCAGTTAGAGATGATGTTTGATGAATTGGAGTGTGGAAATGGATTTTGGGGACAAAGACGAGGAGACAGGTGGTGCTCCGATTGAGTGTGACGGCCTCAAGCAAATCACGATCGTGCACTATATAACATGTAGGCTACTAGTCGCAATCCAATAGGTGGGGACAAACTAGAGTTGGCTGGGTCCGAGATAAAAGCTTTCGCAAAGTTGAGTTCTATGGTCAGGCATTGCGTGGTTTCATGGAACAAAGGTAGAGAAATTATCGATGGAATGTTCGACGGTGATAGGCTGTACACGGACATGAAAAGGCATGCATGATTTTGATTTGGGGATGGAGGAGAGTGATTAAGGGAAGGTGATTAAGTAATAAAAGTTAATTAATTAATGTTTTTAATCTCAAAATCGAGACGCGGTCTTTTGCATTGTCCTTATAGGAGCATTATCTACGCATAGGAGTTACTTTCGTCAAGTTTGGAGTAAGTAGAATTTTGATCTAAAATGGAACGTCTTTCAGTTTTAGAACAAGCGGGAACGTCTAAGTGCCAGCTGGAATTTTGTTGAGTTAACTCACCCTTTGGATGAAATCTAAATGTTATATATGTTGTCATAAAGTACTCTTTGCATACTTGAACTATTTCTTTGGTTTCTCGCTTTGTAAAGCGAAATTAAATACCAGTAATAGAGGGAATTCATGAAATTTTATAGAGGAATCTAGGATTCCTTACCATTGTTGATTTTAAATTTCAGTTATATACTTGTATAAATTGTTGAATATCAAAACTTGGTAGTTTGGCTACGTTGGAGATGACTTTGATACGTTGAAATATTGAACTCTTTAGTTATATATCTATAGAAACACATGTTAAGTGCTATGGTTACTCTAGGCCTCATTATAGTATTTTGAAACACTATTATTTGCTGTTTTTGATTTGAAATGGTTTTGATTCAGAGAATGATTTTAAATGTGATTTTTGAAATTTTCTATGGCATTTATTAAGAAATGGTTTTTGGAACTCCTCTATTTTACTCCAACCTTTTTGTTAGTTTCTTCTAATTTGTATGAAAAATGTTTCAAAAGTATTTCAAGAAGTATTTATTTTACAGAAATGTTAATATAATAGCAGCTGTTTCTTATTAATACAAGGAATTTATCTTTTATAATTTACGATTCTGTTTTAAAAGAGAAATATTTTGGAATACATATTAGTGAAAGGCTTTATATAAAATATTTTATGGAAAGAGAGATTTATAAACAGTATTTTATAAATAAAGAATAGATTAATAAATAATATTTTAAAAAGAGGAAATGATATCATTTTGATGAGTTGGAATAACAAATAACATTTGTGAATTTATACTGATTATGGAATGATTATATTATGGGAAGTATTTTGTCCTATCTTGAAACTTAAGATTTGCAGTAAGTATATGAGACTTAAAATTTAGAGATTCATAAAAGGAGTTTTATAATTAAATTTGGAGGTTTAGAAAAGGAGCTTTATAATTAAATTTGAAGATTTATAAAAGAAGTTTTATAAATATAAAGGATTTTTATAAATATGAATGAGATTGATAAAAAGGAGTTTTATAATTAAATTTAAAGATTTATAAAAGAAGTTTTATAAATAGAAAGAAAATTTATAAAATGAATTGTATAAATATAAAAGAGATTTATAAAAAGCAATTTTATAAATATGAAAGAGATTGATAAAAAGGAGTTTATAAACGAAATGAGATTTGATTTATATAACTGATCATTTTAAATTATGTTGGTATGGAAAGTATGCTTTCCATACGTAACACTAAATTCCGAGGAAGGAAACCTTGTCCATACCCTGAGAATTAAGAATGTATGTCTAGGCAAGGATAGTAAACTAACTTGTCCGACTATATTGTTATTCGAGGGATAGCACAAGTTTGAAATAGGAAAGTGAAGGTAAGTATATTTTGTCTAGCTTCCATACAATCCAATTACTTACACCAAAAAGGAAAGTGTTTGGATTTATAATAAAAATGTTTTTAAATGACATTTTTTGGCCCATTTAAGCATTCTTTTGAAATATGAAATCTTTCATAAATGTTTTGTGAATGTACTTATAACGTGGAGATAAGTGTACCGCTATATTTTCTCGGTATTGAAAGTGTAGTATTTTGTGATATACTTATACAGTTGAGATATTATATGGATATTTTCCTAAGTACTGAAAGTGGAATGTTTTGTGAATATACTTATACCGTTGAGATAAGTATATAGATATTTTTCTAAGTATTGAAAGTGGAATGTTTTATGAATATGCTTATACCAATGAGATAAGTATATGGATAGTTTTCTTAGCATTGAAGAGTATCAATGAAATGGATTGAATGAGTAGTATACATATGTATATCTTTGTAAAGTATTTTAGTACAAAAATTTACAAAGTGGTTTTAATTAATGAAATGATTAATTAAAGAGGCTTAAGGTTGCTTATGTGCTTTACTTGGATTGGTTTCCATGTAAAATTAAATCTCTAGTTTAATTGTTTGTTTATTTGATAGTTAAATAAACGACTATAAAATTCTAGCCAATTTGAAATCATCAATTTCGGTTTGGAGGTATAGGGATCAGATATGTTATCCAAAAACCACTTTGAATAGGAATAGATGTTCGAATTTGAGACATCTTGAAGATGATGAAATTAAATATGGATTTCTTTTGGAGTGCAAGGGCTACTTGCTAGTAATCCTAAGGGTTTGGAAAGTGGATGTAGTAGAAGTAATGCCTTCGATTTGTTCATATCCTGAACAACTTGTATGAATGAATGTGGGCATTGCATTATTATCTAGAAGGGAGTATTAGTATTCCAAGTTGGATTTGCTAAAATGGTAAAATGTCGCCTTAAGTCTCATACCTAATAATGAGTAGAACAGGGGATATGCCTCTTGGCAATATAGTTTGCTACCATTAGCGTATGGTCATCACTTGTATCTAAATCAATATTCTTAGATTATGTATGTTTGCGACTATGAAAACGATTTCTCATAGACAACCGAGGTGATGACATATTCATTATTCGGTGCTATCCAATAAGGGGTAGGTCGGTCCTGATTTGCAACAATTCCATGTGAGGTCCTTGGTACATTTTTTCTAGAGGTGGACTGTGGCACGCGGTACCCCATTAAACTTTTCATTGTATGGAATCCATTCTCCAATATGTGCCTTATGGACTTAGTTGTATACTAAATATGCTAGAATGTAATTAATGCAACCATTCGGCTATGTTAGATATTTATTTAAACCCTAGACATTATTATAATAGCACTGGATTTCCTAATAAAAGGATATGATGATCGTACGGTAAAAATCCGTCCGTGTTTATATGCGGTGTGGTCTTATGAGATACTCTTATTTTTGGAAGGTTTTATTACATTAAAAATCCATATAATTTGTGTTTCTCATGCTGGTTTAGCAGACCGATCCAGGCGTTATTTTCTAATAATGCTCGCGTCAACTTGAGCATATTTCCAGGTTTAGATATAGATGCTTTGAAGCTTCGGGAGACAAGCTGGATGCTTCTAAGACGTATTCACGTATCTTTATTTCCACTACATTTCTTATCTTGTATTTATCAAGATTTGTGAGGATAAATTATCATAACTGTCTAAACAAATAAAATGTTAGTTTACTTTGATTGTTGCATGTATATTATAGTTTTCTTTTGTAAAGATCATGTGTATATTATATATTACTCGTCACGATGTGAGATTTTGTTCTGTCTTTTTCTTTTGTTCATCCAATGATTTGCCTTTCCAGCACTTGGATGCTCGGCACGTGAATACCATGGATGCATTAATATTGACCTTTTGAGGGTCGAAAAGGCCGATCATTACACGTGGAATTAGAGATTAGGTTGAGCGAACACCTAGGCCTTGGTGGAGTAGACTCATTAGAGATAGGGTTAGTGAAACCCTAGAATGAGTTGAGTTCGTTATATATAGAAGAGCATATTTGTAAATGTTATAAAAATATTTTATATTATGTTGATTTATATATTGATCGATTTATGAATTCTGGTCGATACAGAAGGAACAACTACATCGATAGGGATTTCTAAGCTCTTGAACAAGGCAAACCGATAAGGTATTATTTTTCAAAATTTGGTAAATGAAATAATTCTATCTAGGATTATATTTTATATATAAAAGAATAATTTTCAAAAATTGATTTAGTTATTTTTGATGTGTTTGTTTGTTAGGAATTGATAATATTCGGTATTATCATTTATTGTTTGATTAGTTAGTCGGCCAGTTTATGAGCAGTTTTACCTTTCACTACATGGCCTTGTAGGTAATAATTGTTGAAAATTTGAAATGAGTACCTTGTTAATTAAGTTTCACGGTTTGACTATAAAGCGTTCGGTGGTAACGTTGGCTTCAAAGTTAATTTCAATAAAAGTTGTGTATTATAATCTAGACCAAGATATGTATTTGTGAAATGATTTTATATAAGAAAGTGAAATTATATAAGTATGGTTCATAAATAAGGTTTATAAATAAAAGGGATTTAAAATTGAGAATTTGAGAAGTTGAACCCCGCTTTTTTTTTGAAATTGCATTTCAAAGCTTTGGGGAAAATAATAATACCCTTTCTTCGAGTAGTTTTTCTTCGGCAAATTTCCCTATTTGAAAGTATTTATGAATAGAAATATTTTAAAAGGATTTTTAAGGAGATAAAAAGCATTGAACTCACTTCTGTTGCTGGAAAATAACTTTGATGATGACTGCAGCATCATCGTTGTTTATTTTGGAGTTTCGAAGTGAGGAATGCTACCATAGTAATTTGCTATAGAGTTGTTGAGTAAAACAGATCTTGATTTAAAGATCCCGAAAGTATGATTTGACATACTAAAGTTATAAGTATATATTATTATTTCAAATAGAGTTGAATAAAAGCCAGTGTTTAGTTCTTAAGTTTTCTATGAATTTATTTTATGGACGCATGTATCATATGCATTAGGGTAGTTTGGGTTTTACATCTCATTACAGTATGTTGTTTGGTAGTTTTCATTTGTTGAAATGAAATGGAATTTTCGACAATTTTGGACAGTCGAAAACCGGATTATTTAAGAACTTGAACCTAAGTGTTTGTGAAAATATAAAAGTTGAGTTTTTATAACTCTTGAATTGTGAAGATAGTAAGAATTTAAACAAATTTATTATGTACAGTAAATAGGAATGTTTTGTATATACTCTTAGGATGTAGTGGAGTATTATAAGAATACGAAATTATGTTTTAAAGTGTTGATAAACATAAGTTGTGTTTTTAAGATGTTTATAAACTTAAGAAAAGCTTTATGAAATGGTGCATAAATGATTTTAGTATTAAATGAAATATTATTGGTATAAATAAATGTGAATTAAAAATAATTGGTATAATTAAGAAACCAATGGAATAAATATGTAAGGTGTACGTAGATCATTTTATTCACATGATTTTTCTTGATCCAGATTCTAGTACATGATTTAAAGGTGATTTACACCAATGCGAACAAGGATTTTTCACTCGATCCTTGACGACAAACACTTGATATGGATTCTTGATATGATTCTAAAATTTTCGATCATAGTATATGACTATGAAAGGAGAACGGAGGTTTATAACCAAGGAAGTGATCGAAGTCCACACTAGGGAAGTCGTCTGAGCGATACTAGTTCGGAAGAGAAATTTATGTAATCGAGCAAACGATTGGATTTAATATTGCATATGGATGACCTATGTACATCATATGGGTTTTAATATAATTGTATACTTCTCATATTGGAATTGCAAATTATATGGTTTGAGATAGTATGTTTATGTGAAATGATTGCTATATATAATGAATGAGTAGTTGTATTGTTTCATTTATCGTGTTTAACTCTCTTTTAAGTTATGTAAATGAGATATAGGTACATGGAAGCAAAAGCTTGCTTGTTGCTTTTGGTTTCATGAGTAGAGCTTGATTGTTTGACAAATTGGTATGTGTTTATTGCTTAACTTATGTGTTTTCTATGTGATATACATACTCTATAAGGTATATCATAAGTATATAATGCTTTTATGTTGTCTTGGGTATGGAGTGTCCTAGATACGGGATTATATTGATATTGTATTTTTTTGGATCTAGCCGCGCAAAGGAGGTGCTACCGAAATTTTCTACAACATAAGGGATTTGAAAAGTAATTGATTTAAAAATTTTGAGGATTTGGAGACAATTTTTTTCCTTCGGGAATTTTGGGGATGAAATTCTTTTAACGGGGAAGAATGTATCTACCTGCAATTTTTAACATTTCGAATGGAAATTTTTAATTTATATGAATATTCAAAATTTGATTCAAATTTAATAAATAATAAGAAAATGGATTGTTAATAAAACGACTTGATTTTTAATGATGTATTTTTATTTTTACTTACAATATTTTTGCATAATTTTAATGCAGAAAATATTTAAATTATCGTTCGACATATTTTTTGGTCGATGTTGGTATTTTTGAAATTTCATGGAATAAGATAACCATTGTATTTTATTGTTGTTTTGGAATCGTTTCGCATTGTTGTGCATGATCATATTTTTCTTTTTATCATTCGTGATTCATACATGAACGTGATATTGAATAGCGTAGTGTTGGAAATTTGAAAATAAACAAACCCCCACACTTTGACTATTCTTCTTTTTTTTCACTTTCCCCTCGTTCTCCTTTTCATTTTCAATCACAGTAAACATTTTAACCTAGCCTCCTCTTCAAAAATCCAAATCAAGACCTTCGATCGATAATAAATTATGAAACTGGATCTATTGAGTTTGTATGGTGCAAGATGCAAATCCACGTAGGCGTTGGAGGGTGTGACGGTGGTCAGCCGAGCTCAACAGTTTTGGGCGTGGGATAGGGTTTTGATTAGATGGATTTAGAGGCATTGTTCGACAAATTGGAGTATGGATATGGACCTTAAAGACGAAGATGAGGAGGTGGGCGGTTCTCTAGTGGAGTGTGGCGACCTCAAGCCAATTGTTATCATGCATTGTAGCACACATAGGCTACAGGTCGTGATCCAATAGGTAGGGCCGAGCTTGAGTTGGTTGGGTCAGGGAGGATGCTTTTGCGGAGTGGAGTTCGTCATTGAAGGCATTGTGTGATTTCGTTGAGCGAAGGTGGAGAAACCGTCGATGGAAAATTCGGTGGTGATGGGTTGTACATGAACATGTAAAAGTATGCATGATTCTAATTTGGGGATAGAGGAGAGTGATTACGGGAAGGTGATTAAGTGATAAAAGTTAGCCAATTAATATTTTTAATCTCAAAATCTTATAAAATTCAAATCTTCTTCATACGAGGTCCAATCGAGACGCAGTCTTTTGTTTGCACTCGTAAGAGTGTTATCTATGCAATGGAGTTGATTTTGTCAAGTTTGGAGTAAGTAGAATTTTGAATTAAATTCGAATATCGTTCGATTTTAGATCGAGCAAGAATGCCTAAGCATCAGCTAGAATTTTGATGAGTTAACTCGCCTTTAGATGAACTCTATATGACATATATATTGTCATAAAATTGTTTCCGTGCTTGATTTATTTCTTTGGTTTATTTGGTTAATTTCCCACTTTCAAAAGCGAATGGCATATGAAATTAAATACTAGTAATACAGGGAATTCATGCAACTTTATAGAGGAATCTGGATTTCCTCGTCATTGTTGATTTTAAATTTCAATTATATACTTGTTGTATAAATTGTTGATTGTCAAAACTTGGTAGCTCGACCCTATTGGATATGACTTTGATATGTTAAAAAGTAGTACTCTTTTGTTATAGATCTATCATTGGGCCAGTTGTGTATTACCATATAGTATACTATATTTAAAGATATATGATGCTCGAAAGATAGTTCTGATCCTTGTCATGGAGTTCGGACTCAGCTAGATGGAAGAGAACTCTAGGGAAAAGTCCATATACAAATGTGCCTTAGCGGTATTGATTGTATACCTATTATTGTTGTGACGTACGCACAGCATCTATTTTCTAGTTTATGTTCTACACCCTAGACATTATCCATTATACTGATATATTCATTCATCGGATGATTGGTCTCATTTAAGTAAAATATCCTTGCGGTAATCCATATGGTCTCAATAGTTACTATTACATGTTACTTGTATCTTAGGTTCTCTCATACCAGACTTATGTCCAACGCTTAGTTTTTGTTTTCCCAAAATTCTTTATGTACTCTTTCGAGTGGGCCGAGTAATGTAGGTTTACTTTGGATGCTTCGGAGTTCAGGAGACGAGCTGGAGGCTTCCGTTATCTATCTATTTCTGTTGCACTGTATTATGTACGTATGAATAACTGTTTATGGTGATGATAGTACTTAGGTTTTTTTAACTCTGAAATTTCTGTATTCGAAATAACCCTTTGTACTATCTTTTTATATTATATGTCATCGTTCTGCTGTGAGATTCTGATATTGTGTTCTATCTTTCTGGTTCTATTCTTTTTATTTTAATCTAACGATCTACCTTTTTAGCACTTGGGTGCATGGCACAAGAATACCGTGGATGTATTTATTGCTTACAATCAAGGGTTGAAAAGTCGGGTCGTTACAGTATGCTTTGCTAATGACTTATGAATCGAATCCTAATGCACAAAGCCCAAATTCCATAGCAACATAACTGATTTTTAAAATATTTAGATATGGGTTTAAAAGTAAGAAATAATCATGTTTTAGGTGGTAAATAATAATAGTTATTTTGTTTGGGAAAAATGTTTGTGAACAAATTACCTAGGTAAAATATTGAAAATTGTAAATATCGTCCTAAGTAAAATATCAATAAAACAACCGAAAATCGTTTTATCAATAAAACTGCTTTTAAACAATAAGGATCGTGCACGGATTTGGATTCATACACTAATATTGTATTCAAAAAACATTATGAGATAAAATAATTTATTTTATTTTTGGAAAATAAAATGTATTTATGACATCGACGGTTGATATCATCGGTTTTATATATTTCTTTGAAAATTCAAGTTATGTTTAAATATTAAAAAAATGGGTTTTTATTTACAAATAAACTTATTTTAATCATTAAATAATGAGGTAAAATAGTTTTTAAAATTTGTTTACCTAAATAGATAGTTCGTAGAAAAATAGAAAATGTGATCGAAGAACGTTTTCTGAAATTTCAACTTTTCGACACTAGAAAGTTGTCGGAAACGTTGTTCGTCTTTGTGCACTATACACGCACATATATAAGAGTTAATTAACAAAATAATAATAACACACTAATAGAATATTATCTTATGTTAATTATGTTTAGCAAGTGACGTGACAAGTAATGGTTTTAAAAATAATAACTTGTATATATAAGTATATATCATTATCTCTTGTCATATCTTAACATTATCATCGTTATGCATCATGACCTAGAAGATGTGACTAGAGAGGGGGATGTGACATATGAGGGGGAGGAAGGTGGTGATGTGACTTGTCAAAATAATGACACGTTAGGATATTTTAAAACTAAGGTTAAAATGGTAATTTTCCTACTTTCTTTCATCTATAAATACACATTCACTTCACCATATTTTCATTTACTTCTCCATTTCCATTTCCCTAAAGCTTTCTTCATGTTTCATGGCTTTTATGTTAGTTTAAGTATTTTTTAAGTCAAAAGATTTAAATTGTTTCAAAGATGCAAACTTGTTTTTAAACTCTTTCTACTCCATTTTTCCCCCAGTTTATTCGGCCATAACTTCCCTTATTTTACACCAAATCAAGATTTTATTTTTTCCAAATCATATAAAATTTTAGCAGCTACACTTTGGTTTTACTTTTTCTAATTTCTAGCTTAGTTATATCAAAATCTCATTTCTTTGAAGTGTACTTTTAAACTTAGAAATTTAGGCCCGAAAATAGCTATCCTTCTTTTGACCATATCTACCTCAAACAAAATATGATTTAAGTGATTTTTTAAAAAAAATTGTAGAGAAAAGAATTTTCTAAAACTTTTCTTTTGATCACTTTTCCAAAATTCGAGAGTAATATGCCCAAAAATCAAGTGGAATTTGACATATTTTTGGGGTGATTTTTGGTGCATCTTAGGCATTTCAGGTTTCAAAAATTTTCGGTGAGTAAAACTATCTCAATTTTAGAAAGAACTAACGTTACTTCCATGGACTATATGTTGTATAAATTCATAGTTCATGTTTTTAAATATAATGTTATGATAATGATATACATTTGTGATTAGTGGTTAGCATAGTTTGGATGTTAAATATTGTGTTTGAATGTTAAGCATGTGTGGATGTTTAGAGTGCTATGTTTGGTTGTAAGAATGCGATGTTGGTATACGGTATGTTGATAGTATGGTTGTGATCAAAACTAGATGTATGTTGTGTAAGAATTACAAAGTTTGCACCTTTGTATGTTGCGACGGACGTAAGATCCGATTTGGAATCAAAACTAAGTTTTCTAGTTTTAAATTTTGGAAATGGTTTCAAAGTTTTTATCTTTGTTTTTAAGTTTCAAAAAATTTCAAAATTAGGTTTTCAAACTTTTAATAGCAAGGAATAAGCAAAGTATTTTTCTAAAAGTAAGTTTTAAGTGAACTGCGCTCATAGCGATAGTCGCTATGGATGGAGTTCGACAAAATTTCTGATTTTCGTTTTAAAACATTTTCTTTTGAAATGGTTTTACGAAAAAAATTAAATTTAATTAGTAATATAAAAAGAGACTAAGTTTAGTTAAATTGATATTTTATTATTTAATAAATTATTTAATAAATTAATTAAAAATAATTAGTACTGAATTGATAATTAAGTAAGTGCTTAAAGGTTAAGTAACACTTAAAGAAGCTTAATGACTAATTAACGATCAATAAAGTTTTAACAAGTGATTAATGAAGTTAAGAAATAATTAATGATTAATTATTATTTAATTAAGTTAATTAGTTGACTAATTATTATTTAATTAAGTTATTATTTAATTAATTTTTAATTAATTAGGGTTTAACTAATAATGAATTGTTTAAACCTTAACTAAGATACATTAGGAAGTTAATTAGGAATTAACCAAGTTCATTAATTTAATTAAAGTTTAATTCTGATTTAGTCTTGATTTAATTAAGATATAATTAGGGTTTAAGCTAATTGAATATACTTTAACATTTTCAAAGCTATTTTTAAACTTAATCGGTTATATTTTAAATCAATTTTCTTTTTAAGATTAATTGATTTCAAATCAAAGGATCTCTCGTCTGGAGCATTAAGTAGTCAAATGAATTAAAGTAGTGATTATAAAACGTTGGCACATTTGATGGGAAGAAAGTGACTTGTGTTTAGCACAAATGTCGAATATCGATAACGTGATAGACACAAGGAAGTTAATTTCAATAAGCGGATCATGATAACTTAAGCATGTAGAATATACTTCTATATGTACATTTTTCACCGATAATGGAATACCTATATTTATAGCTTGGAGATCTACCTATGATTGATTGTATGTTATACGTGAATCCCTTACATATCTGATGTTAGGCAATATCCACGATATAACTTGGATAAGTACCAAATTTAATGATCCATTGTAGTCATTAAGCCTCCGTATGGTTTTGGAAAGTTAATATTTCTTTTAAAATGGTCTTAAAGGATATTCTATTTTGAACAAGATATTTGAAGAATGATTTGACAATAGTTTTGAATATTATATAATGAAGTTTATGAATAATTTTGGGTTATTCATAAAAGGAGTTTTAGAAATAGTTTTGAATGTTTATAAAAAGATTTTATAATGGGTTTGGATGTCTACAAAAGGAAGTTTTATACATGGTTTGAAAGTCTATAAAGAAGTTTATATAAATGGGTTTGAATACTTATAAAGAGTGTCATAAATGAGTATGGAGGTTGATAAATGTTTTGTAAATGGGGTTGGGTTAAAGTAGAAAGGATTTTATGTGTAAAGAAAATTTATAAAAGGATTTATTGAAGATAATCACAACAGGAATTCGAGGTTTGGGTTTCTCGAGGTTGACCTTTTAAAAAATGGTTGTATGGAACATCCGTTCCACACTTTACACCGAAGGAATAGTGCTTAGAGTTAACATTTTCTCAAATTTAAATTATATAGTTAAATTCTTTTTATAGATTTGGTAATGGGAAACCTTACAAATGTTTTATGAATATACTTGTATCAGAAAGATAAGTATATGAATGTTTTCGAAAGAGATTTATTAAACAAAGATATGTTTTGAGGCTTAGTGGTTGCTATGGATAAATAGATCTCAAATGGAATTGGTTAATGTATGTTTATTTGATCATTAAATAACTGACTATCAAGTTTGACCCAATTTGACTTAAGAAGTATGAATGTAAATTCGAGTTTCCCGATGAAGACTCGAAAACTTACTTCCAAAAGAACCGAGAATGAGTCAACCGAAAATTATCAGTTGTTGATACAGAGAGACCGGGATTGGATCTATATCTGAAAACCACTCCGAACCAACATGTACGTTCGAGTGGAAGACATTGTGATGATGATTGAAGATGGTTCTCTTTGAAGTGCCAGGGCTACCACTACTAATCCTGAGGGTGATTCCAAAATGAATGTAGTAGTGTTAGTGCCTTCGGTTTCGTTCAGACCCAAAACGAACTTGTATGGATGAATTTCTGACAATGCATTGATGCTTGGAGGGCGGTGTTATCATTCCAAGATGGATTGCTTTTCAAAAAGGTAAAACATAGCCTCAAGCCTCATCAACCGGAAATGACTAAAATAGGAGATATGCAGCAGGACAATGTGGGTCGTACCCAGTAGGGTATATCATCACCCTTCTAGATATATACATAATCATAAATGAAATCATGTATGTGGGAGTGCTCGGTTATAGGTTGCAAAGCAACTGGGGTGATGATATATTCAGTACTATCTAGCAAGGGGTAGGCCGGTTCTGTTTTGGCAGGGGTCGTTAGGTATGACATCGGTACATTTTTCTAGAGGTGTACTATGGCGGGCGATACACCAGTAGCCCAGTCATTAATTGGAATCCATTCTCCAATACGTGCCTTACATTTTCAATTGTAGAGCCTAGTGTGTTGGAATTTGAGATGCAAGCATTTCAGCATTTTATCTATTTACTTTAAACCAAGACACTATGATAATATCACTGGATTTTGATATAAAATATTTTGGTTATGGTAAGGTAAAAACCCGTCCATTTTTATATGCGGTGTGGTCTTAAATGATACCCTTTGTTTTAAAAGTGTTCAAATGCAGAGATCAGTTTAGTTGTTACTTGTTATCGAGTTTTACTCATGCTAATTTACCAGACTGACCCGGACGTTATTCCATGTAATGCTCGGGCCAGCTCGAGCATGTTTTTCCCAGGTTTAACTGGATACTTTAGAGTTGGAGAGGAGCTGGACGGTCAAGAAGTATTCATGTATATTTTTACCTCCATTGAATTATAAAGTCTGTATGTTTGTCAATGTGAGGACCAGTTTCTATGGCTGTCCAAAAATTTAGGATGAGTCTAATGTACTCTGATGTTGTATATATGAATAAAGATGTTTCCTTTAGTAAAATCATTGTTGTATTATATATTATTCGCTGCATTGTGAGATTCTATGTTGTTTAGTTTTCTTCTATCTTCTACCTTCTTCTTTCACCCTAACAAATCAATATTTCTAGCACTTGAATGTTCGGCATGTGATACAGTGGACGTATTAGTATCTGTTTGCACAAAAATTGGGCAAACACCTCCTAGTCGTATGATTTAGTTGATTTTATGTTGATCTGGATGGTTTGGGTGATTTATGCAAATATATGAAATAGATGGACTAAACTGTAAAAGACACACAGATTTATAGTGGTTCGGCCAGAACATGCCTACGTCCACTTTATATGTTATTCTACTTTTTCTTTCAGATTACAAGTACAAAGCTTTGTATATAAGTATATGAAAGTTGTTTGAAAGTTCCTTCCGTGCTTGAGATCTCAAACTTGTCTGCCATTGTTGTACCCCTGCCCCTCTATTTATAGAGCGAGGCTGGGGGCAGGGGTCCTGGATGTATATAGCAGCTGGCGGGCCTGGGCTGATGCAATCTGGCCTAGTAGCATCGGTCCGGTACGCCTTGCTTCGACGGTAGGTGGTAGATGGTTTGGTTCGGTAGGAGGTTGGTTCGATGGTGAGTGGACCGGCAGTACATGGGGATGGAGTTGGACCGGTGGAGTTTGGTTCGGCAGAGGTTGGTTCGGTCATTCCAGGAGAAGCTTGGTTCGGCAGGGGTTGGCTCGGTCATTCCAAGAGGGTTGGATCGGTGGTAGGAGCATGGAGCTGGACGCATGTTGGTTCGGCTGTGCTACGGACCGGTGTTGGTGGAGGTGAGGGCTTGGTTCGGTAGTAGGTTGGTTTACTCGATGGATTTGGTTCGGTGAAGGGTGGAAACATATGGGTGGAAACATACCCAACATTTACCCCCCCCCCCCCCCAAAGTGGGGCGTATGCTCGCATATGGCATGCTTTGTTTATTTGGACAACCACATCCGGCCCCGAGAACCGAACCTGTTGGTCCGGCTATTCAACTTTCCTCTATAAGTAGGAACCCCAGGCCTTCGTTATTTCTCACCGAAAGAAACAGTCGAATCAAACTCTGAATTAATGAACTAAGTGGATTGCCGAATCAGCTATTGTACTGGGCCAATCTGAACTACCGGATCAGGTAAACTTCCTTCGACTGAATTCGAAAACATTCAATACCGAATGGATCTTGACAACCGTCAACACCGAGTGAACAAAAGACCACTGATACCGAATGAACTTTTAGTGCCGAATGAACTCATGGACCATCAATTCCGAATGAATTTGAAAGTATAAGGCCGAATGTTATATTGCCTCTCTTACCGAATGAATTCGGGGGTGTTTAAATGCCGAATGACCTTTTGTGTTTCGAATTATGAGTGAAATTCCAGACTACGCTGTTTGTATGTTTTAACGATATACTTTTCTTGTGTTGTAGACAAATGTCTCAAAGAGTGGAAACCCGATCAGAAAAGAAAAAAATCTTCGGACAGAAGTGAGTCTTCCGTCGTGCCTCCAGTCCAGCCGGGACCAGCACGACATGGACCTGCCCCGAGGTCATTAGTGGACGGATATGGCCCTCAGGAGCTCTTGAATTCCCCAACTGACCGTTTTCCTAGCTCCCTCAAAGAGGAGCAGCTTGATGTTATATCCCGTTCCTTTGGGATCGATAGAGCGCGCATGCTATTGTCGGGGGAAGGAGTTATGCCGTATGACCCCCCTGAAGGATACTTTGCTTACAGCAGATATCATTGCATGTGTGGTGCTATCCCGCCTCTCAACGCCTGGATAGTTAGCTTCATCAAATATCTGAAGGTGGCTCCATTCCAGCTTCAGCCTAACTCCTACGCCATTCTGGTGAGTCTTTTCATCATCTTTCAGAGGAGATACGGGCGTCCTCCTTCTAACCGGGAGATTCAGTATCTGTATAATCTGAGGGGCTACAAGAAGGGGTCTCCATACATCAGCTTGGAATCGGCCGTATCCTTCAAGCCCGTCCTGGACTTGTATTCGAAGTATAGCATGTTTAAGAAGGAATGGTTTTTCGTCAGGGATGACTCTGTTTCTATCCGTCGCTTCACCTCCGGATGTAAGTCAAGGCTTTATTTATAATTTCCATTCTAGTTGCAATGCTTCTATTTATGTGTTTTTATTTCTTACTAGCGACAGGTGGTTTTGCGGTCGTGGAGAATGATCGTCTGGTTCAGACGGCAGCGGAAATAGAAGCTATTTCGGGAAGAGATAAGTCGGCTGCTTACTTGATCAGGAACGCTACACTTTTGGGGCTTAACCTGATCCTGCCACATCATTCCGTGGTCAAGCAGAGGGATACGGCGGAAGAGAGGGCTGCTCAAGCTAAAGGAGGAGCCACGGCGAAGAGTGGCAAGAGGAAGCCTTTCACAAAACCTCCAGTTGTCGGAGGTAAGAAGCTCAAGAAGTCCGACGGCCCTTCCCCTAGCACGTTCCCAATTACTCCGGTGGAGGAAGACGTGGAGGAGGATAGAGGTGAGGGCGAAGGAGGCGATGTAGGAGGAGAGGCAGAGAGTGGAGACGACAGAGAGAGTGATGGTGGTGGCGATGGCGCCGGGGCTTTGCCTCCTGGGCAAGCAGACGAGATTCAAGAGTGGACGGGTGATACATTCCGCCAAGCTTTCGAGGGGTTGGGGGAAGGGCCGGCCTTGATGGAGAAATCGAAGAAGTCTGATAAGGCCGGGACGGGTGCCAGTCTATCTTCTAAGGGTATTTCAGCTAAGGCAACTCCGGCGGTTCAAGGTGAATTCTTAACTTTCGCAGACTCCCTTTATGATAAGGACATAGTAATATTTTATGGCCAACTCCCGTCCTGGAATGAGATTCAGGACTTATTGCAGTATCCCACTCCCCCTCGGGGTTTGTAAAATAAGCGTGTTTCCCTACTCCTTTTAACTTAACATATTTCTCGGATCATAGTTTCATGCATGCTTGTAACACTTGGTTTTTATTCCAGGAACGGGTAAGGTGGCCAAGGCATCAGATATTCGGCACCTCCTTGAACAGTACAAGCTACTCAAAGCTTCTGCCAAACCAAATCCGTCAACTAGCCGTCCCGGAGATGTGGTCAGTTATCGCCCTCTTTTCGGAATTATCGAAGAAGATATGCAAAAGAGGAAGAGGGGCCGATCTTTGTTTGAACCCTCACCTGGCCCTCAGGCTCCAGTCCAGCCTATCTATGATATTACTGAGGAAGATACTGAGTTTATGCCTTCCCCACATCCGTCCGAAATTCCAACCGTCACCCCGATAGACCATCCTGGTTTGGTTCACAACCCATTTGCCGGCTACCCGGATCTGGACCCGAGTTTTCAGGACATCTCTTTTGACGAGGCCACGGGTGAGCATCTTCTTCCCCGAAATCCCATGGTACGGGTGCTTGATGAGGCTAAGTCCTTAGACCTCGATTTGCTTACTACTCGGATTGTGACCATGGAGAATGAGGCCAAGGCAAACATCGATCGGGTGGCTGAAGAGACCAAGAGGCTAATGGAGCATCACGCTCGACTGGCCAAGGCTGGGGAGGAAATCAGAAGTGCTAACATTCGGTTGCGGCTAAAGGTTTCTGATCAGGCCAAACAGCTTGCCGATCAGGCTATCCAGATATCTCAGCATGAAGCGGCCTCCAGACGACTAAAGAAAACCATGGAAGAGGATAGCAAGGTTGAGTTGCGAAAAATGGAGGCTGTTTGCAAAGAGCGAATTGACATGGCCATCGCAACGGTGGACGAGGTTCGGAGAGCGGATCTTGAGCAAGTAGAGGAGTTATCTGGGAGGCTTGAGGCCGCAGAGCTTGCTCAGGCCAAGCTGAAGGAGGATATGGAAGTGATGCGGAAGTCCCTTCAGGCTGACTGCTCGAGATACCGATTGGAGAGAGATGCTGCTGTCGCACGGCTGTCGGCTTCTGAGGTCCGGATGAAAGAGTTTGAGGAGAACGAGGGGGTGATGGACGAGATGCTCCAAGACATGTATTTCCGTACTTGGAGGCAGGGCAACCTGTCCTGGATGGACGATTATCCCCGGGTTATGGCTAGGATATATCTCCGGCTTCGGAGGAAGCCAAGGCTGAAGCGGATAAAGAGGGTGGCGCGGCCTTCAGAATGGATGTGGTTACCGCATAGTTCACCAAGGAAGAGAAGGCGGCGGTGAAGGAAGGCATGAGGCTGCTCGCTGCCGAGGAAGTGGGGGTGCAACTGGAGGATGACGACAGGGAGCAGACGCTGGTAAGTCTTCCCTTTTAATCTTTTCATGATTTGATTGCTTATCTTTCGTGATTATTGATGGATTTTCTTCTGAATTGGGCAGGCGGAACCTCTGGAGTACATGCGGGGAGTTCTGACCCTATAGTTAAGTAGATCCGGATGGCGGGCAGGACAGAGGCGGAGCCTCGATGTAGTTGACTCTTTTATTTGGTCTGTTTGACATTCCTGTACATACTAGTCCAAAACATTATTGTATTTTCAGGCTGTAATTATATCATTGCAACAAACGTCTTTATGTAACTTTATAACATAAGCAGATTCTGTTATGTTCGAATGTGGTTGTTATTTTGATATGTTGCATAAGAAATACGGTTGCGTGTTTATGCATGTGATTTAATTGTATTTGATGCTAAGTTTCTGCTCAAAATATTGTTTCATGTCTTGCAATGCCAATATGATGTGTGAATAAATTAAAGCTACATATTTGTATACAAGATAAGATAGTACCGCCCTTCGTGTTTTAGTTGTAAAGGGTTGCTTTGAATGTCTCGCGTGACTGAGTATGGAATGTAGCTGAGTGTTCCGTCATCCAGATGTGAGTTCATATTTCCACAGCGAGAGTTCCCTTATTTTGTGACCTGTACTTTAGGGATTGTTATATAGGATAAGAGAAAAGTTTTTGAATGAAATGGAAATATGAGAAACGGTAAAACTTCCAATCATGGAAGGCCGTCGATATGCTTAAGTTCGTGGCAAACGGTTTTGTAGTCACTTTCCCTAGCTGTGGGTCTTGGAGACATTTGTCACCCATCTTACGCCTCCGCGGGGAGTTTATCTTTTTTACCACAGCCGCACTTAAGACATATCGGAGCCGAGATCGCGCATAGTAACTACCCAAGCCATTATGGCCCGTAATCGTGGGAATTATTCGATTTACTGTGGCCGGCTAGCGTGGGTGCCGATCGTCAACCGTGAACTACCTCTGACTGGCCACACCTTATATTGGGGCTTAAAGTAGGTTCACAGTTGCCGGCGAGCCGAACGCCGTAATGAGCTACCATCGGCTATAGTCGGCCTTCTTGATGGCTTATAATCGGCTCATTACGGTTGGCTTTAAGGGCAGTCGCGAGCAACGAGTTAACCCGCAGCAGAGGGATGCTGGAGCAAAAGTGTCTCATTGGCGAGTGCATAGATTCGCATAGTACCTGTGGGGTCTTGTCCAAGCGAGGTTGCGCCGTGAAGTGTTCAGGGTGGAAATGTAGGATTTTGTTCAACGGAAAAGGATAAAACTCAACAAGTAGCCAAGACATAAAGAAACAAGTTAACATGAGACAAGATTTTTAAAGTGGTTCGGCACGAAAATGCCTATGTCCACTGATTCTCTTTGTTAATTCACTTCATATGGGCAGCACAAGTTAATAAAAGTATCGACGGAGGTGTTGGATGTTCCATGCCCTCTGGAACACCTCTCCGTCCACTGTTGACAAAATATAAGCTCCGTTGCGGAGATCTTTATGAATTACATAGGGTCCGTCCCAGATTGGATCTAGCGCTCCGGGGCGCGGGAAGATCCGTTTGAGGACAAGATCTCCTTCTCGTAAGCTGCGGTGCTTGACTTTGGAGTTGTATTGTGCTGCCACTTTTTTCTTGTGAGCGGCCGCTTTAAGTGCTACATCATTTCTTCTTTCTTCAATCAGATCCAAAGACATGTGTAGGAGTTCTTCATTCTCTTCTGGGTTGTAGAGGATCCTACGGTGGGAAGGCACTACAGTTTCAACTGGGAGCATGGCCTCCGATCCGTATGCCAAAGAGAAAGGAGTATGCCCTGTTGATGTTCTGTAAGATGTGCGGTAGGCCCAAAGTGCCGTAGGAAGTTCATCCACCCAAGCGCCTTTTGACTTTTCAAGTTTCTTCTTGACTAGAGTTTTGAGAATTTTGTTGACAGCTTTGACTTGTCCGTTTGCCTGGGGGTAAGCCACAGATGAGAAGCTTTTATGAATTCCGTGCTCTTAGCACCAGTCGGTGAACTCTTCGTTGTCAAATTGAAGTCCGTTGTCCGATATGATTTTGAGTGGAACCCCGTACCTGCATAAAACATTTTTGATCAAGAAGTTAATAACTTTTGCCGAAGATGTTTTATTTAGAGGTTCCGCTTCCACCCATTTGGTGAAATAGTCGACTGCCACTATGGCATATTTGGCTCCGCCTCGGCCCATTGGCAGTTCGCCAATCAAGTCAATTCCCCATATTGCAAAGGGCCAAGGGCTGGTCATTTGAGTAATTTCATTTGTTGGTAGTCGAGGAATCTTAGCAAATTTCTGACATCTGGTGCATCTTTTGACGAAGTCTAAGGCGTCTTTATTTAAAGTGGGCCAGTAATACCCGTATCGGAGTATTTTCTTTGCTAGAGTCTGTCCTCCGGTGTGATCTCCGCAACTTCCTTGATGGATGTTGGACAAGACTTCCCTGGCTTCCCTTCCAGCGATGCACCTTAATAAGGGATTAGAGAAGCCGCGCCGATAGAGGATGCCTTCTTGTAATGTGTAGCGGGAAGTTTTCCTTAAGATTTTCTTAGCTTCGTTACGTCCTTCGGGCAGTGTAACACTTCGTAAGTACTTCCGGATAGGGGTCATCTAAGTTTCTTCTTCAATTGCAGCTATCATATTCATTGGCTCGTAGCTCGGGGCCAGTTGCTTTGAGATGGCTATCGTTCGGGAAGTAGTGTCGTCCTTCATGCTAGCTTGCTTTGCCAGTTCGTTAGCCTCCTAATTCTCTTCCCGAGGAATGTGTTTGATTAGATAGTGATCCAATTGATTGAGCAGTAGCTTGGTCTTCCTTAGATATGCTGTGAGTCGTTCTCCTCGAGCCTGGAATTCTCCCAGTATTTGATTTACAATAAGTTGAGAATCACTATGGAGACATAAAGAACCGACTCCAATCTCCAGGGCAAGTTCTAATCCGGCTATCACTGCTTCGTATTCTGCGTCATTGTTGGTGGCAGCGAATTCCAACCTTAGGGCGTAGTGTAGCTTCCTTCCCCTGGGGGTGATTATCACAACACCTGCCCCCGAGCCTTGTTCATTTGATGCTCCATCTACGAAGAGATTCCACTTGATATCTTCTGCTATTTCAGATTGCTCCTTACCTTCGTTAGTAGTGAATTCGGCAATGAAATCATCTATGGCTTGCCCCTTGATAGCGGTGCGAGGATGGTAGGTGATATCATATTGACTCAGTTCAATGCACCACTTAAGTAGTCGCCCAGAGGTGTTGGGGCAATGGAGTACCTGCCTTAGCGGTTGATCGGTTAAAACTCTGATGGAATGAGATTGGAAATAGTGTCGCAGTTTCCGTGACGTGATTAGCAAACAATATGATAGCTTTTCAAGTTTAGGGTATCTGGCTTCTATCCCAGTAAATCTCCTGCTTACAAAGTATACGGGCCGCTGCGCACGGTCGTCTTCTCTCACCAAAGTGGCGCTTAAAGCATGGGACGATACAGCAAGGTATTGGTATAGTTCCTCGCCTTCATTTGGAGTTAAGAGTACTGGTGGTCTCTGAAGGTGTTCGATTAAGTTAAGGAAGGCTGTCGAGCATTCGTCAGTCCATTAACTTTCCTTTGTCTTTCTTTAGAGCTTCAAAGAAAGGGATACATTTGTCGGTTGCTTTAGAGATGAACCTGCTCAGGGCGGCCACTTTCCCGTTTAGGCTTTGCATCTCTCTTCGAGGGGATGGTATCTTGATATCTTGCAAAGCCCGAACTTGTTCGGGGTTTGCTTCAATCCCCCTGGCATGGACGATGAATCCCAAGAACTTTCCCGACGATACTCCGAAGGAGCACTTTAGAGGGTTCAGCTTTATTCCATATTGGCGAAGTACTTGAAACATCTCATCCAGGTGGTTTATATGATCATTGGCTTTCCTCGATTTTACCAGCATGTCATCCACATAAACCTCCATAGTTCGTCCTATTAGTTCCACAAACATCTTGTTGACGAGGCGCTGATAAGTAGCTCCGGCGTTTTTAAGTCCAAAAGGCATTACCCTGTAGCAGTACAATCCCCAGTCAGTGATGAAACTAGTGTGGTCTTGATCAGGTGCGTGCATAGGGATCTGGTTATATCCTGAGTATGCGTCCATAAAAGATAAGGGTTCGTGTCCGGCGGTGCTGTCCACGAGCTGATCGATTTGGGGGAGTGGGAAGCAATCCTTCGGACAAGCGTCATTTAAGTTGGAGAAGTCGATGCACGTTCGCCACTTCCCATTAGCCTTCTTTACCAGCACCGGTTGGCGATCCATTCTGGGTAGATGGCTTCTCGTATGAAGTTATTGGCAAGTAGGTTCTTTACTTCTTCCTCTAGGGCTGCTGATCGTTCTGTCCCCATGCTTCTCTTTTTCTGCTTTACTGGCACCTTGGTGGGATCGATGTTCAGTACGTGGCATGCTACATCTGGGGAGATTCCTGTCATATCAGTGTGCATCCATGCAAATACATCCACGTTGTGGCGAAGAAAATCAATGAGTTGATCCTTTAATTCTTCTTTTAGTTGAGATCCGATTTTCAATAGTCTACTCGAGTCATGTTTGTCTACAGCTATGAATTCCATAGCCTCTGCAGGCTCGGCGGTGACCTCCTCCTCTTTGTCCCTGGGGTCTAATTCATTGAAAAGATCACTGGTATATCGAAGAGGAGGGGCTTTCTTTAGTTGCTATGCTTCCAAGCTTTTCATGCAGAGAGTAGTCTCTGCATTTTTTCCTTTATCTTTTCTGCGGTTATAGCGAAGTTTAGTTACATAGCAGTCTCGAGCAGCGTCTTGATCTCCCTCTATTTCTCCTATTTCGTTATCTGTTGGAAATTTCATCTTCAGGCACCATGGGGCTAGGACAATTTGGAAGTCAGATAAGGCTGGTCTTCCCAAAAAGGCGTTGTAGGCCGAGTGGTTCTCTATTAGTACAAACGTTTGTTTTCGCACAACGGAGCGGGGATGGCTTCCTATTTCAACAAAAAGGTCCAGTTGCCCGAGGGGCATCTTCACATCTCCAGTGAAACCATGTAGTGGTTTGTTGCAGGGAGACACATCCTTCATTGACAGCTTCATTTTGTCGAAAGCATGCTTGAATAGGATATTTACCGAGCTTCCAGTGTCTACTAAAATTCGAAAAACTTTGGCTGGACCGAACCAGGCGGAGATGACCATAGGATCCATGTGTGGGTACTGTCTTCCCTCTAGATCACACCTACTGAATGGTGATGTCATCATTCTCTTTCCGTTTCGGGTGGCGTTCTTCCATAACAGAGTTAACGTAGCCTTCATCGTTTCTAAGTGACTTACCGTATCTTTCCATCTCTGCCCAGCTTCTGTCGGCGATGTGTGGTCCTCCTGATATGGTATGGACCACTATCTTCTCTTGACTAGATCCACTGGTGTTGCGATTTCCTCTGCCTACTTCTGGAAGGGGTAGCCCTGGATTCTCATTGGCAGGAGTCGAAGTCCTGTTCTGGCTTTTTACATAGCGTTCCAGTCTCTTCCTTCTGATGTGTTCTTCACTCAAGTCCCGGAGACGGTGGCATTCATTGGTGTCATGTCCATGGGATTCGTGGAAGCGGCAGAACTTTCCAGACTTGAGTGCGTTATCTGACTCCTTCTTGTGCGGGGAGCGTTTGTATCTAACTTCGTCCTGAGTGGCTAGGAAGATGTTTTCGATCGTTTCATTCAAAGGAGTGTAAGAGTCAAATCTTGGTCCAGGTCGATATAAGCGCTTTTCTCCCTTCTTGCCCCAGCATTGTCTCTAGAGTCATTTCTCCGAACATCCTTTGCTGCAGCGGGAACCCTGTCTGTAGCTGTTTTAGCCTGTTGCCCTGATTGCCTCTCAGTGGCAGCGTCTTCAAGTCTCATATACTTTCCAGCTTCATGGAAGAAATCAGGTAAATTAGCTAGCTTTTCCTTGGTTAGTCTTCTAGCAAATTTAGTATCCAGATGTACACCACTGCAGAGAGCCATTAGGATAAGTTTCTCATCGGCATCTTGGACTACGGCCGCCGCGGTGTTGAATCGGGTTAGATATTGTACCACTGTCTCTCCGGGTTTCTGTTTGATATTAGATAAGGAATAAGCGTCCTTGGGTTATTCCACATAAATGCGGAACTGGATGATGAACTTTTCTTTCAACATTTCCCATGAGCTGATGGACCCTTGGGGTAGGTGGCAGAACCAGGAGGTAGCTAGATCTGCCAAGAAAAGTGGGAAGCATTTACACAATACTCCCTCCGTTGCTCCGCTCATGAGCATATGGGTGTATCTCTGTAAGTGTACTATGGGGTCAGAGGTTCCCTTGTAAGGTTCCATTGTTGGCATTTTCCATTCCCGGGGGGTGATGGCGGTTTCGATATTGCGGGTGAAGGGGCTGGTTACCCTAGCACCTATCCCCCGATCACTTTGCTCCCGTTGGACGTACTCTCTGAACAATCGCGCCATCTTTTCATCAGAACTTGGAGCGGATAGAAATGAGTTTGGTTCTTCCTTGCGGGACTGATTCCGTCCAGACGACTTGTAGGGATGGTATTGTCTGTCACTCCTAACATTCTCCAATGGCTGCCTCTGGTCTTTTGGGGGCATGCTGGGGTCAGCCACAGTTGGCCCTTGCCTTGATCTTCCCCTGCTGGGTTCTGTTCTCAGCACTTCCTCGAATTCAACTTCGGGTCGGACTCCAGCTCGGCCCCGTCTACTGGTGTTTTCATAGTTAGGTAGCATGACAGGCTCAGCTACATCCGACCCCTGCCTGGCACCTCCCCCGTTGGGTTCGGTTCCAAGTGTTTCCTCGGGTTGGAATTCGGGCTGAGTCCGGGCTCGGCTCCTACCATGGTTGTTTCTGTTGTTAGCCTCTTCGAAGAAGAAAGACCTTTGACGCCTCCCAGATCCTCCAGACCGGGACTCACCCCATGATTCAGTGTTGCGGTTGGATTCTTCAGCATCTCTTAAGCGTGACATGAGTTGGTCCACCAAGGCTTCTTGTTGAGATGCGAAGCGGTTTGTTATTTCAGCCACAACCTTGTCCAGATCCGCCCTTGTAATTGGTTGTTCCGTAGCAGGGGCTGTCGGATTTGCCTGATTTAAATTTGCTGTTGGAACTGGACGATTGTCTTAGTCTCTAAACATTGGATCTGGGATACTGCTAGTTGCGATGTCCTTTCCTTTGTTAGCATCTTTCTTCCGTCCGGGAGGCATGTTTTCCAAGCAATGAACGATGTTGATAGGAAAAGGGGTGGGTGGGAGAAGCTGAAGCTTCGAGCTCCTGTTCTCAGTGAAAGCACCAAAAATGTTTGCACAAAAATTGGGCAAACACCTCCTAGTTGTATGATTTAGTTGATTTTATGTTGATCTGGATGGTTTGGGTGATTTATGCAAATATATGAAATAGATTGACTAAACTGTAAAAGACATACAGATTTATAGTGGTTCGGCCAGAACGTGCCTACGTCCACTTTATATGTTATTCTCCTTTTTCTTTCAGATTACAAGTACAAAGCTTTGTATATAAGTATATGAAAGTTGTTTGAAAGTTCCTTCCATGCTTGAGCTCTCAAGCTTGTCTGCCATTGTTGTACCCCTGCCCCTCTATTTATAGAGTGAGGCTGGGGGCAGGGGTCCTGGATGTATATAGCTGCTGGCGGGCCTGGGCTGATGCAATCTGGCCTAGTAGAGTCGGTCCGGTACGCCTTGGTTCGGCGGTAGGTGGTAGATGGTTTGGTTCGGTAGGAGGTTGGTTCGATGGTGAGTGGACCGGCAGTACATGGGGATGGAGTTGGACCGGTGGAGTTTGGCTCGGCAGAGGTTGGTTCGGTCATTCCAGGAGAAGCTTGGTTCGGCAGGGGTTGGCTCGGTCATTCCAGGAGGGTTGGATCGGTGGTAGGAGCATGGAGCTGGACCCGTGTTGGTTCGGCTGTGCTATGGACCGGTGTTGGTGGAGGTGAGGGCTTGGTACGGTAGTAGGTTGGTTTACTCCATGGATTTGGTTCGGTGAAGGGTGGAAACATATGGGTGGAAACACACCCAACAGTATCGATTTTTTAGGGTTGAAAATCCATCAGTATTTCTAGCACTTGAATGTTCGGCATGTGATACAGTGGATGTATTAGTGTCGATTTTTGAGGGTTGAAAATCTGGTTCGTTACAACTGGGTACTCTTGACTTCTAACCAAACCAAAGATTTCACCTAAATCCATGCTCATATCAAGGTGCTTAACTTCTAAAGGAAGATGATAACCATCCATCGATCTCGAAGGGAAAAATTAAGATCAACGAATAGTCGACGTGGTTTAGTACCGATCTGTTGCCCTCGGGTTGGTACCGATCTATAAAGATTGCTGACCCACGATCTTTTCAGGGCACCTTCGTTCGGACATAGGGAACGTGATAGAGATAAATTCGCTGATCTTTATCTATAAATAATAAGAAAATGGATTGTTAATAAAACAACTTGATTTTTAATGATGTATTTTTATTTTTACTTATAGTATTTTTGCATAATTTTAATGTACAAAATATCTAAATTATCGTTCGACATATTTTTTGGTAAGTGTTGGTATTTTTGAAATTTCATGAAATAAGATAACCAGTGTATTTCATTGTTGTTTTGGAATCGTGTCGCATTGTTGTGCACGATCATATTTTTATTTTTATCATTCGTGATTCATACATGAACGTGATATTGAATAGCGTAGTGTTGGAAATTTGAAAATAAACAAACCCTCACACTTTGACTATTCTTCTTTTTTTTCACTTTCCCCTCATTCTCCTTTTCATTTTCAATCACAGCAAACATTTTAACCTAGCCTCCTCTTCAAAAATCCAAATCAAGACCTTCGGTCGATAATAAATTATGAAACTGGATCTATTGAGTTCGTATGGTGCAAACTGCAAATCCAAGTAGGCGTTGGAGGGTGTGACGGTGGTCAGCCGAGCTCAACAGTTTTGGGCGTGGGCTAGGGTTTTGATTAGATGGATTTAGAGGCATTGTTTGACAAATTGGAGTGTGGATATGGACCTTAAAGACGAACATGAGGAGGTGGGTGGTTCTCTAGTGGAGTGTGGCGACCTCAAGCCAATTGTGATCGTGCATTGTAGCACGCATAGGCTACAGGTCGTGATCCAATAGGTAGGGTCGAGCTTGAATTGGTTGGGTCAGGGAGTATGCTTTTGCGGAGTGGAGTTCGTCATTGAAGGCATTGTGTGATTTCGTTGAGCGAAGGTGGATAAACTGTCGATGGAAAATTCGGTGGTGATGGGTTGTACATGAACATGTAAAAGTATGCATGATTCTGATTTGGGGATAGAGGAGAGTGATTACGGGAAGGTGATTAAGTAATAAAAGTTAGTTAATTAATATTTTTAATCTCAAAATCTTATAAAATTCAAATCTTCTTCATATGAGGTCCAGTCGAGACGCGGTCTTTTGTTTGCACTCGTAAGAGTGTTATCTATGCAATGGAGTTGATTTTGTCAAGTTTGGAGTAAGTAGAATTTTGAATTAAATTCGAATACCGTTCGATTTTAGATCGAGCAAGAATGCCTAAGCATCAGCTAGAATTTTGGTGAGTTAACTCGCCTTTAGATGAACTCTATATGACATATATATTGTCATAAAGTATTGTTTCCGTGCTTGATTTATTTCTTTGGTTTATTTGGTTAATTTCCCACTTTCAAAAGCGAATGGCATATGAAATTAAATACTAGTAATACAGGGAATTCATGCAACTTTATAGAGGAATATGGATTTCCTCGTCATCGTTGATTTTAAATTTCAATTATATACTTGTTGTATAAATTGTTGATTGTCAAAACTTAGTAGCTTGACCCTATTGGATATGACTTTGATATGTTATAAAGTAGTACTCTTTTGTTATAGATCTATCATTGGGCCAGTTGTGTATTACCATATAGTATACTATATTTAGAGAGATATGATGCTCGAAAGATAGTTCTGATCCTTGTCATGGAGTTCGGACTCAGCTAGACGGAAGAGAACTTTAGGGAAAAGTCCATATACAAATGTGCCTTAGCGGTATTGATTGTATACCTATTATTGTTGTGACGTACGCACAGCATCTATTTTCTAGTTTATGTTCTACACCCTAGACATTATCCATTATACTGATATATTCATTCATCGGATAATTGGTTTCATTTAAGTAAAATATCCTTGCGGTAATCCATATGGTCTCAATAGTTACTATTACATGTTACTTGTATCTTAGGTTCTCTCATACCAGACTTATGTCCAACGCTTAGTTTGTGTTTTCCCTAAATTCTTTATGTACTCTTTCGAGTGGGCCGAGTAATGTAGGTTTTACTTTGGATGCTTCGGAGTTCAGGAGACGAGCTGGAGGCTTCCGTTATCTATCTATTTCTGCTGCACTGTATTATGTACGTATGAATAACTGTTTAGGGTGATGATAGTACTTAGGTTTTTTTAACTCTGAAATTTCTGTATTCGAAATAACCCTTTGTACTATCTTTTTATATTATATGTCATCGTTCTGCTGTGAGATTCTGATATTGTGTTCTATCTTTCTGGTTCTATTCTTTTTATTGTAATCTAACTATCTGCCTTTTTAGCACTTGAGTGCATGGCACAAGAATATCGTGGATGTATCTAGTGCCTACAATCGAGGGTTGAAAAGCCGGGTCGTTACAGTATGCTTTGCTAATGACTTATGAATCGAATCCTAATGCACAAAGCCCAAATTCCATAGCAACATAACTGGTGTAATAACCCGCAAATTTATCACTTAGATAAATTATATTTATTTTTAAAATATTTAGATATGGGTTTAAAAGTAAGAAATAATCATGTTTTAGGTGGTAAATAATAATAGTTATTTTGTTTGGGAAAAATGTTTGTGAACAAATTACCTAGGTAAAATATTGAAAATTGTAAATATCGTCCTAAGTAAAATATCAATAAAACAACCGAAAATCGTTTTATCAATAAAACTGCTTTTAAACAATAAGCATCGTGCATGGCTTTGGATTCATACACTAATATTGTATTCAAACAACATTATGAGATAAAATAATTTATTTTATTTTTGGAAAATAAAATGTATTTATGACATCGACGGTTGATATCATCGGCTTTATATATTTCGTTGAAAATTCAAATTATGTTTAAATATTAAAAAAATGGGTTTTTATTTACAAATAAACTTATTTTAATCATTTAATAATGAGGTAAAATAGTTTTTAAAATTTGTTTGCCTAAATAGATAGTTCGTAGAAAAATAGAAAATGTGATCGAAGAACGTTTTCTGGAATTTCAACTTTTCGACACTAGAACGTTGTCGGAAACGTTGTTCGTCTTTGTGCACTATACACGCACATATATAAGAGTTAATTACCCAAATAATAATAATACACTAATTGCATATTATCTTATGTTAATTATGTTTAGCAAGTGACGTGACAAGTAATGGTATTAAAAATAATAACTTATATATATAAGTATATATCATAATCTCTTGCCATATCTTAACATTATCATCATTATGCATCATGACTAGAAGATGTGACTAGAGAGGGGGGATGTGACATAGGAGGGGGAGGAAGGTGGTGATGTGACTTGTCAAAATAATGACACGTTAGGATATTTTAAAACTAAGGTTAAAATGGTAATTTTCCTACTTTCTTTCATCTATAAATATACATTCACTTCACCATATTTTCATTTACTTCTCCATTTCCATTTCCCTAAAGCTTTCTTCATGTTTCATGGCTTTTATGTTAGTTTAAGTATTTTTTTTAAGTCAAAAGATTTAAATTGTTTCAAAGATGCAAACTTGTTTTTAAACTCTTTCTACTCCATTTTTCCCCCACTTTATTCGGCCATAACTTCCCTTATTTTACACCAAATCAAGATTTATTTTTTCCAAATCATATAAAATTTTAGCAGCTACAACTTTGTTTTTACTTTTTCTAATTTCGAGCTTAGTTATATCAAAATCTCATTTCTTTGAAGTGTACTTTTAAACTTAGAAATTTAGGCCCAAAAATAGCTATCCTGCTTTTGACCATATCTACCTCAAACAAAATATGATTTAAGTGATTTTTTTAAAAAAATTGTAGAGAAAAGAATTTTCTAAAACTTTTCTTTTGATCACTTTTCCAAAATTCGAGAGTAATATGCCCAAAAATCAAGTGGAATTTGACATATTTTTGGGGTGATTTTTGGTGCATCTTAGGCATTTCAGGTTTCAAAGATTTTCGGTGAGTAAAACTATCT
Organism: Allium cepa; assembly: GCA_030765085.1. Lineage (NCBI taxonomy): Eukaryota > Viridiplantae > Streptophyta > Magnoliopsida > Asparagales > Amaryllidaceae > Allium > Allium cepa. The sequence goes on along the minus strand of CM060943.1, from coordinate 679,594,664 downwards.
CATTTTTAGAAAGAACTAACGTTACTTCCACAGACTATATGTTGTATAAATTCATAGTTCATGTTTTTTAAATATCATGTTATGATAATGATATACATTTGTGATTAGTGGTTAGCATAGTTTGGATGTTAAATATTGTGTTTGGATTTAAGCATGTGCGGATGTTTAGAGTGCTATGTTTGGTTGTAAGAATGTGATGTTGGTATACGGTATGTTGATAGTATGGTTGTGATCAAAACTAGATGTATGTTGTATAGGAATTACAAAGTTTGCACCTTTGTATGTTGCGACGGACGTAAGATCCGATTTGGAATCAAAACTAAGTTTTCTAGTTTTAAATTTTGGAAATGGTTTCAAAGTTTTTATCTTTGTTTTTAAGTTTCAAAAAATTTCAAAATTAGGTTTTCAAACTTTTAATAGCAAGGAATAAGAAAAGTATTTTTCTTAAAGTAAGTTTTAAGTGAACTGCGCTCATAGCGATAGTCGCTATGGATGCAGTTCGACAAAATTTCTGATTTTCGTTTTAAAATGTTTTCTTTTGAAATGGTTTTACGAAAAAAATTAAATTTAATTAGTAATATAAAAAGAGACTAAGTTTAGTTAAATTGATATTTTATTATTTAATAAATTAATTAAAAATAATTAGTACTGAATTGATAATTAAGTAAGTGCTTAAAGGTTAAGTAACACTTAAAGAAGCTTAATGACTAATTAATGATCAATAAAGTTTTAATTAGTGATTAATGAAGTTAAGAAATAATTAATGATTAATTATTATTTAATTAAGTTAATTAGTTAACTAATTATAGTTAACTAATTATTATTTAATTAAGTGATTATTTAATTAATTTTTAATTAATTAGGGTTTAACTAATAATGAATTGTTTAAACCTTAACTAAGATACATTAGGAAGTTAATTAGGACTTAACCAAGTTCATTAATTTAATTAAAGTTTAATTCTGAATTAGTCTTGATTTAATTAAGATATAATTAGGGTTTAAGCTAATTGAATATACTTTAACATTTTCAAAGCTATTTTTAAACTTAATCGGTTATATTTTAAATCAGTTTTCTTTTTAAGATTAGTTATTTCAAATCAAAGGATCTCTCGTCTGGAGCATTAAGTAGTCAAATGAATTAAAGTAGTGTTTATAAAATGTTAGCACATTTGATGGGAAGAAAGTGACTTGTGTTTAGCACAAATGTCGAATATCGATAATGTGATAGACACAAGGAAGTTAATTTCAATAAGTGGATCATGATAACTTAAGCATGTAGAATATACTTCTATATGTACATTTTTCACCGATAATGGACATGCCTATATTTATAGCTTGGAGATCTACCTATGATTGATTGTATGTTATATGTGAATCCCTTACATATCTGATGTTAGGCAATATCCACGATATAACTTGGATAAGTACCAAATTTAATGATCAATTGTAGTCATTAAGCCTCCGTATGGTTTTGGAAAGTTAATATTTCTTTTAAAATGGTCTTAAAGGATATTCTATTTTGAACAAGATATTTGAAGAATGATTTACAATAGTTTTGAATATTATATAAAGAAGTTTATGAATAATTTTGGGTTATTCATAAAAGGACTTTAGAAATAGTTTTGAATGTTTATAAAAAGATTTTATAATGGGTTTGGATGTCTACAAAAGGAAGTTTTATACAAGGTTTGAAAGTCTATAAAGAAGTTTATATAAATGGGTATGAATACTTATAAAGAGTGTCATAAATGAGTATGGAGGTTGATAAATGTTTTGTAAATGGGGTTGGGTTAAAGTAGAAAGGATTTTATGTGTAAAGAAAATTTATAAAAGGATTTATTGAAGATAATCACAACAGGAATTCGAGGTTTGGGTTTCTCGAGGTTGACCTTTTAAAAAATGGTTGTATGGAACATCCGTTCCACACTTTACACCGAAGGAATAGTGCTTAGAGTTAACATTTTCTCCAATTTAAATTATATAGTTAAATCTTTTTTATAGATTTGGTAATGGGAAACCTTACAAATGTTTTGTGAATATACTTGTGTCAGAAAGATAAGTATACGAATGTTTTCAAAAGAGATTTATTAAACAAAGATATGTTTTGAGGCTTCGTGGTTGCTATAGATAAATAGATCTCAAATGGAATTGGTTATTGTACGTTTATTTGATCATTAAATAACTGACTATCAAGTTTGAACCAATTTGACTTAAGAAGTATGAATGTAAATTCGAGTTTCCCGATGAAGACTCGAAAACTTACTTCCAAAAGAACCGGGAATGAGTCAACCGAAAATTATCGGTTGTTGATACGGAGAGACCGGGATTGGATCTATATCTGAAAACCACTCCGAACCAACATGTACGTTCGAGTGGAAGACATTGTGATGATGATTGAAGATGGAGCTCTTTGAAGTGCCAGGGCTACTACTACTAATCCTGAGGGTGATTCCAAAATGAATGTAGTAGTGTTAGTGCCTTCGGTTTCGTTCAGACCCAAAATGAACTTGTATGGATGAATGCTGACATTGCATTGATGCTTGGAGGGCGGTGTTAGCATTCCAAGATGGATTGCTTTTCAGAAAGGTAAAACATAGCCTCAAGCCTCATCAACCGGAAATGACTAAAACAGGAGATATGCAGCAAGACAATGTGGGTCGCACCCAGTAGGGTATATCATCACCCTTCTAGATATATACATAATCATAAATGAAATCATGTACGTGGGAGTGCTCGGTTAAAGGTTGCAAAGCAACTGGGGTGATGATATATTCAGTACTATCTAGTAAGAGGTAGGCCGGTTCTGTGTTAGCATGGGACGTTAGGTATGACATCGGTACATTTTCTAGAGGTGTACTATGGCGGGCGGTACACCAGTAGCATAGTCATTAGTTGGAATCCATTCTCCAATACGTGCCTTACATTTTCGATTGTAGGGCCTAGTGTGTTGGAATTTGAGATGCAAGCATTTCAGCATTTTATCTATTTACTTTAAACCTAGACGCTATGATAATATCACTGGATTTTGGTATAAAATATTTTGGTTATGGTAAGGTAAAATCCCGTCCATTTTTATATGCGGTGTGGTCTTACATGATACCCTTTGTTCGAAAAGTGTTCAAATGTAGAGATCAGTTTAGTTATTACTTGTTATCGAGTTTACTCATGTTAATTTACCAGACTGACCCGGACGTTATTCCATGTAATGCCCGGGCCAGCTCGAGCATGTTTTTCCCAGGTTTAACTGGATACTTTAGAGTTGGAGAGGAGCTGGATGGTCAAGAAGTATTCACGTATATTTTTACTTCTGTTGAATTATAAAGTCTGTATGTTTGTCAATGTGAGGACCAGTTTCTATGGCTGTCCAAAAATTTAGGATGAATCTAATGTACTCTGATGTTGTATATATGAATAAAGATGTTTCCTTTAGTAAAATCATTGTTGTATTATATATTATTCGCTGCGTTGTGAGATTCTATGTTGTTTAGTTTTCTTCTATCTTCTGCCTTCTTCTTTCACCCTAACAAATCAATATTTCTAGCACTTGAATGTTCGGCATGTGATACAGTGGACGTATTAGTGTCGATTTTTTAGGGTTGAAAATCCATCGGTATTTCTAGCACTTGAATGTTCGGCATGTGATACAGTGGATGTATTAGTGTCGATTTTTGAGGGTTGAAAATCCAGTTCGTTACAACTGGGTACTCTTGACTTCTAACCAAACCAAAGATTTCACCTAAATCCATGCTCATATCAAGGTGGTTAACTTCTAAAGGAAGATGATACCCATCCATCGATCTCAAAGGGAAAAATTAAGATCAACGAATAGTCGACGTGGTTTAGTACCGATCCGTTGCCCTCGGGTCGGTACCGATCTATAAAGATTGCTGACCCACGATCTTTTCGGGGCACCTTCGTTCGGACATAGGGAACGTGATAGAGATAAATCCGCTGATCTTTGTCTATAAATAAAGGGTGATAGGCACTATTTGGAGATCCTTTTTTCGGGGTTCTAAATTTTCATACTGTTATTGTAATTAATTGGATCATCGTTGATCCATAGACCATTGATCCATAGGATCACGTTTCTTAAAACATTGCCGAATCAATAACAGAGTTCAAGTGGACTTAGGCCAATGATTTGCCTAACCACTATAATTATTGTGTGTTTTTTCCTCTTGTTTATCATTTAATTTTTTTCATTTTAATCCCATCTACAAATCTTTAGGGTGTTTATGCTAACTTTTGGTGTAAACGGTAGGGTTTTGGTGATTTACACCAGTTAGGCAAGGATTTTTCCCTCAATTCTTAAAAGCGAGCACTTGAGTTGGATTCTTAGGGTGGCTTAGAGGTTCTTGAAGTACGACTACAGTTGTACAAGAAAATTTCGATGGTCAAATAAAGGAACCAAATCAAAATTCGCATAAGAGGAATCAAGTGGCCAACCCTAGTTTAACAATGAAATCATCCATGCAAAAAAGGATTAGATTAGGCATAGTATATTATTTTAGATGGTTTTATTCATGTAAACATAATTATAGTACATTACATAGTTAGAATAGCTTAGGAAACTTCGTGAAAGGACTTCTCGACTAGTTTTGTGATGATTCAGATATTCTTCTATGTGCTTATATGATACTTGCGTGGTCGAGCATCGCAGTACCTTTAGTATATTACCCTTATTATCGTTATGCGATTGAGGTGATTTTGAACCTGAGCAAGGCCAAACATTTTCGTATTGTCATTTAATAATGATTTAATTAGTGAAGTTTTTTCCTTTAGAGAATGAGTTCTGTTTGGATGGGAAAAGAAAGTTGAGACTTAGATTATTGGGTTTATTCGAGAGTTTTTAGGATCTGTGATCCAGCCTATAACATAAGTTTTCTTTTTTCACAGGAGGAGGGGCAGTAGTGTTTTATGTATTGTATTCATGAAAGAAGTTGCACCATTTAAGCATTTTAGATGTTGAACATACTCATGGGAGTTTACTGCTTGGCTTGCACACTATGAATACTATTGGTTAATATGTATGTTGTTGTTGACTCCTTTAGAATGATGGGTTGTTTGTATGGTAATTGTTGCTTATTGATTGCTTGTTGTTGCTTGATTATCTATTGATTTTTGCTTTGTAGACTGGTTTTTTATTGCTTGTTGATTGCTCATTGTTGATTATTACTGCTAGCATATTATGTTAATTTTCCCTTTTCATGGAAGGAGTGCACTATGTATTTCATGAATTTTGTTTGTATATGTGTTTAATTCTAGTGACTTCATCGTGATGAGTTCACTAGAGAAAGTTGATGCGAACCGGATGTGGCTTTAGACTTCGAAGGCCTATTCATATTTTTGAAAATATGGCTATATGGCTTTAGATCGATGGAGTTAAGCTTGTTCACATTCAATGGAACTTTGTATTCACATGTCTTCAATTAGTTAAGGAAATTTTTATTTTTTTTTAAAACTATAAGAAAGCACAGTGTAGAGCTTCCTTTATTGTTACTTGTATTTTACAAGTGTGCTTATTGTTTAAAATGGTAACATGTTTATCAGAGATTCCCATTGCATAGTTCGTTGTAACATGTATATTTGAGATGCTAGTTGCATTAGATGTGCTTGTTGCACAGTTGTTATAACATGTTTATTTGAGATGTTTGTTGCATTAGATGTGTTTGTTGCACAGTTTGTTGTAACGTAGCTATTTGAGATGATTACTATATATATGATTTAGCGTGCTAAAATCCATGGTTTAACATTGCAATTATGTTTAGTCCTCTAATTGAGTACAAGATTAGGTAAATGGAAGTAGTTATGTGCTATTGGTATGCTTATTCACTCGGATTCGCTTATAAGTGACATGCCCTTACTTTGAAAGATGTACATAAGATATGTAGTGTATATGGTGTTGATATACATGCTTGTATGTTCTTAGAAATGAGATGCCTTAGATATGAAATGTATATATATTTTCTTTGGGAGCTAGTCACGCAAAGGAGGTGATGTCGTATTTTTCAAAAGTAAGAGAAGTTTGAAATCCTAAGAGTTAGAAGGTATAATTTATGCATTGGAAATTTTGTTCAATCAGGTTGCGGTGTCGTACTCATAAGAATTTCAGGGATGGTTGGATATTTAAATAATTAATTTAAATATTGAACCGTTAGTTAATTGAAGGTCCAAATTCGCATTACGGATGAATTAGAGCTTTAGACCTCTTCCATTAAGTCCGGATCGACATTGCGAATCAAATGAGTATAAATATCGTTATATTTGAATTCATGGTATTTTTATAATTCATGATAACTATACATATTTTATAAAAATATGTGCATAGTCGGGTCCAATATGATGTCGATTGACGATCTGTGTTTTTAGGATGAGGACTTTATTATGAGACGTTCGATTGAAGAATTTTTGGAATTGGATGATGCGTTGGTCAAAACGACCTCAAAATGCGTGAAATTATCATCCTTGACTGACTTCTTGGAGAGCAATGAAATTTATACCACCAAGACCGAAAAAATGAGATGATGTGCACTGACAAGTTTCATAGCGGTCCGATATCTTTTTTGTGATCGTACGAGCTCAAAATGCTTGAGATTTATTTGAAAAATTAAATTGAAATAAATATTATATTATATATACACATCACCCAAATCATTTAGTTTCTCTTTTCTTTCTCTCCTCTTTTGTCAAATATGGGTCCAAAAAGAGTGGTTTAATGGGTTTGCCCCGATTAATGGTGCTAGGTCAACTATAGAGGTCGAGGTTGGATCTGTTGAACTCGAGGAGATGAGAGCTTCACATCCATGTGGATGTTGATAGGTGTGGCGAATCTCGGTGGAGGTTGACTGGAGGAGCCGTCAGCTAGGGTAGGCAATTGGCAGCGGTTGAAGCAGAGTTAGGCGAAACATAGAGCACCATTGTCTTTCTCTTGGCGGTGTGCATCTTTCCCTATAGAGCTCTAGAGCTTTGGCCAACTATGGTGAAACATGACTTTATGGAAGTAATGGTGGGGAAAATGTTGCAACTTTAAAGAGGGGCCAGGCCTATCTTTTGAGGGACGATTGCATAGAGCACGCAAAGAGGAGCGCAACGGAGTTGGCGGTTCATCGATTCGTGGAGTTTTGAGTGAGAATTTAAAGAGAGTAGGTGGCGTTATGAGTTCATAAATGAGCTTGTAAAGGAGTATGTTTTGGAGAAGAAGGGTTAAGGTAGATATTAATTAGTTAATTAGCATATTTATAATTCATATTCTTGGAAAAATCATATCTTTTGCATACAAGGTCCAATCAAGACGCAGTTTTTCCCATTGCAACTATGTCGAGATTATCTATCAAATGGTATAGGTATGGACAGGATTTGGAAACTTAAGAAATTATAGCTCAAGTGAGTTGAATTATAACTCTGGATTTATATTTCGGTCTAAATCCATGTAATTTTATATACTGAAAAATATTAGCTAGAAGAGGTAAAATAATAATTATCTCCCCATTTGATTGGATTCGTTTGAGTAGATATTCAGGATAATTGATTAAGATCCCTTCTATATATTGTGTCCTATTCGTATTAAATAGAGTTATATGGAGCTAATATTAATTTATAATATGGTTATAAATTAATTAAACTCCAATTTACAATTATGTTAGAAATAGAAATATTATCGTATATTTTACTTAAGATATTCAAGATAATTGATTAAGATCCCTTATATATAAATATTGTGTTCTATTCGTATCAAATAAAGGTAGGTGGAGTAGATATAAATTTATAACATGGTTATAAATTAATTAAACTCAAATTCGTTGATATATCAGTGGTAGAAATATCGTTATATATTTTACTACTAATCAGAAGTTAAAAGTATGACTTTTAAAGTAAGCTGTAAGGCTAAAATAATGATTTAGATAGGTTAAACTTACATTAAAATGGCTTTGAAGTTTATATGGCCTTGGTATTGGTTTAATACAGTGTAAATCAATGATTAATTAACTAGTTATGGAATCCATTGTACCATTGAGACGCACGACCTACAGACAAGGTTTCGAAGTAGAGGCCTAGAGAGATTGAAATGCCAATCTAGAGTAGGTCATATTTTTTTTTTTGTACGAACATGTGTTTAACAGGATCCACATGTCAGCTTCTTCTGAAATATTGGTTTTCAAAGGAGTCCAAAAGTTAGTCGTGGCTCTTTATAGGTCTCTTTGATAGCTAAAGGTAATTCAACGAGGATATTGTTTTATTAAATAATTTTTAGACTTCGATAAAATAATTCGAAAAATATATAATTGTTGGATTAAGTAAGTAAGATCTCTTTTTATTGAATTGTTTGTATGATTGTACGTATGAATTTTTATTAACATTGGGATGATAGATTGGTTACTTTGGTTGTGTATTGCCTTGGTTTATGTGAATGTGCACAATATGTTGTTTTTAGTTTCATATAGTTAGACGGTTATGCGCATACACACACATCTGCATACATTTTATCTGATTTATATGTGTCTATATGTATAAATATAATTCTGTTATGTCCAACTTAGGGTTACTGGGAGATGCACATAATATTTTATATTATACTATATATATTAAAATGTGGTTTAAAGCATTTATTTATAATTTCAATATGTTCGACTTGGGGCTATCGATTGGTGCATGGAATCCATTATACCATTGAGATGCACAACCTATAGATATAGTTCCAGGAGTATGGGCAGAGAGAGATTGTGATGCCAATCTAGATTAGGTCATATATTGTGACGTTGCACGGATGAGTGCTGCGACAGGACCTACAAGCCAACTTTTTTTGAGGTGTTGGTTTCAAAGGAGTCCACAATATAGTTATGGCTTTCGATAGATATTTTTCATGGCTAATGACAATTAAAGGCGATTTATCGAAATGCAATTTAAGCGTATGTATAGTTCGGTATGCCTAACTTAGGTTACGGAATAGTGGATGAAATATATTATATAGTTACATAAGTATGTGGCTCAAGTGGCATACCAAACCAATATACATAGATCGCCTAAAACGTGCTTATATAATATAACACACAGAATCATATATACATACATACATACATACATACATACACACACACATATGATATATATATATATATGTATATTATCTGTGTGTGTGTATGTATGTATGATTGTGTGTGTTATATTATATAAGCACGGTTTGGGCGATCTATATATATTGGTTTGGGCTATGTATGTATGTATGTATGTATGTATGTATGTATGTATGTATGTATGTATGTATGTATGTATGTATGTATGTATGTATGTATGTATGTATGTATGTATGTATGTATGTATGTATGTATGTATGTATGTGTATGTATGTATATTATTACATGTATATTATAATAATATATATGTATATATATTATTTGTGTGTGCATGTATGTATGTATGTATGATTATGTGTGTTATATTATATAAGCATGGTTTGGGCGATCTATATATAGTGGTTTGGTATGCCTTCCTTGTGGCAACCGGGTAGTGTGACGCACTTCAAGAAAGAATTATGATTCACATGGGGATGATAATATTTTGGTGTTGTGTATCCATGTGGGAAGGGTATACGCGAGGTTTAGCATTTACTACGGTTCTAGTGTATTGTTGTGGATAACTAGAAGAAAGGGTGCTAGTGAGGAAATCTATTGTACCATTGAGGCGCACGATCTACAGACGTGGTATCGGAGAAGGGGCGAAGAGAGATTGGAATGCCAAGCTAAAGTAGGTCATATACTATTGTATTGTACGGATGGATGCTGCAGCAAGACCTACGGACCAATTTATCTTGAGATTTTGGTTTTCAAAGGAGTCCAAAATATAGTTTTGGCTATTGAGAGGTCTCCTTCGTAGCTAATTACAATTCGAGATGGGTATCAATTTATAGATATCCTTATTTCAGTTTGGATATGGAGATGCTATTTTAGTAGCATTGTAATATCAATGTATTTGTTTTGCATTTCATATGCTTTGATAGGGATCATTGATTCGATTGGTATCCGTAGCAGACCCCACCAATCAGTAATGATGGATATCAATTTATTCTTTATTTGTCATTTACAGTTATGTTGTGTGCAACATATTAGTTGGCTGTTAGTATTATTATGATATCTATATTACTCCTGCATTTGTACATTGGGTTACCTTTATCATGGTATACTGTTACATATCAGTCACACAATATTAGTTTTGTTGATTTGTCAATGACTGCGGAAGAGTAGGTTATGGTATGATTCCCTACATTTGAATTTGGTTTACTTTACTTGTTTATGGTAGTTCGGATTATCCATGAGCTACGTTTGTAAAGATGGCTGATTGTGCTACATTAGATTCTTGTTTAGTTGTATAGGGTTTCGATCTAGTATTTTATGGTAGTTCCTCTGACACCAGGCTTTATATCTGATCCACATTTTATCTTTGTTTATGTCATGAAAACTCTTGGGTACTCGATTAAGTAATTTGGAAGCTAGGTGCTTTTGGAGAAACGTTTCAGGTCAGTTGGAGCATTTTGGAGGTGAAGTCGATACTTTTGACATATACTCAATTTTGCAGTACTACATGATAAATACACTATTTATATGTGACTTGTTATATCGGATATTGTATTTTGACTTTCTGTAACGACCCAATTTTTCGACGCCCGAAAGTCGATATCAATACATCCACTGTATCAAATGCCGAACAATCAAATGCCGGAAAACCGAACCATTGGGGTTAAAGAAGAAGAAGGTAGAAGAAGAAAACATAAACAATATCAGAATATCACATTCGCAGTGGAAGAATATATAATAGATAAATGAATAATCTCTAAACAAAAGAACTATATCTGTTTATAAAATCATCATCAGAGTATTACAAGAACAAAACACGACACTGGCAGTTATGATAACCTTCCCCTATAGAAATTGAATTGCAGCAACCAATACGCAGTAGATAATACGTATATGAGATACGTCTCGCCATCCAGCTTGCCTCTAGATCTCCACAGCATACTTTTTTGACTTTGCTCCAAAACAACTGATAACCTGACTCTAAGCTACCCGTGTGGAAAATTATGGACACCCAGAGTTTAGAAAGGGAACAATAAACTTCAGATCGGTCATGGGATTGGTGTAAGATCTTAAAATGGTTATTTGCACAAAAGAAAGGAAAAAAAACCCATTCATGCTTTTGGAAAATGAAACTACCAAAAGGTCTCCCGTCACACACACAATGCAATCGCATAATTGAAGGAGATTTTTCCTTATGACAGTCAAACATGCTTGATACGCAAAATCTTTTTGATATTATTATTAGTGAATAGTGTGGAAAACATTTCGAAATATAATTTTAATCTTAGCCGGCATATGTACCATTATAGTATGCCTACTGCAGCTACCATGTTAAATGATAGGTTCTACAACTAAAACCGGACAAGGCGCATATTGAATGATTGGATTTCCAACAAATGGTCAAGGCTAAGGAACTTCCTTCACCGAATGTGTATGCCTCTAAAGGGATGCCCCGAGAACTTAACTAGCTCTCTGCCAACACAAGGCCGGGTTACCTCTGTAACTAGGTAACTAACTGTCACGAGTATGTCACACCCCAGTCTAGACCGACCTTTATCCGAGGCGCCTCAACAACCAACAACCACATAAGCAAATAATCTGGGCTTCATATCAGAATACCACTTTTTATCCACATAAGTTAAATATCTGGACTCCATACCAGATACCACTTTTTATCCAGAAGGAAATGTATATACCCTGAGGGGCGCGACCCCCATAACCTTACTGCATCTTTTCCTGTATCAACCATTTCCGGGGTGTGAGGTTCGACGATGTCTCGCCCATAAAGCTACGCTTTTCACAAAAGTCATGCTTCGATCAACAAATGATCAACACTTAGCATGCCACAATACCAAATTGGGAATATATCACTAGTAACAATCAACTACATAACCTATAAGCTCATACGTCTCAGAGAAGGATGTTAAGCTAAGAGAATAAATTCTCCGCCACCATAAGAAATGTATATGATAGAAACCAGCTTTACATTTCAAAGTGTAACGTCAGACATACATCCATACAAGCCCATTACGGATTCGAACGGAACCGAAGGCACTTCCTCCAATTAAGGAAAGAAGCACTTGCAAATCCGGATATTCACTAATCACGTCCGGACTCCCCATCACAAAGGGTGATATAAATCTCTATACCATAGCAACTCAGTGCAGAGACATTCGATAGGTAATCCTTTCGTTTTCGAAAATACCCGGTCTTCAACACCATCTTCAAATGCAATCCCATTTCGTTGTATCATTTTTCGGAATGGGTTTTATGACTCAATGTACTCTTCCTGCTAATCCAGAAAATGAGCGCTTATTTTAAAAATAAGTGAATACATTCGGATTTCAAGTAAGTCACAACAAATTTCCACATTGATCTTTTAAACAAAAGATCCATCACTAAGATTCGATGTGGTTTTCGGATAACCATTTGGAATCCAACTCCCGGTCGCATCGAAATTCAAATGTCGTTTAAAGGCCAACATTGATAGTCGGTGATTTAACTATCAAACAACATTCACAACAACCATCAAATTTTAAATAATTTTCCCAAATTATTTATTTCAAAATATCTTCGCAAGATATATTTTCACACTTCAACCCTTTGAAAAACAAATTTCAAATCACTTTACTAATGTGGAATAAATTTTCAAATATTGTTTGTTTCCACTAAAACTTCTCCGAGTCCGAATACTTTTAAAAAAAATTAAATCACTTGTCCAAATATATACTTGGAAACATTTAAAATAAAAACTATTTTAAAACATTTATTTAAATATTAGTTATGAAAGTATTATACTAATATCTCATATAAACTTAAGCCCAAACTAATTTTAGAAATAAAATTATTAGATGGATTATAACTATTTAAATAATCGTTTTCAAAATCAAATATCAATTAAATCTTTAAAATAATCGCTTCTATAATTAACTTAATAAATATTTACTTCAAAGATTTTAAAACAATTTACGAAAATAATTTGTCGAAAAACATTCTTTTTAAAACCAATCTTTAGAATTTTTAATTTATATTTAAAAGCTACTTTGAAGACATACTTGGCTTCCAAGGAAAATACACTTTCCATCTCAAAATGGTCCATTTAAATCAACTAATAAACCCTTCACGATTTATTACAATTTACCTCTCAAATTCGTAAATTTTCTTTCCACACTTCTAAAAATAAACCAATATTATTATTATTTTTAAAAATTCCCTTTCCTTTATAAATTTCCATTGTGAATTTAAATTTTCAAATATCCATTGATATACGATTTTCAAATCGATTTCCAAATATTCACTTTCAAACACCAAATCAATTTTCAAATCGATTTCCCAAAGAATTATTTTCAAACACCAAATCAAAATCCAAATTGATTCCTAAATTTATTTCAAACGCCAAATAAAATTCCAAATTGATTTCCAAATTTATTTCAAACACCAATTCAAATTCCTTTATTTCTTACAAACTATTTAAAATCTGAATTTTAAATAATTTCTTCAACTGTTAAACAATATTATTCAAAATCCATTTTTTAAAATCTTTTCCCCATATTTTGGAATTTATTCAATAGGATTTCAAAATTCAATTTTTACCCTTTTAAAATTCCTTTTTTTTAATTTATCCAATTCTCTAAAATGAATATACTAAAAAATTTCTACTTTAATTTCCAAAAATTCATTTATATATTTCTGGTATCCTACGATACGAAAAATATATTCGTCCAAAGCATAGCCTTCAATGATTTCAATCACCAATATAATCATTCACAGATTATCAATAAATCGCATCACAACATGTAAAATAAATACAACAATTTGAGGAATCCAGTTGGATCCCTCCAACCTGTTTCCCTGCATCCACAGATGTTAGCACAACAATTAAATACCAAGCCCACTTCCAGGTGGAATATCACGATATATGGGATTATATCATATCATTCGCTATCATGCGGTGCATAGGGTCTCATCTGCTATATAATGCGGGAAATCAATCACTTCAATATATATATATATATATATATATATATATATATATATAATATCCCAACATATAAATCATCAAATTCATCCAAGCACATCCAACAATTTAAATTATTCATTTAAATTAACTAGTCAAACAAATTTGAGTGAGAAGATCTCACCTTTGCTTACGCATGCAAACCATTTCAAATCCAGCTTGATCCTCTACGATTTTTAGACCTTGTATAGCAATTATATAATTTCATTAATATTCAAAATAATTGAATAATCAATTTCCTTTTAATAAATTAAATTAACTAATAATTTATTAATATTCGAAATAATCGAATAATCAATTTTCATTTGATAATTTTAATTCACTAGTGATTTTATTTTAAACTAATAATTCTAAATTTTGAACCAATTCCTTTTAATAAATTTGTTTAACTAAAAATTAAATTCAAAACTAAATTTCTTTTAATAAATATTTTCTAGTTACCAAAATAATTACATACATTTTTTTAAAATAATCTAGTAAATTTAAAATGTGAATTTCTATCTTCTTTTGAAACTATATATATATATACACACACACTTTTAATTTAAACGACAAGCTGATATACTATATATATATATACACACAAACAAATACAGAATTAAACTGGACAAGTTTTAAACCTAGTTTTAATTATAAAATTATTATTATATATATATATTACAACATATATATATATATATAAATTTAAATGAAAATACCTCACTGATTTTAGACCTCAATGCCTAAACGTGGCCACGAACGACGACCTCACGTGCCTCTAAGCTATGTCGCGACCACCGACGAACGCGCGCGAGCCTCCCTCACCAATTTGCGGCCACCTGGACTACGATTCCCACCATCGCAAATTCTAGAATCGTCGGTGTCGAATCGTTTCGCCGTACTTCTCCATATCGCGACGCGCCATCACCAATTTGTCGCTGCTCGAACCTCGCGAATTCATCGCAATTCCTATCTCTAGCTCAAGCTCGACCTTGCCATAGTCCCTACCATCGCGAAACCCATAGCGTCGTGATCCTCCTTCGATGCCGCGAAACCCTAATCAAATCGAACGCGATTAGATATGTTGCCAGTCGCCATTTTTTTTCTTTTTTTTTGATTTCATGAATCAATGGAAAGAAGGAAGAACTCGATTTGAATTTAAGTGGCTATCTAATTTGTTTTTTTTGTTTCATTTTGCTTTTTGAACGAAAATGTTTTTTTTCTTTTTCTTATTTTAAACGAAAAGGAAGCGTGTTAAAAATAATTGACAAGTGTTGAAATAGGCACTACGTGTTAGAAGAGGGAAACGTATATAATTTATCTTGTGAAAAACAATATTAAATTTTAAATTTAAATTCAAATCGTCAAAATCATGCTACTCACAATCTCGACCTCCTATCGAGGTGTGCTGCTAGACGTTTATAATGTTAAACCCCTATTCAGAATGCAATGGAAAAAGTTTTGAGTCCAAATTCGATCGTATGAAGAAGATAGCTTTTTGGACCAATTATTGTATTAAATTTTCGATATAGAATTCAACGCGTTTACCTACCATACATCCACACGGCAACTCCGAATGCTACGAAAATTGAAATCCGATAATAATACAATATTACGGATCCAATGGAACTAGTTTCATTGAATTCCGAGACTGTTCTTCGGAAGGCTATTTTAAATATTGATTATAAACGATAAAATTTCAAACTGAATAAAACAGTTTTAAATTCAACTTTTAAAAGTTCTATTATCTCCAGTATTATCAATATAAATTTTGCAAGCCTTCAAATTATTTTTAACAAGCTTAAAACTGAAGTTTCAATAATTTATCTAAATTTTCAATAATTAAATACAACAACTTAATTGCCAAATAAACAGACATTTTTGAAATTCAAGTTAAACCAACTTTCAAATATTTAAAATCAATTAAATATTTTGATTTCAAATGTCCAAAATCCTGGATCATCGCATTCATTTCCCTTTAAAAGAATTTCGTCCCGAAATTACTAGTTAAAAAGAATGATCCTTAACCCGTTCATTATTTTCCCAATCCAAATAGTTTTATCAACTTGCCAAAATAAATCTTTTTATTTAAGACCCATTATCACTTCAGCTAACTTTCCAAACTCAATCATAAGTTCCAAACAATATTGTTTTCTAAACAATTCAAATTTAAATTTAAATTCAAATTTTAAATTATCAAAATTTTCTCAAATCGAACTCCTTAAATTTCAAAAAAAATCGTCAGCGTCTCCATTGCGCGGCTAGCTCGGTAGACCACAAAATTCCACAACGGGCCCCTAGATTTCAAAAGGAAAACAAAAGGCCAAGTGGCTAGATAAGAAAATCATCAAATTTCATACAGAAATTTAAATACATACCTTTTTGTCGGGCAATTTAAATTATCCTTTGAAACCAAAAATCCAATTTCCTTTTTCTTTATAAAACATGTATATCCCATTTAACAATAATATCCAATTACAACGTTCAAAAATCATTCTATACACTTCTTTACAAAAGTTTCAATATTCATTCAAGCCCGTACGTGTCCGTATATCATTCGTATGCAATGCTTAATTCGGTCGCTCACTCGATCACACAATTTCACTAACGAACTAGTATCGTCCACCCGACTTCCTAGTGCGGACTCAAATCTGATTTCTTGGTCAGAAACCGTCATTCTCCTTGCATAGCCGTAAACTATGATAGAGAATTTCCAGTATCAAACAAAAAATCCATATCCAGGTTTGCCGTCGAAAATCGAGTGAAAAATTCCAACTCGAATCGATATAACTATCTCGAAATTCTGTGCTCGAATTCTGAATCGAATCTTTATGCGAATATAGTAGTACACGTACATTCCACGTATTTTTTCAATTGATTTTTAGCTATATTAATTCCCTTTTCTTTTATTCACATTGATTTTCATTCACTTATTCACAATCATCGTTTTACAACTTCCAGTTTAACCTTTACTCATTTATTAACTTTGTATATTTCCGCTACCAAATTTACTTAAGAATTTTGTCATTTATTACTTAAGTTCAATGCAAATATTCTATATATTCTTTATATTTAATTTCATTTGAATCTAGTTTCCTTTCCATTTTAATATTGAATTTAATTCATTTCAAACCATATTTAATTTGTCATTTCTTCAATTCGTTTCACTTACTCATTTTATTTCAATACTTTGCTTCATTAGGTTCAACTTGATCCATTTACTTAATTTAACTTAATTCAAATATTCAGTTTCAATTCAAATTTTAAGCCTTGGTAAGTTTTCCAACTTATTTTTATTCCAAGCAAATTTCCAATTTTAATAATTATCAAACCCCTTATTATTCCACAAATATTTTTAAATAGGATTCTAGAGTCTTTCCAATATTTCAAAAATCATTTTTGAAATTAATTTAAATTATCTTTTGAATTTCCAATACCTAAACCCAGTTTTGTAAACAATTCTCATTTAAAACAATTTGGCAGTAATTTCTCTTCTGCAAACTCGAAAATGAACATCAATGATGCTGCAGTCGTCACCGAAGTTATTTTCCAACGACCGAAAAGAGTTTAGTGCTTTTATCCCTTCAAAAACAATTTCAAATATTTTTAATTCCAAACACCACTAGATTTCAAATCCAATTCAAAATATTTTCCCCAAATAATATCACCATTATTTTTTCAAATCTTTTGAAAATCATTTTCAAACTCAAAAGGGATTTAAATTTTCCAAATCTCAAAATTTCAAATCCTTTCAAAAACATTTTCAAATATTTTTTAGGAATTCTATTTCAGATTATAAATCACATTTACAATTTACATTTACAAATCCCATTTATATATGAATTTTTTTCTTAGCTTTTTGTTATGATTTCAATTTCTTATTCAATAATCAGTGTTAATTATTTAATATTATCACTTCCTAACAATCAAGTAGCCATATACTACTATAATAATTTATGGAAAATTATTTCTTTTATATACAAAAAATAATTTGGGTAAAGTTATTTCATTTACCCTATTTAAAACAATACTTTGTCGAATTGTTCTGTACAGGTGTTAGAGATCCCTAACAATAACGTTAGTTACTCGCATTGAACAGAATCCATACCCCACTCAATAATCCAATCAACACAATATAAAACAATTTTATATTCACTAACAAATACGCACTCATATCTATTAATACACTCAAACTCATTCTAGAGTACTACTGACTCTATCTCTAATGAGTAATTTCCCCACCAGAGCCAATGTTATTGCTTAACCAATTTCTTTGATACCATAATGTAACGACCCAATTTTTCGCCGCTCGAAATTCGGCATCAATACGTCCACTGTATCAAATGCTGAACAATCGAATGCCGAAAAGCCGAACCGTTAGGGTTAAAGAAGAAGAAGAAAACAGAAACAATATCAGATTATCACATTCGCAGCGGAACAATATATAATAGATAATGAATAATCTCTAAACAAAAGAACTATATCTGTTTATACAATAAATCATCAGAGTATTACAGCAATAAAACACGACACTGGCTGTTATGATAACCTGCCCCTATAGAAATTAAATCGCAGTAACCAATACGCAGCAAATAATACATATATGATATACGTCTCGCCATCCAGCTTGCCTCCAGATCTCCATGGCATATTTTTTTTACTTTGCTCCAGAACAACTGATAACCTGACTCTAGGCTCCCCGTGTGGAAAATTATGGACACCTAGAGTATAGAAAGGGAACAATAAACTCCAAGTCAGTCATGGAACTGGTGTAGATCTTAAAACAGTTATTTGCACAAAATAAAGGAAAAGAAATCCATTCATGCTTTTGGAAAATGAAACTACCATAAGGCATCCCACCATACACACAATGTCATCACACAATTGGAGGTGATTTCTGCTTATGATAGTCAAACATGCTTGATACGTAAAATCTTTTTGATATTATTATTAGTGCATAGTGTGGAAAACATTTCGAAAGTATAATATTAATCTTAGACGGCATACGTACCATTATAGTATGTCTACTATAGCTACCATGTTAAATGGTAGGTACTACAACCAAAACCGTACAAGGCGTGTATTGAATGATTGGATTTCCAACAAATGGTCAAGGCTAAGGAACTTCCTTCACCGAATGGGTACGCCTTTGGGGGACCGTCCCGAGAACTTAACCAGCCCTCTGCTAACACAAGGTCGGGTTACCTCTGTATTAGGTAACTAACTATCACGAGTATGCCACCTCCCGGTCTAGACCGATCTTTATCCGAGAGGCCTCAACAACCAACAACCACATAGGTAAATAATCTGGGCTCCAAACCAGAATATCACTTTTTATCCACACAAGTTAAATATCTGGACTCCATACCAGATACCACTTTTTATCCAAGAGGAAATGTACATACCCTGAGGGGCGCGACCCCATAACCTTGCTGCATCTTTTCCTGTTTCAACCATTTCCGGGGTGTGAGGTTCGACGAAGTCTCGTCCACAAAGCTACGCTTTTCACAAAAGTCATGCTTCGATCAACAAATGATCAACACTTAGCATGCCACAATACTAAATTGGGATTATATCACTAGTAACAATCAACTACATAACATTTGAGCTCGTACGTCTCAGAGAAGGGTGTTAAGCTAAGAGAATAAATTTTCCGTCACCAACCAAAATGTATTTGATAGAAACCAGCTTTACATCTCAAAGAACGTCAGACATACCATACAAGTCCGTTTTAGTTTCGAATGAAACCGAAGGCACTTCCTCTAATTAAGGAAAGAAGCCCTTGCAAATTCGGATATTCACTAATCACATCCGGACTCCCCATCACAAAAGGTGATATAAATCTCTATACCGGAGCAACTCAGTGCAGAGACATTCGACAGGTAATCCTTTCGTTTTCGAAAATACCCGGTCTTCAACACCATATTCAGATGCAATCTCATTTCGTCGCATCATTATTCAGAATGGGTTTTATGACTCAATGTCCTCTCCCGGCAAATCCGAATAATGAGCGCTTATTTTAAAAATAAGTGGATGCATTTAGATTTCAAGTAAGTCACAAAAAATTTCCACATTGATCTTTTAAACAAAAGATCCATCACTAAGATTCGATGTAGTTTTCGGATAACCATTTGGAATCCGACCCCTGGTTGCATCGAAATTCAAATGCCGTTTAAAGGCCAATATTGATAGTCAGTTATTTAACTATTAAACAACATTCATAACAACCACCAGAATTTAAATAATTTCTCCAAATTATTTATTTCAAAATATCTTCGCAGGATATATTTTCACACTTCAACCCTTTGAAAAACAAATTTCAAATCACTTTCCTCACGTGGAATAAATTTTCAAATATTGTTTATTTCCACTGAAATTTTTTCGAGTCCGAACACTTTAAAAAAAAAAATTAAATCACTTATCCAAATATATACTTGGAAACATTTAAAATAAAAACTATTTTAAAACATTTATTTAAATATTAGTTATGAAAATATTATACTAATATCTCATATAAACTTAAGCCCAAACTAATTTTAAAAATAAAATTATTAGATAGAGGATAACTATTTAAATAACCATTTTCTACATCAAATATTAATTAAATCTTTAAAATAATCACTTCTGTAATTAACTTAATAAATATTTACTTTAAAGTTTTGAAAACAATTTATGAAAATAATTTCTCCAAAAATATTTTTTTCAAAACCAATCTTTAGAATTTTTAATTTATATTTAAAAGCTACTTTGAAAACATACTCGGCTTCGCAGGGAAAATAAACTTTCCATTTCAAAATAGTCCATTTAAATCAATTAATAAACCCTTCTCGATTTATTTCAATTTATATCCCGAGTTCGTAAATTTTCTTTCCACACTTTTAAAAATAAACCAATATTTATTTTTAAAACAAATTTTCCTTTCCTTTATAAATTCTCATTGTGAATTTAAATTTTCAAATATCCATTGATATACGATTTTCAAATCGATTTCCAAATAGTCACTTTCAAACACCATATCAATTTTCAAATTGATTTTCTAAAGATTTATTTTCAAACACCAAATCAATTTTCAAATTGATTCTCAAATTTATTTCAAACACCAAATCAAATTCCAAAATTGATTCCCAAATTTATTTCAAACACCAAATCAAATTCCAAATTGATTTCCGAATTTATTTCAAACACCAAATCAAATTCCTTTATTTCTTCCAAACTATTTAAAATCCGAATTTTAAATAAATTATTCAACTGTTAAACAATATTACTCAAAAGCCATTTATTAAAATCTTTTCCCCATATTTTGGAATTTATTCAATAGGATTTCAAAAATCAATCTTTACCCTTTTAAAATTCCTTCTTTTAAATTTATCCAATTCTGTAAAATAAATTTACTTAAAATTTTCTACTTTAATTCCCAAAAATCCAATTATATATTTCTGGTATCCTACAATACCAAAAATATATTCGGCCAAACCATAGCTTTCAATGATTTCAATCACCAATATAATCATTCATAGATTATCAATAAATCACATCACAACATGTAAAATAAATAAAACAATTTGAGAAATCCAGTTGGATCCTTCCAACCTGTTTCCCTGCATCCACATATGTTAGCACAACAATTAAATACCAATTCCACTTCGAGGTGGAATATCGTGGTATACGGAATTATATCATATCATCCGCTATTATGCAGCGCATAGGGTCTCATCCGCTATATAATGCAGAAAATCAGTCACTCCTATATATATATATATATATATATATATAATATCACCCAACAGATAAATCATCAAATTCATCCAAGCATATTCAACAATTTAAATTATTTATTTAAATTAACTAGTCAAACAAATTTGAATGAGAAGATCTCACCTTTGCTTACGCATGCAACCCATTTCAAATCCAGCTTGATCCTCTACGATTTTTAGACCTTGTATAACAATTATATAATTTCATTAATATTTGAAATAATTGAATACCAATTTCCTTGTAATAAATTAAATTAACTAACAATTTATTAATATTCGAAATAATCGAATAATCAATTTTCATTTGATAGTTTTAATTCACCAGTGATTTTATTTTACACTAATACTTTTAAATTTTAAACCAGTTCCTTTTAATAAGTTTATTTAACTAAAAATTAAATTTAAAACTAAATTTCCTTGAATAAAATATTTTCCGTTTACCAAAATAATTACATAGGTTAACTAAATAATTTAATTTCCAATAATACATTTTTTTAAAATAATCTAGTAAATTTAAAATGTGAAATCTACTTTTCTTTTGAAACTATATATAAATATATATACACTTTTAATTTAAACAACAAGCTGATATCCTACACACACACACAAAGAATTAGATTGGACAGGTTTTAAACCTTATTGTAATTATAAAAAAAAAAAATATGTATACATACATATACATATGTATATCTATGTATACATACATATACATATGTATGTGTGTGTGTGTGTGTGTGTGTGTGTGTGTGTATTTAAATTTAAAAGAAAATACCTCACTGATTTTAGACCTCACTGCTTAAACGCGGCTACGAACGACGACCTCACGCGCCTCTAAGCTATGTCGCGACCACCGACAAACGCGCGCAGCCTCCATCACCGATTTGCGACCACCTGGACTTCGATTCCCACCATCGTAAATTCTGGAATCGCCGATATCGAATCTCTTCGTCGTACTTCTTTATATCGCAACGCGCCATCACCAATTTGTCGCTGCTCGAACCCCGCAAATTCACCGCAATTCCTATCGCTAGCTCGAGCTCGACCTTGCCGCAGTCCCTACCATCGTGAAACCCATAGTGTCGCGATCCTCCTTCGATGCCGCGAAACCCTAATCGAATCGAACGCGATTCGATTATCATGTCAGTCGCCATTTTTTTTTCTTTTTTTTGATTTCACGAATCGATAGAAAGAAGGAAGAACTCAATTTGAATTTAAATGGCTATCTGATTTGTTTTTTTATTTCATTTTGCTTATTGAACGAAAAGGTTTTTTTCTTCGTTCGTTTTTCTTAATTTGAACGAAAAGGACGCGTGTTAAAAATAATTGACAAGTGTTGAAACAGGCACTACGTGTTATAAGAGGGAAACATATATAATTTATCTTGTGAAAAACAATATTAAATTTTAAATTTAAATTTAAATTCAAATCGTCAAAATCACACAACTCACAATCTCGACCTCCTATCGAGGTGTGCCGCTAGGCGTTTATAATGTTAAACCCGTATTTCGAACACAATGGAAAAAGCTTCGAGTCCAAATTCGATCGTATGAAGAATATAGCTTTTTGGACCAGTTATTGTATTAAATTTTCGATATAGAATTCAACGCGTTTATCTGCCGTACGACCACACGACAACTCCAAATGCAATATTACGGATCCAATGGAACTGGTTTTGTTGAATTTCGAGACTGTTCTTCGGAATGCTATTTTTAAAATATTGATTTTAAACGATAAAATTTCGAACTGAACAAAACAGTTTTAAATTCAACTTCTAAAAGTTCTATTATCTCTAATATTATCAATATAATTTTCCAAGCCTTCAAATTATTTTTAACAAGCTCAAAACTGAAGTTTCAATAATTTACCAAAATTTTCAATAATTAAATACAACAATTTAATTGCCAAATAAACAGACATTTTTGAAATTCAAGTTAAACCACTTTCAAATATTTAAAATCAATTAAATATTTCGATTTCAAAATGTCCAAAATTCTGGATCATCGCACTTTCTGTAATGATATTTATTTATCAGTTATCCCATCAGTACAGTCTCTTACATATTGTTTATCCTGTTATGTTCATATATATTCACTGTTCGGTATATTGTACATTATCATTCCGTTGTGAGATTCTATCAACATGGCTTGGCATGGTGTTTTAATTTTTACATTGACTGACTTTCTTTTATGGTATTCGAGAGCCATAGAGTCATACGTTGTCATTTGATCTTGATTCATGTAATTACAAAGGGCGTGTCATCTATCCGCCTTGTCGCATCAAATCATAGATCTGCATCCTCCACCTCTTCTTGCAGGACCTTTCCCTTTGCAGAACCTTCACCTATTATTGTAACCATACAAAAGAGAGACAAATCATGATTTGATTTTAAATTTTAAATTAAAATATTTATTTTACTATATATGTATTTTACTATATATTTATTTACTTAAGAACGGATGAATGATAATGGAAGAGTGAGGGGTAAAGGAACCAATTTGTATTAGCACAAAAGTTGAATACATAAAACATGTTTGCAAAAGATAAAATCATTGAGAAAATAGACTGTCATAGCATATTTAATAGTAATCTTCTTTTTTCACTGAATTTGTAAAGTGAAATAAGATAAAAATGTAAGATATATTTACCAATCTTTCAGTTTTACAATAAAATAGAAAACTAAATGACTGTTATATAAAATAAAGCTTCAACAATCGAAAGGAAGAACAGATCATATTCAGCGGTGCATAATTTCTACAACACATAGACACATAATATGCTGGTAATAAAAGGGAATCAACATATTTACCCAAATCAATTTTTCTCAACAATCTTAAGTCTCTCTCCAAGATTTCTTCATCTCGTCTCTCTAAATACGCTAGATTATTGCGGTGAAGCCACTCTTATTTAATGACTTAATTGATGAATTTTGAAGCTTCAATATTCAAAAGTGGACAAACGAATCGTTGCTCGAAATCATTTACTGCAACATGATATTTGCCTCCGTATGTGCAAATTGTTGAATCGGTCTTCAAAATAATCAACAAAACAACATTGCCGATCAAACCAGGGAATTCATTAGAAAATGATGGAAGCTTCTCTGATGATGATAAGGTGATTTTATCAAGATCAGGAACATGATATCAATTTATTAGCATGAAATTTTCTATAATAAGATCCTTAAGCTCAAGCAAAACAAAATGTAGTAATGGTAAACCATAACATGTGAAAGGAACCAAAAACCTAAAATTTCACTTTGTCGCATCAAATCGTAGATCTGCATCTTTTCCCTCTTCTCGGGACCTTTCCGTTTGTAAATCCTTCACCTGTTATTGTAAATGTACAAATAGACAAATTGTGGTTTGATTTGAAATTTTGAATTAAATCATTTATTTACTACGGATTTTACATATGATGTTAATAGGGAAGGGATGAATGATGGTGGCAAAGTGAAGAAGAATAAGAGAGGTAACGGAACCACTTCGTATTAGCACAAAAGTAGAACACACAAAACGTGTTTGGAAAAGATAAAATCATAGAGAAAATGGACCACCGTAACATATTTAATAGTTATGAGCATTATGATACGCGCTTCGCACGTAACGATGACATGTGTTTCGCGCGTGAAATGTTTTTTTATAATTATATATGATTGACACACTCAAAAGAAAATAATTTGCAAAAATATATAGTTATGTTTACGTTGAAATCATGTGTAGTTAATTTAAAATTTTATTTCTAAATTGCAACATTTAAATTGTTAGTTATAATTTTATTTATATTATTAGTTAATAAACAATGATTTGTAAATGATGTTTATTTGTTTAAATGATGTTTATTTGTTAGATCGTATTTTTAAGATAGAGAGACGTTTTCAATTTGTAAAGAAATTTAACTCTTATACGCTATTTTCAAACGATTGTTAATATCTGTAGAGAGACATTTTTGGTAGTTCAGCCCAACACCAAAAAAGTGTGACACCTAATGTACTAGGACTATTAATAAAGATGCGTTGAATTACCTAGAAGTCTCTTTTTATTATCTGATGCAATAGCACTACTTAACATACTCTCATTTCAATAAACACGTAATCCTAGAAATATATTCATTGAAGCATTCATGTTTTAACTTAGTTTGAATAGTTTCGGTTTAGCTTGGAAATAATAGGTTGGAAATAATAGGAATAACATCTGCATTTGATTAGGATTTTAACGTCTCTTTTTAGATACTTGTATGTGGAATAAAAGGTAATAATTAAATTATATATGAGTAAATGGTATTTTGAGAAGTTCACGGTCAGATCAAAAGATTGTGCTTCTATTTCAACTATTAATACAAGCGTTACGGCACGCGCTTCACGCATGATGAAAATAATTGAATTGTTTTTCTACAAATTGTATTTGTTTAATATGTTCGAAAGAAAATCAATTTCCACATATATTTAGCCATATTTTTGTATTGAATCTTATGTAGTTAATTTGAATTTTTAATTCTAAGTTGCAATGTCTAATTTTTTTTGTTAGTTTAAATTTTTTATTTATATTATGAATTTAAAAAAACGAATTTGTAAAGTAGTTTATTGGTTAGATTCTATTTTTAAGCGATATTAAGACTTGATAATTATTTATAGAGGAAATTTTGAATTTGTACAGGAAGCTTGATTGTCAAATCCCATTTTAAGTGAAACTAAATTTTGGTAATATCTTCAGAGAAACATTTTTGGTATTTCACGTCGACGTCAAAAAGTGTGAGATCAAATGTATTAGAACTATTAATAATATAAATAACGGTATTTTTGGAACTTCATTGTCAGACCAAATTTTTTTGTTTATATTCCCACTATTAATAAAGACGAGATATTTTGGCACGTGCAACGCATGTGCATATAACCTCTTTATTAAATTATTTAATTTGAAAGTTCTATGTAGTTTGATAAAAATAAACTTAAAAATATAAAGAAAAAATGTAATTTTTTGCTGAAACAGGGTTTGAACTTGTAACATTGTTTGTGTTTTAAAATTTTCATTTAAAGATAGATGTTAAATTTTGTTCACGGTGAGATTCGAATTCATAACCTCTAGTTTGCATGGAAAGACATTTTTTAAATTTCATGGTTGGACCAAAATGTTTTTATTTCAACTATTAATAAGGATTAATAAAGATTGATTGATTTATTTATTTATCTAGAAAGACCTTGCATTACCTATTCTAATGCATCTATATATATTTGACTCGCTCTTTGAAGTCTAATTATAATTATATTTGAAACTTTCTATTCTATAAATAATTAGGATCAACATCCAGATTTGAATACGTCTAAATTAATTGTGGGGAGGTTTTACCTCCTAATCTATTGGGGAGATCATAAGAAATAACAAATTGATACTTAAAAAGTTATATATAGAGGTAATTTGGGAATTACATGGTAGAACCAAAAAATTGTGTTTCTGTTCCAACTATTAATAATTTAATAGTTATATTCCTTTTTCACTGAATCCGTGAAGTTAAAAAAGATAAAATTGTAAATATATCTAATGGCATTCCGATTTTACAATGAAAAATAAAAAAGAAATCTAAATAACCATTGTATAAAATAAAGCTTCAACAATTGAAAGGAAGAATGGTATTGAGTAGTCTATGATTTCAACAACCAACAGATAGATAATATATTGGTAATAGCTGAAAATCAATATTTACCCAAATCAAATTTTACTCGACGGTCTCAAGTCACTCTCCAAGGTTTCTTCACCACATCTCTCCAAATTCATCTGATTATTGCAGTAGTTTCTATGAGTCGTTGCTCAATATCATCTACCACTGTTAACCCAAAAAATGGATTAACACCCTAGATCGAGTGTGTAACGACCCGAAAAAATTCGGTAATTAAATTTCTTATTTAAGAAGATTTTTGGTAACATAATGTTGAAGGAAATAAAAATTTAGTAAATTATTAATGGAAATAATAACTTGAATGTAATAGTATAAATGTAAGTTAATTGTTAATAACTTGGATGTAATTCCAATAAGTGAAACAATGTAAATGTTGATTTTATTCTTATTGTAAATAAAGAATGTTCCAAAATGAAATGATTAAATTGATTTAAAATCTTAATTAATGTGCGCATTAATTTATAATGGGATATAAGAGGTAAATTAATAATTTAAAAATGTTAACTTACCAATAAAATAATGTATAAGGAATGGAAATGGAAAATTTTAGTGTATGAACTAATGGTAGCACTTGTTGTGAGCTAATAAGTAAATTTAAAATGTAATAGTGCAAATTTAGGTTAATAAATAATAGGTTGAATGAAATGACAATTAATGAATTTATTAAAATTGTAAAGCTATAATATAATAGATAATAATTGGTTGGGAAGAATTAATATACAAGTATTATAAAAGATAAAATGGTGACAAATGGTTGTTACCAGTTAATTCACCAATATAAAAAATTAAACGTACTTAAATGATAATTAATATAATAACAGGAAGTGTGAAAGTATAAATTGTTGTAAATGAAACATAGGTAAACATATGTTAGTATTGAATTAATTAATGTAATAATGTTAATGCATGGTAAACAATACTAATTAAAGTTAATAATAAGTGAATGGAAGGAAATTCCATTTAATGAAAATAAATTTAAATGTTAGGACTTAGTTATAAATGCAAAATAAGTAAATAAATGTAAGTATTGTATGAATATATGAATTAATGTCTGATTTAGGGTAATAGAAAGAATTCATATGATGTAAGTAATTATAATAAATAATGAAATTGCAATAAATCTGAATTTAATGTTACGTTAATGTAAATTTGGGTAATAATTGGAATAACATAAATTTTATTCAGTGTTATGGTAATTAGTTGATTAGAACATAAACTTAAGTGTAAATTTAAGAAATGGAAATAAAGTTGTATTAATGTAAAACTTAATAAATGGAAATTTGAAAGGAAAGGTCAGGTGAGATATTAGAATCTTTTATAATTGGTTACGAGGTTAAAACGTAAGAAACGAATGTAATTACTTAATTAGCTAATGGAATAATAATAATATAGGTAACAGTAATTAAATAAAAGCAGAAGTATTTAAGAATTGTAACGGAACGGGTGAATGTAATAATGAAATAAATAGGATTGTAAATTGATTCATAGTGTAGTAATCGATATAATGGAAAGTATGAACCCAAGTAAATGAATTTATTTAGAATGTTGATCGCAATTAGCGTGTATATTGGTAGAAAATAATAACATGGAAATAGGGTAGTCAATACAAAGGAAAGATGAAAATTTGAACACACTAATGTAATAAAGGTTAAAACAAATGTTATCTTTGTTTATTGAATAATAATTGATTTAATAAAAAGGATTGAAGTTAAATCAAGTTAATTTATTGGAATAAATTATAATTAACTGAATTTATTGTAAATGAAATTAATTATTACATTTATTGAAATTAAGATAAAATTTGTGAATAATAATGTAATAAACCAAGAACCAGTGTTAATTTCATCCGGTGGATAATAATGATATAAATAGTAGAATGAAAAATAAGTTAATAGAATTATTGGAAATTAAATTTATAATTTTGAAGTTAATGAAATTGGAAGTTAACATTGAAATTTATAAATCAATCAGCTCTAAATTGACATTTAAATTTGGTTAATTTAGTGAAAATTGTTTAAGAAAGTTAAAATTGATGAAATTCGTTAATTATAGAGTTGAAATTGAAATTTGATTTAATTTGTTAATTTATTATTTTAATTAATTAATTAATAAAAAATAGCTATTTTGGCCACTGACTCGGATTACGACGAAACTAGTTTCATCGGATCCATAACGATGAATTATTATAGGATTTCATGTTTCGTAGCGATCGGACTTGTCGTTTGGTCGTACGAACATGAAACGCCTTGAAATCGAAGAAATTGAAATCAATTTGAAAAATATTGACTTGAGCATAACTTCTTCATAGGATGGAATTTGGACTTGAAACTTGTTACATCGCGTTTAAAATTTAAAAACATCTATTTCGATATACGGGTCAACCCAATTTCGTTCCGGAGTCGGAACGGGCTTTTTGGGCCACTTTGTCGTTAGTGCGTATATTCAATCGTGTCCTTCTAATCTATTTCAACCCTACCTATAAATACCTTGTTATAAACCCTAGCAGCCTTTATTCCTCATTTCTATACCTACAGAAACTTCTGTGCTCCTCTTCCTCAATGGCTGTAAACCCTAATTTATCCAATTCAAATTTCAATTCAAAAATCAACTTCAAAAATTCAAACTCCTCAGAAAAATTTGGAAAAAACATATATCGAAGCTCTCGACGAGCGTATCTCGGATCTACAATTCGTTTCTCAATCCGATTCATCGTTTGACCAGAATTTCAAGTTGAATCTCAGCCGTCCATGGGGTAGGGTTTTGATCCAATGGCTGATTTGCGATGTTATGACGATCGGGAGGCGGCAATTGGAGAGTGATGACAAGCAGCAATGTGATGCCCTAACTCTATACCCATGCCAGACAAGGACACTACGGAGTAATGCCGTCAACTAGCGCGGAGAATAACGCTGTTGAGGAGCGACCATCCGTGTAATTGCTTTGTGTGAGCACCGATATGTCAGATAGTACAACATGCATCTGGTTTTAGGAGGAAATCCGACAAACCGATGCAAACTCAAAGCTACTACCCGGTGGCTATATATATTCTTCGGAAACAAATATAGAAATAAACATAACACAAATCAGTCACAGACGTCCATATCACAAAGGCGGAAATAGATATGAATATAACACTAAAAAGTGTGTATCAGAGTAGTGGTCAAACAAGATCCACAATATCACAAAAGAATAGCTACAAGTACTAGACAAAAGAATATGGATACATCAATGAGTCTATATCTCAAATGTACACAACAAAAACTACTAATCTAAGTAGTTAGCCAAAAGTCAGGGTGATAATCCCAGATGTGAAGTCAAGCAGAAGCACCTGTAACATCTCGGTCTGACCCGAGTATTATTTAATAAGAAAATAATAAACGGATCAGTCTAGCTATAAATATCAGATGAAATGATATAGAATAAGAGATGTGACAAAAACGAATGATAACCATAAAACCATACCGTGATAAGTATGTAATTGAAAATCAACAAGAGATTAATCAATATCACAAGAATCTTCTCAAAGATAAAAAAGAATGACATACTCTTTATTTTTATTCACTAAAACCATAAGTATTGATCATTATATCAATGCTAATCACAAAAGCTAATGACACAAAAATTCACTAATGCACAAATATTGATAAGACTTATCAATGTAAATCACGAAAATTGGTGAAACACAAATTCTAGAAATCATCAATGGAAATCCAGAAATCACAAAAAGGGGGAGGCCTATCACAAAACAGGAGTATGAAAACTCACCAACACGTGTATCACAAAACGGAAAGCTATTCCATGGTTGCTAACCATTAATTTTGAGCCGAGGCTCCACTAAAACGGTCTGAAGACCATGGGTCGCTACCCCACCAAATTGAGCCGAAGCTCCACAAAAACGGGGTTTAGTTTCACTCGTAGACAAAGAGACATCGCACATTTGCTAGTCTAAATCATAAAAATGACCATCAATGATCATCAAGAAGTGTCAATTACAGCAAGCTAGTAAATATATAAGCTTAGCCTCATGTCCCATAACCACTAGCTTAACTTAAATATTTACGAACAAATTGTAGATCTCCACTCAAAAATTGTCACAAGAGATTCAATCAAACAAGTCTAAGAATTAACCGGCGAAGTAAATGCAAGCGTTTCATACCACTTGTTTTACTAAGCCGTTTAATTAGATTTCTCGTACGAATGAGGTAAAGGTTTATATATACTAGTAGATTGGAAAACGGTTTAAGAAACAAGTTTTGTAGTAAAATAGGGTTGAAATCGTTTTGATGAAAGAGTTTTGATATTTACTGCTAGTATTGAAACCTTTATATTTTTAAAGTGACAAATCACAAAAATGATTGCAGAAACAATAAATCACAAAAATTCACATTCGAAGACGTGAATAAAATCCAAAGAATTCGATTCCAAATCCATCAAAGTGGAAACACCCTTACGACTTAACAGCCACGACTTACGACTTAACATAATCCGACACAAGAAATCAGCGGCTCAACACATGCGAATCCACGGCATACGACCTAAGAGATCAGCGACTTAAGAAATAGCATGCGGCCTAACATAGCAACTTAACATGGCGCGACCTATAGCATGGCGCGACCTATCGCATGGCGCGACCAAAGTTGGTGCGAGATATAGCAGCAGGACCAGCGACCTAAATGGCTGCGACCTAAAGCATGACACGACCCATAGCAGCAGGCCGAGTGACCTAAGTGATGCGACCTAAGTGGTGCGAGCAAGCCGAGCGACCTAAGGAGCTAGCGGCTAAGGAGTAGCATGCGGCTTAAAGCAGGTGCGACTTAAAGCATGGCGCGACCTAACTGCAAGCGACCTAAGGAATGGCGCGACCCAATGTTTGCAAGATATAGCAGGTGCGACCTAAGGTATGGCTCGACCTATAGCATGGGCGACTTAACAGTGCAAGCAAACCGAGCGACCTAAGTGGTGTGACCTAAGGAACGAGCGACCTAACTGGTTGCGACTTGAAGTAAGCCGAGCGACATAAGGAGGTGAGACCAAACAGGCCGACTCATTAGCGAGGCGAGCGACCTAAGGGGTCAGCGACCTAAGGCAGGCCGACTCATAGCAAGGCGAGCGACCTAAGGGGTTGCGACCTAAGGCAGGCCGACTCATAGCAAGGCGAGCGATCTAAGGGGTTGCGACCTAAGGTAGGCCGACTCATAGCAAGGCGAGCGACCTAAGGGGTTACGACCTAAGTGGTTGCGACCTAACTGCAGGCCGAGAGACATGTATGCAGGCCAAACGACCTAAGGAACAGAAGTGCAAAAACTCTCTTTATTTGCAACCGGTCGAGCACGGACGCTAGAGGATTACGCTAATTGGCTACCTGGTCCTATTGGCTCCTCGATGCATGACCAAAAACGTGTTCAATCATCAAAGTTAGGATTTTTAAAGATTTGAACCCAAAACACTAAAAATTGGGATTTTCACCAATTTAATCCAAACCAAAAGCAAATGCACATGAATAAGTGTTAGGAATTCATACCCAACAATCAAAGATAGTCATAGACAAAGATGTGAGATAAAAATCTCACCTTTTCAAAAAATTAATGAAGGAGAAGCTTAAAAGCAAAGGAAGAATCAACCACACTTCAATCTCAACCCAAGAAGCTTGAATCAATGGCTTCTCTTTGGATTTGGAGTTAGATGTTGGATTTGCAAATGAACTAGGGCTTGAAGTTTCAATTTCCAATTCCTCTCTCCATTTTTGATGAAGCTTGAGTGTTAGGAAACGAAAGTGAAGTAATAAAGGGGAGAGGGGGTTGAGCTAGAGTTAATAGTTTAGGCTAATGGGCTAAACCAAAC
Organism: Allium cepa; assembly: GCA_030765085.1. Lineage (NCBI taxonomy): Eukaryota > Viridiplantae > Streptophyta > Magnoliopsida > Asparagales > Amaryllidaceae > Allium > Allium cepa. Next base: position 679,561,338 of record CM060943.1, on the reverse strand, counting down.
CCAAAGCCCAAAGTGAAAAAGTGGCAAAATTCCACTAACTCCAAACGTATCAAAGTTTATACTCAAAAAGACCGCACATGGCGTTTTGAACTCAATGGAAGTGGTCCCGATTCCTAATTCGTCCGTATGCAAAAAGTAACTTTTCGTACTATAATCCAACTAACGATAAAATATTTAAATAAAATATTTAAATATTCAATCATAAAATATGCGGGTTGTTACAGACTCCCCTCTTAAAGGAATAGCGTCCTCGCAATATTTAAGAAGAAAATATATAGTAACAACCATGAAAGCATATTCAACACAAAAGAAATTTGAAATAAGAAGTTCACCTCAAAGAGCACGAGAAAGTAAGTCCGGATGTGTTCGCTCGATGAATTCTCTAGATTCCCAAGAGAAATCCTTAGGATTTGAGGACTATTGAACTTTAACAAGCGGAACATCATTATTTCGAAGGCGCTTGACCTCCGAAGCAATAATACGAATAGGATGTTGCTCATAAGTTAAATTAGGCGAAACTTCAATTTCTTCCACAACACCGGGCTCAAAAATAGAATCGGAATCTCGAAGGCATTTCCGTAATTGAGAAACGTGAAACACGTCACGAATAACAGAAAACTGAGCCGGTAATAAAAGGCGATAAGCCACGGAACCAATACGTTCGGTAATGGGAAATGGACCAATATATCGAGGTGCTAACTTTCCCGATTGACTGAAATGTACAACACCCTTCATAGGTGAAACACGAATAAACACAAGATCTCCCACAGAAAATTTTAATTTCCTTCTCCGGTTATCGGCATAGGATCTTTGCCTACTTCAGGCCTCTTTCATCCTATGACGAATAAGGTCGATCTTTTTTGTGGAATCACGAAGAAAATATGGACCTAAAACCAGCTTCTCACCGGCCTCAAGCCAACAAGAAGGTGATCGGCATGGTCTTCCATAGAGTGCCTCAAAAGGAGCCATACCAATACTAGATTGGAAGCTATTATTATAGGAAAACTCAACAAGAGAAATATGATCTTCCCAACTTCCACCAAAATCAAGAACACATGCATGAAAAAGATCTTTAAGAGTTTGATTCACACGCTCAGTCTGTCCATCGGACTGAGGATGATAAGCGGTGCTAAAATTAAGCTTCGTTCCCAAAGCTTTTTGAAGACTCTTCCAAATCCACTAGTAAACAATGGATCACGATCAATAACAATAGAAGAAGAAACTCCATGCAATTTTACAATTTCTTTAATAAAGAGTTTGGCCAAGAGAGGAACGGTTCGATTGGACCGAACAGGAATAAAATGGGCGGATTTAGTAAGTCTATCGACTATCACCCATAAGCTATCATAACCCAAATGAGAACGGGGAAGGCCGTCTATAAAATCCATGGAAATTTGGTCCCACTTCCAAATTGGAATTTCTAAAGGTTGCAATAACCCACCGGGCCTTTGATGCTCGGCCTTAATGAGTTGGCAAGTCATGCAACACTTAACAAAGTTAGCAATATCAGATTTCATTCCCTCCCAATAATAAAGTCGCTTCATGTCCGCGTACATTTTACTACTAATGGGATGAATGGTAAATTTAGAACGATGAGAATCTTCTAAAATGTCTTTACGAAGATTGCTAATATTTGGCATGATAAGTCTACAAAATTTTCGAATACCGCCACGAGAATCAATATCAAAGTCTTTCAAACCTTCAATATTAATTTTATCCCTAAAATTTTGGCCAAAAAGAGCCAATTCGGGATCTAACTTTTGAGCTTCAAGAATGCGGTCTAAAAGAGAAGGATGAGCTTCAAGGCTGCATAAAACAAGAGGGGAACATAAATCGAAAACACGATCTCGACTCTCACAAGTGGATAGAATTCCGAGATCATTCCATCGGATATCATCATAGAAACAACCGCTTGTTGCTTATGACTAAGTGCGTCCGCAACACGATTTCCCTTTCCGGGAGTATAAAGAATATCAAGACATAAGCTGCAAGAAATTCAAGCCAACGTTGTTGACGCAAATTAAGTTTCTTTTGAGAAAATAGATACTTCAAAGATTTATGATCGGTGTAAAGAATAAATTTTTCTTCCAAAAGATAATGTCTCCAAATACGAAGGGCGAAAACAATAGCCGCGAGCTCTAAATCATGAGTGGCATATCTAGTCTCGGCAGGCTTTAATTGCCTAGAAGCATAAGTAATAACACGTTCTCTTTACATAAGAGCGGTACCCAAAACAACGCGACTAGCATCGGTATAAACAATAAAATCATGGTTTCCCTCGGGAATCACAAGAATAGGAGCATCAGAAAAGAGTTCTTTTAATTTCTGAAAAGAAGCTTCACATTTGTTCGACCAAATGTATTTAACTCCCTTCTTTGTCAAACTAGTAAGAGGCACGGAACTTTTTGAAAAGTCTTTGATAAAACGACGGTAATAACCCGCCAATCCGAGAAAACTATGAATTTCCATCACACTCTCCGGTCTCTTCCAAATTTGGATCGCTTCAATCTTTGAAGTATCCACGGAAATTCCGGATTCGGAAATAATATGACCGAGAAATTTCACACGAGATTGCCAAAAGTGGCATTTAGAAAATTTTGTTTTCAATTGATTGCTCCTAAGAGTTTCCAACACAATCTAAAGATGCTTTTCATGCTCCTCCTCAGTTTTTGAATACACAAGAATATTATTAATAAAGATGAGAACAAACCGATCGAGGAAGTCTTTGAAAACTCTATTCATAAGGTCAACGAAATAAGCCAGAGCATTCGTTAAACCAAATGGCATAACAAGCCATTCATAAGACCCATAACGAGTACGGGACGATGTCAAAGGAATGCTATCCTCTGCAATACGAAGCTGATGAAAACCGGTACCTAAATCTAATTGTGAAAAGACTCTAGCACCACTAAGCTGATCAAATAAATCATCAATCCGAGGTAAAAGATATTTATTCTTGATAGTAAGATCATTAAGCTTGCGGTAGTCAACGCAAAGCCTAAGTGTACCATCGGATTTCTTCACAAAAATAGCCGAAGCTCCCCAAGGAGAGGAACTAGAGTGAATAAATTGCTTCGTCTCCAATTCGGATAATTGTTTGCGCATCTCCTCATTTTCCTTGTTGGACATGCGATAAGGAGGACGAGTGATAGGTTGAGCTCCAGGGAGGAGATTAATTTTGAACTCAATTTCTCGCTTAGCTGGTAATCCTAAAACGGGCTCAAATATGTCGGAAAATTCACGAAGAACATGAATAAGAGAAATAATATCTTCCTCATCATCTTTATTGTCATCATGAGGATTTAAAGAATATAAAGATGCAACCAAGCTGGAATCTGAATCTTTAAGGTCAATAGAAATATGCTTAACAGATTGAGGATGTCGAAGATGAATAGTCCGCTCAGGACATAAGATTTGGGCCTCATAGAGGTTAAGCCAATCCATTCCCAAAATCATTCCAAAGCCTAAGTAGCGCATAACATGCAAACCGGCTCGGAAAGAAAAATAACACAAAATAATATCGACATCTTTACAAAGCAAACTAATTGTTGCGGATCCACCAACCGGATTCGCAATTCTCAAAGAAGCCATTAAACACAAAACATCCAAAGAAAAAGTATCAAAAAGCTCTTTTAAAATAAAAGAGTGGGACGCACCCGTATCAAAAAGAACTCGAATAGGATGATCACGAAATAAAATAATGCCATCAAGGATAGAATGAGGAATACCTTGACTACGAGAAGTGTTACTAGGAGTTTGCACCACATTAAGCTTTCCCTCCTTCCTGTTTTGAAGTTTGAGACACGAAGATATATAATGGTGCGGGCTTTTGCAATACCGACAAGCACGAGGCTTTGAACACTTGTTCGCATAATGGTCCTTAGAACCATAATTGTAGCATTGCCCACTACTAGAGGTAGAAGTCTTTGCCACCGAAGTTGCTTGCTTCCCTTTCTTATTGGGATAAGGACCCTTGAACTTATTAGGCCTTTTCTTGTTGTTGAAGTTTGGTTTGGCACCATAACTTCAACATCACTCTCCCTATCTGCCTCTTCAAGATGAAGAGCGATATCAATGAGTTGATCAAAAGAAACTTCTAACTTTAGAAGTAATGGCTTCTTGAGATTTTTGTTCAAGCCACAGACAAATCTTTGGTTCTGCTTCAATGGGGTGTTTATATACTCGATCCCGTATTTAGAAAGTGACTCGAATGATGCGACATAGTCTGCCACAGAGGATTCACCTTGAACAAGGTCAATGAAACGGCGAGCCAAAAGTCACCTTCTTAGCTTCTGGCACAAATTTTAATTCGAAGCGTTCCCGGAATTTCTCCCAAGTAAGATTCGCTTCATTTATTTCAGAAATCAGAAGCTCATACCAATCTAATGCTCTTTCTTGGAGCATACTAGAAGCCACCTGAACACGGTGAAGATTAATAAGATTTATGCGAGAAAAGATTTGATCGCACGTTCTCAGCCAAGCTTGGACTTTAATAATAGTTTCAGATCCTTTGAATGGCTTTCCACCCAAATTGGTATAATCGTTGCACAAACGTGCAAATCCAGACTTAGGGTGAGTAGACTCCGGATTTGAACCGGCTGCCTGAGCATTCTTTACGAGATCAAGAAGCTGCTGGGCAGACATAAATACTCCATCCTGGGGAGTAGCACTAGATTGACCGGCGCTGGGACGGCCAGGTCTAACCATTTCTCTTCCTTTTGAAAGAAAGAAAGAAGAAGGAAAAGGTTATTCACCAAATGAATATCAAGCAATCTTGATAGTTAAAACAAGGAATCATAAAGAAAATAGGATGAATCGGTACGAAGACTCGAATTAAATCCTAAAGCACGACTCCTAAGAAGGACCTAGGACGATGATCCTTGCTAGATTATTCTACATTGTCCCGAAGATTCGCTCTGATACCAAGCTGTGATGCCCCACCTCTATACTCACGCTAGACAAGGACACTACGGAGTAATGCCGTCAACTAGCGTGGAGAATGAGGTTGTTGAGGAGCGACCATCCGCGTAATTGCTTTGTGTGAGCACCGATATGTCAGATAGTACAACATGCATCTGGTTTCAGGAGGAAATCCGACATACCGATGCAAACTCAAAGCTACTACCCGGTGGCTATATATATTCTTCAAAAACAAATATAGAAATAAGCATAGCACAAATCAGTCACAGACATCCATATCATAAAGGCGGAAATAGATATGAATATAACACTAAAAAGTGTGTATCGGAGTAGTGGTCAAACAAGATCCACAATATCATAAAAGAATAGCTGAAAGTGCTAGACAAAAGAATATGGATACATCAATGAGTCTATATCTCAAATGTATCCAACAAAAACTACTAATCTAAGTAGTTAGCCAAAAGTCAGGGTGATAATCCCAGATGTGAAGTCAAGCAGAAGCACCTGTAACATCTCGGTCTGACCCGAGTATTATTTAATAAGAAAATAATAAACGGATCAGTCTAGCTATAAATATCAGATGAAATAATATAGAATAAGAGATATGACAAAAATGTATGATAACCATAAAACCATACTGTGATAAGTATGTAATTGAAAATCAACAAGAGATTAATCGATATCACAAGGATCTTCTCAAAGATCAAAAAGAATGTCGTACTCTTTATTTTTATTCACTAAAACCATAAGTATTGATCATTATATCAATGCCAATCACAAAAGTTAATGACACACAAATTCAATAATGCACAAATATTGATAAGACTTATCAATGTAAATCACGAAAATTGGTGAAACACAATTTCTGGAAATCGTCAATGGAAATCCAGAAATCACAAAAAGAGGGAGGCCTATCACAAAACGGGAGTATGAAAACTCACCAACATGTGTATCACAAAACGGAAAGCTATTCCATGGTTGCTAACCATTAATTTTGAGCCGAGGCTCCACTAAAACGGTCCGAAGACCATGGGTCGCTACCCCACCAAATTGAGCCGAAGCTCCACAGGAATGGGGTTTAGTCTCCCTCGTAGACAAAGAGACATCGCACATTTGCTAGTCTAAATCACAAAAATGATCATCAACGATCATCAAGAAGTGTCAATTACAGTAAGCTAGTAAATATATAAGCTTAGCCTCATGTACCATAACCACTAGCTTAACTTAAATATTTACGAACAAATTGTAGATCTCCGCTCGAAAATTGTCACAAGACATTCAATTGAACAAGTCCAAGAATTAACCGGCGAAGTAAACAGAAGCATTTCATACCACTTGTTTTACTAAGTCGTTTAATTAGATTTCTCATACGAGTGAGGTAAAGGTTTATATATACTAGTAGATTGGAAAACGGTTTAAGAAACAAGCTTTGTAGTAAAATAGGGTTGAAATTGTTTTGATGAAAGAGTTTTGATATTTACTGCTAGTATTGAAACCTTCATATTTTTAAAGTGAAAAATCACAAAAATGATTGTAGAAACAATAAATCACAAAAATTCACGTTCGAAGACGTGAATAAAATCCAAAGAATTCGATTCCAAATCCATCAAAGTGGAAATACCCTTGCGACTTAACAGCCATGACTTACGACTTAACATAATCCGACACAAGAAATCAGTGGCTCAACACATGCGACTCCACGACATACGACCTAAGAGATCAGCGACTTAAGAAATAGCATGCGGCTTAACAGAGCAACTTAACATGGCGCGACCTATAGCATGGCGCAACCTATCGCATGGCGCGACCTAAGTTGGTGCGAGATATAGCAGCAGGCCGAGCGACCTAAATGGTTGCGACCTAAAGCATGACGCGACCTATAGCAGCAGGCCGAGCGACCTAAATGATGCGACTTAAGTGGTACGAGCAAGCCGAGCGACCTAAGGAGCTAGCGGCTAAGGAGTAGCATGCGGCTTAAAGCAGGTGCGACTTAAAGCATGGCGCGACCTAACTGCAAGCGACCTAAGGAATGGCGCGACCCAATGTTTGCGAGATATAGCAGGTGCGACCCAAGGTATGGCGCGACTTATAGCATGGCGACTTAACAGTGCAAGAAGGCCGAACGACCTAAGTGGTGTGACCTAACTGGTTGCGACTTGAAGCAAGACGAGCGACTTAAGGAGGTGAGACCAAACATGCCGACTCATTAGCGAGGCGAGCGACCTAAGGGGTCAGCTACCTAAGGCAAGCCGACTCATAGCAAGGCGAGCGACCTAAGGGGTTGCGACCTAAGGCAAGCCGACTCATAGCAAGGCGAGCGACCTAAGGGGTTGCGACCTAAGTGGTTGCGACCTAACTGCAGGCCGAGAGACATGTATGCAGGCCGAACAACCTAAGGAACAGAAGTGCAAAAACTCTCTCTATTTGCAACCAGTCGAGCACGGACGCTAGTGGATTATGCCCATTGGCTACCCGGTCCTATTGGCTCCTCGATGCATACCCAAAACGTGTTCAATCATCAAAGTTAGGATTTTTAAAGATTTGAACCCAAAACACTAAAAATTGGGATTTTCACCAATTCAATCCAAACCAAAAGCAAATGCACACGAATAAGTGTTAGGAATTCATACCCAACAATCAAAGATAGTCATAGACAAAGATGTGAGATAAAAATCTCACCTTTTCACAAAATCAATGAAGGAGAAGCTTAAAAGCAAAGGAAGAATCAACCACACTTCAATCTCAACACAAGAAGCTTGAATCAATGGCTTCTCGTTGGATTTGGAGTTAGATGTTGGATTTGCAAATGAACTAGGGCTTGGAGGTTTAATTTCCCATTCCTCTCTCCATTTTTGATGAAGCTTGAGTGTTAGGAAACGAAAGTGAAGTAATAAAGGGAAGAGGGGGTTGAGCTAGAGTTAATAGTTTAGGCTAATGGGCTAAACCAAACCCCAAGCCCAAAGTGAAAAGGTGGCAAAATTCCACTAACTCCAAACATATCAAAGTTTATACTCAAAAAGATCGCAAACGGCATTTTGAACTCAATGGAAGTGGTCCCGAGTTCTAATTCGACCGTATGCAAGAAAGTAACTTTATGGACTATAATCCGACTAACGATAAAATATTTAAATATTCAATCGTAAAATATGCGGGTTGTTACAAGCAACCATTGGTGTGTCTCGGCCGTGGTCAGGTGGTCGAAATCGCCTTGATTTGGCATCTATTGCAAGCGGCAGCGGCCTGCTCTAGGAGCGACTGGAAGGGACGCCACTTATGGCGTTGGAGGCGGCTCTGGGGTAGAGGTCGGCGATGTCATCTGATCATGGCAGAGGTGAATGAGGTGGCGCAGTAATCAAGCGTGAAAGTGGGGGCTAGGATTAGGCTTCAATCCAGTTGCGTGCGTTTTACTGTACATGTTGGAGAGAAGGACGTGATTATCGATGTCGTGGCAGGGTACAATTGTTTGTTTTATTTTTATTTTAATTTCGATTTCAACTCGTTTTAAATGCAATAACTTTTACAAACAAACTCCGTTTCATGCGCGGTTATCTTCGCTAGGTTTGTATTGGAATTCCGGACATTTTGACGCTAGTTTGGATGAATTCTGAGACTATCAAATTTTTGGGTTTAAATTGGATTTAAATTCAATTTAAATTCAAAAGGTTAGTGTTTTAACCCACTCACAACTTCTAAAATTTCTTGTGTTTGTTAAATTTATTAAGGATGTGATTAGAAATTTATTTATGACTGTTTGGTGTATTATTAATCATCATCCTAGTTAAATTGAATATAATTGAATTAAATTGTTATTTAATTTATTTATTGCATATAAACTACCAGTGAAATTTTCATTTAATTTATTATTGAATATAAACAGCTAGTTGATACCTGTTGTTTATTATCCGTTATATATTGATGTTATTGATTGAATTGGATGACGATTGTGACTAATGGTTGATGATTGATATTGGATGAATGGATATGCATTTTATATCGTTATAAACTGCAAATAGTTATGCACTTTATTTCATTCGGGACTGCGGTTTGAAATGATATACAACCGCATTTTTCTTTTTAATTTTCGGATTGAAATGATAAATATCTGTATCACTTGACCATAGGGTAGAAAATTTTATACAGGCACCGTGGTTTATACTTAAAAATATTCTGAAATGTTTTCTATGGTTTTGGGAAGAAATATACGATTTAATAAATATTAATTTATGATATTATATAAATATTATTTTATAGTTAAATTTTCAAATTTAAGCTATGTATGAATTTGTTAATAAAAATAAGCTTAATAATGGAGTTTGATTTTTATATTATATGGTTAAGTACCTGGTTAAAATATTGTATAGATAGAGTGTAACGACCCGCGAATCCGTACCCCTTGAGTTAACACTATTCTATAACTATCAACTCAAGTTGTACAGAAATACGAACCATTTGCGTTAAAGAAGAAGAGGTAGAAGGAGAAAATAGAAAACAACAGCAGAATCTAACCATCGCAGCGGAATAAAATATAATAGATAATAAATAATCTTTACTCAAACATCGAATATCTCTGTTTATATATTACATCATCAGAGTACATCAATCACAACTCAACAACAATATCATACAATGGACACACAACAACTCAAGATACACAACAACTCAAACAGCGATATATATATATATACACGTATATATATATATATAAACAAGTACGAGAGTACGTATCGTCATCCAGCTCGTCCCCTGAGCTCTACAGCATCATGTCGTGTATCCTATAATACTCGGTCTGACCCGAGCATTACAGTTAAATAACACCCGAGTCAGTCTGGAATACCAGCGTGAGAAAATCACACCCAATTGATTATTAAAGTTTCAAAAAAATCCTTTGAAAACAAAAGCATCTCGTAAGACCACGCCACAAATAAACATGTCGGGTTTTTACCTTACGATAGCTAAAACAATTTTTATAGAAATCCTCTGATATTATAATAGTGTCTATAGAAAATAAATAGAATCAAGCTGAAATGCTTGCATCTCACGTTTCAGCAATAGTTGGGCACAATCAAAACCGTACGGGCGCATAGGGAAAATGGATTCCAACTAATGGCTAGGCACTGGGGTACCACCTGTCACAGTACCTGGTCTAGATCAGTGTACCGAGGAGCCACCCTAACTCACCTGCAACACAAGACCGGAACCATCCCTTACTGGACAGTTCCGAGCAAAATCACCCCGCGGTTGGGATCAGCAACCGCCCACTAAGCCGAAATAAAAGAGACATCTAGACAGGGATGACCTCACCCTCCAGTAGGGCTACCCACGAAGCCTTGCTGCATAATCCCTGATTTTCAGCCATTCCCATTTGATGAGGCTTGAGGCTAAGCGTTACCTTTTTAGAATATATCCCTTAGAATGCCCATCGTCCACCTGACGATGTTTTTGTAAGCATTCATCCATACAAGTTCGTCCCGAGTTCGAACGGAACCAAAGGCACTATTCCTACTACACCCATTTTGGAAATATCCTCAGGATTAGTAGCGACTAGCCCTTGCACTTCACTGCTCCATCTTCGAATCCAAAAATCATTTTTCACGAAAACGTACAAACCGGATCGAAGTGGTTTTCGAGAAATAAATCTCGATCCCGGACTCTTCGAAACGATCGACGCATTTGGCCAATATTGATAGTCGGTTATTTAACTATCAATTAATATTCACAAACAACCATCAAACAATAAATAATTTCCCAAATTATTTATTAACCTCAAAATATCTTCACAATATATATTTCTATTTTCAATCCTTTGAAAACAGTTTCAAACCATCCTTCTTTTCAGAATAAACTTTCCCAAATATTTTCTATCTCCTTTGAAATCACCAAGCACAAAATTAGATTTCTAAAATAATTTAAAACACTTTACTTTGAAATATACTTTAAAACATTTAAGTTAGAACTACATCAATAATTTATTAAAAATACCATACTATATGAATATTTGAAAATAAGGTTACTTCATAAATATAAAACTAGATTTATCCTTTTAAAAACACAATATTAAGTCATTCTTTAAATAATTACCAATATAATAAATTAGGAGAAAATACTTACTTTAGGATTTAAATATTAGAAATAAGAAATTTTCCAAAACTTGCTTTTTAAAACAACTTTTAATATTTTAACTTATATTTAAAAATTTACTTTGAAAACGTACTTGGTTATCCAGGGAGAATTCCAACTTCAATGACTTAAATCAATTTTCCAAATTGATTCCCAATTTATACTACTTGAATTAAATCTCCTTACTTACTCAATTCCTTCAAAATTCATTAATTATGTGTTTTATTATTAATGTTATTAATTTCCGTTTGATTTTAAATCTTTAACTGAAATATGCATATTCCAGATCTTATCCCAATGTCTTCTTTATTCTTTCCAATATTTTAAATCTTAAATTTCAAATAAATGTTTTGTTCTTTTTAAATAATAACATTGAATTTTTAAAATTCATTAATTCCCTGTTTATTCAAAATTTCCTTTCTATACTCAAGATTTATTTACTAGAATTTTAAAGGCACGTTATTTCTTTCCCAATTCATTCTTAAATTTTATTCAAATTTCTATAATTATTTTAGTTACAAATTTACTTCTTTTATTGTCTTTCCAGAATCCAATATATATATATATATATTTTTGGTAATTCACTATACCCAGTTATATCCAGTCGAACCATAGCATACAATATTCTAATATAATTCATCATAGAATATCAAAAAATCACCACAGAGGATATTAAATAATAAATGTTGAGGGATCCAGTTGGATCCCTCCAACCTGTTTTCCCTGCATCCACAGACGTTAGCACAATATAAGATATCTTCACTATAAAATGAGGGAAATCAATCATTTCAAGGTGTAGTGTATACTACTATATAACACAACAATCAATTCAATCATACAAACAAATATTTAGATTTAATCATTTAAATTTAAATTTAATTGAGTGAGATCAACTCATCTTTGCTATTATTTGCAATCCACTCCACCATGACTTGTTTTTCCCACAGTATTTAAACCTTGTATAACAATGTTTTACGATTTATTAATACTTGAACTAATCAAACGATTTATTATCCATTACATGATTTTAGCCGACCATAAATCAATTTTAAACTAAAAATTGGGTTTAAACTAAAAATTTATTTTTTAAGCTGATTTCCTCTTTATAAAATATTTTTAGTACCTAAGAGAATTCAATGAAGTTAATATCTTCACCATAGATTATTAACAATAACTAGTTAGTAAAGACATGCGTATATATATTTTTAAATAGATATGTTTACATATATATTTACTTTAAACTCATTCACTTAAAAACTCATTTATATAAATCTAAAATCTAATTTATATAACTTCTTTTCAATATTCAAAATTCCTATATGTTATCCAAATTTATCTATATCCTATTTCTTGTAAGTATAAGCATTTAAATTATAAAAAAAAGGATACCTTACTGTGATATTTATGTAAATAAACTTAACGAAATAATTTAAAATAAAATGTACTCACTATCTCTTATTTATTATTATTTTTCTACCTACATATACATATGCTTAAAAATTAAGTAAAAAATTGAAAATAAAATAAAAGATACCTCACTATACACACTAGGTTGCTGACCCTTCCCATTTCGATCGCAAAACCCAACCCAGCTTGATTACGAGCCTTCACGAATCGTGCCGCCACCGCTGCCGGAGTGCATCGCGACTTCGAGAAAACCCTACTTCCAGTTGAAACCCTAGCCTTGCGATGCCCTATCTCGAATCCATCACCAAAGCGTCGCGACCATTCCAGATAACCCAAACCCTAGTTAATAGCCGCCGCTCGACTTACTGTCGACTCCGAGAACACGAGCACACTCCCTCCCAGACTCGAGAATCTCCATCAGCATCCAATCTCCACGTGCGTGATTCGCCGCACTTCCCCCAACACTCGCGATTTAACCATGTTTTCCCCCTTTTCGTTTTACTGATAAGAAAAGGACGGCTTCGGCCATGCTTATTTATTTTATTTTATTTATTTTTTAAACGAAAAAGTAAGTTCGGCCTGATTTCATTCGATTTCGTTTGGAAAAAAAATCGATTTTAAGTTAAGGGGAGGCGTATACAGGAAGGCTCAACGATTTATTTAAATTAAATTTCATCAGATTAATATCTATTAAATTTCAGCGCGTTTATATTTCGTATGCTCACACAACAGCTCCGATCAATACGAAATTTGAAATCCGATAATAATTCAATATTACGGACCCAATGGAATTGGTTTCATCGAATTCCGAGACTGTTCCTCGCAAGGCTATTTTTAAAGTTCAATTTTAACGATAAAATTTCAAAACCGAACAAATCACCGTTAAATTGAATTTTAAAACTTCCATTATCTTCAGTGCTATGAATATAAATATTACAAGCCTTCAAATTATTGTAATAGGCTTAAAACTCCCGATTCAACATTTTACCGAACTTCAAATTAATTAATTTAATAATTTAATTATCAAATAAATTGTGATATTCGTAATTCAAGTTAAAATTACTCTATTGAATATTCAAAATCAATTAAATATTCCAATTTTAAATGCTCCAAAATTCCGGGTCGTCACATAGAGTTTAATGACTTAAATAAAAATTAAGTTGGAAGATAAATATGAAATTGGTTTGAATTGAATTATTTAAGAATTTTAATCGAATAAATTGATTTGATATTTTAATAAAAATTAAGATGTTAATGGGTATGATTTTACAACTGAATTTTAATTTAGAATGATTTAAATGAATATCAAGTTAAATAAGTTAAAAGAATATCCAGTTAATCAAAGTTTTAAAAGATTTTCTTAAATTATATTGGATTTATTTAGTTAACATTTCAAATCTAAATAATAATAGTTAAATTTTATATATATGGAATGATCAAAGAATAAACTTTGAAATGGTAGAATAATTAATGCTTTGAAATATATGGAAATTATATTGGTTTATTTGGGAATTTAAAATCCATATTGGAATTGATTTGTGAAGGTGAAGAAGCTATTTTACTATATAAAGTAACTAAATATTTAAACCATTTAAGTGGTCTAGTATGTTTCAAAGTTATGAAATTCAAAGTTTTATGTTTTGAAAGGCTATATTTCAAGTTTTGGTTTCCAAATATTATAACTTTGAAATGTTATGGTTTTAGAAAAGGATATATTTGGAAATGATATCAAATTTGATTTGGTTTTTAAAAAGAGGAAATAATATCGTATTTACACGGATTTGAAATGGATATTATATTCTGGTTTTAAAAGTATAAACTATTTCAAAAAGACCGCGGTGTTATAATAACGTTTGGTTGTTAAAGAGACCGGGATTGGAAGTTGTCATACTCTTTGCCAACTCCGAAAACCACTTTAACAACCGTGTACGCGGTGGAGATTCCAGAATGAAGTAGGATGGTGGCGGCTTTTTTTTGAGGTAAATACGTGGACCCAACTCCCGTGAGTTGGCATAAGGTGGCTAAAACAGGAGCGATTGATAGGCTAATGAGGTATCACCTTTGATCGGACACATCCCTTCGATATTATACTTTGACTTTTGGATTGATTCGGTGGCCACTTTTGATTTTTATTTGGGGGTGTGGCTCGAGGTGGGCGGTAGCTGCGCGCTACGCGTTACCACCGGCCTGGAAGCGTAATTGGTATATCTACTCTGGCATTGCGTAGTTGTGCCGTGTCACCTACCCTATCGCGCCTTGTACGAGTTTCTATTTGTGCCATACCTATGGAGTATCCTCTGGTAGCCTCCCAATCAGGATGTATTATGGTACTGTATAGTATTGGCATTATTACGTGTTAAGTTGGAAAATGTAAAGCCTTAACGCTATTTAAAAGTAAGTTTATTTTATTAATAGAGACTATTATAATAGCGAAATATTACTACATAGTAAATAGTTTAACAGATCCTTAGGATATGTGAACCCCGAGCATCTCTTAAGTTACTGCACTCACGTTAGACATTAGATAGGAGATGTCAAATCCTGTAAACATCTCTGACATCATTCTACTCATATTGTTTATTGTTGATTTAACTTACATAAGATATTTTAATTCTGACTCGAGTGTTTTGTCTTTTCAATTCGCTCGATTCAAACTGAGCATTTCAGGATTTGAAGACCTTACTTCTGGAGGACGAAGATGAAGATTTTATTACTATTATATATTATATTAGTCCGCTGCATCACATTTGTTTCGCTGCATTATTAGTTGTTTTCTCTGGTATGTGTAACTCTGATATGTATTGTATAAATATAATCAAATATTTTGAAAAACAGCTTCATGAACTGTATATTTGATTATTATATTTTATCGTTCCGCTGTAAGATTCTATTTTGTGTTTTTTCCCTTTCTCTGTTTTTCTTATTTACCCCATAACAATCCACCCTTCTGTATGGTTTAAGTCTGATGTGTGTGGTTTATCGTCGATTTAAAGCATGCGAAAAGGAGGGACGTTATAGAGTGTAAAAGCACCAATGTAGATAATCTGAAGCACAAATCTTAGATAAAAAGCAGAAATAAGAAAAGGGACATAGAATTTTCATAGTGGTTCGGCTGATTCTGGCCTACTTCCACTTTAATCAATTTTTATTATGATTGTACTAGTTGAATCTATTTAGATATCAACTAATTGATCCTTAGATCTAAGTTACAATGAGTTAGAATATGTCAGAAGTGCTAGAGTTCACTGGAAAATCACAGTAAACTCCTAGATTACCATTGTGTGGGAGAAAAAGAGTAAAGAATAATCTCTGTAGGGTTCCAACAGCAAGTCCGGAAGATCCTCTTTGTGTACCTGGTAGGAATGTATTTATAGGGGTATGAGATCAATTGGGCTAAGGCTGACTTGTCAGAAGCCTCTACATGGCGCTAGGAAGAAGTCCAAAAAAACTCAAGGTGACCCAGGCTAACATGATAGATCTCTAGCGATCCATGCCCTTAAACTATTTTTGAGTCTACCCTTTTGGGTTGCCTTCCTTTCATCTATTTGAATGCCTTATCCAAATATCAAGTCGTTTGGAGTTTATTTGATCATCTATCTTCAAGAGTCATTTGATCCAGAAGAATCATCCATAATTCGCTCAAAACTTAACAAAAGTCAGATGAAACTTTGCAGTTACACTATAGAGGTGTTTGGGACCTACCCTAGAAATTTTAAATGGTAGGGCCTAGTCTACATGGATCGTTAGCGATCCATCTAGCTAGTTCGCTAGGGATCCATCAAACAACCTCCAAATGATGCCATTTTTTCTAAAGCCTTATATTATGTCTTCTAAGTGTTCTCCAAAATTTCTGGTCAATCCAACTCCTTATGAATTCTCTAGGTTCATTTTAAGTTAGCTACTTTTGGTTAAATAGCTTGAATCAGATGAGTTTCTATTTCTCAAGCTTGATTGTTTGGCATGCTATAAAACATGGCAAGCGTGCTTAGAAGTGGTAATGAATCATGATGCAAGAGGTTTGGATGATTCATGATGCTTCGATATGGATCGCTATTGGACCATCTACTTAATATTTTAGTGGCTGATTTTCCTTGAGTTCTATTAGCTTTTTCGCTTGGTTATTTTGATTAAGTCTCGAGTTATTCTGGTATGGTCTGAATGTTCTAACTCCTATTGAATTTCGATGGGTTGAAAACCCAATTAACACTTGCTCCACAAAATATTCATTTTCAATGAAAGGTGTGCTTTGGTTAAGAAAATGTTCCTATCTCCAGCCTTCGACAATTGAGCTTTCCAACTGCTTTAGCCTTGGTGAATCGTCCAGTTCCTCGGTATTTTCTTGCAAATCACAAGTCATTCCAAACCTGTTACAGCCTAAGACTCTAGACTCTATTTAAGTGTAATTTATACATCATAATCATTCTAATTTCATTTGGATTTATTACATCACAAATCTCTAATTAAATCACATGTTTCCAATTTCATCACATATCTCTAACTGTGCCATGTTCATTTGGGATTTACGTCATTGTCATTTTGCTTCTCATTTAGAGTCGTCACATCATATATCAAAAGCATATTATATATCAAAATCACATCATATATCGAAAATCATATATCTCCTGATCATTTAAGTTTAATGGACGATCTCTCCAGATCGTTTAATGTTTATTAAGGGGACGAAGGTAAGGGGGAATAAGTAAACTCAGCCGCTCACTCCCTAGTGAGGGGACTTGTTTCTTGCACTCTGGTCTCATCCCTTTGTTCGGGACTCTAATGCAATCAATATCATACAAGTCCATCCACTTGCTCTCTGGCAAGAGGACTTGCATCTTGCACTCTGGTCCCATGGCAAGACTCTAAGGCGATCAATATCAGTCGCAACAATTAATGTGGATTTTTTAAATTTAAAACATTCAAATAAAAACAAACAACTAGAAATCAAACGAGCAGGAATCAAAACAAGAAGAAATCTTAAATGTTCACCTTGGAGATCCAACTAAGAATGTGCCTTGAGACCAATATGGGTTTCATAAACGTGCAAGCGATCCGAGGTTATTTTTATCCTAGATAGTCATCTTAGGCATCCGACTCAGAATGTGCCTAGGGACTGTTTGGGATCTCGTACACATGCAAGCAGCCTGAGATTATTATTGTCTAAATACCAAAAGAAAAGTGTGGAAAAAGAAATAAAAAAGCAAAGCACGGGAGCCGGATTCGAGTCCTATCTACCCTCATCGTGGGATAATTTGTCTTGGCTCAAATTCCTAGGTATTTCTTGATGCATTTTCCACGGATGGTGGCTGTTCTTGCAAGTCTACCACAATTTTTTTCCTCGCGTACTATTGTAGCTGGTTATTCTGAACCAGTTATTCTATCAGATCATAAAGGTGTCAAGACTCATTCGTTTCATGCCCATTCAGCTCACGGAACATTCAAAACTTTCCAGATCTTTTCTCTCGATCAGTGGGCTCTCTCACATGTGGCCTCCAGTAGAGGTTCTGCCCCCTAATATCCAAGTATATCCTCCTGTAGTCTCGTTCAGGTTAGTATATGAAGAGAATCTTGGCTCCTTCCTTTGTTGTTTCGATTCCACGAAGTCATCGTCGGTTGTTCCTTCTCCCTTTGTCATCTTCAATTCTAGCTCCAGACGATCCCCTGTCCTCCATAGCATTTATTTCAGCATCCATATCTTCATCCTTGGCTTTAGCTTCTTCCTGATGCAAATATCTCTTAGCTTCGTAGTAGAATTTCGCAAGACCTATCGATGGATCCCATTTCAACGTAGCTTTGAAATCAGTCTTACTCTCGACTCCACATACTATTGTCATTAGGATAAATGACGGATCAGGCTTGCCATCTGCAGCCGTCGCCACATTGAATCTTGTTGAATAACTTCTTAGTGACCCTCTAAGCCTTTGTTTTATGTTTGAGAGCGTAAGTATATTTCTTGGTTGTGAGACATGAACTCTGAACTGTCTCAAGAACTTGCTCACCAAGTCTGTCCATGTGCTTATGGACACACTCTCCAATTGTCTGAACCACATTCTAGCCAAATATGTTAAGTATGATAGGAAGCACCATCCCATTACCTCCTCAGGTTCACCCAACACCTCTATATGTTGGATGTATCTCATCATATTAATTATCAGATATGACTTCCTATCCTATATTCCAAGCGTCAGAAGCTTGAAATCTAGAGGATTCTCGCATTCCAGATATTATCAGTAAACGAATTCCTATTCATGTCTTCCAAACCCTGATCTGGGGGTCCTCCTCTAACGAACCTTTGTACCAATTCAGAAATTCGGTTCTTACTATCTAATGAAGGTCTCCGTCCTAAATCAATATTTGCCCCATGTTCCAGTAGGGGTATTCCGAGATGTACTCTTCCAGCCGCACGCCTATATTTTGATTCATAACTCTAGCTTCATTCAGACCTATAATCCTTCAAGGAAAATCTGATACATATTCTTCTATCGGCTGCATTTTAGTATTTAGATTAGCTCTAATACCACCAGTTCTTGGTGTTTCAATAGTCACTCCGGCATTGGGATTGATTCCCATGTTGATTCCAGTATTGCCTTTAAGTATCGGTCACTCTAGGCATGGGGGCAAGACTCCACCTTGTTCCAATCTAACTTTGATAGCTCCTGCGTTGTTCCTCTGAGTTTGATTCCTATTCCCAATAGATATAACCATGCCTTGCTGCTCCATCTTTTGGAAGAAGCCATCCATCATATCCTGTTGTCTAGCTAAGATTCCATCCTACATCTCTTTCATCATCCTTCCCATCTCCTCTCTAATCACATAGTTGGATTGATGAGAATTTGAAGACGCGACGTGGCTATACCCGGGCTCCGGTTGACTTGCTACGGCTGTAGATCTAGTATTAGGCATACTCATCTTCTCTTAATCTTAGATTCAAACTTCAATTCTTCAAATCTTATTCAAGTTTCTTGGTAAAAGCACCAAAATATTAACCCAAAAAATGGATCAACACCCAGGATCGAGTATGAAAGCACTAGTGCAGATAATCGGTAGCACAAATCTTATATAAAAAATAAATAAAAAGCAAAAATAAGAAAAGAGACATAGAATTTTTATAGTTGTTCGGCTGTCCCTGGCCTGCGCACTTTAATCAATCTTTATTATGATCATACTAGTTGAATCACTCTGGATGTCAACTAGTTAGTCCTTAGATCTAAGTTATAATGAGTTAGAATAAGTCACAAGTACAAGAGTTCATTGAAGAATGACAGTGAACTCCTAAATGACTGTTGTGTGGGAGAAGAAGAGTAAAAAATAATCTCTATAGAGTTCCAACAGCTAGACCAGAAGATCCTCTTTGTGTTGTAGGTAGGATTGTATTTATAGGGGTAGGAGAGCAGTTGGCCAAGGCCGACTTGTTAGAAGCCTCTACAATGCTAGGAAGAAGTCTAGAAAAACTCAAGGCATACGAGCTAACATGATGGATTGCTAGCAATCCACAGGTGATATATCGCTAGAAATCTATGCCCTTAAATATTTTTGAGTCTACCCTTTTAGGTTGTCTTCCTTTCATCTATTTGAATGCCTTATCCAAATATCAAGTCGTTAGAAGTTTGTTTGATCATCTGTCTTCTTGGGTCATCTGGCCTTGAAGAATCATCCATAACTCATTTAAAACTTAATGAAATCAAATAAAACTTTATAGTACACTCTAGAGGGTATTTGGGACCATCCTTAAAATTTGAAGTGGTGGAGACCAGTCTACATGGGTCGATAGCGATCCGTCTAGTTAGGTCGCTAGTGATCCATCAAAAAACCTTCAAATGTTCCCAT
Source organism: Allium cepa (assembly GCA_030765085.1). Classification (NCBI taxonomy): domain Eukaryota; kingdom Viridiplantae; phylum Streptophyta; class Magnoliopsida; order Asparagales; family Amaryllidaceae; genus Allium; species Allium cepa. The sequence goes on along the minus strand of CM060943.1, from coordinate 679,541,070 downwards.
TTTTTTTACTCGAGCCTTCTACTATGTCTTCTAAGTTTTCTTCCAAAATTTCAAGTCAATTCGACTCTGTATGAGTTCTTTAGGTCTATTTTAAGTTAACTTCTTTTGGTCAAACGGCTTAAATCAGATGAGTCTTCGCTTCTCGAGCTAGAATGTTTGGTATGCTATAAAACTTGGCAAGCATGTTTAGAAATGGTAATGAATCATGATGCAAGAGGTTTGGATGACTCATGATGCTTCCCCATGGATCGCTTGTGATCTATCTACTTAATATTTTATTAGCTGATTTCCATGAGTCTTATTGGCTTGTTTGCTTGGTTGTTTTGATTAAGACTCGAGGTATTTTGGCATAGTCTAAATGTTCGAACTCCTATTGAATTCTGATGGGTTAAAAACCTGGTTAACAACCACAACATGAAATTTTGCTCTTTAAGTTATATTTTTTTCATCCATGATTTTAATACAAAATAAATTTATTGTAATGATAAGCAAAAATCATTCACATTACTACATCTATAAGAGAAACATATTTTCAAATGTAGTTTAAATAATGTCAAATGAATCAAATTTCATTATTGAAGAAAACTGTGTATGTAATGCATAAGTACCCTAATTTGCAATATGGCCCAAAGCGTTATAGGAATTGTTACTAAATTTAAAACGTTATTTACAAACTTCTTAAGTGAGGTTGTTGTATGTAACAGCCCGCAAATCCGTACCCCTTGAGTCACACTATTCTACAATAATCAACTCAAGTTGCATAGAAATACGAACCATTATGGGTTAAAGAAGAAGAGGTAGAAGAAGAAAATAGAGAACAACAACAGAATCTAACCATCGCAGCGGAATAAAATATAATAGATCATAAATAATCTATACTCAAGAATCAAATATACCAGTTCATATTTTACATCATCAGAGTACATCAATCATAACTCAATATCAATAACATGCAAATGGATACACAACAACTCAGCACAGCGGAATACATATATAAACAAATACGAGAATACGCATCGTCATCCAGCTCGTCTCCTGAGCTTCACAGCAACAAATCCTGTATCCTATAATACTCGGTCTGACCCGAGCATTACAGTTAAATAACACCTAAGTCAGTCTGGAATACCAGTGTGAGAAAATCACACCCAATTGATTATTAAAGTTTCAAAAATCCTTTTAAAACAAAAGCATCTCGTAAGACCACGCCACAAATAAACATGTCAGGTTTTTACCTTACGATAGCTAAAACAATTTTTATAGAAATCCTATGATATTATAATAGGGTCTATATACAAATACTTATAAAATAGCCGAAATTGTTACATTCATTAAATTCCAGCTACTAGCCACAGAGTGGGTAATACAAACAGAACTCGTACAAAGCTCGTAGGGAGAATGGATTTCCAACTAATGACTAGGCACTGGGGTACCACCTGTCACAGTATGGGGCCTAGATCACCGTACCGAGGAGTACGCCCGCTCCCCTGCAACACAAGGCCGGGACTACCCGTTACTGGATAATCCCGAGTGAGATCACACCGCGGTTGGGATCAGCAACCGCACCACTAAGCCGAAATAAAAAGGGACATCTAGACTGGAATGACCTCACCCTGCTTGGGTGCTACCCACCTAGCCTTGCTGCATAACCCCTGATTTTCGGTCATTCCCATTTGATGAGGCTTGAGGCTAAGCGTTACCTTTTTAGAATATATCCCTTAGAATGCCCATCGTCCACCTGACGATGTTTCGCAAGCATTCATCCATACAAGTCCGTCCCGGGTTCGAACGGAACCGAAGGCACTATTCCTACTACATCCATTTTGGAAATATTCTCAGGATTAGTAGCGACTAGCCCTTGCACTTCACTGCTCCATCTTCGAATCCAAAATCTTTTTCATGAAAACGTACAAACCTGATCGAAGTGGTTTTCGAGAGATAAATCTCGATCCCGGACTCTTCGAACGATCAACGCATTTGGCCAATATTGATAGTCGGTTATTTAATTATCAATTTCTATTTACAAACATCCATCAAACAATAAATAATTTTCCAAATTATTTATTACCTCAAAAATATCTTCACAAGATATATTTCTATTTCCAAACCTTTGAAAACAGTTTCAAAACCATCTTTCCTTTCAGAATCTACCTTCCTAAATATTTTCTATCTCTTCTGAAATCACCAAGCACAAAAATAAAATTTTAAAATAGTTTAAAACACTTTACTTTGCAATTTATACTTTAAAACATTTATTTTAAAAAAAATACTTCAATAAAAATACATACCATATGAATATTTGACAATAAGATTACTTAATAAAATATACTACTGGATTTACACTTTTAAAACATATACTAAATCACTCTTGCTATAATAGATTAAAAGGTAATACTTACTTTAGAAATTAAATATTAGAAATAATTTTTTTTTAAAACTTGCTTTCTACGAAAACAACTTTAATCCATCAAACTAATTTTTAAAGATTTACTTTTTAAGACATGTACTTGGCTATCCAGAGAAAATCCCAACTCCAATCACCTAAATCAATTTCCCCAAATTGATTTCCAATTTATTTTATTTGAAATAAATTTCTTTAATTACTTAATTCACTTCAAAATTCATTAAGTATATACTTAATTATTGTTGTTATTATTATTATTATTATTTTCTATTTGATTTAAAACTTTTAACTGAAATATACAAATTCTAGATTTTTCCCAACTTTTCCTTTATTCTTCCAATAATTTAAATCTTAGCTTTTAAATAAATGTTTTGTTCTTTTAAATAAAACACTAAATTTTAAAATTCATCAACGTCCTGTTTATTCAAATTTTCCCTTTCATCCTCAGGGTTCACTTATTAAAATTTTAAAGTTACTTTATTTTTTTCCAAGTCATTCTTAAATTTATTCTATAATTATTTACTTGCAATTTCACTTCTTTCATTTTCATTCAAAAATCAAATTTATATTTTTGGTAATTCATTATTCTCAATTATATCATCCAAACAATAGCATTCAATACTTCCACTTAATGCATCATAGAATATCAAATAACCAGAGCAGAGAATATTAAATAATTTAAATAAAAGTTGAGGGGTCTAGTTGGATCCCTCCAACCTGTTTTCCCTGCATCCACAGATGTTAGCACAATAATATGCCAATTCCAGAATCCATACTATAGCACATAAATCCATTCCAACCATCCAAACAATTATTTAAATTTAATCATTTAAATTTAAATTAACTGAGTGAGATTAACTCACCGTCATCGTTTGCAGCCTATTTCCATTCATTTTTATCCCAGCTTGTTTCTCGATTTTAGACCTTGTATGACATTTTATAGTTAAATAACACTTGACCAAATTCAACAATTCACTAGCATTTACTTATTTATTTTAAGTTGTAATTTAATTTAAAAAATTTAAACTAAAAATTCCTTTGACAAATTATCTTTAGTGACCCAATAATTAAATATGTTAATTAGCATAGTGTAGGCGTATTATTTTATTTTGAAATTTTACATGCTTATTAGAAAAAACTACATAGGATTAAAACTAATCTTTATACAATCTCCTATATTCCCAAGATCCTGCATATATATATATAATGTAACGACCCTGAATTTTCGACAAATTTTAAATTTTAAAATCGCCGTTTAATGTAAAACTTCAAATTTACACAAACGACGTTCGTTACTATCCAAACTTCATATTTGGGATACGTCTAGATAGATATAGGTGTACGCCAAATTTCGTCTGAAAATATTGAAGTTGATTACGTGCGTCGCATTCACCTATTGGTTTAAATCATAAGTGTGAATTTTATATCGTCTGAACCCAAATATTTTTCACAATCCCGCATAAGAAAAATATTCTGATCCTAACGGCGCATTCTGTTTCGTCAAATTCGACTGTTAATTGATAGTAAAATTGTACGTTCAAGCGAACGATCATTTAGAAATAAAATTCGCAAACAATGTCCAATCGCCAATATTTTTATAGCGTTGTGATCGCGTCGCCGCGCTGATGAAAACGTTATATTTATTCGTGCTAAACAGAGACGAAAGAAAAAAAACGTCACGTTGTGTTGATCGTTAAATAAACCGGTTAAACACGTTACAACTCAAAATCTTCTACCCGTTACAAAAGAAAATGAAAAAAAATTATTTCAGCCAAATTTAATGCGTTCTCTAGGAAGCTGAAACGTGAAGAGTCACTGTAATGGCTATGACGTTTGGAGAGTAACGTTTTCTCTTACCCATGTAAATCATTTACGTTAAATTTAAAAAGAAGTAAATATCAAACGCATCAGCTCATTTTTCTTTGAGCACTTCATTTCAATTCACTCTGCTCTCTCCAGGTATCACTTTCCCCCTCATCTTTTACTCCATCTCACATCTCCCTCTTTTCTTTCCTTCTTCTCTCTGGAACGTGAGTAAGTAAAAAACAAAAAAAAACAAACATGGCCGAAAGCATGCCCAGTCCGATGCCGACCCAGCCCACCTCATCCACCGCCCATGGCCGCGTGCGACCCATCCCACCTCGGCACCACTTGCCAACGTCCAACCTCACCACCAGACCGCAAACACCCTCCCAGGCCGACCTTCCTCCCGCTCCAGTTCCCATGCGACAGCCTCCCCTTGGCCGTACCCACCTAGCCACCCTCCTCGCCAAACGCAGGCTGTGCCGACTGCCCAGGCCCTTCTTCGCCACCTTCCTTTCCCTCCGCCTTCGGCCTTCCAGCCCACCACCGTGAGCCAAGCCCAGGATCACGTCGCCGTCGCCTCGCGACCACACCCAGGCCGTGTCTCACCAAGCCGTCCCCCTTAAATCTACACGTGCGTTCGGCGAGGTGGCGTGACCGTGTATGGTGTGTGTGTGCATGGGTTCATGTATAAAAAAAAATGAATGAGAAGTGCGGTGTTGTGTGTGTGCGTGAGTGGCTTGAGACGTGGTGCTATGTGTGCTTTTGCTGTGTTTAAATGTGTGGTTGTGCAACACGCTGGGAAGAAGTGTTGAAAGTTGAAATGTGATTTACTGTGTGTTGTGCATGCATGTGCGGTGTGCGTATAAATGGAAATTAGAGTGTGTTGGTGTATATGCGTGAGTGTGTTTAAAAAAAAATTTTTTTGATGAAACTGAGATTAGTAAATTGAGTTGGGTATTGCGGTAGAGTAATTTACGCAAGTATCTATTTTGGTTGCCAAATAGTAACCAACTTTTCTTTTCGTTGTGTGCAGAAGCAACCGACTGATTTCTTGTTGCAGCAGCACCGATCGCTCAGCTTTTGTTCTTTTCTCCATCGTCGGTAAGCGCATTTATATAAATTTATAAATTATATACAAACATTCATTTTGTTAATATCGTTTTCTTTTGTCGATATTACAGCGTTCGTTGTTCGTGCTATACCGACTCTATTCTTGTTCTATTCGTGCTTATTCTCGCTTTAGATCCATTTCTTTATCCACGGAAGGTGAAATTAATTTTCACGACATATATTCTTATGTTTGTTGATTGCTATGTGATATGAATTGGATGCTATTTGTGTTAAGTGACATTAAATTACCAGTAATTTGACATAGGATAGAAATAAATTAAAAGCGGATTATCTTGTCGAATTTGATTTGTAAACTTGACCCTTTGTATATGTTAAAATTTAGTTAGTCGAACTTGATTTCTTAAATTATATTTGATGTAGAATTTGTTAAGTAACCTTTGAACCTGTGAACGTAGATTTGTTTAATGGTTGTCGTATTTAAATTTGAAATTGTAATTGAATGACAAAGTGATAACTGTAATGTAGTAATCCTTGATCTACACGAAATGATAGTGTAGATTCTAGAAATAATTATGTTAATTTACATAAATAACAAATGTAAATTAATACGATTATCTCGGGATTATTTAAATAAATTGTTAAATTGTTTGTATGGATGCAATTGCTTGTTTATTTACTTTGACACCATCCCAGTATTCACACTGCAAGTTCCTTTTGTATGCTTTGATTTTGAATTTAAATGGAATTGGGTTGAAATGATAAATACCTAAATATTTGGACTTAGGATAGAAAATTAAATTAAACCGATTGGTTAATGTTTTGATTTAAAATAAAATAAAGTTTTATTCGACTAATAACTAAGTTTTGAAACCAAATTTAGAATTTAAAATTCTAATAAAATGTAAAAGATGAATTTTTGAAATTGAACAAATAATTGACAAAGAACATTGTTTTAAAATTTAATTGATAATTAAATTAGAATTATTTGATAATAAATTTGAAATTGAAATAATGAAGCTTGAAATTAATAATGGTTGATTCGGAATTTTAATAATCAAGTATTGAAATTTATTTATAATTAAATTTGAAATTATTAATAACGAAGTTTAAAATAATTAAAAATTAAGTTTTTAATTTATTAATAATTAAATTGGAATTATAAATGAGTAAGTTTGAAATGATTAATAATTAAGATTTGAACTATTGAAATTTGAGGAGATGAATTATTTAATGATTTAATTTAAATTAAATGGTATTTGCTAAGTGAAACTAAATTATTGAATAAGTGGAACTAAGATCTTAATTGGATTTTGAAATTTGTAACTAAAGGAATGATAAACGAAATGAATTTCTTTAATAAAAGATTTAGCGCGCTTTATCGAAACAAATGAAAGACTTGTAATTTGGAAATTTGATTTAACAATTATAATTAAGTTGTAAGTTTGATAATGAAGTGAACATAAGGAAATGTAATGAATTTGAAATATAATTGAAATTGTTCAAGAAGAAATTTGTTAAATAAATATTGAATGGAATTGATAATTGAATTCAAATCGATTTGAACGATAAAATAAGTTAAATGATTTTGAAATGAACTTATATACGAAATTTGATTTTTAAAGACTAACGAACGTTGTTGTACGAATTGAAATTGAAATCTAAATTGATTTGGTTTTGAAATTTATTGAGCGACCAATCGAAAATAATTATGAAAAGTTATTAAAGAGACCGGAATCGGTTAGGGACATACTCACTGTCTAAACCGAAAACCACTTTGATAACTATACGCGGAGTGTGATCCAGAATGAAGTGGTTGGATTGACGTACGTTGATGATTGAATAAGTGAACGATAATGGATAGCCTTGACACTTGTGTCAAATTGGAAATGACTAAAATCAGGAGCTGTGCCGGGCCAAATGGGGTTAGCTACCTCGAGCGAACACACTTCTTCGTAAACTACTCATTTACTTTTGTGATTGATTGGTGCGCACCCTTGAAATTTGGAGTGTTGTTTCGCGGTGTTGCGATTGTTGCGGCGATGCGTTCTCACCAGTCCGGATCAGGCGAATGGTAGTTTCACTACCTTGGGTATTGCCTCATGTGCCTTGTCATACTTGTATACCGTATACGCGACCACTACGAATTTGTTTTGTATTATACCTATGGAGTACTCCCTGATATCCCACTAGTTTACGGTGGAGTTTACAGTGCTGTATAGACTATGATATTTATAAAATGTGTTAAGGGGGATAATGGTAACGCCTTAACGCTATTTTGATACTTTACTTTACTGTTAGACATTATCTATTTATCGTACATTACTATATATCGATAGTTTACCGGATCCTGAAAGATGTTTATTCCATTCATCTTTGAGTTATTGTTATTTCAAATTCTGAATCATATTATCTGTATAAGAATATATGTCCTGATTCGAGTGTTTGTTTATGCTTATGCTCGGATCAGTCTGAAGATTGCTGTTGCTGTTCTATTTGGAAGCTGAAGACCGAAGACTATCTTTATCTTTATTTATCAGTATTGTTCTTTCTATTTGGACTATCAGACATTATGTTGTTCTAGTTTATTTCATTTGAGACATTGTTGTATTTATGGGTAGCTTCATGAACTACTCTTATGACTATGTTGTATTTCCGCTGCACTATTCTGTTATGTTATATTTCTGTGATTCTGTGATGATTCTCATTATATATATACTCCATTTATGATTCGTGTTTTGTACTATTTAAGTTGACATGTGTGGATTATTGTCAATTTAAATGGTCCAAATATACGGGATGTTATAGTTGGTATCAGAGCATTGGTTCCCGATAACCTTAGCCTGTGGAGTTTTAAAGCTCATTAGAGATAGGGTAACTATACCCTAGAATGAGGAGAATCATTTCAGAATCCACATCCTTTGATTCATCTTTCTTATTGAACTCGTTGAATAGAATTTCCTTAAGTTCTATAAATTCTTATCTTGATTCTAAATCACTTTTGGTATTCCAGGATGGCTGCCAGAAGAAATGTTAGGGGTGGAAGGGGTGGAAATGCCCCTGCTCCACAAGCTCCCGCAATCCGATTCTCCACTCTTAGTAAGGAGTACACTCAGCTTGGAGGAGTCAAATTCACTGGCTCCGAGAGTATCATTGAAGCACAGCAATGGCTAAAGAGTTTAGAGAGGGTCTTTACTGGCTTGGAGATCACGGACGCTCAGAAGCGTCAGTTGGCCGCTTGGCAGCTTCAGGATGCTGCACAAGACTGGTGGGAATTCGTCACTTCTCGTACCGATGAGGAAACCATCACTTGGGCCCAGTTTAGGTAGAAATCTATCTAAATTACATCAAAATAAATTCCTTCTATCTTGTTCAAATTTTTGACTCGTTTTCATATCATTTGTAATAGGGACTCCTTTATGGCTCAGTGGATGCCAGCTGCTGGGAAAGCCCAACTCTATCGCTCTTTTATGGATCTCAAGCAAGGCAATATGACCTTCACTGAGTATGAACGGAAGTTCAACGAACTATCTAAGTTCAGGCCTGGTTTGATCGACACACCTCTGCTTAAGAATGAGAAGTTCATACATGGTGCTCGCCCTGAGTATTACGAGCTCCTCACCGCTCATGTTCATGGTACCTTTACTGAGTTGATGGACTTTGCTCTTCGATATGAAGGAAAGCCAAAAGGAACATCTGTCATCAAGGATCCAGTTTCTCAGGCATCAGCTAGTAAGTCGGGAAAGAGGAAGCCAAACTTTGCACAACAGAAGAAGAATTGGCAGCAGAAAACAGGGCTTGGATACTCTCAAAAGAAGCCCATTGACATATCATCCATTACTTGCTTCAACTGCAACCAAAGGGGTCATTATGCTAGTAGCTGCCCATCTCCAAAGAGCGCAGTTGTTCCGCCACCGGCACAGATGACTAGGAGGGATTTGTGTCATATCTGCTTACAACCTGGACACTTCAAGAAAGACTGCCCAACACAGAAGCGTCTTTTCATCTAACAGCCATTTGCATTTATATATCCTATATACGCATGCTTGACTATTTATTTTCCACTGGTTCGTGTGCATTGATTCGGGTGCATTTTCATTTTATTTTTTGAACACCTAACTTTCTTATTTTTACATTTTTCTTTCTGAGACTGTTCTTCTCCCCTCATCTTTTCTTATACTTCCTTTGATACCAACTGTAACGACCAACTATTTTAGACTATTCGCATCCGCACATGTCGGACTTGAATAATTCAAAATACCGAATTGTTAATTTAAATTTGGCAAAACTGAGATATACAGTAAATAAATAATCACAGAATCACAGACACAGAGTAATAAAGTGCAGCGGAAGTAAAAGAGATAGTAGTTCATGAAGCTACTATATAACTATATAAGATACATCAAAGTTTACAACAGAAGAGAAATACGATACATCAAGTACAAATCAGAATACATCACTGGAATCATCGAATACTGGAAGCAGAATAGATGGCTGGATCTTCAAGCAAAGCTCCAACTCCAAAGGCGAGTCTCAAAAACTGAACCACTCAGTCTGACCCAAGCGTAAAGCAAAACACAAAACACTCGAGTCAGGATTAATATTCTCATATCAATAAATCCAACTCAAGTGAAATAGCAATCGAAATACAAGTAACTCAAAGGATGTTGGAATCACCATCCTCTAAGGATCCGTTAAACTATCTACTATGTAGTAGTGTACGCTAAATAGATAATGTCTATCGGTAATATAAAGTATCAAAATAGTGTTAAGGCGTTACCATTATCCCCTTTAACACATTTTATATAAGCATTATAGTCTATACAGCACTATAAACTACACCGTAAACTGGTGGGATATCAGGGAGTACTCCATAGGTATAACACAAAACAAATTCGTAGTGGTCGCGTATATAGGGACACAAGTATGACAAGGCACATGAGGCAATACCCAAGGTAGTGAAACTACCGTTCGTCTGATCCGAACTGGTGAGAACGCATCGTCGCAACGATCGCAACACCGCGAAACAACACTCCCAAAAGTACGAGGGTGCACCAATCAATAACAAGTAATGAGTAGTAGTTACGAAGAAGTGTGTTCGCTCGAGGTGGCTAACCCCATTTGGCCCGGCACGGCTCCTGATTTTAGTCATTTCCAATTTGACACAAGTGTCAAGGCTATCCATTATCGTTCTCTTTCTTCAGTCATCACGTACATCATTCCAACAACTTCATTCTTGATCATCACTCCGCGTATAGTTATTAAAGTGGTTTTCGGTTTAGATAGAGAGTATATCCATAACCGATTCCGGTCTCTTTAATAACTTTCGTAATTATTACACCGATTGGTCGTTTAGTACATTTCAAACCAAATCAAATTCAATTTCAATTTCAATTCGTAAATCAACATTTCGTTTGTCTTCCTAAATCCATTTCCAAAGTTTACGTTTCAAAACTTCCAAATTACCGTTTCAAAATCTTATAATTCGATTTCAACTTTTATTTAAACAATTCAATTATTGATTCAAGTTCGTATATAAGTTCCATTCCAAAATCATTTAAAATGGTTTAATTTTCATTCAAATCAATTTAAATTCATTTATCGAGTTCATTCAATATTCGCTAAGTAAATTTATCCTTCAAACAACTTCTATTTAAATTCCAATTCATTTAAATCAATAACTTACATTCAACTTCATTATATCAAAACTTCAAATTGAAATAAATTAAATTTGTCAAATCAATTCTTTAAATTAGAAGTCTTACGTTAATTTCAATAAATCTCATTTTATTTCTTGTTAAAGAAATTCGATTTTCACTTATTTATTGACTTCATTACAAATTTCAAACTCAATTAATAAAGAACTAAATTTCATATATTCGAGAAGTTTAATTTTACTTATTAACTTACTTAAATTTTCCAAAACTTAATTAATAAATAAAGAAACTCAATTTCATTTATTAACGAAGTTCAAATCCACTTATTCAAAAGTTCAATTTCTCTTATCAAAGAATTCGATTTTATTCAATTATCAAATAATTAACTCTCATTTAATTATTAAATAATTTCAATCTTAATTATTAATAATTTCAAAATTGATTATGAATTCAAAATTAATTTATTAAATCATTTCCACTTAATTATGAATTCATCTTAATAATTTCAAACTTAATTATAATTTCAAACTTAAATTATATTTTCAAATTTAATTATTAAATGATTTCAAACTTAATAATTTCAAAACTCAATCATTACTAATTCCAAATTATTTATTAATAATTCCAAATTTAATTATTAAATAATTAAATTTTAAACAACGTTCTTTCATCAATTACTACGTTAAAATTTGTTTCAGATTTCCATCTTTACATTTTCCTTTCAAAAATTCAAATTCCAACTTCATTTCAAAACTTATTCTTTGCTCGAATAAAATCATTATTTTATTTTTAAATCAATTTATTGACCAATCGGATTTTATTTAATTCTCTACCCTAGGTCAAATTCATTTGGGTATATATCATTTCAACCCGATTCCAATTTCAATTCAAGATCAAGCATAATAAAGGGAACTTGCAGTGTGGTAACTGGGATGGTGTCAAAGTAAATAAACAAGCAATAACAACAATCAATAACAATCCAATAATCAATTCAATAATCCCCAAATAATCGTATTAATTCGCATTGTTATTTGTGCGAATTAATATAATTATCTCTAGAATCTACACTATCATTTCATGTAGATTAAAGATTTTTACACTATTATTTATGCGGTTCTACACTTGACGTCAATCATTCAATTTCATATTACATCAACATATACAATCATACATTCAATGGTTCAAGGTGTAATTAACCAATTCTACGTGTCAATTTAATTTAAACATTTAAGGGGTTCATATTATACAAATTTAACTAGTCAAATTCAATACATATGTCGATTCAAATTATCCTACGACAATTTACGTCAATTTCAATTTCAAATTTATTTTTCACTTGCAACATTATCAATTTAACGTCCCATATCTATAACAAACAATCAAACCTTTATCAACCAAACAGTATTATCATCGCATAAATAATTAACAGATAATGGTGTCAGATGTCATAGGAGAACTGATAAATAACAGTGCAATAAATAACAATAGCATATTTCAATTGTCGTTTCAATTGGAATCAAATTTAATAAATAAAGAATATTAATCGTGAGTGATTGCTCACCTTTCGAGGTTAGAGATGAACGAGAAGACGACACGGATACGCACACCGATACAGACACAGAAGTAAGCTACGAATCCAGAACAAAGTGAGATGGGCACGATCTCGACGGACTAGCTGATAGATAAGAAGTCGATGAGAAAGAATCAAATCAAATTGAAACAAGATATACGTATAAACAAGACGGCCCAAATGCAATATTTCGAAACCATTTACATATAACAAGTCTTGTTGATATTACTATTACTATTATTATTATATATTTAATGTATTTAAAATACTCAGAATACTAATACCCAAACCATAAGTTATATACAACTTGTTTTATTAACAACAGATAGAACAATTATATAAGATAAACAAAACAAAATGAAATAAATATACCTTGTAAACGTATCTTCACTTAATTTTTATATATATGCGAACGGCACATTCAACTATGCAAACTAACTTATATAAAATACAACTTTTAAAACTTTACTCATATATATAATATACAACTAACGTTCCTAATACATGAATCAATAGTATTAACACATAAACTAAAAACACATATAAAATATTCTCTAAAGTATAATATACTGTAAGTTTATAACTGCACACGCATATACATGCCTTCACTTTATACTTTATACATGCCAGTAACCTTTCGAACAAAAATTAAAAAAATTAAAAAAAATAAAATTAAATTAAAACGACGAAATGAGCAGGTCGAAAACTCTAGTATGCATGCAACAGTAAAACAACTATTTTTCTATGTATATAAATAGACTAAAATAATACAACTTGCCAAAAAATAAAATAAGCTGTAAAATATGATAAGAAACTATATAAATAAATAACTTATACCTTTACAACTCATGCAAACTTACCCAAAATTTTATAAATAACTGGCAACATCAACAATAAACTTGCAAACACAGTAGTTGCTTGTCCCAAAATGTGAAGGTAATCTTGTATATCCGTACGTTTTTGTATATAAACTATGCTTTGCTTTTTATATAAGCTTATATGTTTGATATATGACACAGGACTAATACACTATGTACAAATATATTAATATATAACCATATATATATAAACCGTACTTTATACAAAACTGTACGACATATATAAACATACTACAACACTAGTTATCATGGCTTGAATAGATTAAGACATACAACACTGCACACTATACCTATATTAAACAGTCCAAGCAATCCAAATGCTGACACAACTTCGTGTAAAACCAATTTAAGTAAATTTATATAAATAAGTGCATATGAACAAACCACAACTTGCTCAAACAGATAGCATGCATGCAAAAATAAAATAAAATAATGAATGTATATAAATAGATCTATACACTCACGCAACAATGGATCTTGGCAACAAGGCTCGGTGCTTAAGATGGAGGAGGATAGGGCTGCTCAAACACGGCCTGCAGGTGGAGACGAAATGTTATGGTGGAAACATTGAGCTCGATGCTGTCGGGGAAGGCAATATTGTAGCTTGGGTTGCATGCGGCCACGCCAGAGATAGAAGGCGGGGAGGCTTGGCCAGCTGTGCACACGGTGAGGAAGAGGTTGAGCGAGGTAAGAGAGAGGATATGGGTCGGGAAGTGGTGCGGTTCCAAGTGAAAGGGTAGTGGGCGGAGGCCGAGTTAGAGTGATGTGCCGTGAAGACTTCGGCCTTGCTAGGTTGTTGTGCGGCAGGTGGAGGTCGGCAAGATAGGAATATGGTCACATGTGGCGGAGGGAAGGAGAAGGGTGGGTTGATGGGTGGATTTGGTCTCGGCCAGAGGGTGGAGGAGCATGGCTAGTCATTGTAGGCGAGCTTGACCTGATCTGAGGAGGGAAGGTGCAACTAGAGATGGTCGGTGGGAGAGGCGCGGGAGGAATATGCTTTGGTGGTGGCCGCAAAAGAAAATATGGAAAAGAGGAAGAAGCAAAGAAAAAGAGAACGCAAACAAAAAGAAATGGGAGGAAGTATAAGAAAAGATGAGGGGAGAAGAACAGTCTCAGAAAGAAAAATGTAAAAATAAGAAAGTTAGGTTCAAAAAATAAAATAAAATATGCACCCGAATCAATGCACACGAACCAGTGGAAAATAAATAGTCAAGCATGCGTATATAGGATATATAAATGCAAATGGCTGTTAGATGAAAAGACGTTGGGAACCCAAAAGTCCAAATACAAAAACCAGTACGGCAACCGTTTGTCGTTTTCCGCTTCGTACCAAACACCGAATTACAGAGATGAATAACTACGGAGATCAACACGACGAGACGATCAAAACGGTATACAGATATCAGTGGTTCGATTAAATTTTAAAAATTCAAAATTTTCTACTGCGGAAAATGCATGAAAAACGTAAAAAAATAAGATCGACGGAGCCAAAGATGTCCGAATTTGGAAAAACGACAAACTGACAACTTGCTCAGAAGATGGTTTAGAATTTTTCTATGTAAAAATATTTTGGTTTTGAAAACGTTTTATTTTCATCGTCTTTTAACTGATTAAATTGAAGTAAATTTATGCACAAATAAACTTTCATATTTTCGGACGAAAATTTACCAGTTGCTATGCTTGACTAAACGCATTCCAAATATAAATTTTATATTTCAAAATTTTATATTTATTTTTATTAAATTCACACAAATTTAGTCAATTAAATTAATTAAAACCGTTAAAATACCCGGGTTACAATCTCCCCCACTCAAAACTTTTCGTCCTCCAAAAGAAAGGAGGTAGGAGAAAAAAAACTAAAAAGGTAATAGAATTGAATTACATAATAAACAATTGATTTACCATGTAAATTTTAATTTAAATAAATTCATATTCCACAATTGGTCTTTAAAGTCAAGGTTTCCATTAAATTGATTTGATTTCACGTTCGTAAATGTTAGGTACAAAAGTTTTTTTTTCAAAACGAAATTAAATTTAAATTCAGTTAAGTCAAGATATCTCATTAAATTGATTTAATTCAATT
Organism: Allium cepa; assembly: GCA_030765085.1. Taxonomy (NCBI): domain Eukaryota; kingdom Viridiplantae; phylum Streptophyta; class Magnoliopsida; order Asparagales; family Amaryllidaceae; genus Allium; species Allium cepa. The sequence continues at coordinate 679,525,607 of CM060943.1, read as the reverse complement.
TATTTACTTTCAAAACAAATTTTTTTTTCCTTCTTTTATTAATCACACTTATTATTTATTTAACTTATTATTCTATTTATTTCCATAAACATTTTATAATTAAAATTTAAGTGAATAACATTTATCATACGCACTCATATTTTATTTTATATAGACAATTTATATTGTATATTGTCTGATTTTCTTAAATTAACAATTTCAAAGATCATAAATTTGAATAGTTATTTATTATAATCATATTCAACAAATTTAATTCTTCATTATTCCAAATTATTATTAAATTTATTCTACTTAATATACCTTATCACATATATATTAGTATATTTGCATTTATTATAACTACTCAAATTTATTTTAAAATTCCTTTGATATCATTTATATTGTATAATATTCAATTACATAATTAACTTTTGAAAATTTAGGTAAGTTATATATATAATGTAATTTAATATTTCCCATTAAAATTTACAATTCGGTTATTTCAAGTTGAATATTTTTATAAAAGAATTATATTTCCGATTAACTTCAAATTTATTTAGAGATGAACGATACAGAGAAGATTAGCATGGTCCCTGCGCAAGGATGACACGCACAAATCGAGAAATGGTCCAAATATACGGGATGTTATATATAATTTCTATTTTACTGAACAAATAACAATATGGGTGTATTTATATATATATATATATATATATATATTTAAATCTTACTGTAATTAAATTAATTTAGCATTTTCTTCTTTCACAAATTTTACAGTTAAAACCAAAAGCAGAAAATACCTAACAGCCTCCCTCTTCGATCGACCACCAGCCCCACTTCGACCCCTCCCAGTAACCCTAGCTTACCATTGCTGCCGAGCCTCCTGTTCAAGCACGCGAATGTCAACTTCATCGAACTTGCCAAAGTCTCCTCCTCCTGCTTACGTTCGACAGCGAGGCAACGTAGTTGCGATGAAACCAGACCCATCAAATCGCAGAGCTTCCCCCAATCGTGAGCCATCACAAACTCGTACTCGCGTGCTCAAAGTACGAGCTTGCCTCGATCCCTATACTCTCGGCCGCCATTGATTTCCCTCAAGAATCGAATTCGAGAAATGAATACGAGGAACGTGATTTGAATTTCCCCTTCTTTTTTTTTATAAACGAACTTCGCTCGTTTCTTTCGAACTGCTAGAAGAATGGAGGTAGAAAGATATGAGTAAAGTATACAGGCGATAGGGTTACTTGATTATATTTTCTTCTTCTTCTGAGAATTGGGTTTTGATCTTGTTTCCAGCTGCGTGAACTTTAAGTGGATGAAGGAAGATGCCTTGCGTATTGAAGAAGGAATGAGGAGGCATCGTACATGCAACTACAGTGATATGAGATGATAGAAAAAAGTGTTGACGTGAAACAAATTTGACTGTTTAAACAATGAATTAATTTGATTTAAATTTAAATTTAAATCGACTCGAATTACACAACCTAAAATCTCCACCTCCTATTGCAGCATGCCACTAGGCGTTTATAATGTTAAACCCATATTCCGAATGCAATGGAAAAGGTTTCGAGCCCTAATTCGGTCGTATGGAGAAGATAGCTTTTTGGATTCAGTCACTATATTAAATTTCCAATATAGATTTAAGCGTGTTTGTAAATCGTATGCTCACACAACAACTCCAAACACTACAAAATTTGAAATCCGATAATAATAAAATATTACGGATTCAATGGAACTGATTTCGTCGAATTTCGAGAGTGTGCCTCGGAAGGTTGTTTCTTAAATTCAATTTAAACGATTAAATTTCAAAATTTAACAAACCATTTTTAAATCCGATTTCATCACCTCTATTCACTTCAGTATTATCAATATAAAGTTTATAAGCCTTCAAATTATTTTTAACAGGCTTAAAATTCTAGATTCAACAATTTACTCCACTTCTAATTCTATTATTTAATTATCAAATAAATAGAGATATTTGAACTTCAAGTTAAAAATTACTCTATTGAATATTTAAAAATCAATTAATATTTCGATTTTTAATTGCTTGAAAACTCCGGGTCGTCACATTCCTCCCCTCTTAAAAGAATTTCATCCCCGAAATTACTAATTAGGTAGAATGGCCCAATACTCATTTATTATTTCCCTAAACCAAACAGTTCAACATCTTACTATCTTTTTAATAAAAGACACATTACCTTTCTTATTAACTTCCCAAACTTTTCTAAAACTTTCAATAGTTTCCAAATAATTTACTTGTTCAGCTATTCAAATTATAATTCAAAACTAAATTTTGAATTATCAAAATTTTCTCAAAATTTTTCTAACTCCCTAAATTTCCGAAAATTTTTGCCAGCGTCTCCTTTGCACTGCTAGCTCCGTACAACTACAAAATGGCTCTACGGCCTCCCAAATCCAAAAAGAAAACAAAAAGGCCAAGTGGTCATATCCAAAAACCCAATCAAATTTCATACCAAAATTTAAATACATACCTTTTTGTCGGACAATTCATAGTTATCTTTTCGAAATCAAAATCAATTCTCTTTTCCCTTTAGATTACCTGCATATCCTGCTAGCACTAATATCCAATCACAATATTCCAAAAACATTTTATCGACTTCCTTACCAAATGTCAAGATTCATCCAAATATCAACTTTGAATATATTTGTAATATCAATCTCCAATTAAGATATCACTATTCCTTACTTAATTTTAGTATAAGCATTCTATATGCTTCTTTGTTTGTTTTCACTTTACCACTTTAGTTAATATCTATTTCTATTCAAATTGATTTCCACATTACATATGTATTTCATTTATTTTCAACTTTGAACTTTGAATTTTATCTTTCATTTATAACTAATTTATGTCATTACTTTAATTAGTTTCATTTACTAACTTATTTCAGTTTCCAATTCTAAATAGTTTTGTCGTTAACAAAATTTTCAAAAATTTTCTAACTCCCAAAATTTCTGAAATTTTTTGGCAGAGTCCCCTTTGTACGGAGGAGCTTTTGCAATTTGACAAAAGAGATAAATATATATACATCGACCCACCCAGTCGGAAAAACAAAAAACAGTTCATATTTCCTATTTTTATTGCGTAGGCGTACCTTATTTAGCATTTTAAGCAAACGGCTTATCTATTTAGCGGTTAATGCAACCCAAATCCAGCCACACGGCTCCCAGGTACCTGTACTTACTCAATTTAAACATGTAAGTACCAAATATATGAAGTTTAATAGCATATCACTTATTTGCAATAGTTAAAACATATGAATTCTAAAAGAAATTCACACCAAACATTTTTCCGTAAGCAATTTATATAGTTCCCATGCTAATTCAACTGTTTCAACTTACTCGTATCCATATTCATATACATTTGAATGGTTTTCAATCCATTCGTGTACAGCTTCATCAATTTGAATGGTTTAAAACTCAATCACTTACATTTAATTTATTCTTAAGAAAAGTTTATTCATATTTAATTCCATTGCTTTCAAAATCAATTTATTTCACTCCTATTAATTCATAGAATTTTAATTACCTCCATTTACATCCAATGATATTTTTTCTATGCAAATTTGACAAGATCTATGTGAACAAACAAATATTTATGTTTTATAACCAATTTAAATGGATTTCAACTCGATTTATACTTAATTCTATTTCATTTTCAAATTTATTCACAATCTATATATCCTCATTTCATTGCATATCAAATTTGAATACATTTACTTGCATTTCATTTTATTAACCAACTAGTTCATTCAAACCATTTACAACCTAGGTTCATCTTAATTGCCAATTGAATTTCCCTTTTATTTTAATCTATTCACAATCATTTATTTATCTCGACACATTCCATTTAAATTTCGTTTACAATCCATTTATTTACATTTCATTCCATATTTGTTTATTCCAAACTATTTAATTTAGCTCAAAAACAATCTAAGCTATTTTATTCAATAACCATTTCAATCTTTCTTATAAACTCCAAGTTATTTCAATTCCTTAACAATTTAAATAGCTTACAATTATTTATTTAAGAATTTCATTCCATTAAATATTATCTGTAACTCACCGAATTCTATTTCGGTTAAAATTTATTTTCACCTGATAAAAATCCAATCCAATATTATTAAACTTAGTTTTACGTTGAATTCAATTCAACTCCTTTCCATCTTTTAGCTTAAGGTTATTCACTCCAATTTTATTCTTAAGCTCATATCATCTGATTAACTATTATAAAATTTACTTTCCAGATTCAGCTCATTTAATTGATTACATGGCCATTCCCAATTTATTTAATTTATTAACACTTCAAGTTAAATTTTAATTTATAACTCAAATTCTGAATCCACTATCCAATTTTAATTTACCACCCAATTTTATGAACTCACGGTTCAATTTCACTTACTTCACCAACAATTTAAGTCGAATTTAATTTATAACTTGAGTTTATTTCCAAACTTCATCATAAACTCACAATTCAACTTCATTAACTAATTTATTATCTAATTAGTTCTTCCCCTGGTTAAAATTCAACACTTGATTTTTAATTCTAAATAACACTTCATTTAATTTTCTTGGTTCAATTTATTTAATAATTCAAGTTTTGATTTTCTTTTCATTATCCAAAACATCAAAAAATATTTATTTTGGATTTTCTATTCGACTTTCAAAATTTATAAGCCACAACTTATTATTTACACAATTCCATCCATTATAGGCTTGAATATATTATTCTTTTATTTTAACTCAAGCCTTATGCTTATTTATATCATAAGTATATTTTTATTCCATGCAATTTAATTCTGATTCTTTTATAAGTCATTCTAATTTATATACTTCAATCCAATCCTTATTCATCTCATTTTCATTTGTTCAGGTAAGAATCTAATTCCATTCAATAACTCAATTGAATCTTTTTATTCCAATTCAATTTATTTTAACTCAAATTTATTTAATTCAATTCGAGTTCAACTTAATTCAAATATAACTGGATATTATTTTCAGCCTGTTCAATTAATTTCAATCCAGTTAAATTTTTACTTCCCAATCCAAGTTAATTCCATTTTTAACTTTTCTCTTTATATTTACTGTAACGACCCGAAATTTTCGAAGCCGAAAATTCCAGATAGTTATGAAAAAGAAGAAAGAGATAGAAGAAGAAGAAGAAGAGAAACACCAAACATCTCACATTCGCAGCGGATAAAATATAATAATAATAAATATCTATAAAAGAATACTATATCTGTTGATTACATTTAATATACATCGGAGTTCCACACATATACAGTCACTGAATAAATACAAGTATCATGTCTCAGATTAACGAATATATAAATATAGCGGAAATACTCTACTCTCTACTGCCATCCAGTTTGTCTCCTGAGCTCCAGAACGTCTCTACCTGAAAATCTGTAATACTCGGTCTAACGCAAGCATTACACCAAAGTAACACCCTGGTCAGGCTGGAAACCAGCGTGAGTAAACCCAACTAACATGGAATGCAAAAGTTTACAACCCATATAAACATGGGTAACTTATATCAATTTCCACTTCATAAGTTGTTATAGACATCACTTAATCCACACATCAATTTCTAAGTGCCAGAACTTAGATTTTATGGTCCAATTCACTTAAAATCATTCCAATATACCCTATTGATTCCACGTATCAATTTGTAAAGAATCGAAGTGATTTCGGGTATTAACTAATACCCGACTCCGGTCTCTTTGAATTCAATGTTATTAATTTACCTTCCCTTTTCACAATAATCACATATATCCTTGATTAAGTTCTCAAATTCATTAACTTATAATCACTTACATTGATTAAAATCCTTGATTAATCATGCTCATAAATTTACTAACCCTCCATAAATTTTGTTACACTAATTAAACAAGTAATTAATCCACAATTAAGTAATTACCAATAATTACCCCCTTTGATTTAAGATATTAAGTAATTTTTCTTCAATTGCTTTTATTAGAAAATTCTATTAACTACATTGATTAATTACCTTAATCAATCATTGATTATTCCAAATTATTAATTACTCTAGAATTAATTAACCTTTAATTGATTATATTATATTAATTGTTCACAATCATTAACTACTCATCTTAATTAACTTCTTAGTTTCCATTAATAAACTCACTAAATTATCTTGAAGTTAAATTATCATTAACTGTTAAAACAACATCTTTATTTAAAATATCGATTTAAGTGAAATAATAGAAAAAAATGTTTATTTTATCTTTAACACCTGAAACATAAGCAATTATACCTGAGGAAAACCAAGCATTACTCAACAATACCCGAATGTCCTCAGCTCTTCTGACATTTTTTTTTAACTTTACATTTGTATGTACAATTTCAGCTTATGTTACAAGCATATCCAAATTACTTAATTCTTGCTTTTATTTACATTTGTATTTTATATGTTGACTATCAGGATTTGAATTATATTTAATATGGTGTACTTATATTTAATACCCATCTTTTCTATGGTCTTATACCGCATCCTCGATTAATTCTTTTGTGTGAAAATACTTCTTTAAAGTAATTTACTTAGTATACTCAACCAAAATGAAAAGAAACCCATCAAATTGTTTATCAAATCGAAGATAAAAATCTAACAAGTAAGGCATTTTCTTAGAAACAAACATGTTCATTTCGGGCAGAAATTTATCCCGAGCTTGCACCTCAAATTCATATATATATATATATATATATATATATATATATATATATATATATATATATATATATATATATATATATATAGCCGAATTTTAAAAAGTGATACAAATGAAAGTTATAGGCCTTTCCGTTAGATTTCCAAAAAGACCAAGATCATCGAATTTGGATCAATGGTTCAAAAGTTATGACCATTTTACTAAAAACATTAAGCTTAGCCTGAACTTATGCATTTGCAAGACAGCGACCAACAATTACAACTTTAGCATAGAAAACTTCAAAATCAGGTAAAATGAATAAAGCAAAAGTTGTACCTTAGTTTCTAAGCTTTTCGGAACATTAAAAATTATCGAATTCCAATAAGAATTGTAAGAGTTATGGATAAAACAATTCTGAGATTTGAATTTCACAACTTCTGTCATTTTGTCTCGGGACAGCGATAAACAATTATAATCTTGGCCAAGATAACATCGAAATTTTGGAAAACTCAAAACTTAAAAGTTTTATAAAAAAGTCTAAGCTTTCTGGAACATCTAAATTTATCGAAATCGGTTGAGGAACGAAGAAGTTATGGCCAATTTAGTTTCATCCTTAAGCACAGAGCTAATATTGGTTTTGCTCTCGGGATTACAGTAGAAAAATTCAATTTTTACATAGCTAACATCCAAACAACAGAAAACACAAAACAACAAAGTTGTAGCACATGAAATATGCTTTCCAGAACATCCAAGAAATCGAAATTTCATTAAGAAATGAGAAAGTTATGGTCAAATTACTAAGCTGCGTTTTTGATAGAACCGCGCCACTTTTACTTACAACTATCATCTCTTCAAGAATAACATGAATACTAGAAATTTAAATAGTTTTTCTCACCTTACACTTGTGTATTTGACTTGACTCTTTTTCCTTAGCTTTCTCTAAGCTTTTTCACTTTATCCTACTTTTGTTTTCGCTTTTTGAAAAAAAGAAAAATAAGTGAACATTTCCACCCTTTATATAGAAATTTTCAAGGCTAGTTTGGTAATTTTAGTTTTGGACGCTTGTCTATTTCTCTTTGCACAAGCTTTAGAATGTTGACACATGTCTACTTAGGTTCCTTAAGATGTTTCTACACATGGACACCTAATGGGCTTATGTGTCACTATTTTATTTAATCTTGTGACACATGTCCTTCATTTTTTCATCCAAGCCTTATTTCATGACACATACCTTATTTAGTAATCATTTAAGGTGTTCTAGAAATGTACACCAAAGTGATATATGTGTCATAATTCTATTTCATCTTAAGATAGGTGTATGGTCCATATTATGCCACTTGTCTTCACCATGTCATGCCACTTATCGTATACTTATAAATGTATACATACTTATACCTTTTGTATTATTTAAAAACATACATAAATATAAATAAAATAGAGATGGTGTAGATAGTATATTTTCAAAACTGAACAAATCACCTTTAAATTAAATTTCAACCATTCTATTATCGTCAGTATCATCATTATAAATTTTATAAGCCTTCAAAATATTTTAAACAGGCTTTGAAATTTCAGATTCAACAATTTACCCAATTTCAATTATTAAATACAATATTTAAACTATATAATTCAATGATTTAATTTTCAAGTAAATACTTATATCTCAAATTCACGTTAAAATTAACTTTTAAATGTTTAAAATCAATTCAATTATCCCATTCTACATTGTTAAAAAATTTGGATCGTCACATTTCTCCCCCATTAAAAGAATTTCGTCCCCGAAATTACTAGTTAGGAAGAATGGACTAATACCCGTTTACCTTTTCTCCAAAATTCACAATTCAACACTCTACCAACTATCTTTTATTAAAAGCCCACTATCACCTTAACTAATTTCCTAAAACCTTCTATAGTTTCAAACAACACCCCTTTGCTCAATCATCTAAATTTCAATTTTAAATCAAATTTTGAATTATCAAAATTTTCTCAAAATTTTTCTAACTCTCTAAATTTCCAAAATTTTTTGCCAGCGTCTCCTTTGCGCAACTAGCTCGGTACAACTACAAAAGGTCTCTACGGGCTTCCAAATTCCAAAAGAAAACAAAACGCCAAGTGGCTAGTTCAAAAACCCAATCCAATTTCATACAGAAATTTAAATGTATACCTTTTTGTCGGGCAATTCACATTTATCTTTTGGAATCAAATCCAATTTCTTTTCCCTTTAATATCTGCATATCTTACTTAGCAACAATATTCAATCGCAACCTTTTATACAACTCTTTACAGAAGTTTTCACATCTACTTCTATGCAAATTAGTTTTTTCCCGTTTTCATACGAATTCAATTTATTTTCAATTTTGAATATTGGATTTTAACTTCCATTTATAAAAATTCATATTAATTTCATCTACTAATTTATTTTAATTTCCAATTTGTGATCGTTTCGCCGCTAATGAAAAATTTTCAAAAATCTCCAAAAAAATTCAAACTCCCAAAATGTTCGGAACATTTTGGCGGAGTCTCCTTTGTACGGAGGAGATTTTGCAATTTGACGATAGATATAAATATGTATACATCGACCAACACGGTCGAAAAAAGAAAAAACAGTTCATATTTCGTATTTTTATTGCGTAGGCATACCTTTATTTAGCATTTTAAGCAAGCAGCTTATAAATTTAAGCAATTAGCGCAATCCAAACCAACCAAACAGTCCTCAAGTACCTGTACTATCTCAATTTAAATATGTAAGTGCCACATATAGAAATTCTATTAGCATTTCACTTACTTTTAAAGACTAAACACAAGCATTTCAAAAGCAAGAAACACCAAACGCTTACCATAAGCGATTTATATAATTTAAAGCTTATCCAATTGCTTCCAACCAAATTTATATGCCATTACATTCAATTTTAATGGTTTACAATGCAATTGCTTACATTCAATTCATTTGTAAGCAAAACAAACTCCTATTCATATCAATTGATTCAAAAGGCAATTATATTTGCTTCCACTAATTCATAGAATTTAATTAAATCTCGTTTACGTTAAACGACAATCATTTCTACGCAATTTGATAATATCTATGTGAATAAACAATTACTTAAGTTTTATAACCAATTAAAATTGATTCCAACTCAATTTTATTTAATTCAATTCCTTTTTAATTTATTCATAATCATTTTATTTAGCTCGACACATTCCATGCTTGTGTACTACTAACCATTCCCAAATTAATTTAAACCGAGCTTTTATTTAATGGCTTTTACCCTTATTCGAAGGCAAGCTTCCTTAAATTTAAACTTAAGTTACTTTACTTTAATTTATTCCAACATCAAACTTAAGTTTACTTCTATTTGATTCTCATTTAATCAAATTCCATTAAACTCAGTTAGCCCACCATTTCATTTTAATTCACCTCCACAATTTATCAAAATAATATCCAAGCGTATACTTAACTCATTTATACTTCAAATCAATATGCCACCGAACTTAAATTCAGTCTGATAATCCAATTTCAATCACAACCTTGATTTAGTTTTTTTTTTTATTCAATCAGACTTCGTCCATTTATTATTTAATTCCATTAACTCATTTTATATTTCACTTTCTTAATTCATTTGCGAATTTATTTTACTTACAAAGCCATTCTCAATTTACTTGCAACTTTCGTTAAATATTATTCATATCACATTTGAATTTTATTTCTAATTCAAACCATCACTTTTCCAATCCAACTCTATTTTATTTCTACAACATCTCTTCTTATTTAATTCATTATAAAATCCAAGTCGAATTCTATTGGCAAATTCGAATTCATTTCCAAACTCCACTATTAATTTACAATCCATTTGTTTAATCGAGTTAAATTTTATTAACATACTTTATCAAATAATTATTTATTAGCTTACTTCCAACTTTTATTACAAAGAAAATTACTTCATTAAATTTTCCTGAGTTCAAAGTTATTTTTATAATTCCAGTTTGGAGTTTCCCTTTTATTTTCCCAAAATTTCAACACTTCTATTTTAAAAATTTAGAAATTCTTTTAAACCCACCTCATACTATTAAAACAGCTTTTATAAAAATATTTCTTATAACTTGATGTCTCATCCAGTCCATCCTTGTTCTCACGGAAATTCAGTCATACGTTGATCAGACATAGGACTGAAAATCTATAAGTACTTGGTAAACCCGTTTGCAACATCCAGTGAAAATACTTGGAAAATAATTTTATTGAAAATATAGGAAACGGTTTTTGAAAATAGAGGAAATATCTTTGGTGACAATGCTCTGAAAATCATCACCCCCATCCATGGTCACAGTTACATTCCAGGGTTACGTTGTCGTCGCAGCAAAAGTCCATGCAACTGCATGCTCTCCGCGGCCTCTCGATTACGCCATGGAACCCACACAACAGATCACAGTTACATCCAGGGTTACGTCGCCGTCACAGCCAAAGTCCATGTAACTGCAGGCTCTCAGCGGCCTCTGATTTTCGTTGTCGAAATGAAACCTCTCTACTCCTACATAGGTCGTAGTCTGCCGATATAAGATCAAACACTGACTGTTGGCTCTCAGCGGCACACACGACTTTCGCTATGTTATACCATAGGTCGCAGTCTGCCGACATAAAATCAAACACAGACTGTTGGCTCTCAACGGCACACACGACTTTCGCTATGTTATACCATAGGTCGCAGTCTGCCGATATAAAATCAAACACAGACTGTTGGCTCTCAGCGGCACACACGACTTACACTATGGTATACTCAACTCATAATCCTCAGGAACTAGTTTTGTCCGGACTCCTCACAGGATCAACTTTAGAATCCCCCCCTTTGGGGCTCAAGGCAGCACCACCCGGTGGCACTCCTGAGAAGTTTATTCCAAGGGAGCGCCGTTTTCTCCAGAGCCATCATCAAAATACTTTATACTATACACATATAGTATCTTTCAAATCATACACCTAGTATGAATTTTATCAAAGCTCCTTTACACAAAATCGATTATCCCAAAATCGATAATTCTCAAAATAGGCTTTCCAAATTCCATATAATGATTTTACCCAAAAGTCAAAAGCCTTTCCAAATCCAAAGGTTCCCAAAACCCTTTCCAAAATCCTCATAAGATGCTTTATATATATATATACAGATATATATAATTTTTAAAACTTTGGATCACTTTAAAATCGTATAAAATTCCTTTTATACTTCAAACACTTCCAAAATCCTTTTTCTTCCAACAATAGATTCAACAAGAGAAGAATATATAACAAAGATATTACTTTGTTTACCCAAAATCAAATATTCAAATTTGATTACTCTTTCCAATATCAATTTCCTTTCTATTCTCATTCACCTAAAATTTCATTCACTTATTCACATTTGCCTTAATCCCTATTTGGATTATTACCACAATTCTTATCCCAGTTGGGTATTTAATAAATAACAGTTTGAACTCCGACCAGTTTATATTTAGAAAACAGCTTAAAAATTTTAAAAATAGAGAAGTAGTTGAAAAATAATTATTAGTTTACAAAATATCTATAAAATAGTTGGAAAATAGCTAAGTAGTTATTGAAATCTTAGATAATTGCAAAATAGTTGTAAAATAATAATTAATTCGTAACTTAGTTGAAAAAAATAGTAACTAGTTTAGAAAATAGTTGAAAAATGGTTAAATAGGTCCAAAAATAATTGTAAAACAAGTATAAAATAATTTGGCTTTAATAAAGAAGGGTTATATATATCTAATAACTTGGAAAAATAAGTTTATATTAAAATAATTTATATCGAAACAATCCAGAGTCAAAACTGTTCGCTGCCCCAACATTTCAATTTAAATTTCCACTCCCATTTAAATTGACCCAATTCCAAATTGAATAATCTTCAATTTCCATTGAAATTGATTTAATCCCAATTCAAGTTGAATTGATTCTCAATTTCCTTCCAACTTCAAATCAAATTCCGTTTGATCTTTAAACTTGTACAACTTTAATTACAATTTCTATCTTACAATTTCTATTTATAATCAATTACACTCACATTTTGCTTTTAACTCGAAATTATACATTTCATTTAGCCAATATTTTATTCCATAAACATTTTAAATCAAGATTACAGAGTTTAAACAAATTTTCAAGATTTCAATATTACCTTAGAATTCAACTATATCCAAAATTCTTTGGCAAATTCAATTATCCCTTTGAATTTCAAAACCAAACCCAATTCACAAACAACTCCAATTTAAAACAATTTGGTAACAATTTCTCTTCTAGAAACTCGAAAATGAACATCGACGATGCTGCAGTCATCATCGACATTATTTTCCAGTGACCGAAAGAGTTCAATGCTTTTATCTCTTTAAAAACATTTCCAAATATTTTTAATTTCAAATATCCCAGATTTCAAATCAACACAAAAAAAATATTTTTGAAATAATACTATATTTTTTCCAAAACCTTTGGAAACCACTTCCAAATCCAAAGGAACTTTAAATTTTCCCAAAAATTCCAAATTCCCAATCCATCCAATTCATATTTAAACATTACTCTGGAATTTTCATCATACTTTATTTCCAAATATTCTCTGGAATTCTATTTCAAATTATAATCTCATCTACTATGAAGTTTATTTCAATTTATAAATTACATTCACAATCTATAATTCAAATTCCATTTTGTCATATAAGTTTATTCTTCAACTTTGGTTATAAGTTTCAATTTTGACGTATTTTATATTACTTCTTAACTTAATTCCAATAACTTAACAACCAATCACCTAAATAGTCGTTAGAAGGGAATATTGCTTTATATATACATTTAAAATCTTCATAAGAAAATAACAAGTACGCCCTCATCTATATATAGTCAACTCATTCTAGAGTACTACGGACTCTATTCAACGAGTAATCCCCACCAGAACCAAGGTTCTCGCTTAACCTTCAGCTCTGATACCAAATGTAACGACCCGAAATTTTCGAAGCCGAAAATTCCAGATAGTTATGAAAAAGAAGAAAGAGATAGAAGAAAAAGAAGAAGAGAAACACCAAACATCTCACATTCGCAGCGGATAAAATATAATAATAATAAATATCTACAAAAGAATATTATATCTGTTGATTACATTTAATATACATCAGAGTTCCACACATATACAGTCACTGAATAAATACAAGTATCATGTCTCAGATTAACGAATATATAAATATAGCGGAAATACTCTACTCTCTACTGCCATCCAGTTTGCCTCCTGAGCTCCAGAACGTCTCTACCTGAAAATCTGTAATATTCGCTCTGACCCGAGCATTACACCAAAGTAACACCCAGGTCAGGCTGGAAACCAGCGTGAGTAAACCCAACTAACATGGAATGCAAAAGTTTACAACCTATATAAACCCGGGTAACTTATATCAATTTCCACTTCATAAGTTGTTATAGACATCACTTATTCCACACATCAATTTCTAAGTGCCAGAACTTAGATTTTATGGTCCAATTCACTTAAAATCATTCCAATTTACCCTATTGATTCCACGTATCAATTTGTAAAGAATCGAAGTGATTTCGGGTATTAACTAATACCCTACTCCGGTCTCTTCGAATTCAATGTTATTAATTTACCTTCCCTTTTCACAATAATCACATCTATCCTTGATTAAGTTCTTAGATTCATTAACTTATAATCACTTACATTGAATAAATCCTTGAATTAATCATGCTCATAAATTTACTAACCCTCCATAAATTTTGTTACACTAATTAAACAAGTAATTAGTCCTCAATTAAGTAATTACCAATAATTACCCCCTTTGATTTAAGATATTAAGTAATTTTTCTTCGATTGCTTTTATTAGCAAATTCTATTAACTACATTGATTAATTACCTTAATCAATCATTGATTATACCAAATTATTAATTGCTCTAGAATTAATTAAACGTTAATTGATTATATTATATTAATTGTTCACAATCATTAACTACTCATCTTAATTAACTTCTTGGTTTCCATTAACAAACTCTCTAAATTATCTTGAAGTTAAATTATCATTAACTGTTAAAACAACACCTTTATTTAAAATATCGATTTAAGTGAAATAATAGAAAAAATTATTTATGTTATCTTTAACACCTGAAACATAAGCAATTATACCCGAGGAAAACCAAGCATTACTCAACAATACCCGAGTGTCCTCGGCTCTTCTGACATTTTTTTTTAACTTTACATTTGTATGTACAATTTCAGCTTATGTTACAAGCATATCCAAATTACTTAATTCTTGCTTTTATTTACATTTGTATTTTATATGTTGACTATCAGGATTTGAATTATATTCAATATGGTGTACTTATATTTAATACCCATCTTTTCTATGGTCTTATACCGCATCCTCGATTAATTCTTCTGTGTGAAAATACTTCTTTAAAGTAATTTACTTAGTATACTCAACCACCATGAAAAGAAACCCATAAATTATTTATCGAATCGAAGATAAAAATCTAACAAGGAAGGCATTTTCTTAGAAACAAACATGTTCATTTCGGGCAGAAATTTATCCCGAGCTTGCACCTCAAATTCATATATATATATATATGGCTGAATTTTAAAAAGTGATACAAATGAAAGTTATAGGCCTTTCCGTTAGCTTTCCAAAATGACCAAGATCATCGAATTTGGATCAA
This sequence comes from Allium cepa, assembly GCA_030765085.1. Taxonomy (NCBI): domain Eukaryota; kingdom Viridiplantae; phylum Streptophyta; class Magnoliopsida; order Asparagales; family Amaryllidaceae; genus Allium; species Allium cepa. Next base: position 679,510,261 of record CM060943.1, on the reverse strand, counting down.
TGGTTCAAAAGTTATGACCATTTTACTAAAAACATTAAGCTTAGCCTGAACTTATGCATTTGCAAGACAGCGACCAACAATTGCAACTTTAGCATAGAAAACTTCGAAATCAGGTAAAATGAATAAAGCAAAAGTTGTACCTTAGTTTCTAAGCTTTTTGGAACATTAAAAATTACCGAATTCCAATAAGAATTGTAAGAGTTATGGATAAAAAAATTCTGAGATTTGAATTTCACAACTTCTGTCATTTTGTCTCGGGACAGCGATAAACAATTATAATCTTGGCCAAGATAACATCGAAATTTTGGAAAACTCAAAACTTAAAAGTTTTATAAAAAAGTGTAAGCTTTCTGGAACATCTAAATTTATTGAAATCGGTTGAGGAACGAAGAAGTTATGGCCAATTTAGTTTCAGCCTTAAGCACAGAGCTAATATTGGTTTTGCTCTCGGGAATACAGTAGAAAAATTCAATTTTTACATAGCTAACATCCAAATTACAGAAAACACAAAACATCAAAGTTGTAGCACATGAAATAAGCTTTCCATAACATCTAAGAAATCGAAATTTCATTAAGAAATGAGAAAGTTATGGTTAAATTACTAAGCTGCGTTTTTGATAGAACCGCGCCACTTTTACTTACAACTATCATCTCTTCAAGAATAACATGAATACTAGAAATTTAAATAGTTTTTCTCACCTTACACTTGTGTATTTGACTTGACTCTTTTTCCTTAGCTTTCTCTAAGCTTTTTCACTTTATCCTACTTTTGTTTTCGCTTTTTGAAAAAAAGAAAAATAAGTGAACATTTCCACCCTTTATATAGAAATTTTCAAGGCTAGTTTGGTAATTTTAGTTTTGGACACTTGTCTATTTCTCTTTGCACAAGCTTTAGAATGTTGACACATGTCTACTTAGGTTCCTTAAGATGTTTCTACACATGGACACCTAATGGGCTTATGTGTCACTATTTTATTTAATCTTGTGACACATGTCCTTCATTTTTTCATCCAAGCCTTATTTCATGACACATACCTTATTTAGTAATCATTTAAGGTGTTTTATAAATGTACACCAAAGTGATATATGTGTCATAATTCTATTTCATCTTAATATAGGTGTATGGTCCATATTATGCCACTTGTCTTCACCATGTCATGCCACTTATCGTATACTTATAAATGTATACATACTTATACCTTTTGTATTATTTAAAAACATACATAAATATAAATAAAATAGAGATGGTGTAGATAGTATATTTTCAAAACTGAACAAATCACCTTTAAATTATATTTCAACCATTCTATTATCGTCAGTATCATCATTATAAATTTTATAAGCCTTCAAATTATTTTAAACAGGCTTTGAAATTTCAGATTCAACAATTTACCCAATTTCAATTATTAAATACAATATTTAAACTATATAATTTAATGATTTAATTTTCAAGTAAATACTTATATCTCAAATTCACGTTAAAATTAACTTTTAAATGTTTAAAATCAATTCAATTATCCCATTCTACATTGTTAAAAATTTTGGGCCGTCACATTTACATTCCAACATTCAAAACTTATATTCCCTTCCTAATTTAAAACTCATCTCAAGTTATAAGCTTACAACCTGTCTCGTCAGGATTTTTAAATACCCGACTTTAGTTCCAAATCATTTTGAAATCTTCAACATCTCAAAATCCCATTTCTCAAAAAATTTCAAACCAATCCTGGTTTTTTTTTTATTTCCAACAAATTTCCTTTGAAATTACAAAAACAAACAGGTTTTCCAAAACAAATTAATTTGGCAGCAATCTGTCACTTAGAAACTCGAAAATGAACATCGATGATGCTGCAGTCATCACCGAAGTTATTTTCCAGTTACTGAAGTGAATTAAATGCTATCTCTCTTTCCCAAAATTTATTTGAAACAATTTCCTTTCAGAGATACCCCAGAAACAACAATGCTACTATTTATTTTCAAAATACTTCCAAAATCTCCAGGGTTTTAAAGTTTCAAATTCTGGTTCAATTCAAATTTTAATTATAATATATTTGTATAGTTAATGCTTATACAAACCCATATTCAATTTATAATTTACATTTATAATTCATATTTATAAATTTCATTTTATAATTGAATTTATCTCCTTAATCTTTGGTTGTATTTACGATTTCTAGTTAAATTTCCACTCAAAATGATAATAATTTAAATATCATCATTCCTAACATCCAAGCAACCATATATTAGTTAAATAGTTTACAAAAAAATTTCTTTATATCAAAAATATATTTTGGGTAAAATTATTTCATTTACCCACATTTAAAACAATACCGTGTCGATTGTTCTCTTCAAGTGTTTAGAAACCCCTTCGAGACAGTTGTCCAGACTGTGCCGACGAAGGTTCATATGCCACTCAATAAACCAATCAACACAATATGAAAACAATTTATATTCACTAACAAATACGCACTCATATTTATTAATACGCTCAGACTCATTCTAGAGTACTACGGATTCTATTTTAAATGAGTAATTGCCACCAGAGCCAAGGTTATCACCAACCTAAGCTCTGATACCAACTGTAACAGCCCGGAAATCCGTACCCCTTGAGTCACACTATTCTACAATAATCAACTCAAGTTGCACAGAAATACAAACCATTATGGGTTAAAGAAGAAGAGGTAGAAGAAGAAAATAGAGAACAACAACAGAATCTAACCGTCGCAGCGGAATAAAATATAATAGATCATAAATAATCTTTACTCAAGAACCAAATATACCAGTTTATATTTTACATCATCAGAGTACATCAATCATAACTCAATATCAATAACATGCAAATGGATACACAGCAACTCAGCACAGCGGAATACATATATAAACAAATACGAGAATACGCATCGTGATCCAGCTCGTCTCCTGAGCTTCACAGCAACAAATCCTGTATCCTATAATACTCGGCCTGACCCGAGCATTACAGTTAAATAACACCCGAGTCAGTCCGGAATACCAGCGTGAGAAAATCACACCCAATTGATTATTAAGGTTTCAAAAATCCTTTTAAAACAAAAGCATCTCGTAAGACCACGCCACAAATAAACATGTCGGGTTTTTACCTTACGATAGCTAAAACAATTTTTATAGAAATCCTCTGATATTATAATAGGGTCTATATACAAATACTTATAAAATAGTCGAAATTGTTACATTCATTAAATTCCAGCTACTAGCCACAGAGTGGGTAATACAAACAGAACTCGTACAAGGCTCGTAGGGAGAATGGATTTCCAACTAATGACTAGGCACTGGGGTACCACCTGTCACAGTACGGGGCCTAGATAACCGTATCGAGGAGTACGCCCGCTCCCCTGCAACACAAGGCCGGGACTACCCCTTACTGGATAATCCCGAGTGAGATCACCCTGCGGTTGGGATCAGCAACCACACCACTAAGCCGAAATAAAAAGGGACATCTAGACTGGAATGACCTCACCCTGCTTGGGTGCTACCCACCTAGCCTTGCTGCATAACCCCTGATTTTCAGTCATTCTCATTTGATGAGGCTTGAGGCTAAGTTACCTTTTTAGAATATATCCCTTAGAATGTCCATCGTCCACCTGACGATGTTTTGCAAGCATTCATCCATACAAGTCCGTCCCGGGTTCGAACGGAACCGAAGGCACTATTCCTACTACATCCATTTTGGAAATGTCCTCAGGATTAGTAGCGACTAGCCCTTGCACTTCACTGCTCCATCTTCGAATCCAAAATCGTTTTCACGAAAACATACAAACCGGATCGAAGTGATTTTCGAGAGATAAATCTCGATCCCGGACTCTTCGAACGATCAAAGCATTTGGCCAATATTGATAGTCGGTTATTTAACTATCAATTTCTATTTACAAACATCCATCAAACAATAAATAATTTTCCAAATTATTTATTACTTCAAAAATATCTTCACAAGATATATTTCTATTTCCAAACCTTTGAAAACAGTTTCAAAATCATCTTTCCTTTCAGAATCTACCTTCCCAAATATTTTCTATCTCTTCTGAAATCACCAAGCACAAAAATAAAATTTTAAAATAGTTTAAAACACTTTACTTTGCAATTTATACTTTAAAACATTTATTTTAAAAAAAAATACTTCAATAAAAATACATACCATATGAATATTTGACAATAAGATTACTTAATAAAATATACTACTAGATTTACACTTTTAAAACAAATACTAAATCACTCTTGCTATAATATATTAAAAGGAAATACTTACTTTAGAAATTAAATATTAGAAATATTTTTTTTACAAAACTTGCTTTCTACAAAAACAACTTTAATCCATCAAATTAATTTTTAAAGATTTACTTTTTAAAACATGTACTTGGCTATCCAGAGAAAATCCCAACTCCAATCACCTAAATCAATTTCCCCAAATTGATTTCCAATTTATTTTATTTGAAATAAATTTCTTTAATTATTTAATTCACTTCAAAATTCATTAAGTATATACTTAATTATTGTTGTTGTTATTATTATTATTTTCCATTTGATTTAAAACTTTTAACTGAAATATACAAATTCTAGATTTTTCCCAACTTTTCCTTTATTCTTCCAATAATTTAAATCTTAGCTTTTAAATAAATGTTTTGTTCTTTTAAATAATAAAACTAAATTTTAAAATTCATCAACTTCCTGTTTATTCAAATTTTCCCTTTCATCCTCAGGGTTCACTTATTAAAATTTTAAAGTTACTTTATTTTTTTCCAAGTCATTCTTAAATTTATTCTATAATTATTTACTTGCAATTTCACTTCTTTCATTTTCATTCAAAAATCAAATTTATATTTTTGGTAATTCATTATTCTCAATTATATCATCCAAACCATAGCATTCAATACTTCCACTTAATGCATCATAGAATATCAAATAACCAGAGCAAAGAATATTAAATAATTTAAATAAAAGTTGAGGGGTCCAGTTGGATCCCTCCAACCTGTTTTTCCTACATCCACAGATGTTAGCACAATAATATGCCAATTCCAGAATATACCATACTATAGCACATAAATCCGTTCCAACCATCCAAACAATTATTTAAATTTAATCATTTAAATTTAAATTAACTGAGTGAGATTAACTCACCTTCATCGTTTGCAGCCTATTTCCATTCATTTTCATCCTAGCTTGTTTCTCGATTTTAGACCTTGTATGACATTATATAGTTAATTAACACTTGACCAAATTCAACAATTAACTAGCATTTACTTATTTATTTTAAGTTGTAATTTAATTTATAAATTTTAAACTAAAAATTCCTTTGACAAATTATCTTTAGTGACCCAATAATTAAATAGGTTAATTAGCATAGTGTAGGCGTATTATTTTATTTTGAAATTTTACATGCTTATTAGAAAAAACTACATAGGATTAAAACTAATCTTTATACAATCTCCTATATTCCCAAGATCCTGCATATATATATAAAATTTCTATTTTACTGAACAAATAACAATATGGGTGTATTTATATATGTATTTATATATATATATATATATATATATATATTTAAATCTTACTATAATTAAATTAATTTAGCATTTTCTTCTTTCACAAATTTTATAGTTAAAACCAAAAGCAGAAAATACCTAACAGCCTCCCTCTTCGATCGACCACCAGCCCCACTTTGACCCCTCCCAGTAACCCTAGCTTATCATTGCTGCCGAGCCTCCTGTTCAAGCACGCGAATGTCAACTTCGTCGAACTTGCCAAAGTCTCCTCCTCCCGCTTACGTTCGACAGCGAGGCAACGTAGTTGCGATGAAACCAGACCCATCAAATTGCAGAGCTTCCCCCAATCGTGAGCCATCACAAACTCGTACTCGCGTGCTCAAAGTACGAGCTTGCCTCGATCCCTATACTCTCGGTCGCCATTGATTTCCCTCGAGAATCGAATTCGAGAAATGAATTCGAGGAACGTGATTTGAATTTCCCCTTCTTTTTTTTTATAAACGAACTTCGTTCGTTTCTTTCGAACTGCTAGAAGAATGGAGGTAGAAAGATATGAGTAAAGTATACAGGCGATAGGGTAACTTGATTATATTTTTTTCTTCTTCTAAGAATTGGGTTTTGATCTTGTTTCCAGCTGCGTGAACTTTAAGTGGATGAAGGAAGATGCCTTGCGTATTGAAGAAGGAATGAGGAGGCATCGTACAGGCAACTACAGTGATATGAGATGATAGAAAAAAGTGTTGACGTGAAACAAATTTGACAATTTAAACAATGAATTAATTTGATTTAAATTTAAATTTAAATCGACTCGAATTACACAACCTAAAATCTCCACCTGCTATCGTAGCATGCCGCTAGGCGTTTATAATGTTAAACCCATATTCCAGATGCAATGGAAAAGGTTTCGAGCCCTAATTCGGTCGCATGGAGAAGATAGCTTTTTGGATTCAGTCACTATATTAAATTTCCAATATAGATTTAAGCGCGTTTATAAATCGTATGCTCACACAACAACTCCAAACACTACAAAAATTGAAATCCGATAATAATAAAATATTACGGATTTAATGGAACTGATTTCGTCGAATTTCGAGACTGTGCCTCGAAAGGTTGTTTCTTAAATTCAATTTAAACGATTAAATTTCAAAATTTAACAAACCATTTTCAAATTCGATTTCATCACCTCTATCCACTTCAGTATTATCAATATAAAGTTTATAAGCCTTCAAATTATTTTTAACAGGCTTAAAATTCTAGATTGAACAATTTACTCCACTTCTAATTATTAAATTCTATTATTTAAATATCAAATTAATAGAGATATTTGAACTTCAAGTTAAAAATTACTCTATTGAATATCTAAAAATCAATTAAATATTTTGATTTTTAAATGCTTGAAAACTCCGGGTCGTCACATTGTATCAACCAATTCTAGTCATTGTAGTGCTTTAATAGTAATGTATTTTAAGATTGTAAGCACTATACTAAGATCCAAATTTTAAAGCTCGTTACATATTACAAATTTTAAACAATTTCAACACATAAACATCACAATAAGCTATCTTATAATCGCTAGTCCATGTTCTCTCAAATGTACGATCATTATTTTAAAGACTTCTGAAAAAAAGAAAAAGAAAGAGAGAATAATAATAAGAAGAAAACGATTACACAAAATTTCAAAAAGCGTATAATAAACATAAGCAAGAGAATGTGTAGTAGAAATCTCATTCTGTATTTATGAAATAATAGACTTTCTTAAATAGTTGAAACTACCTCAGGAATGAATAAAATTGATCTCACTACATATAATCATGTCAAATCAATCGAAAGTCTCAATGATAGTTCTTTTTACTACTATCAACACTTCTATGTCAAGCGAACCCATTCATTAGACCAATCATTGGTTATTTTTTATAAATAGAAAAAAAGATAATTAATAAACAAATTCAAATTCACAATTGTTGTAGTGTTGTTACTTACGATATTATGATATTGTGCAAATGTAACAACAATTAGTTTTTTATTTACATATTATGTCAAAAACCTATAGTTAATTTCATTGTTTCAAGGATAATATAAAGTCAAATAACTTATTATATTGCAGAATGGTCTAGGATTTAGAAAGTAAAACATGTCGCTAAGAAATGTCAGAAGCATAGACATATGAGAAAATATTGTGATGCGTATGAAAGAAAATATTAATATGATATCAATCTTTAAGTTAATTGTTATTGATAGTGTACATAAATATCTCATGATAGTGACCCAAATATAAATAGCAAGGATGTAGCATAACAGACATATTAATTTATTGATGTTACCATGTATTTGAAGCAATATAGCTCAAACATTTTAAGTAATATTTACACACCAAAAATTAATTATTAATTTTTATAGTAAATTGCGAAAGTTGTTGTGTAAGAGCAAGGAGAGAATAATGAAAATTGTAACGATCCCAGTTTTAAGTCAAATTTAATTTGGTAATTAATATAAAATTTTGAATTAATTTATGAATTAATTTGAAATTTTCCAAAATAAAATGTGTGTTTATATATAGATTAAGAATGGAATTTTGATTTGAAAATTCAAAAAAATGAATATCTTATAAATGAATTGGATTTATTAATTTTATATTTTAAAGGAACTAATATATATATATATATATATAAAGTTGGTTTGTAAAATGAGATTTAAATAAAAGATTTAGAATACTTTTCTTTTATATATAGTTAGTATATATGTGTAAATAAATATAAAGCTTTAATAAGTATATATGTGAAAGGAAATGGATTTATCTAAATTGAAAATATAATAAACGATATTTAAACATTAATTAAACATGCAAAAGATAAGTGTAAAGATTTTTAAATGAATTTAACAAATGTAAACCATAAGAAAACATAATATACGTGTGTATATATATATATATATATATGTATATGTATGTATGTATGTATGTATGTATATTAATTTATAAGAATGTAAGTAATTTATAAAATGGAAGGGTTTAAAACATAATTTATAAATTAACATAAATAAGGATTTAAACATAAATTGAATTGTTTTAAATAAGTGTAACATTTTAAAACATGAAATTAACAAATGTAAGTTAAAGACAAACATGCATAAACAAGTGTAGCCATTTTATCTTATAAATTAACAAGTGGCAAAATAAATTTTTCTTTTAATTTAGAAATTATAGAAAAATATGTACAAGAGTAAAAACCAGGCTTTATACTAGGGCTGTCAATGGGTTTGGTCGGGTTTGGGTCAGGTTAATTCGGGTTCGGGTTGATTTTAAATGGGTCGGGCCAACCTGTTTATTAAACGGGTCATAAAAACTCAACTCGAACCCGTCCCGTTCATAAACGGGTTGACCCGACCCGACCCGTGTAACCCATTATAAACAGGTCGAGTCGGGTCGTACTTGGGTCGGGTCAACCCGTATAAGGTATAATTGGGACGTAAACGGGTCGAAACGGGTCGTTAACTGGTCGGGACGGGTCGTAAACGGGTCGGAACAGGTCGTAAACGGGTTCGGTCAACCCGTATAACCCGTATAAGTATAAACAGGTTGTTAACGGGTCAATTTCGGGTTAGCAAGTCAACCCGAAACCCACCCATTTATAAACGGGTCGAATTCGGGTTGACCCAAAAATGACCCGCCAACTTAAACGAGTCGGGTCAACCTGCTAATTTCCGTGCGGGTTTCGCTTCGTGTTTCGGGTCGTGTAGGAAATTGACAGCCCTAATTATAAGTTCAAAACATCGTCATTCTTTCTTCATTTCTAAATCTTCTTCTTTCACTCATTTTTTCTAAAAGTGATAAACAAAAGAAAATGAAAATCAAATATAGAAAAGAAAAAGGAAAATCAAAACAAAGTTTCAACCTGAAGCAAGTGAAGATCAAAGAAACAAGATCAACTCAACAAAATCAAAACAAAACCAGGAAAGATTCAAATCAAACCTGATCAAGTAAACATAGTAAGATCAGATTCAACCCATAATCAACTGGAAATCAAAGCAAACAAACTGAAAGCATTTCAAATTAAGTAAGCAAATTAAAGTTCAGGGCAAATTTTAAGTTTCCAGGATTAAAAATAAAATTCCAAAATTTCAAAATATAGGCTCTACTTCTCTGTTTCTTCATCCAAGCGAGCAAACTCACTTATATCTGCCTACATCCTTTGATATTGTGATTGATGCTTGAAGTATGTTATGGAAATATTTATTTAATATGCCTATATGTTTGAATATATAGATAATTATAGATGTGCATGTCTGTGTATATCAGTAAGCATGATTCTATTGTTATTAACAGACTTGTTTCAAAAAGATAAATTCTTCTTGCTCCAAACCTTTTCAAGTTATGATCCTAAAAAGAAAAATGTTTGTAAGTAGGTAAATTTATTTTTAAAAATAGTTTCATATGAAAATATATGGTAGATACTTCGAAATTTTGAAATTACAGAGAGAATCATTTAAAATCAGAAAAATCGAGTATCTTAATTTCCATTTTTGATTATACAACTAGATTCGTATTTCAAAATCATGATTTTTGATAATTATTTCAGAGTTTTTAAGTTTATAATTGGTGAGAAAATTCAAGTTGAACGGAATTGTAAAAATTGTCAATTCCCGACAATCAATGAGAAATCGAGCTTCAGACTTGATGTCAGAGGAAGTTCAGTGATGGAGTTCACCGAAAAAATGATCACTGATTTTTTAGATGATCGTGGAAGTTGATTGACGAGGTTGTAGGGTTTAAGGGCATATTTTTGTCGGTGACGTTCTCGAGTTGATTTCACTATCGATGGATGATCGGAGGTGACCGGTCCAAGGGGAATCGAGGCTGGATGTCGGGGCGAAGCTCTGGTGTGGTTCGCGTGGCCTCTGGCAATCTTGGTTGGCGAAACGAGGTGGTTTTTGGTAACTAGGTTCGTTCCAGGTTAGGTGAGATCGAACTAGATTTCGATTTCGAGTTCGATTCAAAGATTGGGTGGTCGAGATTGATGGAGGAAGCCAGCGACAACTTGTTGGCAATGGCGATGGCGATCGAAGTGGCTCCAACGCCTCGTGCACGTGCATGTGCATGTGCATCTAGGTGTCAAGTTTAAGAAGATGAAGTTTGCCTCGAAGTTGATTTCGAGAGAATGTAGCATTAGCTCGAGAATGGGCACAGGTTTTACTCGCGTATATTTTCCAGGGTTTTAAAAGTTTAAAATTTAAATCAAAAAAAAATTGGTACGAGGGTTTACTCGGGGAAGTCTCGGGGAAATTGGGATGCGACTCGGGTTGGAACCTGGGGTTGTCTCGGGTCTGAGTTTTTAGTATTTTAACAAATAAGTTTTGAGATTTAAATAAAATAATTTTTAAAATTATATTCTAAAAACAAATTTCTTTTATATAATAAAAGTTTGTTTAAATTTTGATCAATGAAAGTTGTATAGTTTATTTAACTTAAAATAAATTAAGTTTTTTTAAGTTTATTTTGAAAATAAAATTTAATAGTTTAAATTAAGAAACTAATTTTAGAGATTAATGGTTTATCTTAAATGATGCTTTTGATTTATAATTAACTTAAAGATATTAAGTTAGTTTATATGTTGATGATAATTTATTTTAAAGGTTATTTAAATAAGATTTTAAAGATAAAACGGTTCATCTTGAATAATGATTTTGATTATAAACTAACTTAAAAGGGTTTAAGTTAAATTGTATGATTTGTTAATTTGTTTCAAAGGTTATTTAAAATATGATTTAAATAATGATTACGAAATTAATTAAGATAAATAGGTTATCTTAAGATTAAAGGATCATTAATTTGAAACTTAATGATAATAACTTAATTAAAGGTTAATTAAGTATTAATCAAGGATTAATTATTAAAAGTCAATTAATTAATGATGAGTAATTAAAGGATGATTACTTAATGAAATCAATTAAGTATAATTACTTGATGTAATTAATAAAATATTATTACTTAATTAAAGATAATTACTTTGCGTAATTACATTAAAGGATAATTAATTAATTAAGTTTAACTAGTGATAAGTAATTAAAGGGTAATTAATTACTTAAAGATAATTACTTAATGAAAGTGATTAAGGACAATTAATTAATGATTAAAGGTTATCTAATCAAGTGATAAAATAATAATAAATTAAAGGATAATTAAATAATTAAAGGTTAATTATCTAATGATTAAAGGTTGATTGATTTATAAATTGAGATTGATTAATTAATAATTAAAGGTTGATTAATAAATGATTAAAGGATAATTAATTAAAATGGTTTGTAATTAATTAATGTTAATTAAGCAGGATTAGTAATTTATTCATAAGTAATTAATCTGATTTAAATTAATCAGATGATTAATTGATCTTACTTATGAATGTTTGGATTGTATTGAATGTTTGAATTGTTTGATATCCCTGATGTGTGAAGTTCTATGATGTGAATTATCTTGAATTGAGCCATGAACTGTAATTTATTTATTTGTGATGAATTTATATATTTATCTGTGAATCTGTGAATGAAGATAAGCGTTATAGGATTATATCGCTTATCAATATTGTTGTGCTTGAATTGATTATGGTTGTGATACGTTATTATTGTGTGTAAAATCCCTGGACTACACCACACACACAAATATGGATTTCATGAGAAATTGGTTAAGTCATGGATATTTTAAATTTAATTTTGTTTAAAAGTTGAATTTTGAATTCAATTATCTTGGAAATGAAATTGAGTTGAATATGTAAAGCTTTTGCAAAGGAAGTTTTGAAATTGGAATTTTGTTTGAATATAATATATTTTGTTAAGTTTTGAAATTTATTTTGGAACCTATGGTTTAAAAGGGTTATACAAGTTATACATATATGGATTTTAAACCATTTTGAAGTATGTTGAATAAATTATTTTGGGAATTTAAATTTAAGTTCAAATAGAGCTTGCCGGATACGGTAGTTCACTAATTTTCTAATGTATACTTTGAAAAGCTATAACTTGAGTAAATATGATCGGATTTTCTCAAAATGAAAAGCATTTGTTTTCAAATGATAATAGTTAGTTTTGAAAGCTATGAATGAATCTTTGTTAAAGATTGGTGAACTTTGTTTTCAATTGAAGGGGATTTTAAAAGGGTGAATATTTTGTTTAAAAAGATTAAAAGTGGAAATTTGTTAAACCATCCAAAAGGAATGGTTTTGGGCTCAAAGTTGTGACTTAACTAAGATCCCAATATATCCATATGGTTTTAAAATTAAGCACTCATTATTCGGTTTAGCCGGGAGAGGACTTTATGTCATATAACCCATTACAAAATAATGGTATGACGAATTGGATATCATTTGAAGAAGGTGGTGAAGACCGGGTATTTTCGTAAGCGAAAGGATCACTTATCGAATGTCTCTGCACCGAATGGCCCCGGTATAGAGATTTGATCACCCTATGTGATGGGGAGTCCAGACATGATTACAGATTATCCGAATTTGTAAGGGCTTCTTTGTAAAGTGCCTTCGGTTCCGTTCGAACCCTGAACGGATTTGTATGGATGTATGTCTGACATTACACTTTGAGATGTAAAGCTGGTTTCTATCAAATACAGTTCTGTTTGGTGGCGGAGAATTTATTCTCTTAGCTTAACACCCTTCTCTGAGATGTACGAGCTCAAAAGTTATGTAGTTGATGGTTACTAGAGATATATTCCCAATTTGGTAATGTGGCATACTAAGTGTTGCTGATCATTTGTTGATCAAAGCATGGATTTTGTGAAAAGCGTGGGTTTGTGGACGAGACCTCGTCGAACCTTACAATCTGAAAACGGTCAAAACAAGAAGAATGCGATAAGGTTATGAAGGCCGTGCCCTTTAGGATATGTCTATTTCCTTCTGGAAAAAAGTGATATCATGGTATGGAGCCCAGATATTTAACCTATGTGGTTGTTGGAATTTGTTGGTGTAGAGGTACCCTGAATAAAGGTCGGTGATGACCGCGGGGTGGCATACTCGTGACAATTAGTTATCTAGTTATAGAGGTAACCCGGCCTTGTGTTGGCAGAGATCCGGTTAGGTTCTCGAGGTATTCCCTCCAGAGGCGTATCCATGTGGTGTAGGAAGTTCCTTAGCCTAACCATTTGTTGTAAATCCGATCATCCAATATGCGCCCTGTATGGTTTTAGTTGTAGAACCTGTCATCTAATATGGTAGCTATAGTAGGCATACTATAATGATACGTATGTTGGCAAAGATTAATATTATACTTGCAAATGTTTTCTGCACTATGCACTAATAATAATATCAGAAGGAATTTGCGTATCAAGCATGTTTGACTATCATAAGGAGAAATCTCCTCCAATTGTGCAGTTGCATTGTGTGTGTGCTGGGAGGCCTTATGGTAGTTTCATTTTCCAAAAAGCATTGTGGATTTCTTTTTACTTCTTTGTTGTTTTTTTTGTTTTCAAATAAAATTGTTTTTGTTTGCTCACACCAATCCCACGACTGACTTAGAGTTTATTGTTCCCTTTCTAAACTCTGGGTGCCCACAATTTTCCACACGGGCAGCCTAGAGTCAAATTTTCAAATAGTCAGATGGTAGGTGTAGCTTTTGGCAATCTTCAAAGTCTTTGGATTTTAGCAATCGCATTGCGGACCGGATTTGCTTAAGTTCGGCATGATAGGATTTTGAGCTCTTGGATTGGGCTTTTGCTTTGGAGCTTTGGAGATGGGATGAAATCTATGGAGTTGTTTTGATAGTCCAAGCAAGTTGAAGTTATGTTTCCGCTGTTGTGTTCCGCTGTGGCATATGTATATTTGCTCTGATGTAGGGTAAATTATTGTAGAGATGTTGTATTCATGGAGTTGTATCAATGATGCATTGTTTATCTTCCGCTGTGTTGTTGTACTTAATGTGTTATAAGCTCCGGCGAACCAGACTCAACGTTTGAATCTACGGCATTCAAATATAGGTGATGTATTGGGGTGTCGATTTTCGAAGGTCGAGTCAGGGTCGTTACAAGTGGTATCAGAGCTGAAGGTTGAATAAGAACTTTAGCTCAGGAGTATAACACCGTAGGTGACTCATTAGAGATAGGGTTATATATGCCTTAAAATGAGTATCCCTAAGATATCCGTCAATATGCCTCAGTCAATTCTCTTACTATCCACTGACAGTGAGTATGAGTGCAATAAGTTCGAGATAGGCGACAGGAGAGTACCACTACAAATGGCCAATACCCTGTAACAACAAGGAAACAAACTTTTCCCATCGATTTCTTTGATCATCATCTGATATCAATTCCTTGATGGCTTGCTGGCAGCTACAAGAAGAAGCTTTGGTGTGATGGTGGCCCTATAAATCTTTGTTTACATTGTAGGAAAAGTTCCTATTTGGTATTCTCTTCATCAGTTTCCTGTCAGCTTTTCATTTTTAACTTTAATAAATTTGAAATTTAAATTGAAATAAATTGATTAACAAAATATGAAGCCAAATTGGATTGAATCCATTTGTCTATTCTTTTGGGTCTCGAATCGTTCTACGAATGGTTAGTTATCCCTTCGGACAAACAAATGCCCCTGCATATTTTGTAGACCGGATGACCCAAGTACTTCGTGAAATATTGAATAAGTTCGTAATCCAAATATAGAATAAATATTCAGTTTGATCTTGAAAACTATTTTACTGTGTGTTCATTTGTTCTTTGTTGATTCCCTGTCTAGCAAATACCGGGGATGAAATTTTCTTAAAGGGGGAATCTGTAACGATCTTGGTTTTAAGTCAAATTTAATTTGGTAATTAATATAAAATTTTGAATTAATTTGTGAACTAATTTGTGAACTAATTTGAAATTTTCCACAATAAAATGTGTGTTTATATATAATAGAATTTTGAATTGAAAATTTAAAAAAAATGAATATCTTATAAATAAATTAGATTTATTAATTTTATATTTCAAAGGAACTAATATATATATATATATCAACAGTTGGTTTGTAAAATGAGATTTAAATAAAAGATTTAGAATACTTTTTTTATATATAGTTAGTATATATTTATAAATAAATATAAAGCTTTAATAAGTATATATGTAAAAGGAAATGGATTTATCTGAATTGAAAATATAATAAACCATATTTAAATATTCATTTAACATACAAAAGATAAGTGTAAAGATTTTTAAACGAGTTTAACAAATGTAAACCATAAGAAAACATAATATACATACATATATGTGTATGTGTGTGTGTGTATGTATATATTAATTTATAAGAACATAAGTAATTTATAAAACGAAAGGGTTTAAAACATAATTTATAAATTAACATAAATAAGGGTTTAAACATAAATTGGATTGTTTTAAACAAGTGTAGCATTTTAAAACATGAAATTAACAAATGTAAGTTAAAGACAAACATGCATAAACAAGTGTAGCCATTTTATCTTATAAATTAACAAGTGGCAAAATAAAATTTTCTTTTAATTTAGAAATTATAGAAAAAATATGTACAAGAGTAAAAACCAGGCTTTATATAGTTCAAACCATCTTCATTCTTTCTTCATTTCTAAATCTTCTTCTTTCACTCATTTTTTCTAAAACTGAAAACCAAAAGAAAAATAAAATCAAACAGAGAAAACAAAAAGAAAAATCAAAACAAAGTTTCAAACTAAAGCAAGTGAAGATCAAAGAAACAAGATCAACTTAATAAAATCAAAACAAAACCAAGAAAGATTTAAATCAAACCTGATTAAGCAAACATAATAAGATCAGACTCAACCCATAATCAACTGGAAATCAAAGCAATCAAACTAAAAGCATTTCAAATTAAGTAAGCAGATCAAAGTTCAGGGTCAATTTTAAGTTTCCAATTAAAATCAAATTCCAGAATTTCAAAATACAGGCTCTACTTCTCTATTTCTTCATCTAGGTGAGCAAACTCACTTATATCTGCATATATCATTTAATGTTATGATTGATGCTTGAAGTATATTATGGAAATGTTTGTTTAATATGCATGTATGTTTGAATATATGGATAATTATGGATGTGCATGTCTGTGTATATCAGTAAGCATGCTTCTGTTGTTATTAAAAGACTTCAACAGGTTTCAAAAAAAAAATTCTTCTTGCTCCAAAACTTTTCAAGTTATGATCCTAAAAGGAAAAATGTTTGTAAGAAGGTAAATTCATTTTTAAAAAAAGTTTCGTATGAAAATATTTGGTAAATACTTCGAACTTTTGAAATCAGAGAGAGAATCATTTAAAATCAGAAAAATCAAGTCCATTTTTGATTATACAACTAGATTCGTATTTCAAAATCATGATTTTTGATAATCATTTCATAATTTTTAAGTTTATAATTGGCGAGAAAATTCGAGTTGAATGGAATTTTAAAATTGTCAATTCCCGACGATCAATGAGAAATCGAGCTTCGGGCTTGATATTAAAGGAAGTTTAGGTGATGAAGTTTACCGGAAAAATGATCACTGATTTTTTAAATGATCCTGGAAGTTGATCGATGAGGTTGTAGGGTTTAAGGGCATATTTTTGTCAGTGATGTTCTCGAGTTGATTTCACTATCGATGGATGATCGAGGGTGACCGGTCTAAGGGGGACCGAGGCTGGAAGTCGAGGCGAAGCTCTGGTGTGGTTCGCGTGGCCTCCGGCAATCTTGGTTGGCGAAACGAGGTGGTTTTTGGTAACTAGGTTCGTTCCAGGTTGGGTGAGCTCGAACTTGATTTTGATTTCGAGTTCGATTCAAAGATTAGGTGGTCGGGACCGATGGAGGAAGCCGGTGACGACTTGTTGGCAAAGGCGATGGCGATCGGAGTGGCTCCAGCGCCTCGTGCACATGCACATGTGCATTTGGGTGTTAAGTTTGAGAAGATGAAATTTGCCTTGAAGTTGATTTCGAGAGAATGTAGCATTGGCTCGAGAATGGGTACGGGTTTTACTCGCATATGTTTTCTAGGTTTTTAAAAGTTTAAAATTTAAATTAGAAAAAAATTGGTACAGGGGTTTAATCGGGGAAGTCTTGGGGAAATTGGGATGTGACTCGGGTTGGAACCTGGGGTTGTCTCGGGTCTAAGTTTTTAGTATTTAAACAAATCAATTTTGAAATTTAAATAAAATAAATTTTAATTATATTCTTAAAACAAATTTCTTTTATATAATAAAAGTTTATTTAAATTTTGGATCAATGCAAGTTGTATAGTTTATTTAACTTAAAATAAATTAAGTTTTTTTTTAAATTTATTTTGAAAATAAAATTTAATAGTTTAAAATAAGAAACTAATTTAAGAGATAAATGGTTTATCTTAAATGATGTTTTTGATTTATAATTAACTTAAAGATATTAAGTTAATTTATATGTTGATGGTAATTTATTTTCAAGGTTATTTAAGTAAGATTTTAAAGATAAAACGGTTCATCTTGACTAATGATTTTGATTATAAATTACCTTAAAAGGGTTTAAGTTAAATTGTATGATTTTATTAATTTGTTTCAACAGTTATTTAAAATAAGATTTCAATAATGATTATGAAATTAATAAAGATAAATAGGTTATCTTAAGATTAAAGGATCATTAATTTGAAATTTAATGATAATTTCTCAATTGAAGGTTAATTAAGTATTAATCAAGGATTATATAATTAAAAGTTAATTGATTAATGATGAGTGATTAAAGGATGATTACTTAATGAAATCAATTAAGTATAATTACTTGATGTAATTAATAAAAGATTATTACTTAATTAAAGATAATTACTTTATGTAATTACATTAAAGGATAATTAATTAATTAATTAAGTTTAATCAATGATAAGTAATTAAGGGTAATTAATTAATTATAATGAAAGTAATTAAGGTTAATTAATTAATGATTAATTGTTATTTAATCAAGTGATTAAAGAATAATAAATTAAAGGATGATTAAATAATTAAAGGTTAATTATTTAATGATTAAAGGTTGATTGAATTATAAATTGTGATTGATTAATTAATAATTAAAGGTTAATCAATATATTATTAAAGGTTGATTAATAAATGATTAAAGGATAATTGATTAAAATGGTTTGTAATTAATCAATGTTAATTAACCAGAATTAGTAATTCATTCACAAGTAATTAATCTGATTTAAATTAATCAGATTATTAATTGATCTTACTTATGAAAATTTGGATTGTATTGAATTGTTTGATATCCTTTTGTGTGAAGTTCTGTGATGTGAATTGTCTTAAATTGAGCTGTGAACTGTAATTTATTTATCTGTAATGAATTTACATATATATCTATGAATATGTGAATGAAGATAAGCATTATTGGATTATACCGCTTATCAATATTGTTGTGCTTGAATTGATTATGGTTGTGATGTGTTATTATTGTGTGTAAAACCCTTGGATTACACCACACACATACAAATATGGATATCACGAGGAATTGGTTAAGTCACAGATATTTTAAATTTAATTTTGTTTAAAAGTTGAATTTTGAATCCAATTCGTTTGGAAATGAAATTGAGTTAAATATGTAAAGCTTTTGCAAAGGAAGTTTTGAAATTGAAATTTAGTTTGAATATAATACATTTTGTTAAGTTTTGAAATTTATTTTGGAACCTATGGCTTGAAAGGGTTATACTAGTTATATCTATATGGATTTTAAACCATTTTGAAATATATTGAATAAATTATTTTGGGAATTAAATTTAAGTTTAAATAGAGCTTGTCGGATACGGCAGTTCACTAATTTTCTAATGTATACTTTAAAAAGCTATAACTTGAGTAAGTATAATTGGATTTTTTTTTTGAAATAAAAAGCATTTGTTTCCAAATGATAATGGCTTTCGTATAATGAAAGGATTTCCAGTTTTTGTTGAAAGGATTTCAAGTTATTGGTGAATCAAATTGGAAATAGTTTTGAAAGCTATGAATGAATCATTGTTAAAGATTGGTGACTTTGTCTTCAAGATGAAGGGGACTTTAAAAGGGTGAATCTTTTGTTTAAAAAGATTAAAAGTGGAAATTCATTAAACCATTCAAAAGGAAAGGTTTTGGGCTTTGTTAGTGTTGGAATTTGTTGGTGTAGAGGTACCTCGGATAAAGGTCGGTGACGACCGGGGGGTGGCATACTCGTGACAATTAGTTACATAATTACAGAGGCAACCCGGCCTTGTGTTGGCAGAGGTCAGGTTAGGTTCTCGAGGCGTCCCTCCAAAGGCGTACAATGTGGTGTAGGAAGTTCCTTAGCCTGACAATTTGTTGGAAATCCAATCATCCAATACGCACCCTGTACGGTTTTAGTTGTAGAACCTGCCATCTAATATGGTAGCTATAGTAGGCATACTATAATGGTATATATGCTAGCTAAGATTAATATTATACTTGCAAATGTTTTCTGCACTATGCATTAATAATAATATCAAAAGTATTTTGCGTATCAAGCATGTTTGACTATCATAAGAAGAAATCTCCTCCAATTTTGCGCTTGCATTGTGTGTGCGCGGAGAGGCTTATGGTAGTTTCATTTTCCAAAAAGCGTTGCGGATTTCTTTTTACTTCTTTGTTGTTTGTTTTTTTTGTTTTCAAATAAAACTGTTTTTGTTTGCTCACGCCAGTCCCATGACTGACCTGTAGTTTATTGTTCCCTTTCTAAACTCTGGGTTCCTATAATTTTCCACACGGGCAGCCTAGAGTCAGATTTTCAGATAGTCAGATAGTTGGTGTAGCTTTTGGCAATCTTCAAAGTCTTTGGCATTTGGCAATCGCGTTGCGGACCGGATTTGCTTAAGTTCAGCATGATAGGATTTTGTGCTTTTGGATTGGGCTTTTTCTTTGAAGCTTTGGAGATGGGATGAAATCTATGGAGCTGTTTTGATAGTCCAAGCAAGTTGAAGTTATGTCTCCGCTATTTTGTTCCGCTGTGGCATATGTATATTTGCTCTAATGTTGGATAATTGTTGTGGAGATGTTGTATTCATGGAGTTGTATCAATGATATATTGTTTTTCTTCCACTGTTTTGTTGTACTTAATGTGTTATAAGCTCCGACGAATCAGACTCAACGTTTGAATCTACAGCATGCAAATACGGGTGATGTATTTGGGTGTCGATTTTCGAAGGTCGAGTTAGGGTCGTTACAAAAATAAACAGAAAAAAGCATAAAGTACCAGGTTAATGAAAAAAATATCTCAATGGGTGTAACGACCCGTATTTTACGTGTCGATAAATCGTATAATAGTTGCATTAAGTCGTGTTAAAGTTAAGTCGTGTGGAACTTAAGTCGTGACCGACTTAGAGGATGGAGCAACTTAGGATAGGTGGCCGACTCATGGGGTCAACGGTTTATAGGTTGGCCGACTTATAGGAGTGAGTGGTAGTTGCCGACTTATGGTTGTTAGCGAGTTAAGAGAGGCAGTGGCTTAAGGTTTGGACCGAGTCAAGGTAGTGAGCGACTCATAGGATAACCGACTCATAGAGGTGACCGACTCATGTATTGGACCGACTCATAGGATGGAACGACTTAAGGAAAATGAGTTAGGTCGTTGAGTCGTATAGTGTTGTTGAGTCGCCGAGTCGCTGAGTCGTGTGTTGTATAGTGTTGTTGAGTCGATGAGTCGTTAGGTCGGCCTGTGTTTTAGGACGTGTATGCTATGAGTCGTACACGAGTTAAGTTGTTGGGTCGGCTAGGTGATGATTCGTAGGGGTTGTTGATTCGTTAGGCCGCGTTAGTTAGGTCGTGAGTCGGCATGTGTTCTGAGTGGTTAGGTCGGAGGCTTTTGAGTCGTATGCAGTTGGGTCGGCTTAGTGTGATCCTGTGTCTCCGATGAGTCGTAAGTCGTAGCCCGCGTGCGTGTTAGGTCGTTGGAGTTTTGGGTCGTGGGTCTTAGGTCGGGGGCGACTCAAGGATGGGTCGGCGACGACTTATGGGTGGACGACTCAGGGGGGGATTCAGCCTATAAATAGAGGGGTTTGGCTCACTTTTTGGCACTGGTTTTTGAAGCGACGAAGTGCTACCATTTTGCGAGCTCGACTACAACATTTCTTCATCTTCTTTTCTCCACTCTAATCTAGTTCTAACATCCATTCAAGATCGAAGATCCAAGAGCCAAAGTTGGAGATCTTCATCCAACGAAGCTAGATTCCATCGTTTCAAGCGAGATTTCGACGAATCAAGCTTGAATCCTTGCTGTCCAGATCTGAAGTGATTAGTTTTTGAAGTGTTTGGGTGATTCGGTGAGTGGTGGTTATCTCTCACGCGGACCCAAAGGAGTATATTGGTTTGGTGGTTTGTTGGAGTGTTGTAGATAGTGATTTTATGCATTTTTTTTCCTTAGATCCAAGTGTAGATCCACTACTCATGAAGATGTTTACTTATACAAGTTCATTTATCAAGTTGAAGAGACAAAACCCATGATTTATATTTGTTAGATCTATGCTAAAAACCCATGATTCATGTATGTTAGATCTATGCTCATTTATTTACAAAATTGCCATTATCATTGTAATAGTTTATTTAGATCTTGTTTGAATGATTGATTGCTTGGATTAATGTTTGATTTGATTGATTAGTTGATATATAGCTTGATTTGATCAAAGTTGGTTGATGATGATTCAAAAGCTAAGTGGAAAGGCTCTTGAATAAGGAAAGCTGCTTGTGGCATATGAAGCGGATGTTGAAGCTCATATGTATGGATTAGATGATGTTGAGATGGGACTTTGCCATGATGCGATAAAGCGAAGCATGATGTGAGATAGCCTTGGTTTAATCCAGACGGGATCATCCCAAGCATGTTGATAACTCGATGATGCGATGCGAGTTGGTTGATAATGGTTAGCTTGAGAGGCGCTTGAGCTAGTATGGAAATAGTCGTCGAGGAGGATGACTAGGAGGCTGAGATCTCATCGTTGTTGAAGGTTCTAGCATGCTCAAAGCAAGAGTACGTTGGAACGGGCTGCGACGACGTTCCAAGCACGGGCTGCGACGACGTGCTAGTACTCTGGGTAGTTGCGAAAATTCCTAGGCACGGGCTGCGACGACGTGCGGAGTTATGTCTAGAACCGGGGTTACCATTAGCCCTTGACAGGTGGTCATTCAACTAACGGTGAAATCAAGGCAATGATAACAGTGATAGCCAAAGTCATGGATGTTTGGACGTTTGGTTATATCATCATTCGGTCTCAAGAGCGGTGTTTTCCGGGTGCTTATCTGATCTTGGTTTAGGCCTTGGGGGTTTGTATTTGGAAAACATCGACCTTGACCCGAATGATTATTGCTTTACTTTAATTGTCTGCCATGTTATGCTTGCTTCTCCTTAGTGTGTGTCTGGGGGCTATCACTGTAGAAAGAGGCGGAGTGGGATGGTTTGGTTCCTATTCCTTTTATCCCTTATGCTCTTTTGGTATGTTTGATAGTTGATTTACTGCTCACTAAGACTTTGTCTGACTCAAGGTTTTATGTCTCCTCTTATTATCTTGGGCTGTTCATCCATGTTGGGATGGGGGACTAGGTAGCAGGTGACATGTGCTGTTCTTGGAGATCTACGTTGATGATGACGAAGACGAGCAGGAGGCTTTTGCATATTATTTCATATTATGTACTGGGTGTTCCGCTGTATATACTTTGAGTGCTTTGTAGTGAGGTTTTGATGTATTGACTGTTCTGATGATTGTATCAAACTTCTAAGATGCTTATTTGATGATATTCTGTTATGAAGCTTCACTATACATATATTTCTCTATTGTATTTTATCCATGCGCTGTGAGTTATGCGATAGATTCTGCGATGTTTATTCTACCCTTGACGGTCACCCATGGCTGCCTGGCACGCCTTTCAGCGCATTATTTCCTTGTTTTGGTGCGGGAGTCATGGGCGGTCGTCACATTTGGTATCAGAGCTTTGGTTAATCGATTTTAGCCAACGCTCGCTGACGTAACTACGTATGAGAGATGTAATTGTATTTTGATGAATGATTACTATATATAATATAGTAGTTTAGAAGGATTTGAACTCCTTATGCAGTTGTTTCTCAAGGTGTTCTAAGTTATTCCTTTTTGTAGATATTAAGGATGAGTCTAAGGGGGAGACCAGCTGCTAGGGAAGGCCGTGCTGCTAGGGAAGCTGTTGATTATGCTCCTATGTTTGAGGCCATGATGACTTCGATCATGAGAAGGATACCAGCCTCGGGGCCATCAGTAGATGTTGGAGTTCAAGTTCAAGCTCCAAGACCAGTGGATTTTGCTAAGCTTTGCAAGGACTATACTTCTCTTGGAGGAAAGGTTTTCTTGGGAACGGAATCAACCATTGAAGTGCAAAGATGGATTGATGCTTGTAGAAGGATCTTTGGTGACTTGGGAGTTGAGGATGCAACTAAGAGGAAGCTTGCATCAAGGCAACTTCAAGGGAGAGCTTCGGATTGGTGGAATTCTATCACCATTGATACTCCGGAGGAGGAGATTACTTGGGAGCAATTCCAAGCTAGATTTGAAGCTAAGTTCATCTCTACGGCTCAGAAATCTGTCTTGTTTAAAAAGTTTGTGGAGCTCAAGCAAGGTGGAAGACCCGTTCTTGAGTATGTTTCTGAGTTTGAAGCTTTGTCCAAGTATGCCAGATCGTATATTGATTCTCCCTATCAGAAGAATGAGAAGTTTGTGATCGGTTTGGATGCTTATCTTGGAAGACAGTTGGTGGATCATCTGGACGATCCGTTTGAGAAGCTTGTGGAGAAAGCTCTCAGGCATGAGAGTTTGTTTCCTAGGGAGAGTTCTGTTGTTGCTGTAACCAAGGAAGGGTTTAAGCCACAGAAGGGTGGAAACAAGAAGAGGAAGCAACAGCAACAGAAGGGTAAGGATGGCCAGAAGAAGCCGAGGGGCGAAATGACTTGCTATAATTGCCAGCAGAAGGGCCATCTCTCCAAGGATTGTAGGAATCCAAAGGCGCCGGCGAAATGCCACAACTGTGACAAGCCAGGACATTTCAGGAAAGATTGTCCAGAACCGAGGAAGGACAGGCAGATTGTGCAAGCTTATGCTTTGGGTGCTGTGCCGTCGTTTTCAAAAGCTCTTACTGCTGAAGAGAAAGGGAAGAGTGTGGTGGTTCAAGGTACTCTTTCCATTTGTGGTGTTCCAGTTAGAGTGTTGTTTGATACTGGAGCGTCGCATTCTTTTGTCTGTGATGATCTTGTAGGCCGGTTAGGTTTGGAACCGGATATTGTTGATAGGCCATTGGTTGTGACTAATCCAGTTGGGGGTTCGTCATGTTTGTGTATGATATGCCGTGGTCTAGTTGTGTCGAGTCATGATTGCTCTTTTGTTTTTGATTGTTTTGTTCTGAACTTTGCGGGGTTCGGAATTATTTTGGGTATGGACTGGCTTAGGAAGTATGCGGCAAGGATTGATTGTGAGAGGCTGGAGGTGACAGTCGGGAATGTGGAAGGGCGAAAGGTTGTGATACGATGTAAGCATGAGGAAGGCGTCTTCATGAGCTTCATGTATTCGCTGGTTGTTCCACGGGATGGACTGTCATCGGTGCCTATTGTGAATGGATTTGAGGATGTCTTTGACGAAGTCAAAGGATTACCGCCGAATAGGGAGATCGAGTTTCGTATCGATCTAGTTGAGGGAGCCAGACCTGTTGTGATGCCTCTTAGGCGGATGGCGCCTAGGGAGCAACAAGAGTTGAAGGTGCAAGTTGATGACCTTTTGCAGAAAGGATTCATTCGGCGTAGTGTGTCCGAATGGGGTGCACCAGTTTTGTTCGCAACCAAAGCGGATGGATCGTTGAGGTTGTGTGTGGATTATCGTGAGCTGAATAAAGTGACTAAGAAGAACAAGTATCCATTGCCGAGAATAGATGACTTGTTTGATCAGCTTCACGATGCTAAGGTGTTTTCTCAGATGGACTTGGCAACGGGATTTCACCAGTTGAGAGTGGCAAAGGATAGTGTGCCGAAGACTGCTTTTAGGACACCATCCGGTTTTTATGAGTGGCTGGTAATGCCGTTTGGATTGACTAACGCACCAGCATATTTTGCGGATCTTATGAATAGAGTGTTCAGAGATCAGTTGAATAAGTTCGTGCTTGTGTTCGTGGATGATATTCTGATTTATTCCAGAACTGAGGAAGAGCACAAGACGCACTTGCGTATTGTTTTGGAAATCTTACGGAAACATCAGCTGAAGGCTAAGTTTTCGAAGTGTCACTTCTGGAAGAGTGAAGTGAGATTCTTAGGCCATGTTATCTCTGGAAATGGAATAGCGGTTGATCCCGCTAAGGTGGCAGCGATCCAGGATTGGGTTAGACCTAAGAATGCATCTGATGTGAGAAGTTTTCTTGGATTAGCTGGATATTATCGACGGTTTATCAAAGACTTTTCCAAGATAGCTGCACCATTAACAGGATTGACGAAAAAGAACCAAGTGTTCAGATGGGATGATAAGTGTGAGCAAGCTTTCGTAATCCTGAAAGAGCGACTGACGAGTACTCCTGTTTTGACTATTCCAAGTGGGAATGATGAGATGGTGGTTTACACCGATGCATGTGGTACTGGACTTGGAGCAGTACTAATGCAGAAGAATAAAGTTGTTGCATATGCAAGTCGACAACTGAAGCCGCATGAAAGGAATTACCCGACTCATGATTTGGAGTTAGCGGCAATTGTTTTTGCTTTGAAGATGTGGAGACATTATCTATTAGGAGTTAGATTCAAGTTGTTTACAGATCATAAGTCGTTGAAGTATCTGTTCTCTCAAAAGGATTTGAATCTTCGACAGCAACGGTGGCTAGAGTTCTTGGCATCGTATGATTTTGGTATAGCCTATACTCCGGGAAAAGGTAACGCAGTGGCTGATGCGTTAAGTCGAAGACATGTCGGATTGGGAGCCATGTTTTCGGAATGGAAGAGTCTCGAGTATTTGGCTGGATTTTATTTCAGGCCCAGATGTGAATTGGAACCTGAGATGTTGGCAAACTTATCAATAAGGCCTACTCATGTGGAAAGGATTGGCGAGAGTCAAAAGCGAGACGATAAGCTTGTCAAGATTATCCGTGATTTGGAATCTGGATTGGACCCAGAGAAGGATAAGGGATTCGAAGTCGATCGAGAGAGTTGGCTTCGGAAGCAAGGACGATTGGTTGTTCCCGACATAGATGAATTGAGAGATGAAGTTCTGAAGGAAAGTCATCACTCGAAGTTGACAATTCATCCAGGTGGAAATAAGATGTATCGGGATATGAAGAGAACTTATTACTGGGAAGGTATGAAGTGTAGGATCGATTTCACCCTAGAGGGGTGGGTGAATAGGGTGATAGTGTAAATTATAAAAATTAATCGCGGAAGCTTATAAATTAATTTCAATTCAGATCACAGAATAGCAGCACAGATATCGCAGAATATAAATAACAGAACAACACAGAATTTACCCAGCTTCGGCAAAACCCTGCCTACGTGCTGCCCCTAAGGTTTCTACTAGAAATTAGATAGTCCCTCGCTTACACACGTAAACTCGCTATACCCGCTATTGACTAATCTAACTCTACGCTCAAAACCTTGCCACAACTCAACCACCGAGTTGCGAATTCTCAAACTACACACCGTAGTTTGTACCCTAGTCACACGACTAGAAAATTAAACGGTTTAAAAGAAAATACAAGTTAAAAACAAATTAAAACAAAATAACCCTAATTTAAAAACAAGTAAGCCCAAATTAGAATCGGCCCAAAAATTAAAAGTTTGCGTCCCCTTTCTCCTTTTTATTTTATCGGCCTGGTTCCCCTTTTTTTTGCTTGAGAATAATGTCGGTCGTTGTTTTCTTCTTTCTGAGATTAGGGCTTGTAAAATTGGGGCTTTCGTTCTCTCTGCTCTGGAAATTAGGGCTTGTAAAATTGTCGGCTTTAATTCGATCGATCCAGTGATGTTTTGCGTGTCGCCTTGATCGATTGATTCTTCGTTGCTTATGCGGCTGCTTCGATGTTGATGGAGTTCGACTTCGATTCGGTATGTGATTTTTGTTTATGCTATACTGTTATGCTTGATTGAACTCCCATTCATTGTCGATGATGATTCGTGGTTTATATAGGGTTTGTAACCCTAGATTTGCGTCGTATATTCTCTATTTGAATTTGTCATATTATTCACCTCGGCCGTTCGATTAATTTCTGATGTTTGATGATTTATTCTGACTATTTCATGTTACTTGAATAACACGGCTTTAAACTGTGACTTGTTCAATTTGCTTGACCAATACGCCGTTAATCTTCACTTGGTTCGATTTGCTGATTGACTAGGCTTCGGCTTGATGCTGAATAATGTTTGACTTCGACTTGTTTTTGACTTGTTCCAACTTATCCACGGCTTCAGCTCCGATCATATTTCTGTTGATTTTATTCTCATGGTTTTACGAAAAATAAACAACCACTACACTTTGAAACTGCTCCTTGACTTGTGTTCACTGTGGCACTGTGTCACTGTGTTTATTTGTGTCCACTGATGCTTCGAGTCTGCGACATTTGCTTTGATACAGATGCTACACTTGTTCATGTATTCGACATTGTTTTGATGCATTTGCATGTTGTAAGTGTAAGTGTTCATTCATGTTTTGATTATGACTTCATTATAGTTCCAGTTGAGCATTAGGTAGTTGTCACTGTTTTGCATTTAGCTCGGTTTACTGGTGCATACATGTTGCATTTCATGATTCATCTGATCACTGCTGTGTCTTGATTAATGGAGTCAGTGATAGTCATGTGCCACTGCATCACTGTTGCAAGTGTTCTTGCTTCTGCATATTGCTGTATCCATGTGCCACTGCTTGTACTTGATGGTTGCTGTGCACTTTTGTGCTTTGAGTCAGTTTCATTGTTTTAGTTTTTCTTCATCTTGTGGTTGCCACTGTGTATTCTGGTTCGTGTATTCATTTAAATGTTCATGTTGCATATATGCGTCTACTCTGGTTGCCTTGTACAACAATGTTCTCTTGTTCAATCACTTTCACCTGTTGACTACTCTTCATTCACTGCCTGTAGTTGTTGTGTCATTGCAGTTGACATGTTGTTGCATTCGCTTGAGTCTGTAGCTTGATGATTTTGTAGTTGTTTGTGTTCATTCCTTGTGTGAAGCTGGACTTGATCTTGTTACTGCCGTGTCTTTGATGTTGGGTCCATTGTTGCTGTAGCATGTACATTTACTCTGTCTTGTGTTGATCTTGAGCATTGCTCAGTCTTTTCATTTCCTTGTATTGTCCAGTAGAGTTGATTTGGGTTCATATGATGTTGAGCATTGGATTTTTGAAACTCTGTTGTTCTTGCTTGCATTGTCATCATGTTGGTTTGGTTGTGATATTTGTATTTTGGATCTGTTGATCATGTTACTCCATTCTCTTCATGTTGTCTTGACAATCTGTTTCAACTTGATGTTGCTTTAACTGCCACTGTTGGTTTTGCTGTGGTCTTCAAGCATGTTGCTGCCTGGTCGATATATATACATGCATACTTTGATCATAGCATTCATGTGCTTGCAGTGTTGGTCTGACTTGAACTCGATTCACTTGTGTTGAATCCAGTTTCAAAACTCGGATTTGACCTTGTGTTCGTGTCGTATTTTAAATATATTGCACGTGCGTTGAACCCGGCTTTGCATATGGGTTTGACCTGTGCTCACCTGTCCCTGTAGCATTATCAAGTGTATATATCGGTGTGCACGGCCTTGTGGCATATACAGTGATACACTGTGTATGTCACAAGTTGTTCGTGTATGATGAATTCAAATTTAAATGATGACGAACAACCCAAATAACTGAGGCAGATTATATTTTTAAAATTCACGTTTTATTTTATACTGCAAAAATATTTCTTTTTCAATTTTACTGCGTTAGTGAATATTTTTGCAGATTTCTCAGATGCTGGATTCAAACTGGAATGAAGTTGAAGATAAATACGAGTGTGAGTGATATGTAGTAAGGTGAATAGTAAATGTGAAATGTGATGTAATTGTAATCAAAGTTGTATAGTTATAGTGAGAGCTTGAAATTGTACTATTCAAAGATGTAATAAATATTTGTTTGAATAAAATATTCGTTTGAATTCAAATTTCGTGTTATTTATTTTATTCTGCAAATATTTATTTAATCTGTGAAAAAATAAAAATAGTATATTATCAAATACATTTAAACGAATGTATATATGTTTATTATCATCAAACAAAAATCATATAAGCGCATATTCAACAATCTCCCCCTTTTGATGATAACAAACATATATTTAAGATTTTGAATATATTAAATGTATTTGATCATAGTTATATCCTAATTGCTCCCCCTATTTAAATGCTCCTCTCTACACAATACTCCCCCTACATATATGCATACAAATAAAAATGAGCCTAGATGCAAATGGAAAATTATTTGACCTTTGCTTGATTTTATTTGACAAAATCTTAACTTTTCTCTCCCCCTTTTGTTATCAGCAAAAGAATTATAGTGTTAGAGAAAATAGAAATAAAGTGATTGATATTAATTCAACTTTAAAACTCAATTGAATATAAATATTAAATTTCGATAAAAAATAAAACAAAAATCATAAATATTTTGTTAGGCACATATTCCACTTTTTAGAATGATGGAAATGATGTCATCATATAAAACCACACAGTTGTGTCTATTTGTGGTATATTTATATCAGGAATTTGAATATCTACTAACCATGCATAACCGTTAGGACTTTTAAATGAGATTAGTAGTATTCCAATTTTATTTTTAAAAATTGAATTCAAGTATCTTCTAACCACGCATAACCGTGAGGACTTTTAAATGGGATTAGAATCAACTTGTTTATTTTAAAAATCAACTTTTGATATGCGTTCCATACATGCATAACCGTGAGGACTTTTAAATGAGCATGGAAGCACATAACAAATTCCAAGTAATTCACCCATGCATAACCGTGAGGACTTTTAAATGAGAGTGAATACTTTGGTATTTATTTATTTATTTATTATTATTATTATTATTATTTTTTTAAAAATGTGAAAATGAAAAACGAACGATTCCTGTTTAAAGTACCACATATCGACAAACTATATTGAATTTTGATGAATGATGGTTGATAGAAATATGATAGACATAGAGATGGTCATGGAATTTGTACCAACAAAAAGTTTTATAACTCTTGTTTAAATTTCTAAAGAAATTTTCTATTTATACTTTCTCGAGTTATAATATATGATCAATATCAACACTCATCACTTTTTCAATCACTATTTTTCTTTTCGATAATCATTTGGGAGTCAGATTAGTCATAATCAAATTCAAAAATAATTATGAAATTAATTTTTCAAAAATGAATAATCTGAAAATATGGTCAAAAATGATTTTCTCCAGGGGGTTTTAAAAGAAAATTTTCTGCTATTTGAAAATTATTTGAAATGAAGAATATGCAGATATTTTCTTTGAAAAACGATGCAGCAAATGAATGTTTCAAAAATTAATCACGTTACACTAATAATTTTTCTATCAACCATATTACCAGTGTAATCTGCATCTGAATTTAAATTTCACTCAAAATTCACTCGTTGAATGTCAAAGACCAGATTAAGAAATTTCAACAAATTTTCTCATGATTATTATCAACAAAATTGAAAATTCTCTTGGATTTGAAATGAAGCCAGTGTTAACAATTAAACATATATCAAAGTGTCAATCTTAGAAGCCATAGACTAAACAGTTATATTCATGAGTATTTAATAGTCAACCAAACATCATTATTTCAAAACAAATGTTTCAAAAGAATTTCTTAAAGTTTCAACAATTTTTAAATTTTTTTTTTTTTTCACATGAATTTGAAATCGTGCAAATTTACAAGCAGTGACCAAAATGTCAAAACCAATATATCTACGTGTAGCATGAGTAATCAAATACCATCATTTGACCGAACAAATTTATATGGATTAGTTCAATGTTGAAAATCTGATTGGTCATCATTTAAGCACAAATCAATGTCATAAATAAAAACAAGTCAAAAAATTTCTTAAAATCCTTTTTACAATTTCTTAAATAGAATTCATTAGGATTTTAAGTTGAAGCCATGTAAATAGAAGAAACCGTGAATATGGATTTAGCCAAAAATATTATAACAAAAAAAATATTATCATCCAATCAAAACACTATTTTTATCCCAAGCTTATATATCAAGTAATTCTAGAGAATTTTATAGTGTTTTTGGCATAAGAATATAATTGGCCAACAACTTTGAATAAGTCAGAAACAAAATCTTTTCATCATCTCAATATTGGCTGATTTTTAATTCAGAATATGGTGCAGATTATCACATTTTAGTATATCGTTCAAATAAATATACCTTTACCTGTTTTTACCTTTACGATATTTTTCATTGTTGTCCATTGTGATTCTGTCACCTTTATACTAGGCTAAGGAACTTTGCTTCGTCGTCCGTTGTGTTTCTGGAACAGCCAAAAATCCTGAGAACACTGTTGTTGTTCCTTAGCCTGCCACCACACCTACACGATGAAAGATTTATGTGACCTATTTGTTTTTATAGGTCCATGGTTGTTAGTGGCTGAAAATTTTGAAAAATAATTTTGTGTAGACCCAAAACTATTTATAATTGTTCCCTTTGGCACCCAAATTTGTTTAACTTTGAGAGATTTTATATTTGTGCCTTTTGGAACCCAAATCGGTATAGTTTTCACATGTTTGGGTCTATACCAACAATTATTGTGATCGTGTCCAAATTTTCTACAAATTGTGCACATAGAATTAACTTGATTAATCTTGTTTTCAACAATTTTCGAATTATTAAATCCAAGTCCTTGTCTAACCATATTAACAGTTTGCTTTCCTAATAGCATATTCAACGATTTTCACTTTTTGAAAATTTATCTGAAGTCGTAGACAATTGTTGGACTTTTGATTTGAGAGATTCATTTTCGTTTAACAACTGTGTGCACTTTTTAATAGAATTCTCTCTCCTAGTATTTTCATTCTCCTTTAAAATCAGAATTTCATTTTCAAGCGATTTTATTTTAATTTCTGATTTTTTAATTTCCTCATCAAATGTTGGACACTTATCACACTTAGGGATCCTACTTTGATAGGTTTTAACTAATTGATCAAGTTGTTTATTACATTCTATCAAAGTATCTTTTTGAGATTCAAGTTTGGCGTATTTTTCCCTAAGTCGTTCAAAACAACCGTTTACTTCATGAAAATATATAAGCAACTCAGAATGGGTAAGTTTTGATACCTCACTTGGCTCGTCATCGTCACTGTCAGTTGTATCACCTCGAAGGCAAAATTCTGCCTTTTCGCTTTCACTGCAAGTGCTTTGATCATTCTCGTCTATTTCATCCCAAGTGGCTGCAAAACTTTTCTTTTTCTGTTTCTTTCCATGGCTGGATTTAATTTGTGGACAATCGGGCTTGATATGGCCGGGTTTGTTGCAATTATAACAAATAAACTTTTGTTCTTCTGAGTAGTCTAGTGCTTTGGCTATTCTGCTTTTTGCTTTTTGAATTCGAGCTGAATTTCCATGTTTTTGATTCCATTTTTTGAATTTCCTTATTAACAGCTCCAATTCTGCTGCTCCATCATCTTCATCGTTATCATCATCACTTTCGGTTGTTCCTTTGAGAGCTATTGATTTCTTTTGAGTGTCACCTCCTTCACGCTCTTCTTTGAATTTCATTTCAAGCTCATAAGTGGTGAGATTTCCGATGAGTTCCTCAACTTTAAGTTGTTTTAAATCTTTCGATTCTTGTATGGCAGTTACTTTTGCTTCAAAGCTTCGTGGAAGGACTCTGAGGATTTTCCGGACTATTTCTAATTCGGTGTATGTTTTTTCGAGAGCTTTTGATTTGTATACGATATTGGAGAGTCGTCCGTACATCTCTTTGACATTTTCTTCCTTCGCCATTTTGAAGTTCTCGTATTCGCTGCTTAGCATTGCAAGGCGAGATTCTTTGACTTGAGATGTTCCTTCGTGAGTCACTTCTAGTATGTGCCATATTTCCTGCGCAGTTAGACAATGTGAGACACGATTAAATTCAAATTGATCCAATGAACAGATAATAGAATTCATAGCTTTGGCATTAGTATTCTGTAATTTATTTTCTAGTTCTGTCCATTGTTCCTTTGGTTTCTCTATTTCCTGATTATCTACAGTTATAGTTGGTATACTATAACCTGTCTCAACAATATTCCAAGCGTCAATGGTTTTCAGAAAAATTTGCATTCTATTTTTCCAGTAAGCATATTCACCATTGAACATTGGTGGTCTAACTATGGATTGTCCTTCTGCAAAAGCATTATTAAAAGAAGCCATTTTAAAAATTCGAATTTTTAAACAAAAACTGATTTTTTCAAAAAAATAGAATTTTTAAAACAAATGTTGACTTCTATTCCTAGCTCTGATACCACTTGTAGGATCGATTTCACCCTAGAGGGGGGGTGAATAGGGTGATAGTGTAAGTTATAAAAATTAATCGCGGAAGCTTATAAATTAATTTCAATTCAGATCACAGAATAGCAGCACAGATATCGCAGAATATAAATAACAGAACAACACAGAATTTACCCAGCTTCGGCAAAACCCTGCCTACGTGCTGCCCCTAAGGTTTCTACTAGAAATTAGATAGTCCCTCACTTACACACGTAAACTCGCTATACCCGCTATTGACTAATCTAACTCTACGCTCAAAACCTTGCCACAACTCAACCACCGAGTTGCGAATTCTCAAACTACACACCGTAGTTTGTACCCTAGTCACACGACTAGAAAATTAAACGGTTTAAAAGAAAATACAAGTTAAAAACAAATTAAAACAAAATAACCCTAATTTAAAAACAAGTAAGCCCAAATTAGAATCGGCCCAAAAATTAAAAGTTTGCGTCCCCTTTCTCCTTTTTATTTTATCGGCCTGGTTCCCCTTTTTTTTGCTTGGGAATAACGTCGGTCGTTGTTTTCTTCTTTCTGAGATTAGGGCTTGTAAAATTGGGGCTTTCGTTCTCTCTGCTCTGGAAATTAGGGCTTGTAAAATTGCCGGCTTTAATTCGATCGATCCAGTGATGTTTTGCGTGTCGCCTTGATCGATTGATTCTTCGTTGCTTATACGGCTGCTTCGATGTTGATGGAGTTCGACTTCGATTCGGTATGTGATTTTCGTTTATGCTATACTGTTATGCTTGATTGAACTCCCATTCATTGCCGATGATGATTCGTGGTTTATATAGGGTTTGTAACCCTAGATTTGCATCGTATATTCTCTATTTGAATTTGTCATGTTATTCACCTCGGCCGTTCGATTAATTTCTGATGTTTGATGATTTATTCTGACTATTTCATGTTACTTGAATAACACGGCTTTAAACTGTGACTTGTTCAATTTGCTTGACCAATACGCCGTTAATCTTCACTTGGTTCGATTTGCTGATTGACTAGGCTTCGGCTTGATGCTGAATAATGTTTGACTTCGACTTGTTTTTGACTTGTTCCAACTTATCCACGGCTTCAGCTCCGATCATATTTCTGTTGATTTTATTCTCATGGTTTTACGAAAAATAAACAACCACTACACTTTGAAACTGCTCCTTGACTTGTGTTCACTGTGGCACTGTGTCACTGTGTTTATTTGTGTCCACTGATGCTTCGAGTCTGCGACATTTGCTTTGATACAGATGCTACACTTGTTCATGTATTCGACATTGTGTTGATGCATTTGCATGTTGTAAGTGTAAGTGTTCATTCATGTTTTGATTATGACTTCATTATAGTTCTAGTTGAGCATTAGGTAGTTGTCACTGTTTTGCATTTAGCTCGGTTTACTGGTGCATACATGTTGCATTTCATGATTCATCTGATCACTGCTGTGTCTTGATTAATGGAGTCAGTGATAGTCATGTGCCACTGCATCACTGTTGCAAGTGTTCTTGCTTCTGCATATTGCTGTATCCATGTGCCACTGCTTGTACTTGATGGTTGCTGTGCACTTTTGTGCTTTGAGTCAGTTTCATTGTTTTAGTTTTTCTTCATCTTGTGGTTGCCACTGTGTATTCTGGTTCGTGTATTCATTTAAATGTTCATGTTGCATATATGCGTCTACTCTGGTTGCCTTGTACAACAATGTTCTCTTGTTCAATCACTTTCACCTGTTGACTACTCTTCATTCACTGCCTGTAGTTGTTGTGTCATTGCAGTTGACATGTTATTGCATTCGCTTGAGTCTGTAGCTTGATGATTTTGTAGTTGTTTGTGTTCATTCCTTGTGTGAAGCTGGACTTGATCTTGTTACTGCCGTGTCTTTGATGTTGGGTCCATTGTTGCTGTAGCATGTACATTTACTCTGTCTTGTGTTGATCTTGAGCATTGCTCAGTCTTTTCATTTCCTTGTATTGTCCAGTAGAGTTGATTTGGGTTCATATGATGTTGAGCATTGGATTTTTGAAACTCTGTTGTTCTTGCTTGCATTGTCATCATGTTGGTTTGGTTGTGATATTTGTATTTTGGATCTGTTGATCATGTTACTCCATTCTCTTCATGTTGTCTTGACAATCTGTTTCAACTTGATGTTGCTTTAACTGCCACTGTTGGTTTTGCTGTGGTCTTCAAGCATGTTGCTGCCTGGTCGATATATATACATGCATACTTTGATCATAGCATTCATGTGCTTGCAGTGTTGGTCTGACTTGAACTCGATTCACTTGTGTTGAATCCAGTTTCAAAACTCGGATTTGACCTTGTGTTCGTGTCGTATTTTAAATATATTGCACGTGCGTTGAACCCGGCTTTGCATTTGGGTTTGACCTGTGCTCACCTGTCCCTGTAGCATTATCAAGTGTATATATCGGTGTGCACGGCCTTGTGGCATATACAGTGATACACTGTGTATGTCACAAGTTGTTCGTGTATGATGAATTCAAATTTAAATGATGACGAACAACCCAAATAACTGAGGCAAATTATATTTTTAAAATTCACGTTTTATTTTATACTGCAAAAATATTTCTTTTTCAATTTTACTGCATTAGTGAATATTTTTGCAGATTTCTCAGATGCTGGATTCAAACTGGAATAAAGTTGAAGATAAATACGAGTGTGAGTGATATGTAGTGAGGTGAATAGTAAATGTGAAATGTGATGTAATTGTAATCAAAGTTGTATAGTTATAGTGAGAGCTTGAAATTGTACTATTCAAAGATGTAATAAATATTTGTTTGAATAAAATATTCGTTTGAATTCAAATTTCGTGTTATTTATTTTATTCTGCAAATATTTATTTAATCTGTGAAAAAATAAAAATAGTATATTATCAAATACATTTAAACGAATGTATATATGTTTATTATCATCAAACAAAAATCATATAAGCGCATATTCAACATGAAGAAGGATGTTGGAACTTTTATTTCCAAGTGTATGAATTGCCAGTTGGTTAAGGCAGAGCAGAAGAAGCCAAGTGGATTGCTTCATCCATTAGAAGTTCCTATGTGGAAGTGGGAACAGATATCGATGGATTTTATCGATGGTCTACCTAGAACAAGAGCAGGAAATGAAGGGATTTGGGTCATAGTAGATCGGTTGACCAAGAGTGCAAGATTCATTCCTGTTCGATCGACTAGGACTGCATCGAAGTTGGCTGAGTTGTATGTTAAGTGGATAGCTCGATTCCATGGTATTCCAAAGAGTATAGTGAGCGATCGAGACCCATTGTTCACTAGTGGATTTTGGAAGAGCTTCCAGGAAGTTTTGGGAACCGAGTTGTGTTTGAGTACAGCTTATCATCCCCAAACAGATGGTCAGACTGAGAGAGTCAACCGAGTTTTGGAAGATCTTCTCAGAGCTTGTGTTTTGGACTTCGGAGGATCATGGGAAGATCATCTTCATTTGGTGGAATTTGCATACAATAACAGTTATCAGTCGAGTATTGGTATGGCACCATATGAGGCATTGTATGGAAGACCGTGTAACTCTCCGACATGTTGGTTGGAAACTGGAGAAAAGCTGATACTTGGGCCAGAGATGATTCGACAGACTACGGATTGTATAGAAATCATTCGGCAACGAATGAAGGCAGCCCAAGATCGTCAGAAAAGTTATGCCGATAAGCGTCGTAAGGATTTGGAATTCGACGTGGGTGATATGGTTTTTGTGAAGATTTCTCCACTGAAGAATGTTATTAGATTCGGGAAGAAAGGAAAGTTAACTCCGAGATTTGTTGGAACATTCCCGATTATCGAGCGAATTGGAAAGATCGCTTATAGATTGGAGTTACCGGAGAAGATGGCGGGTGTGCACAATGTCTTTCATGTATCTTATCTACGGAAGTATGTGCATGACTCGAATACGGTGGTTTCTGCTGATAGCTGTGAAGACTTGGAGGTTGATCCAGTGGTTACGAGACCTCGTAAGCCGCTTCGTGTTGTTGAAACTGACACGAAACAGCTTAGGAGGAAGACGATTACGTTGCTCAAGATACAATGGAGTGATGATGTTAACGACTGTACATGGGAGGAGGAAGAGAGGATGAAGGCAGCTCATCCTGAACTCTTCGAGGTATGGCCCTAAGGTGTCGTGACATCTCATGAATTTGTAACTTGTTCTAATCTTAGAATTCTGCATACTAGGCTTGTAATTGGATGCATGGTTTGTTGATTGCTATGGATGGTAGGCATGCAGAATAGTTTTGATTGCTCTTGTTTGTTTGGAATTTCGGGGGCGAAATTCCTAAGGGGGAGAGAATGTAACGACCCGTATTTTACGTGTTGATAAATCGTATAATAGTTGCATTAAGTCGTGTTAAAGTTAAGTCGTGTGGAACTTAAGTCGTGACCGACTTAGAGGATGGAGCAACTTAGGGTAGGTGGCCGACTCATGGGGTCAACGGTTTATAGGTTGGCCGACTTATAGGAGTGAGTGGTAGTTGCCGACTTATGGTTGTTAGCGAGTTAAGAGAGGCAGTGGCTTAAGGTTTGGACCGAGTCAAGGTAGTGAGCGACTCATAGGATAACCGACTCATAGAGGTGACCGACTCATGTATTGGACCGATTCATAGGATGGAACGACTTAAGGAAAATGAGTTAGGTCGTTGAGTCGTATAGTGTTGTTGAGTCGCCGAGTCGCTGAGTCGTGTGTTGTATAGTGTTGTTGAGTCAATGAGTCGTTAGGTCGGCCTGTGTTTTAGGACGTGTATGCTATGAGTCGTACACGAGTTAAGTTGTTGGGTCGGCTAGGTGATGAGTCGTAGGGGTTGTTGAGTCGTTAGGCCGCGTTAGTTAGGTCGTGAGTCGGCATGTGTTCTAAGTGGTTAGGTCGGAGGCTTTTGAGTCGTATGCAGTTGGGTCGGCTTAGTGTGATCCTGTGTCTCCGATGAGTCGTAAGTCGTAGCCGCGTGCGTGTTAGGTCGTTGGAGTTTTGGGTCGTGGGTCTTAGGTCGGGGGCGACTCAAGGATGGGTCGGCGACGACTTATGGATGGACGACTCAGGGGGGGATTCAGCCTATAAATAGAGGGGTTTGGCTCACTTTTTGGCACCGGTTTTTGAAGCGACGAAGTGCTGCCATTTTGAGAGCTCGACTACAACATTTCTTCATCTTCTTTTCTCCACTCTAATCTAGTTCTAACATCCATTCAAGATCGAAGATCCAAGAGCCAAAGTTGAAGATCTTCATCCAACGAAGCTAGATTCCATCGTTTCAAGCGAGATTTCGACGAATCAAGCTTGAATCCTTGCTGTCCAGATCTGAAGTGATTAGTTTTTGAAGTGTTTGGGTGATTCGGTGAGTGGTGGTTATCTCTCACGCGGACCCAAAGGAGTATATTGGTTTGGTGGTTTGTTGGAGTGTTGTAGATAGTGATTTTATGCATTTTTTTTCCTTAGATCCAAGTGTAGATCCACTACTCATGAAGATGTTTACTTATACAAGTTCATTTATCAAGTTAAAGAGACAAAACCCATGATTTATATTTGTTAGATCTATGCTAAAAACCCATGATTCATGTATGTTAGATCTATGCTCATTTATTTACAAAATTGTCATTATCATTGTAATTGTTTATTTAGATCTTGTTTGAATGATTGATTGCTTGGATTAATGTTTGATTTGATTGATTAGTTGATATATAGCTTGATTTGATCAAGTTGGTTGATGATGATTCAAAAGCTAAGTGGAAAGGCTTTTGAATAAGGAAAGCTGCTTGTGGCATATGAAGCGGATGTTGAAGCTCATATGTATGGATTAGATGATGTTGAGATGGGACTTTGCCATGATGCGATAAAGCGAAGCATGATGTGAGATAGCCTTGGTTTAATCCAGACGGGATCATCCCAAGCATGTTGATAACTCGATGATGCGATGCGAGTTGGTTGATAATGGTTAGCTTGAGAGGCGCTTGAGCTAGTATGGAAATAGTCGTCGAGGAGGATGACTAGGAGGCTGAGATCTCATCGTTGTTGAAGGTTCTAGCATGCTCAAAGCAAGAGTACGTTGGAACGGGCTGCGACGACGTTCCAAGCACGGGCTGCGACGACGTGCTAGTACTCTGGGTAGTTGCGAAAATTCCTAGGCACGGGCTGCGACGACGTGCGGAGTTATGTCTAGAACCGGGGTTACCATTAGCCCTTGACAGGTGGTCATTCAACTAACGGTGAAATCAAGGCAATGATAACAGTGATAGCCAAAGTCATGGATGTTTGGACGTTTGGTTATATCATCATTCGGTCTCAAGAGCGGTGTTTTCCGGGTGCTTATCTGATCTTGGTTTAGGCCTTGGGGGTTTGTATTTGGAAAACATCGACCTTGACCCGAATGATTATTGCTTTACTTTAATTGTCTGCCATGTTATGCTTGCT
The DNA here is from genome assembly GCA_030765085.1 of Allium cepa. Lineage (NCBI taxonomy): Eukaryota > Viridiplantae > Streptophyta > Magnoliopsida > Asparagales > Amaryllidaceae > Allium > Allium cepa. Next base: position 679,469,897 of record CM060943.1, on the reverse strand, counting down.
TCTCCTTAGTGTGTGTCTGGGGGCTATCACTGTAGAAAGAGGCGGAGTGGGATGGTTTGGTTCCTATTCCTTTTATCCCTTATGCTCTTTTGGTATGTTTGATAGTTGATTTACTGCTCACTAAGACTTTGTCTGACTCAAGGTTTTATGTCTCCTCTTATTACCTTGGGCTGTTCATCCATGTTGGGATGGGGGACTAGGTAGCAGGTGACATGTGCTGTTCTTGGAGATCTATGTTGATGATGACGAAGACGAGCAGGAGGCTTTTGCATATTATTTCATATTATGTACTGGGTGTTCCGCTGTATATACTTTGAGTGCTTTGTAGTGAGGTTTTGATGTATTGACTGTTATGATGATTGTATCAAACTTCTAAGATGCTTATTTGATGATATTCTGTTATGAAGCTTCACTATACATATATTTCCCTATTGTATTTTATCCATGCGCTGTGAGTTATGCGATAGATTCTGCGATGTTTATTCTACCCTTGACGGTCACCCATGGCTGCCTGGCACGCCTTTCAGCGCATTATTTCCTTGTTTTGGTGCGGGAGTCATGGGCGGTCGTCACAATGGGTGTCTGCTACGGCTATGTCAATTATGAAAAGAGGAAACAAATAGGATTTCTGACAGATTAATTTTTTTTCAACAACGATCATGTAATTTCCAAAGAAAGATTCCATTTAGAACATCAAGCGATGGGAACATAGGAATGAGAAAAGGAGAGGAAATTAGGGTTATAAATTTTATGCTACCTCGCTAATTAACAGTATTTCGGTGTAGTTTCCTTGATTTTTAGTAATGAGGCACAACAGCGGTAAAATAAAATCTATAGAGATCGCTCCAAAGCATGTCGATAATATTTTTCTTAAGGCGTTATTTTCCCTCACCACTCATTTGAATAAACAAACAGGTGCTATGAGTTAAGGCAAATCGTCTCCTAAGATATGTTGGAGCGGGGATGATTAATATCTTTAATCGATTGTGATAACACTGTCGAAATCGATTCAAACTATCTTCTGAATTGATTGCAGTGATAAGAGTATCAAGTTTTTGATCTGCAGTATCACAAACCCAAAATGGTGTTGAAAGAATTAAGAGTGGAGAAGAGAAGGAGATTCGAAACTAAGAAAATAGAATCTAAAATTCTTTTCAGGCGTTTTTACTTATAGTTGCAAAGATGTGTATTTTCATTTTTGAAACATTGCATTGCATGCCAAACGACGCTTTCTTTCGTTTGAATTTAAACGTCCGGCATTTTCAAACAGTCACGTCTCCCGCCATTTTCGTCCATTCAAATCTAAATTATGGACTTATTAACGAGTCTAGAATTGGCATGTTTTAACCAAACTAATTTTTTCCAAAAAGATAAATTGAACCCAAACTCAAACCTAAACCCAACCAAATGGGAGGCATGCATGTATGGTGGTTATGCATGGTCTCCTCCTCACACAAGAGCAAGCATTAGGTATCCAAAGGGCCCAACCTTCTCTTGATTAATCTATATTTAAACAAATATAATTCCTACTCTTCTATGCTGTGGGACTATTCCCAAACCAACTCCTTCCACTTCTATTTACTTCCTTTCATTTTAAAACAAATAACCCACAGAAATAATTTTATAGAAATTTTCACTATCAATCTTCCATCAAATTTTGATAAAATTTCTCTTGTCATATGCTCCAGGAAAACTTATGCATAAGTATAGATGTTTTGTGGACTTGAATCTATACATAGTGTAACCTATCAGAGTATGTCAGGATAGAGTGGTTGATTAAGCATTGAACAAACGATTCTACGCGACATACCAGATGTGTTTCACAAGTGGATTAGTCTTATGCCTTTATTTTGGTTTCATGAAGCCATAGTCTCATAGAAGGTGGCACCACCTTCGTGCATTCATATAGATAGGTTTATTGCAAGTGCCCTATAAGCATACATTTCAACATATGTATATTATAAACCTATTAAGTATTAAGTAGTACAACCTTCACTATATCATTATAGGTATTAAGCACTCTCCTTAAAGTAGATATAATACTAGTTATTCAGACTAATATTATATTGCTCCAAATTACATCGTACAATATACTTTTGCTCATTGAACTCGAGATAATGAATTTCATTATGTTGAGTTGAGTTTCCACCATATGAGATTACCATGTTGGCTTTAAACTCATTCCTTTTGACGTTTTCAACATCAAATATCTTTCTTAGCCCTTTTGTTATCAGTTTTTGTTATTTTAAAATTTTCTCCTTTGATTAAAGGAGTGCTTAGAGGTTTTATTTTCTTCATCTACTTCAACTATATGGATTTTAGATGGAAACACTGTTGGTTCGGTGATTTCTTTTTATCAAAGTTGTTTTTATACTTGCAAATACTATGCATGATTGTTCAAACCCATATCCTCCTTCTTGTGTTTAAGGATTTTCCTTTGATCTTTGCAAAGGGGAGTAGTTTGTCTGTGGTAAGACTTTTATCTCCTCATCCATATTCATTTTATGCTGGTTGAATTGGTTTAAGATAGGCATAATATCAGTGAATTGCTCTACTACTGGTCCAGCATCAATCATTTTATAATTAAAAATTTTAGTGGCCAAAAATTTCTTACTAGTTGCATCCTCCATTAGATACTTGGTCTCTGACGCATCTTAGACTTCTTTGGCAGTTGATTTACTATAGTACATATCGAACAAAGTATCTGTCGTTGCGTTGCATATTGCCCGCTGCATATGTAATCACCTTCCTCCTATTTTAGTCTAGATCATACTTGCACAATGGTCTCGTTTTCTGTTTTCTCTAGTTCTAATGTTGTAAGAACATAAACTAATTTTATCCCAGTCAATAAGAAATGCATTTTTTTGCCAATGTATGAAATTAACACCATTGAAGTTTTCTAATTTGGTGAAATCAGAAGCGATTGTCTCAAACTGTGCGGTGCCATTGTCAAATAACATCTTAAGCTTGTTGGTGTGTTTTCTTGGATTTCTGGTGAAGTGGCATAGTATCAGTAAAATAAAATTTGTAGAGATCGCTCCAAGGCATGTCGATGATGCTTTTCTTAAGTTGTTATTTGTCATCACCACTCATTTGAATAAAAAACCAAGTATTGTAAGTTAAAGAAAATCGTCTTTCAAGATACAATGGAATCGAGATGATTAACCTCTTTAATCGATTGCGTTAGCATCGTCAAAATCGATTCAAGCTATTTTTGAACTGATTGTAGTGATAAGAGTATCGAGTTTGTAATCTACAGTATCATAAACCCAAAATGTTATTGAAAGAATTAAGAGAGGATAGGAGAACGAGATTCGACAATAAGAAAATTGAATCTGAAATGTTATTTAGGCTTTTATATTTATAGTGGCATAGAGATGTCTTTTTGTTTTTTAAACATTGCATCTTCTGCCAAACGATGCTTCCTTTTGTTTGAATTCAAATGTCCTGCCATTATCAATCAGTTGCATCTTTTTCCATTTTCGTCCATTTAAATTCGAATTATAGGCATGTCAATAGGTTTATATCTGGTCTTTTTTAACCAAGATAATTCTATCGAAAAAGATAATTTAGACCAAAACCCAAAATGGTCTAGTCGGTCGAACGGATGTCAGTGGCATGCACGTATGTTTGGTGGTTATGCACTCTTTCTCTCCTCATATAAGAGCAAGCATTGGATGTCTAAATGGCTCAACTTTCCCTTGAGGAATCTATGTTTAGACAAATACAATCCATACCCTTCTATGATGTCCAATCCCTCTTCTTCTTCTTCTTTTCTTATTTTCATACTAAAACAAATAAATCACACAACAATTTTATAAAAAAAATTCATTAACATAGTACATTCGGTTGTGGAAGTAACCAACTGCTAGTAGATTCCCGCCAGTTGTTGAAACAGTTTAAAGGGTTCGATGAAGGGGTAAAGTGAGATGTGTGGTTAAGTTATTTGAAGCCTATACAATGCAGAATGAACCTGCACTAACGGGCCATAGAAACCAAAGTGGAAACCATTGACAATGGCAATATAGTATGATGGTCAATGAAGGGTTTGACAGCATAGGCAAGAGAGGGCTAAAGTTTTGGATTGCCGGTGGATAGGTTCAAGGTTTAGATGCTTAACATCTGTTAGACCAAATATAGGTTAATAATTGATTAGACTTGTTTCAAAAGTTCAAAATTTAAATGCTTGGTTAATTTAAATATATGGACCTAAATGTAAAATAATATGATAGAATTTTGAAGAATTTTGTGAATAATTATAGAAATTTTAGATACTAATATTTGAATGTAAAATGGTAATTGAGAGAATTAATAGAAAGTTGTAATAATAATGATAAATTGAAAGAGAAATAAAATATATAAAGAGAATTATTGAGAGAGGAAGAAATCCTTAGAATTAATAAGAGATAGTTAAATTCTTCTACTTTACTATTATTTAATAAATATAATAGATATAATCATGTTTCTTTGATTTAATGTAAAGAAATTACGCTTGATTGGACAAAAAATAACCATGAATATTAATGCTGAAATGAATATAAGAATTGAACTGTAGGAAATTGTATTGATATTTTGATTTTATTAAGAAACAATATATATTTTAAACCACTAATTCACATTTTAATAATGGGATATTCAGTCTAAAGGACAAACTTTCATACTTTTTTGGGTTTTAGGATGCAGCTATAAAATTAGACACAAAGACAAATTTTTACGTGAAGGTCAAATCGTGATTTCTCACTCCACCACACTTGTCACTGCACCCACACCGTTGCACCCAATAACGCCACACTCTTTATGTTGCCTTAAACTTCTACTCCACCATTGCTAATGGCAGCTGTCTTCTACAGTCGCCACCTTGCTAGCCACCGCCTCCTCAAAACATAACCCTAAAAGACAAAATCATGCATCTGCTCGTCACTTACCGTGCCATTTATAGCTTTTGGAAAATAATAATATTGTTGCTCACCTTATCTTGCTCGTGAATAATCAATTACTAGAAAAATATTAACAAATAAAAAATGATACTGTACGTTGTCATTTTATGAGAAAACAATGTAAAAAATAATATAGCAACTACAAAATGCTACCAGGTCATATGATTCAACCCAAAAATAATACCATAAGGTCATGTCAACTATTATACAATAAAATTAAAGTGCAGTTGATGTTTTCTTTTTTTAAGTTCGGTAATTACAGGACTGATACTACATTGTAGCATTATTATATAACTGGTCAACCGAACTTTCCATTGAATGCAGAAGCTAACGGGATGCACAACTTAATTGGGTACATATGGATATAAAAACTAATCAGACGCACAACCTAATCAGGTACATATGGATGCAAAAAATTAATCAAACATACTACATAATTGGGTACGTAGAAAACCAATCTATAACTGAGATATAATAGTTATTTAACCTAACCTTCGAATGAAAAATCTTACCAAATGCACAACCCAATTAGGTACATATGGATGCAATAGCTAATCGGATACACAACCTAACCGGATGCACATGGATGCAATTGCACAACCTAATCGGATACATATGGATGCAAAAGCTAACCGTATGTACTGCCTAATCGGGTACACATGGGAATTAATATGCAATCGTGAGAAATTGGTTAACGAGCTAAGCATCAAATGCAAAAGTTAACTGGATGCACAACATAATCAGGTACATACAGATGCAAAAGTTAATCGAATGTACAACGTAATCAGGTACATATGGATGCAAAAGCTACCTGGATGCATGACATAATCGAGTACATATTGATGCAAAAGCTTGTCAAATGCACTACCTAATCGGGTATGTACGGAACGAAATATGTAACCACGATAGATTGGTTAACTGAGCTTTGCATAACCTAGTCGGTTACATATGGACGCAAAAGGTAACTGGATGCACAACCTAATCGGGTATGTATGGATGCAAAAGCTAGCCGGATGCACAACCTAATTTAGCAACCTCCACTATAACTTATAAATGTGACGATCCGACTTTCTACTACCAGAAATTCGTATCATCTAGAAGAAAGAAAGGGGTGAGAAAATAGAGAAGAAAGAACAACAACATCAGAATCTCACAGCGGAACGAATAAATTATATTAATCACATAGGTATTTACATAATATACAACATCAATCAGAGTTATACAGATAATATAACACCTACTAGACAGTTGTAAACACCTGTCTAGCTAATACAACTCAAACAAATAACTCAAAGATACTAACACAGCGGAACTATATATATCTACAACGCTGAAGCCTCCTGCTCCATTGCTCCTCCAGAATTCGTCAAAGCCAACCTGAATCCCTGGGCTACTCGTAAAACTTTGAGTACCCGAGAGTTAAGGAAAAACAGAAATAAACTCCGGGTCAGACATGGGTCTGGTGTGAGTAACAGGTTAAAGTTGCTTAATTTTGAAAATCCTTCGAAACAAAAGGTATCACGTAAGACTCCCCACACATAAACATGGGTAAATTTTACCTTACGCTAACCAAAACATTTGATAGGAAATTCAGTGATATTATAATAGGTCTAGGGTTTCAAGTAAATAGAAAATAGCCGAAATTGTTACATGATTAAATTCCAGCTACTAGCCATAAAAGTGGGCAATACAATCAAATCCGATGGCACTTATTGGATTTTGGATTCCATACAATGGCATGGCTACTGGGGTACCGCACATCACATTCAATTAAGTTGTACAACAATCAACTCAAGTTGCACAGAAATACGAACCATTTGTGTTAAAGAAGAAGAGGTAGAAGAAGAGAATAGAAACAACATCAGAATCTAACCATCGCAGCGGAATAAAATATAATGTATAATAATATATCTTTACACAAAAACAAATATATATTTTTGGTTTATACATACATCATCAGAGTACATCAATCACAATTCAACAACATCAATATCATACAAATGGATACACAACAACTCAACACAGCGGAATATATACATATAGAAACAAATACGGGAGTACGTACCGTCATCTTGCTCGACTCCTGAGCTCCACGGCTTCATATCCTGTATTTTATAATACTCGGTCTGACCCGAGTATTACAGTTAAATAACACCCGAGTCAGTCTGGAATACCAGAGTGAGAAAATCACACCCAATTGATTATTAAAGTTTCAAAAATCCTTTGAAAACAAAAGCATCTCGTAAGACCACGCCACAAATAAACATGTCGGGTTTTTACCTTACGATAGCTAAAACAATTTTTATAGAATTCCTCTGATATTATAATAGGGTCTATATACAAATACTTATAAAATAGCAGAAATTGTTACATCTATTAAATTCCAACTACTAGCCACAAAGTGGGTAATACAAACAAAACTCGTACAAGGCTCGTAGGGAGAATGGATTTCTAACTAATGACTAGGCACTGGGGTACCACCTGTCACAGTACGGGGCCTAGATCACCGTACCGAGGAGTACGCCCGCTCCCCTGCAACACAAGGCTGAGACTACCCCTTACTGGATAATCTCGAGTGAGATCACCCCGCGGTTGGGATCAGCAACCGCCTACTAAGCCGAAATAAAAAGGGACATCTAGACTGGAATGACCTCACCCTGCTTGGGTGCTACCCACCCAGCCTTGCTGCATAACCCCTAATTTTCAGTCATTCCCATTTGATGAGGCTTGAGGCTAAGTGTTACCTTTATAGAACATATCCCTTAGAATGCCCATCGTCCACCTGACGATGTTTCGCAAGCATTCATCCATACAAGTCCGTCCTAGGTTCGAACGGAACCGAAGGAACTATTCCTACTACATAAATTTTTGGAAATATCCTCTGGATTAGTAGCGACTAGCCCTTGCACTTCACTGATCCATCTTCGAATCCAAAATCGTTTCCACGAAACGTACAAACCAGATCGAAGTGGTTTTCGAGAAATTGATCTACATCCCGGTCTCTTCGAAACGATCAACGCAGTTGGCCAATATTGATAGTCGGTGATTTAACTATCAATTAATATTTACAACAACCATGACACAATAAATAATTTCCCAATCATTTATTTATCTCAAAAATATCTTCACAAGATATATTTTCACTTTCAAACCCTTTTAAAACAGTTTTAAAACTATCTTCCTTTTCTCAGAATAAATTTCGAGTATTCCCATTTCCACTGGAATCACCAAGTACAAAACTCTAGATTTTTAAAATAATTTAAAACATTTTATTACAGAATATATTTAACATTTAATTTACAAAAATTTACTTTAATACTCAATTTATAATAATACTTTAGAAATAATTAGAATAAGTTTACTTTATAAATATAACTAGATTTTCTTCTTTACACAAAATACCAAATCATCCTTTAAATAATTATTACGATAATAGATTATCCAAAACACTTACTTTGGGATTTACTTTAAAATATTTAAACTAAGACTACTTCAATAATTTACTAGAAATACATACTATATAAACATTGAAAATAAGGTTACTTTATAAAATATAAAACTAAGCTTTCACCTTTCAAACAAATACTAAGTCACTATTAATAAATAATTATTACGGTAATATATTCGAAAATATTTACTTTAGAATTTAAAAGATTAGAAATAATAAATTTTCTAAAACATGTTTTTTTTAAACAACATTAAAACTTTTAACTTATATCTAAAAGTTTACTTTGAATGTACTTGGCTATCCAGAGAAATATACTTCTCTTCACAACTTTTAAAAATAAATCACTATTTATTTTTAAACAATTTTTCTCATTCCTTTAATAAATTCCCATCTTGAATTTATTCTTCCAAATATCCAATTCCAAACACTTAAATCAATTTCCAAATTGATTTCCAATTTACTTCATTTATTCAAAAATCCTTTAATTTCAGATTTTATTTCTTAGTTAGGATTTAAAATACTTTTAATTGAAATACCCATTTTAGATTTCTCAATTTACTTCTTATTCCTTTAATAAATTTAAAACTTTAAGCTTTAAATTAATTCTTTATTTCTTTTAGTTAGTATCACAAATTTTACAATTCATTAATTACAGTTTATTCAAACCCCTTTCTTTTCATACTCGAAGTTAGTTATTAATATTTAACATACTTCCTTTTCTTTTCAATTCATTCTAATTTATTAAATTTTCTAGGACTATTTCGTTTACAACTTTACTTCCTTTATTTTCTTTCCAAATTCCAATTTATATATTTCGGTAATTCATTGTCCCTAAATATAAATCCAATCAAATCATATCATTCAATATTCCAATATATTCAACATAGAATATCCAGTAATCACAACAGAGAATATTAAATAATAAATGTTGAGGGGTCCAGTTGGATCCCTCCCACTTGTTTTCCCTGCATCCACAGATGCTAGCACAACAATATGCCAATTTCAGAATATAGCATACTGTAACACATCAATCAATTTCAACCATTCAAACAATTATTTAAATTTAATCATTTAAATTTAAATTTAACTGAGTGAGATTAACTCACTCTTAATTTTACTGTTTGCCATCCAATCCAGACAAGCTTGTTTCCTTCCAGATTTTGACCTTGAATAAACATTTATATGGTTTATTAACAGTTGAATTAATCGAATGATCAATTATCATTTAAATAACTTTAATTATCTAATTATTTTATTTAACTTATTTTCTTAAATAAATAAATTTTAAGTTACAAAATAAAATAAAATAAGTTAATCCCCTAATACATATCTTTAAAAAAAATAAACAACAAGTGAAAATATATATGTATATATTTTTTTAACCTACATGTATATTTTTATTTAATTAAATTAAACAAAAACAGCAAGTACCTCACTGCTTCGCTCGTACGCCAACAACCGTCGCTGCCCTCCACCACACTCATCGCCACTCCAACCCCTCTAGCACCGCCGTGCGTCTCGATTGATACCTCTTGCTTCCACGCGCGCGAGTTCGCGATACTCCCAGACCCTAGGTCGCTGCTTCAAATCGCACGACTCCACACGTCTCTCACCTTACCCAAAATCGCATGCGCTGCCCCCACCATGAAGTCGAGCGTGGTTCTATGCCGAGTGGTTTGTCGCATGAGATCCTGACTATGGTAGGAGATTGGAATGGGAGAGGATCGACTACGGGTTGCGGTAGCAAATCGAATTGGGGTTGGTTGATTTCAGATGAGAGAAGGAATCAGATTTTGGGAAGAAGTCGTTAATAATGATGTTTGGTGATTGAGGCGATGAAATGGATGGGAAGGAAGACGACCCCAGCGAACTGTTCATCCACTCGGAAACGATTTTCTTAGCCATTTTACTCTCATTTTTTTTTAGCTGATGATAAGAAAGGTCGCATCGATTTTTAAAGAAGGAAGAATGTTCCTTGCGTGCAGAAGATGTTTCGCGTGCCTGTCCTTTAGAATGGCTGAAGTGACAATTTAGTGTGTATATAATTATTTAAATCATATCGTATCGGTTCCACAATTCGAAATGTCGAACTCCTAACGAGACGCACCGTCAGGCGTTCATAATGCTATACCCCTAATTCGAACGCACTGAAAAAGGTTTTCGAGGTCTAATTCGATCGTATGGGGAAGATAGCCCTTTGAATCGATTATTATCAAGTAAATTTTCAACGCGTTTATATATCGTACACTCACACAACAACTCCGATCAATTCGAAATTTGAAACCCGATAATAATTCAATATTACAGACCCAATGGAACTGGTTTCGTCGAATTCCGAGACTGTGCCTCAGAAAGCTATTTTTAAATTCAATTTAAACTACAAAAATTTTAAAACTGAACAAACCACTATTAATTTCAATTTTACAACTTCTATTATCTTCAGTGTTATCAATATAAATTTTATAAGCCTTCAATTTATTCTCAACAAGTTTAAAACTCCAGATTCAACATTTTATTCAACTTCAAACTACTTAATTCAATAAATTTAATTAACAATAATAGTGATATTTGAATTCAAGTTAAAAATTACTCTATTGAATATTTAAAATCAATTAAATATTCCAATTTTTAAATGCTCGAAAATTACGGGTTGTCACATTCCTTCCCCCTTAAAAGAATTTCGTCCCCGAAATTACTAATTAGGAAGAATAATCCAATACCCGTCTACCCTTTCCCAAAAACCAAACAGTTTTTAACAATTTAACATCTTACCAACTATCCTCTTATAAAAGACCCATTATTATTCTTATTAACTTCTCAACTCTCCCATAGTTTTCCAATATTATGACTTGCTCAATCATACAAATCATAATTCAAAACTAAGTTTTAAGTTTTCAAATTTTATCAAAAAATTTCTAACACTCTAAATTTTCGAAAATTTTTGCCAGCGTCTTCTTTGCGCGGCTAGCTCGGTACAACTACAAAATGGCTCTACGGCCTCCCAAATCTAAAAAGAAAACAAAAGGCCAAGTGGCTATATCCAAAAACCCAATCAAATTTCATACCAAATTTAAATACATACCTTTTTGTCGAGCATTTCAAATTTATCTTCTGAAATCAAATCCAGTTCTTTTCCCTTAATATTACCTCCATATCCTACTTGACAATAATACCAATCACAATATTCCAAAAACATTTTATCGACTTTCTTACAAAAATTCAATATTTATTCATTCAAATATTAACTTAGAATATGTTTGTAATATCAATTTCCAATTAAGAAATTCACCATTCCTTACTTAAGTTTAGTATAAGCATTCTATATGCTTCTTTGTTTGTTTCCACTTTACCACTTTAGTTAATATCTATTTCTATTCAAATTGACTCTTTCATTCCATATGAATTCAATTTATCTTTAACTCTGAATATATAAATTTTATTTGTCATTTATTACTAATTCATGTCATTATTTTAATCAGTTCATTTACCAACTTATTTCAATTTTCCAGTTTTAAACCGTTTTGTCGTTAACAAAATTTTCCAAAAAAATTTTCAAAAATTTCCTAGCTCCCAAAATTTCTGAAAATTTTTGGCAGAGTCTCCCTTGTACGGAGGAGCTTTTGCAATTTGACAAAAGAGATAAATATATATACATCGACCCACACGGTCGGAAAAACCAAAAACAGTTCATATTTCCTATTTTTATTGCGTAGGTGTACCTTATTTAGCATTTTAAGCAAGCAGCTTATTATTTTTAGCATCTAGCGTGACCAAAATCCAGCCAAACGGCTTCCCGGTACCCGTACTTACCCAATTTAAACATATAAGTACTATATGTATAAGGTTTATAGCATCTCACTTAAATTCAAATAGCTAAAATATCGATTATGAAACAATGCATGTGATATATTGGCATAAACATATAAATTTCACATAAAATGCATGTTAATCAATTTCCATAAGCATATAAAAGGCTCCAACACATATTACAATTGCTTTTAATCAATTCTCAAACCATTCCATTCAGTTGAAGTGATTTACAGCTTATACGCTTATATTTAATTCATTTTAAGCAAAACAACCTCACATTCATTCCAATTGATTCCAAAATCATTTTATTTCACTTCTAATAATTCATAGAATTTTATCCAATCTCTACCTCAAATGATCCATTTCCTTATGCAATTCGACAATATTAGTGTGAATAAATAGTTACTTAAGCTTTATAACCATTTAAATTGATTCCCACTCAAACTATACTTGATTCCATCCCATTTTAATTTATTCACAAACTCCCATTGCATTTCTTTCATATCCAAGAGTTCTATTCTAAACTATTTTATCATACTCGACAACCAATATAACCATCTCACAATTTACTTAAGTTATTTATTTTATTTTTTTCTTTTCACTTATTTCACCCTATAACTTAAGTTTATTTTATTCAACCAACTTCCCTTCAAATCTTTGATTTGATTTTTCTTGAGTCAAATCCCAACCATTTTATTAATTTATCAGATTAGTTTATTCTTTTATACATTTTCAAACTTTAGTTCACATTAACATTTCATTATTGCATTTTATTAGTAAGAAGGTTATTCAATTCATGCTTCAATTGGATTTGCTTTCATCTCAAATCATTTTTATTTTGATCCAATTCCATACAATTTCAATTCATATTTAATTCAAACAAGCTCATATTCAAATCAATTGATTTCAAAATCAATTTTATTTAAATTTACCAGTTCATAGAATTTTATTTCTTAAGTTTTATAGCAAAATTTAAATTGATCTCTAACTCGATTCATTTCCAATTCTTTTCTATTTTATCTTACATAATATTTTATTTCATAGTGCATAGGTTCCATACGAACCCATTTTATTTAGCTCGACATAATTTTATGTTTTGTCTATCACCAACCATTTCCAATTGAAACAAACTCATATCAAATTTAATCGATTTTAAAATCAATCTATTTTATACTCGTCAAATTTTTATTTAAGCTCAACCGCCACCCATGCTTGTATTCACTAATTCAAATCCATTTGAATTTTTAATTCACATTCCCAATTTATCAAGATAATATCCAAGCACACAATTAAGTCGTTATATTCATATTGGATATTATTTGCAACTTACATCATTTCTATTGTAATCCAAGTTTATAACATATACACCTATTCTTTTCACAATTATAATCGTTTTCCTTTCAACTTTATATCAAATTTAATCCAATTCATTCAATCAACACTTCCAATTATAATCCAATTTAATTCAATTTAAATTTCAATTTTATTTAACTTATCCCAAGTTAAATTCAAATATATTTTCTTCACTTTCATCCACTTAAGTTAAATTCTATTTGCCGGATTAAAATTTTCTATCCCTTTTTATTAATATCAACTTTACTTTATCCATTCAATAGTTGATTCGTTTATTCATTCACAAATTCATTTTCAACCAATGAATTTTGTTTTCAAACATTAATTATTTTTAGTCCATTTGAACTTATTTTGCTCCTTATTTAACACATTTGAATCAAACATCATCTAATATCCAATTTCATTTCATTTCATTAGCATATCATATTAATTAATTAATTACTTATAAATTTTAATCTTAAAACTTTGTTTATTTAATCCAACTTAACTAATTTTCTTTTCCAAACTTAAGTTCAACATTCAATTTTGAAAAAAACATATATATCTCACCAAATTATTCCTTTGCATTTTCAAAATCAACCAATTTCCTCTAACAAACATTAATCCAAAACATCCTGGTAGCAATTCCTCTTTTGGAAACTCGAAAATAAACATCGATGATGCTGCAGTCATCACCGAAATTATTTTGTAGCAACCGTAAGAGTTCAATGCTTTTTTTTTCTCCTTTAAAACCCTTCCAATATTTTTTTTAAATTCCAAATCCTCTAGATTTCCAAATCCGATTCAAAATATTTCTCATATATATATTATTTTCCCAACCTTTGGAAATCATTTCCAAATTCAAAGGAACTTAAACCTCCAAATTCCAAATTCCAGAGCCTTTAAATTTATTTTCAACATTACTTTGAAATTTTATTTTATTTATTAATCACACTATACTTTACATTTAGTTTATATTTACAAATTCATTTGTATAAGAATTTGTTTCTAGTTTTTAATTATGGTTTCAATATCTTATTCAATTATGAATCACATTTACAAATCTCATTTATTTATCAATTTATTCATCCATCTTTAGTTATTACTTCAATTTCTCATTTAGTCCTCATACAATGATAATAACGTAATATTATCACTCCTAACAACCAAGCATCCATATATAACTATCATAATTTACGAAAAATTATTTCCTTTATATACAAAATAATTTTGGGTAAAATTATTCCATTTACCCTATTTAAAACAATACTGTGTCGGTTTATCTTGTTCAAGAGTTTAGAAATTCCTATCGATGATATGGCATCCCATATATCAACCAGAATCCATAAACTCTCAACCGATAATTCAACGCAATATAAAAATAATTTTATATTCACTAACAAATACGCACTCATATCTATTAATACGCTCAAACTCATTCTAGAGTACTACGGACTCTATTTTATGAGTAATTCCCACCAGAGCCAAGGTTATCACCAACCAAAGCTCTGATACCAAGTATAACAGCCCGCAAATCCGTACCCCTTGAGTTAACACTATTCTACAACAATCAACTCAAGTTGCATAGAAATACGAACCATTTGTGTTAAATAAGAAGAGGTAGAAGAAGAGAATAGAAACAACATCAGAATCTAACCATCGCAGCGGAATAAAATATAATGTATAATAACAGATCTTTACACAAAAACAAATATATATTTGTTTTATACATACATCATCAGAGTACATCAATCACAATTCAACAACATCAATATCATACAAATGGATATACAACAACTCAACACAGCGGAATATATATATAGAAACAAGTACGAGAGTACGTATCGTCATCTTGCTCGACTCCTGAGCTCCATGGCTTCATATCCTGTATTCTATAATACTCGGTCTGACCCGAGCATTACAGTTAAATAACACCCGAGTCAGTCTGGAATACCAGCATGAGAAAATCACACCCAATTGATAATTAAAGTTTCAAAAATCCTTTGAAAACAAAAGCATCTCGTAAGACCACACCACAAATAAACATGTTGGGTTTTTACCTTACGATAGCTAAAACAATTTTTATAGAATTCCTCTGATATTATAACAGGGTCTATATACAAATACTTATAAAATAGCCGAAATTATTACATCTATTAAATTCCAGCTAATAGCCACAAAGTGGGTAATACAAACAAAACTCGTACAAGGCTCGTAGGGAGAATGGATTTCTAACTAATGACTAGGCACTGGGGTACCACCTGCCACAGTACGGGGCCTAGATCACCGTACCGAGGAGTACACCCGCTCCCCTGCAACCAAAGGCTGGGACTACCCCTTACTGGATAATCCCGAGTGAGATCATCCCGCGGTTGGGATCAGCAACCGCCCACTAAGCCGAAATAAAAAGGGACATCTAGACTGGAATGACCTCACCCTACTTGGGTGCTACCCACCTAGCCTTGCTGCATAACCCCTGATTTTCAGTCATTCCCATTTGATGAGGCTTGAGCCTAAGCGTTACCTTTATAGAACATATCCCTTAGAATGCCCATCGTCCACCTGACGATGTTTCGCAAGCATTCATCCATACAAGTCCGTCCCGGGTTCGAACGGAACCAAAGGAACTATTCCTACTACATCCATTTTTGGAAATATCCTCTGGATTAATAGCGACTAGCCCTCGCACTTCATTGATCCATCTTCGAATCCAAAATCGTTTCCACGAAACGTACAAACCGGATCGAAGTGGTTTTCGAGAAATTAATCTCGATCCCGATCTCTTCGAAACGATCAACGCAGTTGGCCAATATTGATAGTCGGTGATTTAACTATCAATTAATATTTACAACAACCATGACACAATAAATAATTTCCCAATTATTTATTTATCTCAAAAATATCTTCACAAGATATATTTTCACTTTCAAACCCTTTTAAAACAGTTTAAAACTATCTTCCTTTTCTCAGAATAAATTTCGAGTATTCCCATTTCCACTGGAATCACCAAGTACAAAACTCTAGATTTTTAAAATAATTTAAAACATTTTATTATAGAATATATTTAACATTTAATTTACAAAAATTTACTTTAATACTCAATTTATAATAATACTTTAGAAATAATTAGAATAAGTTTACTTTATAAATATAACTAGATTTTCTTCTTTACACAAAATACCAAATCATCCTTTAAATAATTATTACGATAATAGATTATCCAAAACACTTACTTTGGGATTTACTTTAAAATATTTAAATTAGGACTACTTCAATAATTTACTAAAAATACATACTATATAAACATTGAAAATAAGGTTACTTTATAAAATATAAAACTAAGCTCTCACCTTTCAAACAAATACTAAGTCACTATTAATAAATAATTATTACGGTAATAGATTCGAAAATATTTACTTTAGAATTTAAAAGATTAGAAATGATAAATTTTCTAAAACATGTTTTTTTTAAACAACATTAAAACTTTTAACTTATATCTAAAAGTTTACTTTGAACGTACTTGGTTATCCAAAGAAATATACTTCTCTTCACAACTTTTAAAAATAAATCACTATTTATTTTTAAACAATTTTTCTCATTCCTTTAATAAATTCCCATCTTGAATTTATTCTTCCAAATATCCAATTCCAAACACTTAAATCAATTTCCAAATTGATTTCCAATTTACTTCATTTATTCAAAAATCCTTTAATTTCAGATTTTATTTCTTAGTTAGGATTTTTTTTTTTTTTGCAAAGCAAGCGGGGTGAAATGGTCCCCTACCATATTTATTAACAACCAAAAATATCAGAAAAACGGATTACAACAATCTGACCACCACATGAGTGACGAAGGCATACACAAAAATTATATGTTACTAGTAATAGAAAGGATCAATACATGTTTAGAGGAAGCTTTCCCTTTAAACACCCTATTGTTCCTTTCCAACCACACAAAGTATATTACCTTCTTCAAAATTGTTAACAACTTTCTACTTCTCTCATTCTTCCATCTAGTTGCCTTGAAGATGTTGTACCATTCCATGCATGAGCTTCTCATTGGCCTGTGATAACCATTACATTGCAATATGGAACTCCATAAGTGGAAAGTGAAATCACATTCAAAGTATAAGTGCGCAGCCGTTTCCACCCCAACTCCACAGAACAGACATTTGTCACATTGAACAACCCCATAGCCTTTGAGTTTGCTTAGGGTCAAGGTACCATTCATCATTACCTTCCACATGTACAGGTTCTGTTTTGGATCAGAACCATGATCCTAGATACGAGAATGCCAAATAAAAGTAGGCAATTGCATGGATGGATCAAGTGCCATATAAACATTTTTAATTGAATGCACTCTGTCATTCCAAGTCATATGAGCATCACTGATTTTGTATTTCCTATTATGTACAGCAGTCCATTCTGTTCTTACCGCTGCAGAGCTACAATGAGGAAGGGAGACACAATCATCAGCCCAAAACCTAGATAGATTAGCAGTATTACCAATCCCAGTGGATCTTCTCATCTCATAATCAATAATATTTGCTAAAATGATTCCTTTTGAAGGCCAAGGATCAAACCAAAAAGATATCATGTTGATTTCTTTCATTCTCTGTTGCACCAGAGGTAGAAGTAATTGTCTACCTCTCAATATATTTCTCCAAGTCCAGCTACAGTCAGTTGGAGAAGAAATAAACCAGAAGTTGCTTTGACGTATGAGGTATTGCCTACACCAAGAAGCCCATAGATTTTTGTCATTCCTTAATAGCTTGTCAATTCTTGCAGATAATGTAGCAAGGTTCCAGTTCCTAATGTTTATAATTCCAAGTCCACCTTTTTCCTGTGGACAACATAGTTTGCTAAAGGAAATAGGAATCATTTTCTTAGAGAAGGGATTACCGTGCCATAAAAAATGATTTAAAGCTGAGTTAACCATGCTAATGAGTTTGGCTGGGAGAATGAAAATTCTGGCATAATAAACACACATGGAAAAAGCAATGGATTTAACAATCACAAGTCTACCAGCCATCGAAAATCTAGAAACTTTCCAACTAGCAAGTTTGGCAGTAATATTTTCAAATAGTTGTAAGCATTGGAAAGTCCTAATTCTAGAATCACAAAGAGGCACTCCAAGATAATATTCATTATCAGAAAATGGAGAGAGGCCAGACAAAGAGTACATTATCTCTTTACCATCATCAGGGAGACCAGCAATTAATAATCTAGATTTACTTCTGTTGATGTTCAGACCAGACAAGGTACCAAAGGTATCAAGAACTTTTATGACCCCAGTAATGGATTTCAAATTGGGCTTAGTGAATAAAAGTAAGTCATCAGCAAAAAGGAGAGAGGAAATACTATTCTTCCTTCACAGTGGATGATAATCAATAAGCTTATTGCACATAGCATCAGAAAGAAGAGCAGTGAGCAGCTCCATTACATAGATGAATAGATAAGGGGACACTGGGTCACCTTGTCTAACTCCCTGGGTAGCACTGAAGTATCCAAATATATTACCATTGATACTAAGGGAGTAATTGACAGTAGAAATACATGTATACAGCCAACATAAGAAAGGGATTGGAAAATTCATCTTATGCAAAATGTAAATGATAGATTTCCACTGTAATGTGTCATAGGCTTTCTAAATATCAAGCTTAAGGACACATCTGGGAGAGATGAGTTTCCTATTATACCCCTTCATAAGTTCAGAAGCAAGGAGTATATTATCAGTTATGTCCCTACCTGGAAGAAATGCACTCTGATTAACAGAGATCAAACTATCCAAAGGAGTTTTCATTCTAGCTGCCAATATCCTAGCAATGCACTTATATATAACATTGCAACAAGCAATGGGTCTGAACTGATCAACTGATATAGGATGGTTAGTTTTAGGGATCATTGCAAGTTTAGTAGCATTAATACCCGAGATAAGTTTACTGTGTGTGAAAAAATTCTTAACAGCCTTGATCAAGTCCCCTCCAGTAATATCCCAAGTGACTTTGAAGAAATGGGCATTAAATCCATCAGGACCAGGAGAACTTTGAGAGTTTAATCCAAAGATAGCTTGTTTGATTTTAGAATCTGAAATTTCCTTAATTAAATCAGTAATCATGACATCAGGTATATGAGGGAGTTGATACTGAGTAAATTGATGGTTAGAGATTGAAGGGACTTGAGACCTCCCAAGGTTATGCTGAAAATACTCCATAAAGGCTTCTTGAATTGAATCTTGAGTATTCACAAGGTTGATCATGCATATCAAGAATAGAGAAAATATTTGCAGATGCCTGTTGAATTTTTAGACTTTTGTGGAAGGTGGATGAATTTTTATCACCATTCAGGTGCCAGTCCTGTTTTGCCTTTTGCTTAGCCATCTTATTTTCTTCAATGAGAGCTTTGGAGAGGTCCTTAAGCATAGAGCTTTCATTAATAATCAGCTGAGGTTGGTCAGGGCTTCTTTGTATTTCCAGTTGTACCTGAAATAATTTTTCACGTATAGAAGAAGACAAGCTATTCCCATTACCATATGTTTGCTGAGCCCATTCCTTCAGTTGAATCTTCAAATTCTTGAGTTTAGCCTGCAAAACAAACACGGGGTTGCCAAAAGTATGATAATTCCATCCATATTTTACAATTTTAGTGAAATCTGGGTGTTTAGACCAGTTATTAAAAAATGAAAAGGAGGATCGTCTTCTCACAGTGTCCTTATCCCAAGAAATGATGAGAGGGGAATGATCTGAAAAAGATGGGGGAGGGATAAAGGTAGATAGATTAGGCCATTTGAGGATAGTGGAGTAGTTAGTATAAACTCTATCAAGTTTACAGTACGTTCTCTTCCCATGTTTACTGGAGTTATTCCAAGTAAAGAAAGCACCAGAGTTGGAAGTGGGAATGAGGTTGGCATCATATATGGCTTTGTTAAGAGGTCTTGTCTGGCAGTAGGATAACGGAGTTCCCCCACATTTATCAGAAGAAAGTTGCATGCAGTTCCAATCACCAAGACAGATCCAAGGCAGACTGGACTGTTGTAGAGAAGGTAATATGTCAAGAAAGATTTGCCTCTGAGTAGCATTATTGTCAGCATAAACAGAGGTAAGGATAAAAGTAGATGAAGAAGGGATGTGTATTATTTCAGAATGTATGAACTGCCTGTGGACAGTGATGGGGGTTACGAAAAAGATCACAGGATTCCATAGGATTAGTAATCTACCAAAAGGAGCTTGAGATAAATTGTGAATACTGCTCCAGTCATGTCTAATGTTGGAGAGAGCTTTAACAGTGGTTTCATGATTGAGTTTAGTTTCAGAAATGACCATTACTTGAATGCCGTGAGAAGAAATAAGGTTGGAAATTTCAAGTTGCTTGTCAATGGAGTTAGCACCCCTGACATTCCAAAAGCCTATGTTTTCAAGAGGTAGAGTCAACCTTATTATTTTGAGACAAAACTTCAAGCCCAATTTGTTCAATGGAGAAGTTGATACCATTGTCCAAGTCGATTGTGGGTATTTTGTTCGTTTTCTTTGGACGACCTTTCTTCTTTTTGGCTGAGGAATCAGGAAAGTTAGGTTGAATAGGGATGGGAATATTTGATGAAGCTGAAGGATTGATGATGTCATTAAAGATATGATTTGGGAGTGAAAGGGAAGAATAAGGAGAAGCTGGATTGATTTGAATGTTGGGAGTTGAGACTACAGAGGGGGATATTGTTTATGGAGATACATTGTGCATGTCAGTGCATAAAGAATTGTTGTGCAACTCAGGAATTTGAGAAAAGTGTTGTTGAATATCCTCTTCATTTTCACTAATTTCCTGTAGCACAGAGAATGCATTGTGTGTAGACACTTCATAGTCATCATGAGTTGTATTATCAAGTATTGCTTTATTCTTATCAGGATCTATTGTTATATTGTGTATTCCACCAACTTTCTGAATAGTACTGCAATTATCATACTCCAAGACATTCAATGTTTGCTTCATGACATCCTCAGTGGAAATAAGATGCTGATTCATTTCAGAGTCTTTGATTGCACTACTGTTAGTTTCCAAGGTAGTAACATTTATTGATTCATTTTGTTCCAGCACTTGTTCTACTGCATCTTCATCATTCCTTTTGCTTAAATGATTCACATTAGTGAGACTGCCTACCTGACCACCTTCCATATCATTATTGCTACTTTTTTCCTTATTTACTTTTCTCCAAAACTTTTGGCCAGCTTTTATACTCTTTTTACTTCTTACAAAGAAACCCCTTTTATCTTTATCAACCTGATTTTCTTCCACATCCTTGACTTTATGGTCAGCTGAAGCATTACTTGTAGATAAGTTACCAGGCATAACTCCATCTTGTTGTTCATTTTTCCTTTCACATTGGTCAGTAGCATGACCAAAAGTAGAACATGTAACACAAATTAGAGGTTTCCATGAGTATTCAATCTGAATGTTAGGGCAGGAATCATCTCCAATAGATAGGAAGTGAGGCAGTTCTTTATCAGGAGATACTTCAATTAAGCATTTAGCATATTCAAATCTTTTCATCCTTTCAGTGTTCTCATCAAAGCAAACAAGCTTCCCAATGTGACATGCTATCCAATTAATACCCATCAAAGACCACAGCATTATAGGAATTCTGTAAAAATGAATCCAGATTGGCACCAATCTCACCTCCGACTGCGCTGAAGATAGAGTTGGATTCCACTTGGTGATGATAAACATCTGGCCATGTATAAACATGGGATCACGTCGCAAAATATTGTTTTTGTCTTCTTCAGAGGCAAATTTGAAACAGTAATTTTGATTATCAAAAAAAATTTCATATGATCCTTTAAGCTTCCACACTTTTTGTAGATGATCTTTAACTGCCATATAATTAACATTTCCAGCCAAAAAAGTTCCAACTAGGCAGCCAGATCACACCTTTATACCCTCATTCAGTACTTCCTGAGGGGGTTCTAATGAAAAGCCAGCGTAATCAACATCAAAATGCTTAGGAATGTAAGAACCAGCATTCCTAGGTCTCGAGTTAAAGAGAGAGGACCATGAAGCGGGAGGAGAAGATGAAGTGGTGGCACCAAGGGAAGGGAAGTGTTCAGATGGAAAAGGTGGAACAATGGGATTGGTGTGGATCAAAGAAGAGGGAGGGACATCATCAGGAGGAGGAGGAGTAGGGGGTGGAGGTGGAGAATGATTAAAGGGGATGGGGTTGGGTTGACTGGATATATGATGTACCACAGCTGGAAGGACAGATGATGAAGTAATGTTAGAAGATGCAACAATATCGGACTGAAGAAGAGGAGGTGGAATGGACCGGTGGTCAGTTGAAGGACGGAGTGGAGAAGATGTGTTAGGAACGGGAAGTATGGGATTGGAAGAGGAAGGTACGGAAGGGGATGGGAGAAGGACATGATGAGCAGACATGATGGTTGAATGAAATGTCAATTAACAAATTTATTAAATAGTTAGGATTTAAAATACTTTTAATTGAAATACCCATTTTAGATTTCTCAATTTACTTCTTATTCCTTTAATAAATTTAAAACTTTAAGCTTTAAATTAATTCTTTATTTCTTTTAGTTAGTATCATAAATTTTACAATTCATTAATTATAGTTTATTCAAACCCCTTTCTTTTCATACTCGAAGTTAGTTATTAATATTTAACATACTTCCTTTTCTTTTCAATTCATTCTAATTTATTAAATTTTCTAGGATTATTTCGTTTACAACTTTACTTCCTTTATTTTCTTTCCAAATTCCAATTTATATATTTCGGTAATTCATTGTCCCTACATATATATCCAATCAAATCATATCATTCAATATTCCAATATATTCAACATAGAATATCCAGTAATCACAACAGAGAATATTAAATAATAAATGTTGAGGGGTTTAGTTGGATCCCTCCCACCTGTTTTCCCTGCATCCACAGATGTTAGCACAACAATATGCCAATTTCAGAATATAACATACTGTAACACATCAATCAATTTCAACCATTCAAACAATTATTTAAATTTAATCATTTAAATTTAAATTTTACTGAGTGAGATTAACTCACTCTTAATTTTACTGTTTGCCATCCAATCCAGACAAGCTTGTTTCCTTCCAGATTTTGACCTTGAATAAACATTTATATGGTTTATTAACAGTTGAATTAATCGAATGATCAATTATCATTTAAATAACTTTAATTATATAATTATTTTATTTAAATTATTTTCTTAAATAAATAAATTTTAAGTTACAAAATAAAATAAAATAAGTTAATCCCCTAATACATATCTTTAAAAAAATTAAACAACAAGTGAAAATATATATGTATATTTTTTTAACCTACATGTATATATTTTATTTAATTGAATTAAACAAAAACAGCAAGTACCTCACTGCTTCGCTCGTACGCCAGCAACCGTCGCTGCCCTCCACCACGCTCATCGCCGCTCCAACCCCTCTAGCACCGTCGCGCGTCTCGATTGATACCTCTTGCTTCCACGCACGCGAGTTTGCGATACTCCTAAACCCTAGGTCGCTGCTTCAAATCGCACGACTCCACGCGTCTCTCACCTTACCCAAAATCGCATGCGCTGCCCCCACCATGAAGTCGAGCGTGGTTCTATGCTGAGTGGTTTGTCGCATGAGATCCTGACTATGGTAGGAGATTGGAATGGGAGAGGATCGACTACGGGTTGCGGTAGCAAATCGAATTGGGGTTGGTTGATTTCAGATGAGAGAAGGAATCATATTTCGGGGAGAAGTCGTTAATAATGATGTTTGGTGATTGAGGCGATGAAATGGATGGGAAGGAAGACGACCCCAGCTAACTGTTCATCCACTCGGAAACGATTTTCTTAGCCATTTTACTTTCTTTTTTTTTAGCTGATGATAAGAAAGGTCGCATCGATTCTTAAAGAAGGAAGAATATTCCTTGCGTGCATAAGATGTTTCGCGTGCCTGTCCTTTAGAACGGCTGAAGTGACAATTTAGTGTGTATATAATTATTTAAATCATATCGTATCGGTTCCACAATTCGAAATGTCGAACTCCTAACGAGACGCGCCGCCAGGCGTTCATAATGTTATACCCCTAATTCGAACGCACTGAAAAAGGTTTTCGAGGTCTAATTCGATCGTATGGGAAAGATAGCCCTTTGAATCGATTATTATCAAGTAAATTTTCAGCGCGTTTATATATCGTACACTCACACAACAACTCCGATCAATTCGAAATTTGAAACCCGATAATAATTCAATATTACGGACCCAATGGAACTGGTTTCGTCGAATTCCGAGACTGTGCCTCAGAAAGCTATTTTTAAATTCAATTTAAACTATAAAAATTTTAAAACTGAACAAACCACTGTTAATTTCAATTTTACAACTTCTATTATCTTCAGTGCTATCAATATAAATTTTATAAGCCTTCAATTTATTCTCAACAAGTTTAAAACTATAGATTCAACATTTTATTCAACTTCAAACTATTTAATTCGATAAATTTAATTATCAATAATAGTGATATTTGAATTCAAGTTAAAAATTACTCTATTGAATATTTAAAATCAATTAAATATTCCAATTTTTTTAATGCTCGAAAATTCCGGGTTGTCACAGAAGGCATTATCTCGTTACCCTCATTTTGGAATCACCGTCAGAGTTAGCGACAATAACCCTTGCACTCTGAATCTTCATCTTCCCTTCAGATTCACGACCTCTATCATTAATTTGGATCGATGTGGTTTTCGGATATCCAAATATGGAAACCCGATCCCGGTCTCATCGAAATCCAAAACGTATCTTTTAAGGCCAAGTTGTTTAAAGTTAAAACAATTCAATTCAATTATCTATATACACACAAATAGATAATTCACAATATCACAATAGATAATCACATCATCATCATAAACAGATAATCAATATTATCATCCAAACAGATACTTGCTATTATCATACTTAAACCATACATCCATATCACATAGATATTACTCATCTCATATCTGAGATCACAATTAATCAATGAAATATCAATATCATCCATAAGCAATGATTTATGAATCACAATCTATAATTAATTTAAAATGAATTAAATTAATTACTTCTATCTTTAAATGATTTAAAATAAATTAAATTAATTATTCATTCCATAAATTCTGCTCACACAACCATTAATTAATTACTCTCTGGATATTCATCTTGATTAAACACCTTTGATTAATCATCTTCTAATTACAATAACTAATTAGCCTTTGTTTAATTCCACAAATTAATTATTTTAAATCATTCATATAATTACTTCATTTGTTAATTAAATATAATTAATTACATTTATTATTAATTAATTATATTAACTAATCATCTCATTGTTAATTATTCCTTATTTAGACAATTATACATTACATCATTAACTATATTAATGATCTCTAATTTAGATTTAAATTAAATTACTTTATTTAAATCAATTACATTAAGTGGTGAATCTTTAATTAAACACAATTATTAATCACCCTTGAATTAACAACAAACCAGTAATTAATTACCCTTAATTACTTATTAAATAAATTAATTATTCCATAATTAATTATCTATACTAATTAATCCCTTGATTAATTACAAAAGTAATTACATAAATTACTCCATTAACACATCATATTTCACTAATTACATTCAGTAATTAACATTAATTACTTCCCTAAGTAATTATGCTCCATTAAATACACTAAGTAATTACACTTATCAATTTATCAAATGATTTTCTTAAATTAATTAAACTAAATTAATTAACTTAATTAATCATATTATCAAAATTAATTACAATAAGTAATTAACCTCTTAATTACTTTCATCAAGCAATTACATTTAACAATTTACAAAAGATTATCTAATTAATCTAATTAATTATCAAAATTAATCAAATTAATTAATTAATTGATAATCCTTAGTTAATTATCCTCATTAACTAATAACATTTCTTAATTTACTTCTTAATTAATCTCTAGTTATAAATTAATCTAAATTATTAATTTATAAATTAAATACATAAGTCATTCCTTAATTAACTTATTCATTAAATCATTTTAATATCTAAATTATTTCTAAGATAATTTATTTCTTTATTAATGATTTAATTAATATTAAAGTGTATTAGAACATTACATTTTAAATTTAAATTCAAATTCCATTTTGAATTTAAGATTCAAAATGATTATTTATTTAACATTAACTAAATTAAAATTCAATTTAAACTCTTTTAAAATAAATGTAAATAACATTTATTACTTATATATGAACTCATATAAGAAAAGCCTTTAAATTCCACTACTTAAATCTTTATTTAAATTTAAACTTCCAAAATACATTAATATTTTAACTTGCAAATTCAAGTTAAAACAATTTATTTAACTTCCATTCAAAAATCTTTTATAAAAGAATTCTCTCAAAATCTAGTTAAACATTTATTTGAAACAAATTTACTTTTTAAAACTATTTTATTTGAACTTATTTTTAAAATAATCATGTTTAAAAACTGATTTAAATTTTCAGATTTGAATTCGAAGTAAACTGGAATCCATCAATTTATCTTTGATTTAAAACTTTGATTTAAACTTTCTTTTAAAAACTTGAATTAAAAACTTGATTTTCAAATCCGAATCCATTTTAAAACCTTAAGATTCAAAAGTTCATTTGAATCTATACTTTTAAACCTCGAATTTAAACTACTGTTAAAAATTTTGTTCAGATTTAATTTTTAAAATCTGAAAACTGTCGGGTTTTTAAACCTGAAAACCCATTTAAATATTTTAACTTTATTTTAGATTTCAAAATAAAATTTGAATTCATACTCCAAACTGGATTTAAACTTGTTTAAATCTATTATTTATTTTAGGTTTCATTTGTATTTGTAAAAAAAAAAAATTGCTTCCAGGTTTTTACAAAATCCTGAACAAACACTAACTCGACTTGAACCAAAAATGCTTCGAGTCTTCCCTCCTTCTGCTTCGAGTCACATACTCGAATGACTCGAGTATTCCCCAGTTCAAAAACTCTGCACCCAAAAAAAACTCAACACTTCAACGGCACGGTGCACGTGCACCGTGGCTTTGGCCCTCTCCGGCCATCCACTAGCGCTTCATCCCATCGCCGATCATCTCCAGATGACATCATGTCCACCAGAATCCATCACCACAACTCAAATCAAAAAAACGAGCAGCAAAAGCAGAACCTAGAAAACACAACATCCACCTCTACCCAAACCTGTCATCACCGCATTCCTCCAATCCCAACCAATTGATGGTCAATAGCTCCGGCCATGAATTCGTCTTCGACCAAGCTACCACCTCCCGAGACCTCGTGCAACTCGATGCAGGGTGGAAGTCGCGGTGATCAAAAGTCCGACCACCCTAAGAATTAGGGTTGCCCACTAAAAATCGTACGCCGCCGCCAGTACGTTGAACATGAGCACTTCCTGTCATTTTCCCCATCACCACGGTAAGCTCCTCCACCTCCTCGCACAACCCGACCACCTCCAGTCGCATAGATCACCAGCAATCCCCAAGAAACCAAAAACAGTGCAATTTAATACTGTACCTCCAATCCTTAACTAAAAAATGTAATTCTAGTTTAAAAATCAGAGTTTTGATTAAGCATTCAGTTCATGTACTTAAATTGAAAATTTAAGATATTGAAAATATCACTTGTATTAAGAATTAACTGATCTTAAGATTTTCAGAGCAGTTTTTCTTTATTTTTCTTAAATACAAAAATTTAAGAATTTACTTTATACTCAAACAAACTTATTTTGTTTAAATACTTTATCCTAACAATCAATAGATTGAGCAGTAATGATTTTTGAATTAAATCTGAGTTTAAATCCTATAAACAGAGGTATATCCAGATAACAGTATGCAGGCTTCATCTCATCCAATTACAATACAATACATATGTTTTCACGCAATCAAAATCTCTGATATTCATCATACAGCTAGTTTAAAAACTTAGGTTATTTACAATATGAAGTTACTCACCGATTTGGGAATGAAGACAGAGCACTTCTTGACAGAAACAGTTTTGAACCTTAAAATTGAGAAGTTGTTTGCTTTGATTTCTTTAATCTTCTTGTTTGTTGATGTATGATGCTTCAGTTTATAAAAATGAAAATGTTTGCTACTTGTATATTTTTAGGTTTGCTATGACTTGAACGAACTAAAAATAGGAAAGCATGTATATAAAGAAGTTTACAGGGTAGGTGATATCTGGGTTAAGCAATTTCCAGTTACAATATTTGTTTTTGTTTATATCAGGCGAGATTTTTATTTTGGGGGCTGAGTTTTACTTTTATACAAATTCGAATAGACAATTGTTGCTAGCAATTAATACTTGAGTGCTTTGTGTCTCCTATTACTCATTTTTATATATATATTTTTTTTGCTTATTTACTTTGTTAATATACTTGCTTGCATACTTATTTACAGCTACAAATATACAAAGCCTGGCACATCTTCTTTTATTTTATAAACATATTTTACTTGCCTGCATTCTAAACCTTACAGTCCCATTCATTTCCTTTTGCCTGGCTTATTGCTTTACATAACTATGTGTTTGTGGATATAAAGTTATTTTTAATTATGTTTGTATACTTTATTTACTTTGCCTTAGTTACTAGTTTATTTGTTTATAAAGTTTTAACTTATGGATTTAGTTTTATTTCTAATACAAGTGCTTATTATTATTTCACTTATAATTGTAAAACTTAAATTATCAACACTAAATTTACTTATTATTATTTCAAACTTATGTTAATTTCTTTATAAGACTTATTTTATTTTAAATTTACAATTATAGCTTTCCAAAATATGTGTATATATATATATAAATATAGGTTTAAAATAACAATTCCTATTTATTTAAAATCCATTGTAAAGATATTATATTATTATTATTGTTTAAAAATAACTCATTATTAAATTAAAATAATTCATAAAAGAAATTATCTCTTTATTTCTTATTTCCATCAAGAGATATTAAAAAAAACCAAAATAAACCCTTTTTGTTAATCTTATTTAAATTCAAACTTAAGCTAAAATAAATTTAAAACAGTCAATATTTATCTTAAGTATTTTAAACCATACAGTTATTTATTTAATAGTTTAATATCAAATTTCCTAATTACTAAAAATATTAAAATTAGAAAACATGTTTTACTTGTTAAATTTAAAACAAAGCTTACCTATTTACAATATATACAAATATATATGTATATACATTATAAATAGAAACAATTTAAATTAGCTTTTAGAAGATAAATTATCAGTTAAATATTTATTTAAAAGAAGATTATTAAATCAATTCAAATTATTTACAAATATTACCAAATCAATTTAATTTTAACACAGATTATTAAATTTATATTGCCAAAATTTCCGTGACATCACATTCCTCCCCCCTAAAAGAATTTCATCCCCAAAATTTAAAGCAAAGGTAATTTAATAATTCAATTAAAGATTTAATTTTAAAACACAAGCATATATCAACTAGATGCTGACAATCATAGCAACCAATTTATCCAAACAAACAAATCTAACTATCTAGACAAAATTCCGGATAGAATTCTCTCGAGTTTCCCAAATATAAATACCGAGATACTCGCTCTACAGAATCCAAACAATCAATACTACTAAGCTACAGAGCTTCCACTCATCTAGATCTACAAAATAAGACAGGATATCAGACTATAAACAAGTCTGAGTCAACAACCAAAACTCCCTGAACTACTGGTTCTACAACCAGAGATAGATCTTACACGTACTCCCTTAGAGATACGTGAAATACAACGAATCCCAGTTATCCAAACTGACAATTCAATTCTGAAGACCAAACACTTATCCAAAATCAAATCTTCGATTTCGGAATCCAAATTCCTTCGTCTCTTATCCACAAAACTCTTCGGACGATCATATGCTGCCTACATCTTCCTGATCAGCTCAACCCTTGCTGATGTCCTTAGAAATAAACTGAACCAAAGATAATCCAACTAAATGATCTTTCCAAAATCAACCAAACTCAGAACACAAACTCTATTCCAAATCAGAAAGCAAAACTCACTTCTCTCATCTGGAAAAGATAAAACAGGTGCACTCCAAACTGGCCTTAAGATCCTGAAAAATTTCCTGTAGAACTCTCTAATCCAAACATTCAACATCCAGTTACTTCCAAACTAAACAGCTGCCACCATGCTTCCACTGCGCCACTCTGACTGAACAGATGAAAATGCTGTAGTCGAACATAGACTGGACAACACATTCCAACATTAGGGTTCCACAGATCAAAAAGAAAACTTCGAAGTTCCTCCAAAACCTGAGCTACTTCACCAAACTCAAAAACCATCCTATTACTAAGCTGATCCATCGGTACCATTTCTGAAATCCAGTCGATACCAAACTCAATCCCTAGATGCAGACAAACTCTGATTTCCTGAAGACATCCAGAAAATTATGAAACACAAGAGAACACCCAAACCATCGCAAGTCACTTTTGCGATCAATCCAGCCTAATTCCAAAGATACCGCTTTCTCTTTACCAAACAAAACAGCTTACACTTAACTAGCCAATCCATCGAAGAAATGGAATCACTCTGCAGCTTCTAGACTCCACTGCTGACTCAGAAGCCAAAGACTACCTAATCTAAAGCTCTTTGAGAAACTCGGACCTCAAACCAAACAGAAACACCCAGCTGAACACAGCCACAACACTGAGCAGACACACTTCCTTAACTTGTTCCAAAGAAACATCTTCGGAGACATCCATAGTCACTGTGTCTCATCACATAGTTACTACACCTCGAGGTATCCAGATATCATGACTTGCTTCTGGTCAACCGACAGATCTAAATTCTAGCTCATCCAAACTTACACTTCAAAAATGAACTCCGAACCTTTATAGGTTTCCTTCAGAGATTAATGAAATCCTTACACCACTCAAAGCTCACTCGAGACGGTATTAGGTCTACAGTCTTGACAAATACACTTCCAACCTCAATCATTTAAACTCCAACCATTGGTAGTCGTGTTACGCACACCACTACCCTATCTACCTTTATAGCTCATTGGAAAACCGGAACTGGTAATCCAACAAATAGGTAGAAATATATATATATATATATATATATATATATATATCAAAATTACAAATACGCTCTCTCAGGAAAGAAATCACTCAAGAGCCTAGGTATTCACTCAACCTAGCGCTCTGATACCAACTGTGACGACCTGACTTTCTACTACCAGAAAGTCGTTTCATCTAGGAGAAAGAAAGGGGTGAGAAAATAGAAAAGATAGAGAAGAAAGAACAACAACATCAGAATCTCACAGCGGAACGAATAAATTATATTAATCACATAAGTATTTACATAATATACAACATCAATCAGAGTTATACAGATAATATAACACCTACTAAAAGTAATAAACACCTGTCTAGCTAATACAACTCAAACAAATAACTCAAAGATACTAACACAGCGGAACTATATATATCTACAACGCTGAAGCCTCCTGCTCCATTGCTCCTCCAGAATTCGTCAAAGCCAACCTGAATCCCTTGGCTACTCGTAAAAATTTGAGTACTCGAGAGTTTAGGAAAAACAGAAATAAACTCCGGGTCAGACATGGGTGTGGTGTGAGTAACAGGTTAAAGTTGCTTAATTTTGAAAATCCTTTGAAACAAAAGGTATCACGTAAGACTCCCCACACATAAACATGGGTAAGTTTTTACCTTACGCTAACCAAAACATTTGATAGGAAATTCAGTGATATTATAATAGGTCTAGGGTTTTCAAGTAAATAGAAAATAGCCGAAATTGTTACATGATTAAATTCTAGCTACTAGCCATAAAAGTGGGCAATACAATCAAATCCGATGGCACTTATTGGATTTTGGATTCCATACAATGGCATGCCTACTGGGGTACCGCCCGTCACAGTACGTGGCCTAGATCAACGTACTGAGGATCACTCCCGACCCCCTACAACACAAGGCCGGAACCATTCCTTACTGAACAGTCCCAAACAAGATAACCCCAGCAGTTGTTGCAATCAACCGCCCACACAGCCGAAAAATATAGGGACATCTAGACAGGGGTATATCTCATCCTGCTTGGGCATGACCCACCTAACCTTGCTGCACCTCCCCTGTTTTAGCCATTCCCGGTCGATGAGGCTTGAGGCTGCGATTACCTTTAGAGAATACATTTCTTAGAATGCTCATCGCCCACCCGACGATGTTCTGAAAGCATTCAATCCATACAAGTTCGTTCCGGGTTCGAACGAAACTGAAGGCATTATCTCGTTACCCTCATTTTGGAATCACCCTCAGAGTTAATGACTTTAACCCTTGCACTCTGAATCTTCATCTTCACTTCAGATTCATGACCTATCGTTAATTTGGATCGATATGGTTTTCGGATGTCCAAATATGGAAACCCGATCCCGGTCTCATCGAAATCCGAAACGTATCTTTTAAGGCCAAGTTGTTTAAAGTTGAAATAATTCAATTCAATTATCTATATACACACAGATAGATAATTCACAATATCACAATAGATAATCACATCATCATCATCATAAACAGATAATCAATATTATCATCCAAACAGATACTTGCTATTATCATACTTAAACCATACATCCATATCACATAGATTTTACTCATCTCATATCTGAGATCACAATCAATCAATGAAATATCAATATCATCCATAAGCAATGATTTACGAATCACAATCTATAATTAATTTAAAATGAATTAAATTAATTACTTCTATCTTTAATTGATTTAAAATAAAATAAATAAATTATCCATTCCATAAATTCTGCTCACACAACCATTAATTAATTATAAATCAAATTAATTAATTACTCTCTGGATATTCATCTTGATTAAACACCTTTGATTAATCATCTTCTAATTACAATAACTAATTAGTCTTTATTTAATTCCACAAATTAATTATTTTAAATCATTCATACAATTACTTCATTTGTTAATTAAATATAATTAATTACATTTATTATTAAGTAATTACATTAATTAATCATCTCATTATTAATTATTCCCTATTTAGACAATTATACATTACATCATTAATTATATCAATGATCTCTAATTTAGATTTAAATTAAATTACTTTATTTAAATCAATTACATTAAGTGGTGAATCTTTAATTAAACACAATTATTAATCACTCTTGAATTAATAACAAACTAGTAATTAATTACCCTTAATTACTTATTAAATAAATTAATTATTCCATAATTAATTATCTCTAGTAATTAATCCCTTGATTAATTACAAAAGTAATTACTCAAATTACTACATTAACACATCATCTTTCACTAATTACATTCAGTAATTAACATTAATTACTTCCCTAAGTAATTATGCTCCATTAAATACACTAAGTAATTACACTTATCAATTTATCAAATTATTTTCTTAAATTAATTAAACTAAATTAATTAACTTAAATTAATCATATTATCAAAATTAATTACAATAAGTAATTAACCTCTTAATTACTTTCATCAAGTAATTACATTTAACAATTTACAAAAGATTATCTAATTAATCTAATTAATTATCAAAATTAATCACATTAATTAATTAATTGATAATCCTTAGTTAATTATCCTCATTAACCAATAACATTTCTTAATTTACTTCTTAATTAATCTCTAGTTATAAATTAATCTAAATTATTAATTTATAAATTAAATACATAAGTCATTCCTTAATTAACTTATTCATTAAATCATTTTAATACCTAAATTATTTCTAAGATAATTTATTTCTTTATTAATGATTTCATTAATATTAAAGTGTATTAGAACATTACATTTTAAATTTAAATTCAAATTCCATTTTGAATTTAAGATTCAAAATGATTATTTATTTAACATTAACTAAATTTAAATTCAATTTAAAATCTTTTAAAATAAATGTAAACAACATTTATTACTTACATATGAACTTATATAAGAAAACGCTTTAAATTCCACTACTTAAATCTTTACTTAAATTTAAATTTCCAAAATACATTAATATTTTAACTTGCAAATTCAAGTTAAAACAATTTATTTAACTTCCATTTAAAAATCTTTTATAAAAGAATTCTCTCAAAATCAAGTTAAACATTTATTTGAAACAAATTTACTTTTTAAAACTATTTTATTTGAACTTATTTTTAAAATAATCATGTTTAAAAACTGATTTAAATTTTCAGATTTGAATTCGAAGTAAACTTGAATCCATCAATTTATCTTTGATTTAAAACTTTGATTTAAACTTTCTTTTAAAAACTTGAATTAAAAACTTGATTTTCAAATCCAAATCCATTTTAAAACCTTAAGATTCAAAAGTTCATTTGAATCTATACTTTTAAACCTCGAATTTAATCTACTGTTAAAAATTTTGTTCAGATTTAATTTTTAAAATCTGAAAACTGTCGGGTTTTTAAACCTGAAAACCCATTTAAATATTTTAACTTTATTTTAGATTTCAAAATAAAATTTGAATTCATACTCCAAACAGGATTTAAACTTGTTTAAATCTAATATTTATTTTAGGTTTCATTTGAATTTGTAAAAAAAAAATTTGCTTCCAGGTTTTCACAAAAGCCTGAACAAACATTGACTCGACTCGAACCAAAAATGCTTCGAGTCTTCCCTCCTTCTGCTTCGAGTCACATACTCGAATTGTAACAACCCTGTATTTTGTGATATATTTTTTGTATATTTTAATTTAATTTTTGATTTTAAAAAAAAACTTATTTTATTTATTTTGAATGATAAACTTTAGTTTTGATATGAATTACCATTCCAAAGCATGACTAAAAATTTTTTTTTCCAAAAAGTGAATTTTTGGTCAAAATAGTCAAACTTTGACTTTTAATTTAAATTTTTTTAAAAGTTTGAAAATTTAAATTTTATCTTTTATTATGAAAGTACATAAATTTTTAAGAACATTGCTTTTTGTTTCATTGAAAACGGATTTAATTTGTGAAAGTTATATTGTTTTCAATATTGTGTGTACATTGAATTATTTAACAATTTTCTTTATGTTAAATTTTATAAATTATATTTTTAATTGTCAAATAATGTTCTAATATGTGTTATACCACATGTTAGATATATTTTTTTTTTAAAAACATTTTTTTGTGATGTTATAATTTTTCCAAAGTTTACCGTGTTGATTTCTTTTTTTTTGGTTGTTTTCTTATTTTCTGCTATTTTCTTCATTAAAATTTTATTTAAATTTTATTTTATATATTTATTTTGTGAATTCATTTTTATTTTGTGTACTTATCTTTATTTATAAATATTTTTCAAGTATATAAAAAAAATTTCAAAGTCCATTGCATTTATTTTCAAATTTTCTAACCTAGTTTCTGTTTTCTTTGCTATTTCCTTAATTTAATTATATATAATTAAAATTTAGTAATTTATTTTATACATTCACTTTTATTTGCTGTGTTTTACTTTATTAATATTCACTTTTCATGTATTTAAATTTGAATAGATTTTTCCAAAGATTATTTGAGTTATTTTCAATTTTTAAGCCTAGTTTGCAATTTTTAAGCCATTTTCTTAATTTAAATTCTATTTAATTAAAATTTAATTATTTATTTTAGATATTTATTCTTATTTCTGATTTATTATCTTTATTTCTCGGTTTATATGTATTTATAAAATTACAAATTATATATATGAAATTTGAAAGGTTTAAAGGCTAAGAAACGTAATGTCGTTTCACGTTTCTTTTACAGTTTCTTTTATCATCAATACATCTGTTATTTTGGTCACTCCTTACTCTATCTCCAGCCGACTTCCCTTTTTTATTTTTCATGAAATTTTCTCTTTCTCAAACCCTAAAAAAATCATGGCCTCCATCTTGCAAGTTTTGGTAATGGCTTCCCTTTCTTTTTCTTATTTTTCTTCTTATTATTCTATGAATTATGCCTTGTTTTCTCATGCCTTCTGCTAGGCTTCTCCTCCATAGCCGTAGCCACAAACTCCTACACCTCTCCCCTGCCATCACCACCACCTATTTTTCCAGCCATGACCAAGGACGAGCCATCCACGGTGGTCAAACCCTTCAAAATTGCAACCTACATGCCAAAAACAATGTTTGTTGACCATTTTGGCCTCATCCCCTTCAACCACCACCCTAACCACCACCATAGCAGCAACCACCACCTCTGACCTGATCACCACACACCCCTCCAACCTCTGTCTAGTCATGGTGCACCCACAGGCCGAGCACACTTCCATGGCCGAGCCCTCTAGCCAACCAAAACTCCATTTGTTTGCCTAAGACCCTTCACCTCTTCACGTATGAAACTCCACCTTGCTCATGACATGAACCCGACCCATGCTAGCCTAGACCTGAGCCAAAACTTAACCAAATCTGAACCAAACTGTACCCTAGGCCGTGACAAAGGTTTAAGGAAGCAAGGAAAAAAGTTTGGCAATTCGTTTCTCTTTTATTTCAAAGTTATTGCATTTTAAAGTCGTATTGAATTGTGTTGTTTTGATTGTTTGTTTTGGGTTGTACAAAAGAGTTGTAGCTTGGATTCGCTCTCCACTCAAGTCTGTATTTATGTCATCGTGCTTTGTTTTCTGTTGTGCCTTTGGTTTTGACATCTTCAACAATTAGAGGTGAGTAAAGCTCACACGACATTTATACTTATGCAGTTGTGAAACAACAACAACTGAATGTGTAGAATTAAATATGATGTTATAATTGCCATGTGATTTTTTTTTATATATATGATGTTAAACCTGTTAAATTTCATGTCGTATCATCTGTTATCATATATATGTTGTTACTGTTCATTTATATATGTTTATCACACTGCAAGTTCCCTGTAAATTAGAAATCACTATGGGTTGAAATGATACATACCCGAACGGACTTTAGAATAAGGGAAAATTGTTATAGGCTGAAATGATAGGCCTGAATGATTTTCAATTTATTTCATTTACTTGGGACTGCGGGTTTGAAATGATAACACCCGGATTTTCTTTGTAAATTACGGGTTGAAATGTTATATTACCCGTATCACTTTTCCTAGTGTAGAAAATTATATACAGATCCGTAGTTAATATATGTTTTCTAAAAATTTTAAAATTACTTTAGAAATGTAAATATTAAAATATTTTGATTTAAATCTAATTAAAAAGGATTTTTGTAAAATGTTATTGATTTTCTGAATAATTGCAAGTGAAATGAATTAATGAGAAGTTAGAAAATATGGATGTAAGTTATTTTGGAAATTTTGACTTAATTTTTAATGGAATTTAAATAACTTTGAAAATATGATAAAATTATGATATTTTGAATGTAAATCAATTTAAAATGATTTTATAACATATTAAGGATTTTGAATAAAGTTAAATGTGAAATGAATGGATATTTTAAGTTGAAATTTTGGAATATAACTAAATTGAAAATTTATGAAATTGACTTAAAAGTGAACTTTTAGTTAAGTAGATAAAAATAAAACTAAGTTATATTTGAGAATTTGAACTTAAGTGTTAAGTTGAAATTTAATGCAATGAATTTAAAATTGAGCATTGCATTTTAATAAGTGAATTATTATTAAATCTTGATTTTTGAATGGAAATTTAACTTTATAAAATCATGGACTTGAGGAAAATTAAACGATGTTTATAAATGTGAAAATGTATGATTTTACGAGTAAAAAAAATGTTTTAAATAAAAATATGATTGGTTGAGAAATTATACTAAATATTTGAAGTTAATTTACTGCATTTTGAAATGATATTAATTACAATGTAAATGATATTACAGCATTTGTAAATTCTGTAGTTGATGATAATGAATTAAAAAGCTATTGAATTAAAAACTATTATGGCAAGTGTTGTAAGTGCTGTAATTTTTGAATTTAACTAAGTTTGTTTGAAATTTAAGTAAACCCTATTACAACATTTTAAAATGTTGTCTTTTGTCAAATTGAACCGTTTTGAATGTAACTTTTCTTAACGTTCTCTAAATGCTGCGTAAAGTGAAATTTCACTGTTTTGATAAACGTAAGTGAATAAATGAACTTTGGAAGTTGAAAATTTTTGGAAATTTAATAATTTAATTATTAACATGATAACTTCATTTTAATGATAAGAAAAAAAATGATTTTTTTTTTGGAATATAAACTGTTTTGAAATATGAATTGAAATGGTATTCTAAATTGAATAAAGTGAATAATGATTGAAATGTGGTTTCGAAAAGATATGATTTTATGATATATTAAAATGATTTGAAACAAAGTTTTGAAAGATATGATATTTTGATATTAAATGATTTGAAAAATGAAGCTTTGAAAGGTTATGATATTTTGATGTATTAAAATGATTTGAAAGGAAGTTTTTAAAGGATATAATAATTTAAAATATTGAAATGGTTAGAAATGACTTGATATTTATTTTGATAAATATTTGGATTGAAAGATATGGTATAATGATATGTTGAAATGGTTTGGAAATGATTTAATCTTTATTTTGATAAAGATTTGGGTTGAAATGACATTTTATTTTTGAAGTATAAAATATTGTTTTAAAGTTATAACTACGGGTTATAATAACGATTGGTTGTTAAAGAGACCAGGATCGGATATTGTCTTATAGCCGACCAATACCGAAAACCACTTTAACAACTGTGTACGCGGTGGAGATTCCAGAATGAAGTAGGATGGTGGCGACGTTCTCGAGGTATATTACGTGGACCCAACTCCCGTGAGTTGGCATAAATGACTAAAACAAGAGCTATACCGGGCTACACAAAGGGTCGCACCCTTTCATCGAGCATGCTCCATCGGAAACCATTCTATTACTTTTGTGATTCGATATGTGGCGCCACTTTGATTCGGGGGTATTGTTCGAGGTCGGCGGAAGCTGCTGACTTGCCGTCACCACCGGTCCGGGAGTGCAAACGGTGTATCCACCCTGGCATTGCCTCGCGTGCCGTGTCATCTCCTTATAGCGAGCCCACTACGATTTTGGTTTTAAAAATCCGACCGTGTTAAGGTTCACCATCCCCTTAACACTATTTTCTATATGATTATACTTTACTGATTAGACACTACTGTATATAGCGTATATTACTACATAGTAAATAGTTTAATGGATCCTTAGAGGATGGGCGGTCCCAAGCATCTTCTAAGTTACTTGTACCTTCGCTACAGTTCACTTGAGTTGGTTTACATTGTATAAGTATGTATGTCCTGACTCGAGTGTTTGTATTTTTATTTACGCTCGGGTCAGCCTGAGTTATTCACAGATTTGGATTTCCACTTTTTGGAGATTGGAATCGTTGGAGATTATCTACTTGTCAAGTTTCATCTTTTCAGTTCGGTTGTTCTATTCAGCTTGTACTTTGTTATCATATTTAAACTTCTGTTGTACTTTATTTCTTCTATTGTATCTTATGTAACTCTGATATATTTATATAGTAGCTTCATGAACTACTATCTCTTTTACTTCCGCTGCATTTTTATTACTCTGTGTCTATGATCTGTGATTTTTATTTACTGCATATTCTGGGATTTGCCAAATTTTTATTTACAATGCGGTATTTTGAGTAATTCAATTCCGGCATGAGTGTCTACCTATACAGTTATAATGGATACGAATGGTTGAAAATACCTAGTTGTTACAGTTGGTATCAGAGCTTTGGTAGCTCTAGGCAAAACTCAGCATATGGAGTGAATGTATTTACAGAACCACTTTCATTCGAGTTTGAATCTCTTCCTTTTTGACTCGATTCCTTTGAATTTTGGAATGTTCCCTACGGTTCCAAAATCCATT
This sequence comes from Allium cepa, assembly GCA_030765085.1. Classification (NCBI taxonomy): domain Eukaryota; kingdom Viridiplantae; phylum Streptophyta; class Magnoliopsida; order Asparagales; family Amaryllidaceae; genus Allium; species Allium cepa. Next base: position 679,429,499 of record CM060943.1, on the reverse strand, counting down.
CGTGTCCTTCACTATTCATCTTCTTTTGACTCTGGAGTATTCCATAACTCCGCTTCGAATGATCTTTCTAGTGAGTCGGCGGTCACGCTAATTTCAAATTGAATTGAAAACGGGGGAAAACTCCTTTACAATTAGCATCGATTCACCAGAGATTTATATCTATCCTTGGTTTAGATGCTAATATCTTTTGTTATCCTAAACTCTAACTCTTGAGATGGAATGTAAATTTACCCCAGAAAATCCACGTTGATCTTATTCTTTAAGGCACGGTTGACCCAGTTAAGGTTGCCCGCAATTTATTTAAGCTTATCAACCTCCCTACTCTATTATTTAATCATCTTGTCTTTTGTTTCCAATCTATTCTTCCAAACATTTTGAATTGTACTTGTATATTTATGTTTTGTTTTGTATATTGTGTTGTTTGAGTTGTTGATGTTAATTTGGGTTTCCGATCGATTCGTCTGATCAACGTTATCGATAGGATTACTAAAACACTTTGACAGAACAAACTGACACAATATTATTTTAAAATTTGGTTAGTGAAATAAAATTTTAATATATAAGTAAATTTATGGAACTTAATAAACTGATTTAGATTGATTATTTGAAGTGATAATACTTGATTTATCATTTATTGTTCTATAAATGAATTTATAGATAGCTGTTTATAAATTTATTTGGGAACTGAAATGAATTTAAAACAAGAAATTTGAGAATTTAATTTTCGATGGTTTCAAACCTTATGTTTAAGTTTTAAAGTATATTATTTAAAGTACTTTCGAATAAGAATATGTTTCCAAAGAATTTTAAGTTTAAAATTAGCGCTCTTCTCATTGTCGCTGGGATATAACTTCGGTGATGACTGCAGCATCATCGACATTCATTTTCGAGTTTCGAAGTGAAGAGACCGCTCTGTAGTCTTGCTACAGCTTTGTTTTGGAAATCAATTTGATTTGAATTTTCTAAAATATGACTTGATTTATAATATATAATATAGATATATGATTTAAAAATTTTATTCGATAAGTTATGTACATACATTCATTTATCTCTAAATGGTTTGAAGAAATTGGAAATTTAATTCTTAAATTTTATTTTTAAAGAATAATTTCAATTATAAAAAAAAAGAAAATCAAATTTTTTGAATAAATGATTTAAGCTTGAAATGATTGAATTGAAAGTTTTATTTGTATAATACTCAATTGCATTCAAATATAACTTGCCTTAATTTTTCAAAGGTTAACAATGTAATTGGATAATATACAATATAAAAAGATTTTATAAAATGATTAACAGAGGTAAATATAATAAAGGGTAATTGAATAACTTACAATAAAATAATGTTAAAAGAACTAAGAATAAAAGAAAGTAGTTATAATAAGTGTAAGTATATTTAACATAAGTGATAAATATATTGAGCGGAATAAATTTAATTTAATTAGGAATAAAGAAGAATAATATTTATTAAGTACATTGTGAGTGTAATAAATGATTATTTTTCAAACTCATGGATTTAAAAATTGTCAATTTAAGATGATTGGATAATAAGATAATGAAATTTGAGATAGTTAAGATTTATTTAACTTGCGTAAAGATTTATTATCTATTTAAGTTGAAATTCCCATGCTTTCAAATTTATTTCCTAATTTTGTTTTTCAAACTATCTTTTGTTTGTCCTTATCGTCCTTATCTTGCGATAGACTGGTATAGGCATCTTTCTATAATCTTTCTATTTAGAAATCTTTCTATAATCTTTTGTGCTCATTTTGAATCTATTTTTGCATGCTTGTGTTCTTGATTTTGGAGAATCTTAGAAAGATCATCTCCACCTTGCGAAACTTACCAATAACAACAGTTATTAGGTATAATTTCAATCTCCTTGTCATCTTGTCCTAATCTTGTTTCACTCTATCTTTTTCTGTGCTTTCTCGTACCTCATTCCTTTTCGGGGACGAAAAGTTTTGAGTGGGGGAGGGTGTAACAACCCTGTATTTTGTGATTTATTTTTTTTGTATATTTTAATTATTTTAATTAAAATTTTGATTTAAAAAAAACTTATTTTATTTATTTTGAATGATAAACTTTAGTTTTGATGTGAATTACCATTCCAAAGCATAACTAAAAAGAATATTTTCCAAAAAGTGATTTTTGGTCAAAATAGTCAAACTTTGACTTTTAATTTAAATTTTTATAAAAGTTTGAAAATTTAAATTTTATCTTTTATTACGGAAGTACATAAATTTTTAAGAACATTGCTTTTTGTTTCGTTGAAAACGGATTTAATTTGTGAAAGTTATATTCTTTTCAATATTGTGTGTACATTGAATTATTTAACAATTTTCTTTATGTTAAATTTTATAAATTATATTTTTAATTGTCAAATAATGTTCTAATATGTGTTATACGACATTTTAGATATATATATATTTTTTTAAAAAACTTTTTTTTTGTGATGTTATAATTTTTCCAAAGTTTACCGTGTTGATTTCTTTTTTTTTGCTTGTTTTCTTATTTTCTGCTATTTTCTTCATTAAAATTTTATTTAAATTTAATTTTATATATTTATTTTGTGAATTCATTTTTATTTTGTGTACTTATCTTTATTTATAAATATTTTTCAAGTATATAAAAAAAAATTCAAAGTCCATTGCGTTTATTTTCAAATTTTCTAACCTAGTTTCTATTTTCTTTGCTATTTCCTTAATTTAATTATATATAATTAAAATTTAGTAATTTATTTTATACATTCACTTTTATTTGCAGTGTTTTACTTTATCAATATTCATTTTTCATGTATTTAAATTTGAATAGATTTTTCCAAAGATTATTTGAGTTGTTTTCAATTTTTAAGCCTAGTTTGCAATTTTTAAGCCATTTTCTTAATTTAAATTCTATTTAATTAAAATTTAATTATTTATTTTAGATATTTATTCTTATTTCTTATTTTTTATCTTTATTTCTCGGTTTATATGTATTTATAAAATTACAAATTATATATATGAAATTTGAAAGGTTTAAAGGCTAAGAAACGTAATATCATTTCACGTTTCTTTTACAATTTCTTTTGTCATCAATACATCTGTTATTTTGGCCACTCCTTACTCTATCTCCAGCCGACTTCCCTTTCTTATTTTTCACGAAATTTTCTCTTTCTCAAACAATAAAAAAATCATGGCCTCCATCTTGCAAGTTTTGGTAATGGCTTCCCTTTCTTTTTCTTATTTTTCTTCTTATTTTTCTATGAATTATGCCTTGTTTTCTCATGCTTTCTACTAGGCTTCTCCTCCATAGCCGCAGCCACAAACTCCTACACCTCTTCCCTGCCATCACCACCACCTATATTTCCAGCCATGACCAAGGCCGAGCCATCCATGGTGGTCAAACCCTTCAAAATTGCAACCTACATGCCAAAAACAATGTTTGTTGACCATTTTGGCCTCATCCCCTTCAACCACCACCCTAACCACCACCATAGCAGCAACCACCACCTCTGACCTGATCACCACACACCCCTCCAATCTCTGTCCAGTCATGGTGCACCTACAGGCCGAGCACACTTCCATGGCCGAGCCCTCTAGCCAACCAAAACTCCATTTGTTTGCCTAAGACCCTTCACCTCTTCACGTATGAAACTCCACCTTGCTCATGACATGAACCCAACCCATGCTAGCCTAGACCTGAGCCAAAACTTAACCGAATCTGAACCAAACTATACCCTAGGCCGTGACAAAGGTTTGAGGAAGCAAGGCAAAAGTTTGGCAATTCGTTTCTCTTTTATTTCAAAGTTATTGAATTTTAAAGTCGTATTGAATTGTGTTGTTTTGATTGTTTGTTTTGGGTTGTACAAAAGAGTTGTAGCTTGGATTCGCTCTCCACTCAAGTCTGTATTTGTGTCATCGTGCTTTGTTTTCTGTTGTGCCTTTAGTTTTGACATCTTCAGCAATTAGAGGTGAGTAAAGCTCACACGACATTTATACTTATGCAGTTGTGAAACAACAACTGAATGTGTAGAATTAAATATGATGTTATAATTGCCATGTGATTTTTCTTATATATATGATGTTAAACCAGTTAAATTTCATGTCGTATCATCTGTTATCATATATATGTTGTTACTGTTCATTTATATATGTTTATCACACTGCAAGTTCCCTGTAAATTAGAAATCACTATGGGTTGAAATGATACATACCCGAACGGACTTTAGAATAAGGGAAAATTGTTATGGGCTGAAATGATAGGCCTGAATGATTTTCAGTTTATTTCATTTACTTGGGACTGCGGGTTTGAAATGATAACACCCGGATTTTCTTTGTAAATCACGGGTTGAAATGATATATTACCCGTATCACTTTTCCTAGTGTAGAAAATTATATACAGACCCGTAGTTAATATATGTTTTCTAAAAAATTTAAAATTACTTTAGAAATGTAAATATTAAAATATTTTGATTTAAATATAATTAAAAAGGATTTTTGTAAAATGTTATTGATTTTCTGAATAATTGCAAGTGAAATGAATTAATGAGAAGTTAGAAAATATGAATGTAAGTTATTTTGGAAATTTTGACTTAATTTTTAATGGAATTTAAATAACTTTGAAAATATGATAAAATTATGATATTTTGAATCTAAATCAATTTAAAATGATTTTATAACATATTAAGGATTTTGAATAAAGTTAAATGTGAAATGAATGGATATTTTAAGTTGAAATTTTGGAATATAACTAAATTGGAAATTTATGAAATTGACTTAAAAGTGAACTTTTAGTTAAGTAGACAAAAATAAAACTAAGTTATATTTGAGAATTTGAACTTAAGTGTTAAGTTGAAATTTAATGCAATGAATTTAAAATTGAATATTACATTTTAATTAGTGAATTATTATTAAATCTTGATTTTTGAATGGAGATTTAACTTTATAAAATCATGGACTTGAGGAAAATTAAACGATGTTTATAAATGTGAAAATGTATGATTTTACGAGTAAAAAAAAATGTTTTAAATAAAAATATGATTGGTTGAGAAATTATACTGAATATTTGAAGTTAATTTACTGCATTTTGAAATGATATTAATTACAATGTAAATGATATTACAGCATTTGTAAATGCTGTAGTTGATGATAATGAATTAAAAAGCTATTGAATTAAAAACTATTATGGCAAGTGTTGTAAGTGCTGTAATTTTTGAATTTAACTAAGTTTATTTGAAATTTAAGTAAACCCTATTACAACATTTTAAAATGTTGTCTTTTGTCAAATTGAACCGTTTTGAATGTAACTTTTCTTAACGTTCTCTAAATGCTGCGTAAAGTGAAATTTCATTGTTTTGATAAACGTAAGTGAATAAATGAACTTTGAAAGTTGAAAATTTTTGGAAATTTAATAATTTAGTTATTAACATGATAACTTCATTTTAATGATAAGAAAAAAAATGATTTTTTTTTTGGAATATAAACTGTTTTGAAATATGAATTGAAATGGTATTCTAAATTGAATAAAGTGAATAATGATTGAAATGTGGTTTCGAAAAGATATGATACTTTGATATATTAAAATGATTTGAAACAAAGTTTTGAAAGATATGATATTTTGATATTAAATGATTTGAAAAATGAAGCTTTGAAAGGTTATGATATTTTGATGTATTAAAATGATTTGAAAGGAAGTTTTTAAAGGATATGATAATTTAAAATATTGAAATGGTTAGAAATGACTTGATATTTATTTTGATAAATATTTGAATTGAAAGATATGGTATGATGATATGTTGAAATAGTTTAGAAATGATTTAATCTTTATTTTGATAAAGATTTGGGTTGAAATGACATTTTATTTTTGAAGTATAAAATATTGTTTTAAAGTTATAACTACGGGTTATAAGAACGATTGGTTGTTAAAGAGACCAGGATCGGATATTGTCTTATAGCCGGCCAATACCGAAAACCACTTTAACAACTGTGTACGCGGTGGAGATTCCAGAATGAAGTAGGATGGTGGCGACGTTCTCGAGGTATATTACGTGGACCCAACTCCCGTGAGTTGGCATAAATGACTAAAACAGGAGCTATACCGGGCTACACAAAGGGTCGCACCCTTTCATTGAGCATGCTCCATCGGAAACCATTCTATTACTTTTGTGATTTGATATGTGGCTACACTTTGATTCGGGGGTATTGTTCGAGGTGGGCGGAAGCTTCTGGCTTGCCGTCACCACCGGCCCGAGAGTGCAAACGGTGTATCCACCCTGGCATTGCCTCGCGTGCCGTGTCATCTCCTTATAGCGAGCCCACTACGATTTTGGTTTTAAAAATCCGACCGCGTTAAGGTTCACCATCCCCTTAACGCTATTTTCTATATGATAATACTTTACTGATTAGACACTACTTTATATAGCGTATATTACTACATAGTAAATAGTTTAACGGATCCTTAGAGGATGGGCGGTCCCAAGCATCTTCTAAGTTACTTGTACCTTTGCTACAGTTCACTTGAGTTGGTTTACATTGTATAAGTATGTATGTCCTGACTCGAGTGTTTGTATTTTTATTTACGCTCGGGTCAGCCTGAGTTATTCACAGATTTGGATTTCCACTTTCTGGAGATTGAAATCGTTGGAGATTATCTACTTGTCAAGTTTCATCTTTTCAGTTCGGTTGTTCTATTCAGCTTGTACTTGGTTATCATATTTAAACTTCTGTTGTACTTTATTTCTTCTATTGTATCTTATGTAACTCTGATATATTTATATAGTAGCTTCATGAACTACTATCTCTTTTACTTCCGCTGCATTATTATTACTCTATGTCTGTGATCTGTGATTTTTATTTACTGCATATTCTGGGATTTGCCAAATTTTTATTTACAACGCGGTATTTTGAGCAATTCAATTCCAGCATGAGTGTCTACCTATACACTTATAATGGATGCGAATGGTTGAGAATATCAGGTCGTCACACGAATGACTCGAGTATTCTCCAGTTCAAAAACTCTGCACCCAAAAAAAAAACTCAGCACTTCAACGGCACGGTGCACGTGCATCGTGGCTCTGACCCTCTCCGGCCATCCACCGGCGCTTTATCCCATCGCCGATCATCTCCAGATGACATCACGTCCACCAGAATCCATCACCACAACTCAAATCAAAAAAACGAGCAGCAAAAGCAGAACCTGGAAAACACAACATCCACCTCTACCCAAACCTGCCATCACCGCATTCCTCCAATCCCTGCCACCTGATGGTCAACAGCTCCAGCCATGAACTCGTCTTCGACCAAGCTACCACCTCCCGAGACCTCGTGCAACTCGATGCAGGGTGGAAGTCGCGGTGATCAAAAGTCCGACCACCCTAAGAATTAGGGTTGCCCACTAAAAATCGTATGCCGCCGCCAGCACGTTGAATGTGAGCACTTCCGGTCATTTTCCCCATAAGCTCGGTAAGCTCCTCCACCTCCTCACACAACCCGACCACCTCCAATCGCATAGATCACCAGCAATCCCCAAGAAACCAAAAACAGTGCAATTTAAGACTGCACCTCCAATCCTTAACTAAAAAAATGTAATTCTAGTTTTAAAAATCAGAGTTTTGATTAAGCATTAAGTTCATATACTTAAATTAAAAATTTAAGATATTGGAAATATCACTTGTATTAAGAATTAACTGATCTTAAGATTTTCAGAGCAGTTTTGCTTTATTTTTCTTAAATACAAAAATTTAAGAATTTACTTTATACTCAAAGAAACTTATTTTGTTTAAATACTTTATCCTAACAATCAATAGATTGAGCAGTAATGATTTTTGAATTAAATCTGAGTTTAAATCCTATAAACAGAGGTATATCCAGATAACAGTATGCAGGCTTCATCTCATCCAATTACAATACAATGCATATGTTTTCACACAATCAAAATCTCTGATGTTCATCATATAGCTAGTTTAAAAACTTAGGTTATATACAATATGAAGTTACTCACCGATTTGGGAATAAAGACAGAGCACTTCTTGACAGAAACAGTTTTGAACCTTAAAACTGAAAAGTTGTTTGCTTTGATTTCTTTAATCTTCTTGTTTGTTGGTGTATGATGCCTCTGTTTATAAAAATGAAAATGTTTGCTACTTGTATATTTTCAGGTTTGCTATGACTTGAACGAATTAAAAATAGGAAAGCATGTATATAAAGAAGTTTACAGGGTAGGTAATATCTGGGTTAAGCAATTTACAGGTACAATATTTGTTTTTGTTTGTATCAGGCAAGAATTTTATTTTGGGGGCTGAGTTTTACTTTTATACAAATTCGAATAGACAATTGTTGCTAGCAATTAATACTTAAGTACTTTGTGTCTCCTATTACTCATTTTTATATATAGATATATTTTTTTTGCTTATTTACTTTGTTAATATACTTGCTTGCATACTTATTTACAGCTACAAATATACAAAGCCTGGCACATCTTCTTTTGTTTTATAAACATATTTTACTTGCCTGCATTCTAAACCTTACAGTCCCATTCATTTCCTTTTGCCTGGCTTATTGCTTTACATAACTATGTGTTTGTGGATATAAAGTTATTTTTAGTTATGTTTGTATACTATTTACTTTGCCTTAGTTACTAGTTTATTTGTTTATAAAGTTTTAACTTATGGTTTTAGTTTTATTTCTAATACGAGTGCTTATTATTATTTCACTTATAATTTTAAAACTTAAATTATCAATACTAAATTTACCTATTATTATTTCAAACTTATGTTAATTTCTTTATAAGACTTATTTTATTTTAAATTTACATTCATAGCTTTCCAAAATATGTGTATATATATAAACATAAGTTTAAAATAACAATTCCTATTTATTTAAAATCCATTGTAAAGATATTACATTATTATTGTTTAAAAATAACTCATTATTAAATTAAAATAATTCAAAAAAGAAATTATCTCTTTATTACTTATTTCCATCAAGCTATATTATAAAAAAAAACCAAAATAAACCCTTTTTGTTAATCTTATTTAAATTCAAACTTAAGCTAAAATAAATATAAAACAGTCAATATTTATCTTAAGTATTTTAAACCATACAATTATTTATTTAATAGTTTAATATCAAATTTCCTAATTACTAAAAATATTAAAATTAGAAAACATGTTTTACTTGTTAAATTTAAAACAAGGCTTACCTATTTACAATATATACAAATATATATATGTATATACATTACAAATAGAAACAATTTAAATTAGCTTTTAAAAGATAAATTATTAGTTAAATATTTATTTAAAAGAAGATTATTAAATCAATTCAAATTATTTACAAATATTACCAAATCAATTTAATTTTAACACAGATTATTAAATTTATATTGCCAAAACTTCCGGGACATCACAATGCTATTGTAAAATAACATTACGAACATAAATATACATAATGTAATTTATAAAAAACAAAAATGATACTACATGGTATCATTACTACACATATTTAAAAAGACTTTACAATTGTTTATGAACAAAAATGGTACTACACAATATCATTAATAAACACATCTAAAAAGATATTACAATTATTTATAAATTGCTACTACTATTTTAAAAAAGATACTATAATTCAGAAACTCCTACTAAAATTTATAAAGTGCTACTATAAATAGCATTATGATACATAATTATGTTTATTAAAATAATTATATTATACATTAGTATTACAACACACATCTACAAAGATGCTATAATTATTTATAAACTACAACTACAATTCAAAAATACTAATATAATTCAAAAACTTATACTATAGTCATAAAATGCTACTATAAAATAGTATTATGAATAGAAGTATAAATGACTATATTTATTTAAAAACAAAAAAAATGGTACTTTACAATATTGTTAATACATACATCCAAAACTACACAACAATATAATGTTGTGAGATATAATATATGCATCGTTTAAGAAGAAGCTACAATTCTTTATAAACTGCTACTACAATTTTAAAGCTACTATGATTCAGAAACTCATACCACAATTAATAAAATGCTATTATAAAATAACATTATGAATAGAAATAGAAATAATTATATTTATTTTAAAAAATAAAAACAGATACTACACAGTATCATCAATACACATCTAAAAAAATGTTACAATTGTTTATAAACTGTTACTATAATTTTACAAAAGCTAATACAATCCAAAAGATATAACTACAATTTATAAAATACTATTATAAAATAACATTATCACCATAAATATACATATTTGTATTTACAAAAAAAAAAAAAACACTATACAGCATCATTACTATACATTATCTTCTTCTTCCTTAATTTGCTGTTTCTTCTTCCTCGGTTTGCTACTTCTTCTTTAGCGCCATTCCTTCATTATCATTGTTGCTATCAACGCTGTCTCTTCTCCATCCTTCCTCCCCGCCACCACGTTGTCAAAATACTTCGGCCTCGCTCTCTCTCCAAAACTCTCATTGACCACCACCGCGTCTACCTATCTCGTTGTCGCCGCCACTGAGGTTTGGCACATCATTGTCGAGGAGTGCCGCACATTTCTCCACCATTCAGACTCTACAGTATGAAAAAACATAAGCCTAATTCGGTGTGTCCAAGCACCTGAATGTTTTGCCTTGCTATATTTCAATTAAAATTTTGTCCTTCATGCGCTAAAAAAAAGCGGCTGTCCTAGCGCCTAAAAAAATGATGAGATTTTGTCATCTATGTTGTTTTCCTGTTCAATAATTTTACTTTATGATATAATTTCAAAAAAAAAGGAATCAAATATTTATCTCAAAATTGGACTTAGAAAGTGTATATTCATCATAAGAGTGATCTCATTAACAAGGAACAACCATTGCAAATGTAAATTTACTATTTTTGTCTATACGATTTTTTTAATAAATAAACCATCTAAATTAGAGTTATAAAAGAATGAAATATAAATAAACATACGATCATATTACATATGATTCAGTGTAAAGTAAATTACTCCTAATATGGAAAATATCTAAAATTAAAGTGATATTAATGTAAAATTGATAATTTCAATGAGTATTATAAATAGTTGGGAGTTTAATATAATATAACCGAAGAGAAATAAGAAAAACAAAGCATACTAACTGTTATTTAATCAAACCAACCGTTAAAGAGGTTTGTGCTTAAATAAAATCAAATAGTGTGAAGTCAAAAAAGACGAGGAACATTAGACGTATTATCTTTAACACATTTCTTTAGTCTCTCCAATGTTATTTGCTTTATTTTCTCTATGGACATCTCAAATCTATTTTCTCATACTTATTTGATACTCAAATCGCGACAAGTTTTTGTTTCAAATTTTTTTTGACTTTTTTTCATTAACTTTCAAATTCACGTACTTACAGATTTCAAGTTTAAAATTCAAACTTTAGAAATTCAAAATTTCAGTTTTAAGAATTTAAATATTTGAATTCAAATTGTCAAACATAAAATCATAATTCATAATTTCTATTTCATAGAAAAAGTTAAATTCCATGATTTTTTGTTTCAAATTCAAAATTTCATACTCAAATTCACACTCTTAAATTAGAACTTTAAATCAAAAAATTTTAAAGAACGAATTTTCCAAAATTAAAAATTTCAAATTTTATTTTTAAATTTACAAATTCAAAATTCAAAATTTTAAAATCTGAAAGCTAAAATTCTCAAAATTCCAAATTCCATATGTAACGACCCCACCGCGATGCCAGATTGGCAAAGAACATTACAAGTAATATCGTCTGCTAATCTAGAGAATATGGCTTGTTGAAGGCAATCGAATGTGAATATATCTTTATACTAATACTGATATGTCATTTATACCTTTTCACTTAATATCTGAACTGAATTTGACGCGTACAATATTAATACAAAGTAATAGACACGCCGATTTCTCGGAATAAGAACACTATACCATATAAACAGCTGTCATGGATCAAAGTGGAATAAATCTCAACATATACATATACAAATTATTTAGTTTACAAAATGAAATACTAAACTCAATAGTTATACAAATTTAACAATCCTATAATCTCAATCATACATCTTCTTATATATAAGGTCCAAATTCCTAAATGGGATAAACTAAAAGTCCATATGTTTATCTCCTTGCTAGCACAATCATTCAAATGTCAACCTATCCTGTAACCTAAAAAGTCTCGGCCTGACCCGAGCAAAATAACACTCGGGTCAGACTATCTCTAAATATCCAATAGGGTGAGAACAAGATATAACACAAGAACAAACAATATATAATCAAATATAGACGTTTAGGCCTGAATTCACATAAGAAAACACAATATCCTAAGCACGCAAATATCAATGATTAACTCAGTACAGGGTTATAAGTTTACGTCACAAACATGAACTTGTCACTAAACACAAAATAACAAAATGAACTCAACATCCATCACAAGACACAAGAATATATATTTAATTCATGAACACATGACAAGGATATATGTTTATTTCACAAACACAAGACCTAAGAATAGATATACTTATTTCACGAACACAGAACAGTCACAGAATCCATATATCTAGATGCAAGATATCTTAATCCAAACTGATCTTATTGAAGGTCCAAAACAATTGCAATGATTATACTTAAAACCCATGGCAAAGCAAACAAACAAATTGGTATCACCTGAACCGATCTGATATCAATGATCGTACTCAGACCGGGAACATAGAATCACAGAATCACAGAATGATCTCAAGGATAGTCCATACCGATCAAGGTGATTGTAGAAACCATGACTCGAAAAATCCAAATTTATTTAACATTAATTAAAAATTATGTTCGAAAAGAAATCCATGAATAAACTTCTTAAGGATCTAGCAGCCACTTGTCGCACACCAAAAGAGAGTAAATCCTAAAGTGCCAAATACTATCACCTTTAGTAATCACTAGAATTTGACCAATATGTTGTAGGATCAATTTCACCTTAAAGAGGGGTGAATAGGGTGATGCTATTAATTATAAAAAATTAATGCGAAAGTATACAAAATAATCACAGCATTGATAATTGCAGAATAATAGTAACATAGATAACAGCAGAATATAAAAAGCAGAAAATAGAACACATAGATTTACCCAGCTTCGGCAAAACCCTGCCTTTGTGCTTCCTCCAAGGTTTCTACTAGAAATTAAGTAGTCAAACACTTACACACGTAAACTCGTGACACCCGCTATCGACTAACATAACTCTACGCTCAAAACCCTGCCACAACTCAGCCACTGAGTTGCGAATTCTCAAACTACACCACCATAGTTCGTCCCCTAGTCACACGACTAGAAAATTACAAAATTTTAAAAGGAAAATACAAAATAAAAAACAAACTTAAAAACAAAAACCCTAATATAAAATATTAAGCCCAAAATATAAGAGACCGACCCAAACTAAAATAAAGAGAATTTATTATTCTCTAGTCTTTCCTTTTTATGGCCGTATCCTTTGTGTTTGTGAGAAAAAATGTCCGCCTCGTTCACTCGTTCCTCATCAAGAAAATTAGGGCTTTTGATAAATGAATTAGCCGATTATTTATTGGTCGATTACAATGACTATTCCTCTGATTTTCTTCGTTTATCGACTGTTTCTTAAATTCTCACACGGCTCCTTCAATTTGATCGAGATCGACTAAAATGGTATGTGATTTATTCTTTTTGCTTCACTGGTTAGCTTGCTTGAACTCGATGATCTTGAGGCCGATGATGTTAATGGTTTATATAGGATTTTAATTCCTATAATTTTGTTCATATTTAGTCTGATGATTTTTCTCGACCACTTGATTATGCTTGAATGCTTGAGATGATTTCCGACTTACTTCAATTTTGTATCTTTTCCTGATAGCTTGATCACCACGGCTCGATTCTGACTTGTTTGATTCCTTGGCTACCACGACTTGATTTTCTGATGACTTCGTTCATTTTTCTGACTTGTTCATCGTATTCTTTAATTTCGTGAATATCACGGCTTTGAGTTTGTTGGGCTTTGAGATAAAAATTGACTTGATCATTCATGTTATCATCTGGCTTCGATATGGATTTGTTTGAACATGCCTTGGTTATTTTTCTTTGTGCTTGTTGACTTCGGCCAGTTGATACTGTGATAATATTTATTTCGGCACTGACTTTGGTTTGAAACTGTTACATTTGACTTTGGCCACTTTGATTTTATGATGATATTTTTGAGATGAGAAGTTTATCTTCGACTTGTTCAGTATCTCAAGTTACCACTTTGACTTTGTTCAATTACTCATGGCTTAACATGTAGTTGCTGTGCACCTAACTTGATTTGAAACTTGTAAACCCACTATTTTGAGTACTTGTTGGTTTTGTTGCATTTGAGCTGGTTCATGATATCTTCATGTTGTTAGGATTAGCTCATGTACTTTTTTGCACCGAGTTCGTTTGTTATTTGATGTTGAGGCCTTCACTTGTATTAGTTTCCTTCGAGTCATGTAAAGTTGTTTCCATGTTGTCTGGCTTGCTTTGTTTTTGGTCTTGGCCATTCACTTGTTAAGGCTGCTGCTGCTTCGAGCCTTTGAGTTATATTTGTGGTCTGTTTCCTGGTGCATCCCTTGTTGTCAGACCTAAGTTGAATTCTGGTTAATTTATTGTTGTACTTTGAGTTGTATGCATGCCTGAAGTCTTGATATCTGTTAATCTGGTTCACAACCTTAGTTGATCTTTCTAGTCAAGTAGTTTGCTTGTAGTTATGCATGCGTCTGATGTGTTATTCATGTTCATATAAATGTATACAAGCGCATATGCATTTTTTCCTTGTTAGAACTGAGCATGTTTGATATGTTGGACTAGGTTCGCACTTTGTTCATTTGAGTCTTGTTGCGGTTGAAACTTTGAACTATTACATGTGTGCTCGAGTCTGGGTTTATTTGTATTTCACTTGAGTCGAACCCGGATTTGGATCGGGTTTGACCTTGTGCTCACCTGTCCATGTAATTTTATCAAGTGTATATCGGTGTGCATGGCCTTGTGGCATGTACAGTGATACACTATGCATGTCATAAACCGTTCGTGTATGATGAATTTAAAATATATGATGGCGAACAACCCAAATAACTGATGCATACAATTTTTCCAAACCACATTTTATTTTACGCTGTACAAAATACTTCCTTTTCAATTTTACTACGTCAGTGTGTATTTTTGCTGATAGCTTAGATGCTGGATTCAATCTGGAATAGAGTTGAAGATAAATACGAGTGAATGAGTGATATGTAGTGAGGTGAAAATGTAAATTGAAAATTGTGATGTAATCGAATTTGTTTTGTAACTGAAATTTTGTATATAGTGAGAGCTCAAATTTGTACTATTCAAAATTGTAATAAAATATTTGTTTGAATAAAATATTTGTTTGAATTTAAATTCTGTTTTATTTATTTTATTCATCAAATATTTGTTTAATTCTGTGAAAAATAAAATAGTACATTAACAGACACATTTAAATGAGTATGTATATATATATATATATGTATATATGTATACATGTTTATTATCATCAAAAAATCATATACTTACATATTCAACAATCTCACCCTTTTGATGATAACAAATATAAATCTAAGATTTTGGATGTATTAAATGTATTTGATTATTCAATTTGCTTCCTCCATTTGAATGCTCCCACTCTACAACAAAGCTCCCCCTTCATATATGCATGAAAATAAATAAAAATATGCAAATGAGCTTAGATGCAAATAGAAAATACAAAATAAAATATTTGACCTTTATTTTTCAAAATCTTAACTTTTCTCTCCTCCTTTTGTTATCAGCAAAAGAGTAATAGTGTTAGAAAAATAGAGATAAAGCGATAAACATTAATACAACATTAAAACTCAATCGAATATAAATATTAAATTTCAATAAAAAAATCAAACAAAAATCATAAATACTCTGTTAGATGCATATTCCATTTTAGAGTGATAGGGATGATTTCATTATATAAAACCATACAGTTGTGTTTATTGTGGTTATTTATTTCAGGAATTTGAATATCTACTAACCATGCATAGCCATTAGGACTTTCAAATGAGATTAGTAGTATTCCAAATTTTTATTAAAAAATAAATTCAAGTATCTTCTAATCTGCATAACCGTGAGGACTTTTAAATGAGATTAGAATCAACTTGTCTATTTAATTAATCAATTTTGATATGCATTCCATACGTACATAACCGTGAGGATTTTTAAATGAGCATGGAAGCACGTAATCAAAAATCCTAAGTAATTCACCCATGCTAACCGTGAGGACTTTTAAATGAGAGTGAATACTTTGAATGTTTTATTGCTAAAAATGTAATAAATTGAAGAATGAATAATTTTCCTTTTAAAATACCACATATTGACATACTATATTAGATTTTGATGAGAGACGGTCGATAGAAATATGATAGAATTAGAGATGGTCATGGAATTTTTATCAACAAAAAGTTTTTATAACTCTTGCTTAAATTTCTAAACAAATTTACTAATTATACTTTCTCAAGTTATAATATATGTTTAATATCAACACTCAACACTTTTTCAACCACTATTTATTTTTTCAATAATCAGCAGGGAGTCAGATTAGTTAATTTAGTCATTTAAGATCAAATCCAAAAATAATTATAAAATCAAATTTTCAAAAATGACTAATCTGAAATAAGGTCAACAAAAACTATTTTCTAAAAGGGGTCTTATAAAAGAAAAATGTCTGCTAAAATTATTTGAAATGAAAAATATGCAGATGTTTTCTTTTAGATGTGATGCAGCTAATGAATGTTTCTACATAAAACATGTTTCACCAATAATTTTTGTACCAACTAAATTACCAGTGTAATATGCATCTGAATTTCTTGTTGACTCAAATTTATCATTAGATGAATGTTATAGACCAGACCGCGATGTGTGCAACAAAATATCTTAAAATCATTTTGACAGTTTTTAAATGAAATTCTTTTGAATTTAACTATGCAAAGAAAACAAATCAATGAACATAATAACAGTTCTGGAACCAGTAATATATCCACGAGTATATTGAGCAATCATCAACATATGAAATAGGTCAAGAATGATACGATGATTGATCAACAATTTTTGCACAAAACGGAATCAAAAATAAGAAAAAGTCAAATAAGAATATATCAAATAAGAATAAGTCAGAATCAAAATCAACATTTATTTTGTTATCACTTATCTGGCTAAATTAAATCAGATTAGGGTATAGATTATCACATTTAATAATCGTTCAAAAAAAACTGTTACATTTTTTACCTTTATGATAAATTTTCGTTGTTGCCCATTGCGATTATACCACCTTTGTACTAAGCTAAGGAACTTTGATTTGTAGCCCATCGTGTGCCTGAAACAGCTGGAAACCAGGTATCACTCTTGTTGTTCCTTAGCCTGCCACTCCACCTACAGGAAAGAAGATTTTTGTGACCTATAATAGGTCCATGGTTGTTAATGGCAAATAATTTTGAAAAATATGTTTGTGGAGACCCAAAACTATTTGTATTTGTTCCTTTTGGCACCCAGATTTGTTTGACTTTAATGGATTTTATTTTCGTGCCTTTTGGAACCCAAATTGGAACGGTTTTCAAGTGTTTGGGTATCACACTTTTCCTTTTAACAACGTTGTTTGTTCATATTTTGACACTTTTGCAAATCCAAATGCATTCCTTTTATTCTCTAAGAGTTGATTTTATAAGAGTATATTAAATGATTTGTCTCTAGTGAAAAATTTTCGAGTAACCAACTCAAGTTTATTAATTTTGGATTTCAAAAGTTTATTTTCATTTATTAGCTTCGAACAACAACCAATGCTATTATTTCTCCTTTCAAAACTATTCATTTTTAATCGCTTATTTTCATTTTGAATCTCTCTAATTTTATTCCCAATTTCAAGCAACTCAGTTTCAAAGAGTTGGAGTTTTTTAAATTCAATTTTTTCAAAATCCTTGATTTTTCAATCTCCTTTTCAAATTCGTGATTTAATTGAATAATTTCAGATTTTCTCAAAGTCGCATTTTCTTTTTCAAGGGTTTTGAAATTTTCGTTGATCTCATTTAATTTCTTTTCAAAAATCACACATTTAGAAATTTCCGACTTCTTAAAGTTATCCAACTCTTTTTGCTAAATATTATTTTTAGTAATCAACTCAGGGACAAATTCTTTTTCATGATTTAAACACCTTCTGCAATTAGAATTTTTATTTTTCTTAATATTTTAAGTTTATTTTTCAAATCATTATTTTTCTGATGAAGTTTAGCCTGTTCCCTTTCCAACTTATTATTTCTCAACTCATGAGCTTTATTATTTTCAATTAATTTTTGGCACAAGAGGATTAAATCATTGATTGGAAAATCATTTATCTCATCGGCTATTGAATCTTCATCACTGCTGATTTTTGCCAGTCCTATCAAGCACGTTTCTAAGTCGATTATGGGGAATCTCTCACGGTTGTTGACTTTTTCACCATATATTGCGTCAAAAGTATTCCAGATTTCCTATGAATTTTCACAGTAAGGGATAAAGTTAAAATTATCTTGATTACTATTAAAATATAATATATGCATAGCAAGAGCATTGATTGAAGTATTTTCTCATCTATTCTATCACACCCATTTTCAATAATATCCCAACATTTAACATTAGTAGATTTTAAATAAAATTCCATTTTTAATTTCCAACTCGAAAAATCTTTTCCACAAAAAATAGGAGAAATAATATTGGACCGACCCTCAGCAAAAGCATTATTAAAAGAAGCCATTTTCAAAATTCAAATTTGTAAAGCAAAATTTGGTCATTGAGAAATCAAATTTTCAAAACAAAAAGGGCTTTTGTTCCTTGCTCTGATACCACTTGTAGGATTGATTTCACCATAAATGGGGTGAATAGGGCGATACTATTAATTATAAAAAAATTAATGCGGAAGTATACAAAATAAGCGTAGCATTGATAATTGTAGAATAATAGCAACACAGATAACAACAGAATATAAAAAGCAGAAAATAGAACACACGGATTTACCCATCTTCGGCAAAACCCTGCCTACGTGCTGCCCCCAAGGTTTTTACTATAAATTAAGTAGTCAGACGCTTACACACGTAAACTCATGACATCCTCTATGAACTAACCTAACTCTACGCTCAAAACTCTGCCACAACTCATCCACTGAGTCGCGAATTCTCGAACTACACCACCGTAGTTCGTCCCCTAGTCACACGACTAGAAAATTACAAAAGTTTAAAAGGAAAATACAAAATAAAAAACTACTTTAGAAACAAAAACCCTAATATAAAATACTAAGCTCAAATTATAAGAGACTGGCCCAAACTAAAATAAAGAGAATTTATTATTCTCAAGTCTTCCCTTTTATGGCCCGTATACTTTGTATTTGTGATAAAAGATGTCCGCCTCGTTCGCTCGTTCCTTTTCAAGAAAATTAGGGCTTTTGATAAATGAATTAGCCGATTGTTTGTCGGTCGACAATGACTATTCCTCTGATTTGCTTGGGCAATCGACTTTTTCTTTAATTCGCACATGGCTCCTTCAATTTGATCGAGTTCGACTAAAATGATATGTGATTTATTCTTTTTGCTTTGCTGGTTAGCTTGCTTGAACTCGATGATCTTGAGGCCGATGATGTTAATGGTTTATATAGGATTTTAATTCCTATAATTTCGTTCGTATTCAATCGTCTGATGATTTTTTTCGGCCTCTTGATTATGCTTGAATGCTTGAGATGATTTCCGACTTCTTCAATTTCGTACCTTTTCCTAATTGCTTGATCACCACGGCTCGATTCTAACTTGTTTGATTCCTTGGCTACCATGGCTTGATTTTCTGTTGACTTCATTCATTTTTCTGACTTGTTCATCGCATTCTTTAATTTTGTGAATATCATAGCTGAGTTTGTTGGACTTTGAGATAAAAATTGACTTGATCATTCATGTTATCATCTGGCTTTGATATGGATTTGTTTGAACTTGCCTTGGTTAGTTTTCTTTGTGCTTGTTGACTTCGGCCAGTTGATACTGTGATAATATTTATTTCGGCACTGACTTTGGTTTGAAACTGTTATATTTGACTTTGGCCACTTTGATTTTGTGATGATATTTTTGAGATGAGAAGTTTATCTTCGACTTGTTCAGTATTTCAAGTTATCACTTTGACTTTGTTTAATTACTCACGGCTTCATGTGTAGTTGTTGTGTACCTAAGTTGATTTGAAACTTGCAAACCTGCTGTTTTGAGTACATGTTGGTTTTGTTGCATTTGAGCTGGTTCATGATATCTTCATGTTGTTAGGATTAGCTCGTGTACTTGTTTGCACCGAGTTCGTTTGTTACTTGATGTTGAGGCCTTCACTTGTATTTAGTTGCCTTCGAGTCATGTAAAGTTGTTTCCATGTTGCCAGGCTTGCTTTGTTTTGGTCTTGGCCATTCACTTGTTAAGGCTGCTGCTGTTTCGAGCCTTTGAGTTACATTTGTGGTCTGTTTCATTGGTGCATCCCTTGTTGTCAGACCTGAGTTGAATTCTGATTAATTCATTGTTGTACTTGAGTTGTATGCATGCCTGAAGTCTTGATATCTATTAATCTGGTTCACGACCTTGGTTGATCTTTCCAGTCAAGTAGTTTGCTTGTAGTTATGCATGCGTCTGATGTGTTATTCATGTTCATATAAATGTATACAAGTGCGTATGCATTTTTTCCTTGTTAGAACTGAGCATGTTTGTTATGTTGGACTGGGTTCATACTTTGTTCATTTGAGTCTTGTTGCAGCTGAAACTTTGAACTATTACATGTGTGCTCGAGTCTAGGTTTATTTGTATTTCACTTGAGTCGAACCCGGATTTGGATCGGGTTTGACCTTGTGCTCACCTGTCCATGTAATTTTATCAAGTGTATATCGGTGTGCATGGCCTTGTGGCAAGTACAGTGATACACTGTGCATGTCACAACCTATTCGTGTGTGATGAATTCAAAATATATAATGACGAACAACCCAAATAATTGAGGCATACAATTTTTCCAAACCACGTTTTATTTTACACTGCAAAAAATATTTCCTTTTCAATTTTACTACGTGTATTTTTACAGATAGCTCAAACGCTGGATTCAATCTGGAATAGAGTTGAAGATAAATACGAGTGAATGAGTGATATGTAGTGAGATGCAAATGTAAATTAAAAATTGTGATGTAATCGAATTTTCATTGTAATTGAAATTCTGTACATAGTGAGAGCTCAAATTTGTACTATTCGAAATTGTAGTAAAATATTTTTTTAAGTAAAATATTTGTTTGAATTTAAATTCTATGTTATTTGTTTTATTCAGCAAATATTTATTTAATTCTATAAAAATAAAATAGTACATTAACAAATACATTTAAATAAATATATATATATGTTTATTATCATCAAACAAAAATCATATACTTGCATATTCAACATACGTCGCATAATGTATGGTGAAATTCAAGTATTTATCAAAAGCTAGTAAATATCACTTATTACGGATACCATTGGAAAACCAGAACCATATTCTCTTAAGGATATAGCAACCACTTATCGCACACCAGAAGAGAATACAATTTTAGAGTGTTAAGTACTTTCCCAATTCGATCACAAGAGCTTAACCTAAGCATCCCATACTACCCGGTGAAATTCATGTATTCACCAATGAGTTAGTTAATTCCACTCAAACATTCTATTCAATGAGTTATACCATAATCAATAAAGTATTATTCGAAAATATTTAAACTAATCGATAACACTATATTGATTATTAGTGCTTCCCAAATTATAGAATTAAGGTTCTCAAAAAAATTATTTAATTTGTCACTTACTAAAATTTTCCATCATTCCAAATTGATCTAATTGTACTTATTTTGTACACTAAGATTTCCCATTTTTCGAAAACATAATGATACTTAAATTTCCGTAAAGTTGTATTATTCACGATCATATTTGAAAACCACACACACACACACACACACACACACACACACACACACACACACACACACACACACACATATATATACATAAGTAATCGCTTATTCTCTAAAACCCTATTCATTACTCTTAGAAATATCCAAATTAGTATTTGTACACTAGTATAAAACAACTTATGTTTATACTTCAGAACCATGATTCTAAATCTCATAACATTTTATTTTATAAATTAAATTTATATTTCAAAAAACATATTATTAAATCTGTAACTATTTATACCGGTAATACTTAATATAAATATAGATATTTGATAAAACTATTTGTAAAAGAGATTAGGCCAATTTATAAAACAAGTTTAATATTTATAACTTTAATAAACTCTCCTTACCAAATTATTGGTGTTTATATCTAAATATTTATCATAGATATATCTTTATTTAAGTCCAAAGCTTTCAATCAAATGATTCATAATCCACAAACACATTAGAATTCATAATGACTAAATATTAGATTTTCACAAGATTTTAGTCATGAACTAACTCCGTAGAATTCTAACTCTTAACTATATACCAAATCAAACTTATAATATAAAGTTATTATTGTAAATATATATTTATATATATAACCAACTACCAAAATAATCACTCCAACATCTGGGCATAACATTACAAGCACAATAACACTCAAATGGGCTCAAGCAATGAGTCAGGAATGCACCGGTCATTTCAACCGCTTCACCAATTACAACTTAATCACAAGTTTCAGTTTTAAAATGCAATTTTGACCCTTCAGATCACATAATTTTAGAAATCTTACAACATAAAAGTTGTAGAACAAAGTTTAATCTTTCCAGAACTTCAAATATTATCAAAATCCAATAAGAAATGAGAAAGTTATGCTTAAATTACTAACGATGTTCAGCATAGAAAATTTGACAAGGCAGAGACTATTACTCTGTTAAAAACCCGATTTTGACCAAGAAATCTTCAAAATATGTGAAAGCAATTAAAAAGAAGTTCTTTCATAGAAAATTATCTTTCTACTACAAAAATATTCAATACAATTGTATCTATATCAAAAGTTATATCCATTTTCCTCTCAGGTATTAACTCAGAAAATTTCTAGATGGCCGTGCTATAACATTAGTTTCAAACTCAATTTCAACCCATTAAACAACGAAATTTCAAAATATGATTAAAAGACAACTTGTAATTAATTGAAAGAACTTTACATTACAAAAAGATTGAGTCAATTTGGGTAATTTTATAACATATTATTGTTGTTTTACTGCAGCAATTTTTTTCACCAAATTTTCGACAAACAATAACATAATAATCACACAAGTTTTCAACTAAGTTGCAAACAATTCAATCAACGATCATTCAAACAATTATGAGCACCAAACAAAGATTTAGAAATAGGCATGTGAGTGATTAACTCACCTTTATGGACTAGAATTTGATGATTAAAACCTAAATTCTCCTATGCTAGCCTCTTCCATGAACGAGACATAGTTTAATCTCAGAAATTTACAAACCAAATTACTAACTATGATCAAAACTGAAATTAACAATTGAAATAACTCTCTATAAGGTGGAGAAGATTACCTTGCTTCTATTTCTATAATTAATTTGCATAAGCCATTTTATTTCTAGCTTTGATTTGGGGATTTCGGCTATAGGTTTTTTTTCCTTTTAGCTTTGAGAAGCTTTCTTTTAGTTTACAGGTTTAGAAATTGAACATATAGTTCATTATGTATTTTACTAAGGAGAGAAACTTGTTTTTTTAAATGCACTAAAGGGTTGGTATTTGCTTAGACCCAAACGCATTAACAAAGTGTTGCAAATTCAATAGCTAAGAAAAGTGTTGCTAATCTCTATTTTGGTTTAAAAATCATGAACATGATTTTACACTTAAATAAATTTTCACATAATCACAAATTAATTTCTCCATTTACCGAAACCAATTAACAGGTTAAAAGTACTCATTACTTTTAATACTGAGATATTTTAAGAATTAATTAGAACTTTTGTTTTCAAAAGTTATCCTCACTATAAATTGAAAATTCCATTTTAAACAATATTTTCCAATACTAATCACTTATTTAAATTTATTATAATTTCTAAAATTATCTTAAAATTAATCAAGATAAAACGAATCACTAGTCTCAATTACAAGATTTAATTTCACAATTCACAAAATAGCCTTAATGATCCATAGTTAAATTTAATTAATTATGTAGTTAACACCTAGGTTGTTACACCATACATATATTTTTCCCTTTTAATTGAAGTTTGCTAGTTGAACTTTTTACTTTTATGAAAATTCAAATATTTAGGAAACTCAAACTTTCAAATTTTATTTTGCTGTTTAAAAATTTAGAATTTCATTTCAAAATTCAAAACTTATAATTTTAAAATTTCTAATTTGAAATTTGATTTTGAAATTTATAGTTCAAATCTTTAATTGTCAAATCAATATTCAAATTTGAATTTCAATGTTCAAATTTTAATTTCAATGTTCAAATTTAAAATTATTATTTTTAATTTTTAATTTTCAAATTCAATGTTTTTTTTGAGATTATACAGCTGAATGGTCGATTACTCCATCGTCATGCCATTATACTAGTAATTAGTAACTACAAAATTAACACAAATACCAAAGAGAGAACAATTCAATGCAACTATCTCTTTTGATGTAGCTCAAGCTCTTTATTAGAAGTCCATGAATTTCCTTTTCCAATACAATACATGTGACCTTGTAATTGCGACCTTTCGTCATTTTCTCTTTAGCACAACACCACTTAATAGAACATATAAAAAACTCAAACATGACCGTCATCCTATCTTCTCCTTGCTTATGATTTGGCAAAAACACTATGTTCATCCTCAAGCTCACATATTTCTATAGAACTGACCCAATACCAATTTGACAATAGAACATATATTTGTTGTTTGCATCAAAACATAAATTTTCGAGGTAAGAAAATAGAATGAGACATTGAGAGATAATTAAGGAAAGAACTTTCAATATTTTTTATGTCAATCAATTAATTTTAGTTAATAGGGTGCTAGATTAATCTCCTAGTTTTACGATTTTAACACAGACAATATTTCAAACAGTGCTCGGGAAGTAACCATATTGCACAAGTAGGACTTAAAGAAAACTAATTGCAGAACTAGACATACTTTTGCATAACACTTGCGCAATTATCGAATGCACAAGTGTATATTTTTTTATATACTTATATCTTGCGTATTTCATAAGTGCGTAAGCTATAGGATAGTGCTTGCGCACTTATGTAATGCGCAAGTACAAATTCAGGCATGAAATGGACAGAGAGCTGCTTCATTTCTCATTTCTTCATCTCTCTCAAATTTTCACAAAACCCTCCTCTTCCCAACTCCAAACCCCTTCCAAATCCAAATCTATCACCTCGAAAACATTGCTCTAGCCCTATTTCTTCAATCAATCACTAGATTAAGCGTAAAATGGAAGGAAGCTCATATTCTTCTTTGATTAGAGGTAAAAAAAAATTAGTGCAAAATAAATACTACTTGAAAAATTATTATTGTTGTTAGTGGAAGAGTAGTCATGTTGATTTTGGATGTCAATGTGCTATAATTGTAGGTTTGTTTGTTAAAAATGAAAAAAAGATTTGGATTATGCATATATCCAAAATCCTAACTTTGTACATAGTTTTTATAGTGATAAATGGTTGTTGTTGTTTGTAGAATTGTCTTCCAAGCCCAAAAATTGAAGTGTTCTCTATCTTCAAGGACACCATAGGAGCCAAAACGACACATTAATGGAGGTAAAAATTCGATATTGGTAAACCGGGGGAACGCAAATATAAAGCATTAATTTTAATTTGTTTATACATTTCAAGATGTTGAAACTGTGAAGATATGCGATCATTCGAGCAAGCTCAAGGAGATCGATTATAAAGATTTAAGATTGGAGTCGAATCTCCGGATTTTGGAAAGCTATGCAAATCAACTACATTCGGCTCAATCATCACCTTATTACCGCTTTATGCAATAGATGGAGGCCGAAAACAAATAAGTTTCATATGAGAGTCGGGGAGATGATAATAACTCTGGCGGATGTGCATTTTCTTTTCGCTCTTATTGTAGACGGTCGCCCGGTATGTTCGCAAAATTTAGATATCAATTACATCGAATTGGCTCATGACTTGCTTGGTATTTTTCCGCCTAGATTTGCGGTTAAGTCTAAAAGTGAATTATCATTGATTTGGTTTAAAAGTGAATTTTTCGAACCACCACCCGAAGAAGCGACCGATTTAGGTATACTTCGCCACAACTCGTGCCGTGATGTTATATTTTTTGAATTTTCAATTATTTTCCGATCATTCGAAAGGGAGATTAAATTTTAAACTTTTACCTTTTTGGATGATTTGGCCAAATGTCCTTATCATTATTGGGCTAGTGCCGTTCTCTGCTATTTCTATAGTGAGTTGCCATACGCTGCCTTGCAATATGGAAAAGTTTTAGGGGGTTCTGCAACGTTGTTGAAACTATGGCCATGGTCGCAGATTGCTATTGGATGGCCATCTATTAGAATTCCTACCGACTTAGATTTGTATCTTCCATTCGGGGCTAGGTGGAATTGTGCTGGGAGTTGGCGTGAGACGCCAAGAAATGTACTGCTTTACCGTAACAAGTTGGATTTGTTGGCAGATGATGCGGTTACATGGAACCATACTCATTAGCGTATAAGTTTGGGCGCCGGACATTGAGTATTCATTCGCCGATTGGATTGCTAAGAGCCGACTGGATCTATTTTTAGACTTTAAGTTGTATGCATTTGATCGGGTTATGAGACAGTTTTCCTTTGATTATCAACACATTCCCGATCATGTCGTCCCTCTTGACCCAGAACCCACTAGCCAGATGGCATTTTTGGAGGAAAGTATTGCTATTTGGCAATCAAGAATTGATCCTGCCGTACGAGCACACAAGCCTCCGACACCTTTAAGCGTGTACGAGTATTGGTATTGGCGAATAACTCGTCATTATATTCTTAAAAAGTCGGCAAGGAAGTTGGTTATGTACACTCCCCGTGCTCCTCTAGAACGTGATGTGGTAAGTATTGTAATTTCAAAATTTTGATAGTTCAATTTTTATCTCATATTGATGCATTGTTATGACTTATGGTTTAGGTAAGTGGAATATACAGTGTTGTGGATGTGGTGGGCGAAATAGAAGAAAGTCGTATGGAGCCGCACAATGTCAAAAGCAAGTGCATTGACCTATGACGAATACTTGGCACGATTTTGGGTCGGAACATGCCAAGAAGGCCGGCCAAGTCGCTGCGTATTGTAGAAGAGCCACCACGTTCTACAGAGGAGACACATACTACATTAGTGGGTGAATAAGATCAATAGAAGGAGGCACATATGGAGGGGGAGGCTTCACAACATCCCGGTGGCGAAACTACAACTGGATGGTCTGCTTGTTCCGAGATAGAGAAGCAATACACCGGTGAAGAAACTCATGCTGAATGGTCCATTTGGCACGAAGGAGAATAATAATTCAGATATGTTGGACAGTCGACATACGAGCATGCGCAAGATCAGCCGCAGCGGAAAATTCAATAAGAAGAACTTATTTTTGGGCCAAGTCAACAACAAGAAGTTACACTTCCAACACTCGCTTCTACATTTAAAAAAGGCCAAGGATCGGCTCCCATCGTGTATAAATGGAAGAAGAAGAAGAGAGACACCCCACTTGAGCTTAAATGGATCGTGGTTGACGGTGTTGGTCTAATTGTTGTTGTTTCTTTAGTTGGGTAATGGTTTGTTGACTTATATGTTTCTATGTTATTGTACGACTTGTTCAACCTTTTTAGATGATTTTCAATTGTCATTTGGATGTCGTGGCATGTTATTTATGTTGTTTTGTGATGGTGTTGTTAATGGAATGGTGTGTGCATGCTTATAAAATGTTGGTCAAGATGTATTTTAGAATTTGGGTTTTTGCAGTATGGCATAGCAGCTCTCTGTTTGGAATAGACCCAAAAAATAGCTTCGCATTTGTGGAATGCGCAAGCTACAGGAATGCACAAGCTATATTGTTAACATAGCTTGCGCATTCCACATATGCACAAGCTATTTTTGGATTATATACAGCAATCCACAAATGCTACATTTGGTGTTTTGTAGCATTTGTGGAATGCTGCAAATAACCCAGTTCTACCTTGCGCATATTTGGAATGCGCAAGGTAAATTTTAAATATAACTTGCGCATTTCTGTAATGTGAAAGCTATATTGACAACATAGCTTGCGCATTCCATATATGCGCAAGCGTGTTTTTGGTCATATCCGGGACCGAGAGCTACTTCAACACCATAAATCACACAATTTCACATAAAGAGTATGAACAACATTATATAAAACATGCAAACATCATACAATCACATATCAAAGTCAACAACACACCACAACATCCAAAAAAAGTTCAACAAGTCATACAATAACATAAACATTCGCGGACAAGTTTTCTTCTTGTGGCCAATAGAACTACATTTGCTACATCTGTTATGGCCGGATGAAGATGGCGGATCCATGAAGCCGTTTATCGAATAGACCGAGGATGACCTGAATTTCAGCGCACAGGTGGTGGTTGTATAATTGAACCATCGTAGAAGTTCCAAAGTCGATTATCTGTTATAGGGTGGAATAAAGGAGTATAAGCTGTGGAGTACATAGCTTTTGTGTACTGCGTGGAGATTAATTCAAAATACTCTCTATTAGCACCACTCCAACCATGTGAACAAGTCACTAATACATGGGAGCATGGAAAATGATCTAATATCGGCATGTTGCACGAATATTTGGCAACATTATCTTCAATATTCACCGTATAATCAAACATATGGAGCATCTTTCACCTACCATTCAACGAAGCCATATCTCTCTATAGACATGAGCCTCGATTCTTCCATTCTTCTCCGCGCTAATGCTTCCCACCTAGGTGCGAGCTGCGACATCCACTCTTTCTCTTGAGTTCATCGTTCGACGAAGTAAGGGTTCAGTCGATGAAACGTACATGCAACCAATGATCTAACAGATAAGTTTCTAGTTCCTTTCAGCACACCATTAAAGCTTTCAGAAACGTTGGTCGTCATCATATTGAATCTTAATCCGCCGTCATGTTCAAAGAATCCAGCTTGATTCCTGCTCTTTCAAACTTCTTTCAATCCACGCATCGGCGTCTCGATTTGCATCCTTCAAATGTTTTGGAAGATCATTATATTTTACGACCTCTGATGTCGTGGCACATGCGTGTAACAAATTTTGTAGCTCATTAGTGCCAAACCCCACTTTCTTGAAATTTGCTTTAATATGACGGATACAAAAGCGATGATGATGTTCAATTAGCTAAGCTTCTCTAAGCGCACGTTGAATTCCTTTCATACGATCCGAGATAAAGGTGATACATCTAGTACGTACAGATGGAATGTAATTCCGTACGCAACGAATAAACCAACTCCACATTTGCCATGACTCTGTTTGTGCAATAGCAAACGCTAAAGGAAATAGCCCTTGATTTGCATCCATCCCAGTAGCTACTAGTAATGTACTTAGATACTTCCCGTATAAATGAGTGCATCAATAAACAATATGAGTTGACAGTGGTTGAAGCCATGAATAGAAGGTCCGAAAGCCCACAAAGCACCATCATAAAAACCACGACTGAATAACATCATATACGGTTCCGGGATTGGTACATTATAGGGCTCTAAGATATTTCGGCAATTCCGCGTACGACGATTCCCAAATGCCATAAATCATTGCCATAGCTTTCTGCGGTCCATGCCAGGCTCGATAATAACTCACTTTAATATGAAACGTATTGGACATTGTCTCTTGAACAGTTCTTGCAGTCATGTTTGTTTCAGCTTTAACCAACGGAATTATTTTGCTGCATTTAAACTTAGCAGTTTCCTGTCAATGGTTTGAGTTAATGGTTGCATTTAAACAAGTGTGATCGCCGCCATATGTATTTATCTTCCACCAATTTGAATTTTTTCTTATAAAAAGGCTTGCATGAACTCGCCAAGGGCATGTTTCTTTCATATCACAGCGGACCGTGTATTGAATTGCATGCGATTTCAGAACTTGAAACGAAACTGAATATTTAATCGTCCGTTCACATAATTGTTCAACAAGCTTCTGCTTACTTTCAAAAATTAACCCAACTCGTGGACCTTCTTCTGCACATTCTCTTCCAAAAACTTCTATGTCTAGTTGATAATTTTCCATTATTGATTTCACCATCATTGACGTCGTGTATAAATAATCGGCTAGAGCATCTTCATATGTGATTTGTTCTTCTTCCGCATTTATATCATCAACCTCCTCAATGTCTACATATATGATTGCATCATTGTTAACTTCCATTTGATGGATCCAAGTTCTATCATCATCATCCACACAAGCTACTTCCATGCTATCCAATTGTCCACAAATCACATGTGGAGTATGAACATGATCATCGACACCATCATCACAAGCAGTAAATGCATCTTCGACACTACGAATACAAAAAACAAAGGTAAGATATTTTGCATTAACGTAAGTCAAAATACAAGTGCCAACGTATATAGTACTCAATTTTCAAATTCTTGCGATTGGTTTGGATTTATAACGTTCTGCGTCATATTTTGTTTCTGACTAGAAGAGGCTCTAGCCATTCTGTTGTACCTGTGAAGTAAGTTTGTAAACTCTCCACTTTGATGGCTTGAAAGATATGAAGTATACATCGACTATTGTGTTTCTTGTAACTGTGTAGTGTGCATATACTCATCCGCAGAGATAACTAACGCTTGTGTTTCAACCACAATTTCATGTTCCACTTTCACAACGTAGATTTCCGTCACTCATTCTAACCGAAAGGTGAAGTTCAAATCATCGTCATCTTCCAAATCAATAGCGGGTGCATCATCATCCAGACCCATTTCACTGCTAATTTTAAATCATATATCACAGGATTTTCTTTTGTCACTTCAAATGTCCTTTGTTTAAGCTCTTCGAAACTACAATAATTTTTTATTGTCGAATCCTTTTCGCTTCCCACCCACATGTCTAGGTTTACCTTCATCATCAACCAACAATTCGTCATCAAAGTAAAATATAGCCGGAACCTTTGACATTATTTGCAAAATAAGTTTCAATACAACATTCATAATTTTTATTCACTGACATAACTATAAACATCAATTTGATGAATTATTACCTATTTTTTCTAAGTAAATTTTTCTTTCTTAGGCAATCTTCAGTCAAAAGCAGTCAACTCATTCTTTAAAAAAATCAAACAAGCAAACCAATATAATAACGTAACCAATATATTTCATCAATAAAGTCAACGCTATCAAATGAATTTCAACAACATAACAAACTATCTAGCTTGCACACGTTACGGGTTACAACAAATAGAAATATTTTTGCAACAACATATTACAAATACAACCTTTCAACATAAAATCCAAATATGACAATTTAACCAAGTTCCAAACATCTACCACATTCTAGACCTCCCACTGTTTGTCCTTCGATCTTCATTCACAATTTTCAAACGACTTATTTCGGCTTGCAGTTCGTGGGCATACTCAAGTCCCCTTTCACACATGGATTGATCAATCCATTTAAAATAATTGCAATAATAATCTTCACGAGGATTCAGTCTATGTTCGTTGTGCGAACTACACCCGAAAAATCTTCGCTCAACATTCTTTTCCTTTCTGCAAACAACCACTACACACATATATCCGCAATAGCAGTTTGGATATGGTGGTTGTCCCCTTGGCACAGATGGACCAACAGGATGTATAGGCTTCAATAAATTTCCGTCAACTGTATGTTGATGATCGGGCATTTTCGTAGAAACAACTTCACGTAAACGAGCGTGTAAGGTTTATGATCCTGAATGAAATTTACGCGGTACTGGTTCAAAAAGTGTTTCCATAACATGATCAACATCAAAGTCAATATGACTTGAACTTGCAACTCCGATTTTCCCTTCAAGCTCATCAAAATATTTCACCAATGTTTCGTCGTCTATCTCCCAATCATTAATGTCTACCATCAAAACAAACAATAAACGATTAACGTGTAAATTACTACTACTTAAATAGGGTTTCCTAGTTCATTAAATACTAACAACTAATTCAACAACAACACCGTTGTCTAGCAATTAACACCACCACCACCACCAATAACTCTTCATTTTCAACAACATCAACAATAACAAAATTACATCTTAATTTTCAAAAACATTAATCATTATATTATCTTTGTTTTGTAGCGATGAAGAAGATGATTTCATATATAGTTTAGCGTGATTGTGAATTTGGATTGAGAAATGTGGTGGGTTTGGAAAAGATAGTAGAAATATGGTAAATGAACTCAGATCTGTGCTCTCTGTCAATTTGATGCTAAAAAATGAGCTTGCATACTCTGTAAATACGCAAACATTAAATATAACTTGCGCAAATATGTGATACGCAAGCTTTAGTTTAAAAAATTTTAATACTTGCGCACTCCATATTTGTGCTAGTTCAAACCGAAATGAGACTTAGTTTGGCAATTAGTTTTTGCTAGGTCTAATTTTGTTATTTCTTTTTTTTTAGCTGCCTTCATTGAAAAATTGAACTTTTAAAACCTTCAAACAAGTCTTGTCACTGGATCGTTGGTGCTAACCAGGAAGTACACTTTTTCGTCTAAAATGTTTTTGCTAAGCCTAGCTTCTTTCATTCTATTTTTAACTCAGTTTAGAATCATCCGACGAAAATATGCCAAGTCTAAAATGCCCGACGGAAACTCCGCTTCCATCTGGGCGGAGTTGAACGCTGATATTCTCGATTTGATCATCCACAAACTTGACATCATCGATTTCGTCCGCTTCTCAGCTACGTGTCGATCATGGCACTCTTGCACCAAAACCCACGGAACCAATTGCCCCAAAACCCTACCTCCATGGCTGCTCATCACCAAAACCTTTGATCTCGAAAAGCTCGCAAATGAACAAGAGAATATCGAATCTCAATTCTCTTTCTGGAGCATCACGTCTCGAAACACCTATAGGATTCCTCTTTTTCCGCCACTTAACCAATTTTTTGCTGCGGTTGCCTCTTCTAATGGCTTCCTTCTCATATCTGATTCCAACTATAATCCCCAAGTGATCAACCCTTTTACAGCGGCCCACTTTCCTCTCCCTTCCATGAATGAGATAGTTGATAGGTTTGGATTCTACTTTTCACAGATCGATAAGGCTGTTATCAAGACATGCCATGAGTCGAGGAACCCTCATTTAATTGTTCTTATAATTGCATCTACTATGTTTTGGGCTAAGGTTGGTGGTCGGAAGTGGGTGAAAGTCATATGTGGTACATCTTTACCAAATAATGTTTTTGAGGAATGTGTGTTTGATATTGTGTATCACAAGGATAAGCTCCATGCTATATGTGCATCAGGGATGTATATGTTTCATGTTTTAGTTGAAAAAAACAACATGGCCACTAAATTGGTGGATTCTTTTGTTATATCAGGGAGGAGTTATTTGGTGGAGTCTCCTGATGGAGATGATTTGTTCTTGGTGGTGAGGAAGGCGAATTATGAGGGTGTTGAGAATAAAGAGGAGTGGGTGACAATGGGGTTTATGGTATTTAGATATGATGAGAATCGAGGGATGTGGGACGAGGTTAAGGATATCGGGGAGTTTGGGCTGTTTGTAGGACATAACAGTTTTTTCGTACGAAGCTACGGGTTCAGTAACAAGATATGCTTTGTGGATGAATTGGGTACTGGTGGCATAGGTGTATTTGATTTGGGTGGTGGTAGCATTAAACGTGTAGATCTTCCTATTGATCTTAGATGCACGGAGAAGTGGAATGCTTTTTGGTTTATGCCCTCTTTGGCCTGATTAGATTACCATTTTTCCGTAAGTCATCATTCCATCCAACTTTCATTTCCTATATATATTATTAGATGTGTAATGATCCAATAAGATTTTCAAATTATACCTTGTTTTTCTGTATATGTTGGTTTCTTAGACTGCTGGCTGAATGTACTTTTTATGATATTCTCACTTTATATCACTCATCTACTACGACACTCCCGACAGACGAACAACTCATTAGCTTCTCAACATAACTAGAGGCTCTTAGCAAAATTTATGTGGGACGGCTAGTAAAAGTTATCTACTAGTTCATTTTTCACAAATTAAAGCCCACATCTGAATTAGAACATGCAACATTAGTTTGAGGTATGGTCTGGCTTATGAACTTTTAAACTATGTTAGTCCAATAGCTAGAAAACAAAAGAAACCTTATTAAAACAAACATCATATAACAAATACCATACCTTCAAAGGGATCCAATATATTGGATATAGTATATCACCGCTTGGGATATTCTTTTTCCCCACCATTTTTGATGTTTTTGGATGGCTCCATTTATGAGTTCATGAGAACCAATTTTGCCAGTTCTTTAAAGCACTGGTTCAACTGTTTTGTAAACCGATGAGTTCATGAGAACCAATTTTGCCAGTTCTTTAAAGCACTGGTTCAACTGTTTTGTAAACCGATCAAAATCAGCATGGTGCATTTTGATCATTTCTTTCAACCCACCAAATATGTGGTTTTCGGTAATTTCTCATATTTTCTTGCAACTTTACCATATTTAAAATTCTTATTCTAAACATTTTAACTTTAACAATATAATTTTGATTTCATATTTTCTATTATTAAAAAAACATTGGAAATATTTTATTATATTGATTGATGATACATTTATAGTTTTAAACATTACTTATTATAATATCACAAATTTTATATTTTATCTTTTTATTCAACTTGGCATTATCAAATTTGATTTCATTTCTCTAAGATATAATTTATTATGGATTATGACATAATTTTTGAATTCTAATTTTCTAACTCTTAGATCTTTGTTATTAATGATTAATTTTAATGTAACATGTACTTTATCTATATACATACACGTTTTTATGATTTTAGAATGGTTTTCATAACCTATGAAAATAAAATTCCCGAGCATTATTTTACATCTATGGCATTGTAAACACCTCTTAAAATTGAATTACTTATTGGCAATCAAAATTGATATGCTCGAAAACTCTTATAAACACTACAATAAAACTCTTAAGTGGAACATAAGATACTGATAAAATAAATTAATTTTAAAGTATGAAATATCTTTAAAAACAGTTGATACCCATCATAATTTTCACAAAGTGAAATTACAACCATTTGAGAAGAAAGTTTTTTGGTTTGTAATTCTGAGACCCATTGTTTAATTTTCGACGAGAGTTAAAAAAACCAGACTTGGTCCCGGAGAGCATGTGATCCAAAGCATGAATCAAAGCGTCAACCAAGGTCAAGATCGTTGTTTAGCTAAAACAAGAAGCTTGACCGAGAGCCGTAGTTGCTGAAGCCAAAAACCTTTTAACAAGTATCAACAATCAACGGCTTAGATAGCCTTAGACCAAGATCAACGGTCATGATAAACGAAAAGAATCAAAGAAACTATATATAAAAGTGCCATGTCAGCAATATGCGCCAAAATGCTATCAACCAGATGATAACAAACTTTCAAATCTAAACCGCACATAGCAAGCCAGGTCATTAATCCATCGAAACGGCTTTCCACCAATGATGTTACGACATATCGGCTATAAATAAGTGGCAATTCCAAGGCGCAAAAGATCTTTTGTCAAATCAAAAGAACAAAATTATATTGTATTTTTCTACGTTAGAGCTCTATTCAGAAACTCATTAATGACGAAAATGTCTAGATTCAATGTAATAGTCTTTCGGCTATATAAGAGTAACTAAATAAGGAAAGGGCAGTGGACGTAGAGACTTTCTGTTCGAACCAATAGAAAAGTCTCGGTGTCATCTACTTTTCGCACTTTGCCTTCTTTGCATACACTATTGTTACTCAATGGTTCATCATCTCGAATTTAAGACTTAGTTACGTCATGTCTCGGCAGCCTCTTTGTCGGGTCCAATACTCCATTCAATTACCAGAGACATACCTTCGAATTTCAGGATGTTGGTGTTGACGAAATTATGCACTAACATTTTTGACGCTAGAAGGAAGACCACCGAATCTCCGTACTTTGTTCCCTTTCAAAAAAATAACAGAGATTTCCAACCAATTATGTCAAGTTCCGGAAACAAAGGAGTCACCTCGGGACTGCCCCTGCCCCTCAACCTTTGTATTCAACTCAGAAGACAACAACGAAAGATTGGTCACCCTCGTTTCGGTGAAGGAGAATGGTCAAGAGTATGATCCTGTTTATGAACTTCAAGCTTCTCAAATTAGGAAGCTTTCGGAATATCTCGAAAAATCACTCTATGAGTCAGCCCAACTTCGAAAGATTGTTAAGGTCATGAATAGTGAAGTTAGGGATCTCTCCTTTAAATTGTTGAAATACGAAGGTCTGGTTCCTTCCAACAAGAGAGCCCTACCGGTTACCCTAGATGATAAGTTCCGAAAGAATCTGAGCATGATCAAGACCTACCCCACCCAATCAAAGCTTGTCTCAGATATTCATGCAAACCCGTGATGTCCTTTTCTTACCTAGATTACCCATATTAAAGAAAGAAGATCAGAAGAATGAGAAGTATTGCGCTTGCTAATTGATGAACGGGCATGAAATATACAGATGCCGAAAGCTCTCTTATGTCGATCAAAAAATTCGTACAAAAAGGAAAGTTAACTAAATTTATTAAACATTAGATTAAATATCCCATTTAGACTTATTTACTTCGTTTTGCTTAAATGATTTCAGGAGAACTCAATGTGACCCTTGTCAAATGAATGCACAAGGTGCTTTTTACAAAAATGAAGTTGCAAGAAGAATTCTTTTTATAAATCAAATTCCCGCAGCCAAATAAAGGACCTCAGTTCCATTGAAGTGCTTATCTAGGTTATAACCTCAAAAGTTTGAACTTTAAGGACGAGGCACCCCATAGTTTCGGATCTTCGGAAGTCTAATCAGTGGATCTCGTTGCATCCTTCTTTGACCCAACCCCATCCTGGGTCCCAACTCTAAGGAATATTCAATTTTCCGTATTTACAGCATCCCTTTCGGTTAGATCACCTGCATGGTGATCTAGACGTTCAGGTTCAAGTCTGGAAACAACCTCTTCGCAATGGGAGGGAAAGACTACGTACATTATCGACATCCGCTGAGTTCGCTATCGTGCGGGAACCTCGTGCACTGGGTTCCACCATTTACAGCATCTCTTTTCTCTTCTCAAGAGCTTTGCATATCATATTTGCATTTAGGCTTTATGGGCTGAAATTCCCCGTTGATTTGACAATATCAATGGAGAGTTTCATTTTTCTCAAATATATCTCTACTACTAATAAAAAGAATTCAATAAATAAAATTTCCATTGTGTCTTTTTGAAATTTCGAAGATACCCCCATCCACCAACGAAATTCTACCGTCGGTATACAACTTCCACCACCATCCCTTTCCGACAACTATTAATTTACCACCAATACCATCAACAATACAACTTAAAAAAAAAGTATTGCTGTTATTAAAATATTTGTACTTACAATACACATTCGTTCACTTATTAATAAAAGGTAAATATCTCTAACTACTAGATGCACGTACGTACAGTTTATACTAGTATAAATAATAATAATAATATTTCCATCAATAATTTTCTTTCTCAAACTCGAATCAAATTTCTATTGAAATATGTAATTTAGAAACTAGGTAATTTCAAAAGTCTTTACAAAACGGTCCGAGAGCATTCTTTTCAAAGGATTCATATTTCCCATCTTTCAAGATACAGCTAACTTTCCGTAATAAAATAGATTTTATGACTGCCACCAGCCAAAAGTGGTCGTAGATGGCCGGTACCAGCCAAAGTGGTTGTAGATTGGACCCAACAATAAGTTGGTAGACCTCGCCATAAATGCATCCCCATAGTGATGCGCAACAAAGTGTAACATCACCTGGGTTTAAAAAGACGTTGAAAAGTAGAATGAATGCTGATAGTGAGTCATGGTCAAAAGGAGCCATGCATTGGGTAAATTTTCAATAAAAGTGAGTCATGGTCAAGCAATACTATGCACTAGGTAGATTCTTTTAATTAGATTAGAGTGTTGGATAGACTTTCACCAATAGTGAGTCATGTTCAAGTAGTGTCATGTACTGGGCAGTTTCTATTTAGATAGAAAGTGGTTAGATTTTCAATGATAATGAGCCATGGTCAAGTAGTACATATACTTGGTAGATTCCTAGTTAGATATAAAATAGGTAGATTTCCAATGGTAGTGAGACATGAATGAGAAATGCCATGCATTGGATGGATTCCTAGTTAGAAAGTCGGTAGATTTTCAATGATAGTGAGTCAAAGATAAATTGTGTCATGTATAAAAGATGGGTACATTCCTGATACGAATATAATGTTGGGGAAAAACTCATACGTTAAGACATCGAGTAGATTCTTGGTAAATCAAAAAGAGATAAAGGTGAACATAGAATCAGAATAAGGCGAAACTCTTAATTGTGATATTAGGTTGGCTCCGGACAAGAATCCGAATCGGTTGGGTCCGAAACCTTATTTTAACGAAAGTATGCCCGGGGGCAAAAGATACCCCATAAAAAGAAGGTCCTAAAAGGCATACTTAAGCAAAGTGATAGCATAAGAAGTGAAGTTAAAAGGAGTAAAGTTTTTTATATATAGTTTATCCAAAAAATATATTACAAGGGATATGCCAAGATGAACGCTTAAAGAATTAGCATTACAAAAATTGAATTACAAATTCAAGAGCATCAGAGGATAAAATATAAAAACAAAAGAGGAAATCCTCACTAAATGAGCAAGCCGAGATGGCAAGATAGGGCTCTTCGAAATAATCTTAGTTTGAATTCATTAGCAACATCATCCTTGGTCTCCTTTTCTCCTTTCATTTAAAAAGAATAACAATGTCATCTTCCAAGGTCAAATATTAGTTCAAGGCTCCCTCCTCTCCGAAGAGAAACATCTGCTAGTTTTTAGATCTAACTTTGATTCAAGAAAATCGATCTTAATCTCAAAGGCCTTAAGGGTTACTTTTAGCTTTTGAAGTTCGACTACCTTGTCCTTATAAGAACTGTAAAGAGAAGCACAGTCTCGCTGAGTTTTTGAGCAATTTAGGTAAGGTACTCCATAAGGAACATCGACTTAAGATTAGCAAAGGGAAATGACGGGAAATAAAGAAAAACTACCCGTTGACTGCTCTTGTTTGAGACATCATAAGGAAGTCACCCAATATAAAGTTAGATGGAAATTCAAGTATTAAAATGCTTTTAGGAAAGTTTCATTTTAAATTTTTATACAAGCCAAAAGGTATATTACAAAGACAGGTTGCAGAATGTTTCCTTCAGTAAATGCATCATCAGAATGATCCTCTCGTACCTCCTTGTCAGAAGCAGTCGTTTCCTCCTCTACCAGAGTCTCGGTTTCATCCATCGTCATGGTCTCGATTTTTTTTCTTTCTCGTGTTCCTCATACCTCTTAGCAAAGTTAGCCCCAATTATGACAACATTGTTCCTAAGATAGTCTAAAGAGAAAGCCATGTTATGATCTCGATAGTGAGCATAAGCATCAAATAGAACTAAAATTGCCTGTTTGTTGGCCTCCCTCTCATGCTCCTCTTTAGCATATAATGTTCTTTATCAACCAGTCCGCCCTCGGCTTTCTTCAAGCTCTCGTCCCCTTCCTTCAAGCTTTCTCAAAAGTATCAATCTTGCGATCTTTCTCCAGAAGTTCTACTTGACTCTACTTGAGCATTCACATCTCGAATTTTAGCTTTCAATTCCACAAACTCTTTTTTCGTTGCCTTGACAGCGGCTACCCACTCCTCCATTTCAACCACCCATATTGAAGAGTGGAGAGAAAAAAGGGCAACAAGGTAAGAACATATGTTGGAATCATAAACCTACATGTGAAAATGCATTTTTAGTTCTTTACCTTAACGCTTTCTCGGAGGCTATACTCAATTGCTTTTCGGATTCCCATGGCAGAAGTCAGAGGTCTAACGCGTGCTTCGGTAATGGCACTGAAAATGTCACATTCTAAAGCAGGTCTAGCTATTTCCATTGCTTGCATGTTCTTCTCAACAAACAAATCTGAAGCTTTCCCCTTGATACTCTCGGCTTTAGAGAATCCGGTAATCTTTTGCTTCTTTAAGTTAAGAGCACCCCTATCAAAAAGCATCAGCTTTAAACTCTTCTTGGTCTCTTTCCTTTTACCCGGGGGCCGGTCTTCTTAGGAGAAGGAATCACTGCAATAAGAAGAAAATGTAAGGCTAAAATTAAAATCAAGACTAAGTTGTATTGGGAAAAAGAAATATATTAGTTCAAAGAATTAAGGGTAAAAAATTCACTTTCGCTTTCCTTTGGATTAGATTCGGGTTCTTCTCCGCTCTTAATAACTATGGTAGAAATTTTCTCGTATTTTCTAGAAGGCTTGAGTCCAGCGAATTTAGCAGGAGGTATCAGATCCGTGACTTTCAGTTTTCTTTCGGTAAGAACTAAATGTAGATATCGCCGGGAAGATGGAATTTTATAACTTCTTTATACCTATTTTCAAGTGATTAAAGATCGCCGGATCACTACTCTTTTCGGGCCTCTATTTACCAAAATAAAGAGACACAACTTAGGATGCAGATAAGACCAAAGGGAAAAATATCCAAAGACATATCAGCATTATTAAAAGAGACGACGATTCAATTAGAAGAGGCATTGACAAGGAATCATTGACGTGACGTTATCTTGTTGAATGGATCCTGTAGAGGAGACGACTTTAGGACTTTGAGAAAATACGTGAGAAATTCCCTAATGGATTTGGACTCTAGCAAGTTGAACATGTAATCGGTTTTGATGACAGGTATATCCTGACAGCATCTTTCAAAATATAAGATCGCCATGGCAGATAAAGTTGTGTAGGATATAGTCAAGAGTTGGAAGGGATTAATGCGATAAAATTCTAGAACATCAACAAATAAGAGCGTCAGGGGTAGGAAAATCTCATGTTCTAAATGCTCCACAGACCACAAAAAATACCCTTTTAGGGGTTGCTATAACGCATCCCAAACCAAGGAACGAGCGTCTCGACTCATGTGATCTCATACGAAGACAAAACCTCATCGAGTTCTTGCCGAGTCT
This sequence comes from Allium cepa, assembly GCA_030765085.1. NCBI lineage: Eukaryota > Viridiplantae > Streptophyta > Magnoliopsida > Asparagales > Amaryllidaceae > Allium > Allium cepa. The sequence continues at coordinate 679,388,289 of CM060943.1, read as the reverse complement.
TAATAGGAGCATCTGTTACAAATTTAAGAAAGTTTCAAATATAAGAAAATATGACAGATGTCGAAAGAGGAATCAAAGAATGCTTGAAAATAACAATGACGATTTTACAATTCGCAAGTGAAAAATGGAGAGAAAAGGGAAAAGAGTGTTTATATTAAAGGAACGACATAAATTGAGAAGGGAAAAGTTTTTCGCATTGAATTTAGTTTAATAAGTGTACATAAAAAGAATATCAACGGGTCCCCCTCCCACTAGATGCTAAGTCATTATTGTGCAGAAAGAGATATGCTTTTTGGAGTTAACCAATCAACCGTCAACATATGGACTGCATTAAATGCAAAATCAGAACCCATCTCTTCAAAGGCCTAATCTCGAATGATCACTTATGAATTCATACTTCAAACACAGTTTTGACCTCACTGTCTTAAGTTAGATTTTGCTTTTTGGTCCGTAATAATTTCACTTACCACTTAGCTTAGATGGCTTCAAGTGACAATCATACCTTACAGAAGTTTTGACCTCACGGTTTCAAGTTAGATTTTGCCTTTCGACACCGTAATAATTTCGATTACCACTTAGCCTAGATGGTTTTAAGTGACAAACATAGTTTTCAAAAGTTTTGACCCCACGGTTTCAAATTAGATTTTGTCTCTCGACACCGTAATAATTTCGCTTACCACTTAGGCTAGATGGCTTCAAGCGACAAACATATTTTTCAAAAGTTTTGATCTCACCATCTCAAGTTAGATTTCGCCTTTTGGCACCATGATAATTTCGTTTACCAGTTAGCCTAGATAGTTCTAAGTGACAAACATAGTTTGCAAAAGTTTTGACCTCACAGTCTCAAGTTAGATTTTTCCTTTCGGCACCGTAATAATTTCGCTTACCGCATAGCTTAGATAGATTCAAGTGACAAACATAGTTTTCAAAAGTTTTGACCTTACGATCTAAGTTAGATTTTATTTTTCGACACCATAATAATTTCGCTTAGCACTTACCCTAGGTGGCTTCAAGTGACAAGCGTAGTTTTCAAAAGTTTGACCTTACGGTCCTAAACCAGAATTTGTCTTACGACACCGTAGTAATTTCACTTACTACTTAGCTTAATGGCTTCAAGTGGCAAGTACAGTTTCGAACGTTCTAACCTCACGGCCTCAAAGCTAGATTTTGCCTTTTGGCAACAAAACAGTTTCGCTTACTACTTAACCCATAAGGTTTCAAGTAGCTAGTACAGCTTTTCAAAAGTTTTGACCTTATGGGCCCGAATTAGATTTCATCTCTCGGTACCCAAACAATTTTATTTATCACTTAACCTAGATGGCTTCAACCGACAAATATGATTTTGAAAATTTTGACCTCGTGGTCCAAATTAAAAATTTCACCTTTCAGTTTTTAAAACCGTTAACTACTCGTCATTTGACCAAAGCAACTAGCCAAGCCTTTGCCTCTGAGTGCTAATTTCAAATTATTTTCAAAACCCTCTAGATAAGATTAGATCTTTACGAGTTGTATAAGTGAAGCAGTGCTCCCAAAAGTTCTCAAAATACTACTTTGTCCGAAAGCTCAGGATCAACTTTATGATAGGAGCGGAACAAACTAGCCAAGAACAAAGCATAACATGACATCATTCTTTCCAAAGTCTACCTCATACCAAACATATGAGGTGAACTTTGGGGGCATGTGTTACACTAATTTTCACAAAATGTAAATTATAACCATTTGGAAAGAAAGTTCTTTGGTTTGTAATTCCAAGACCCATTGTTTAATTTCCAACAAGAGCTTAAACACCAAACTCAACACTGGAGAGCATGTGATCCGAGAGAATGAGTTAAAAGGTCAACCAATGTCAAGACCGTTGTTAAGCTAAAACAAGAAGTTTGAACGAGAGCAGTAGTTTTTGAAGTCAAAAGCCTTTTATCAAGTATCAACAATCAACGAGTCACATAACCTCAGACCGAGATCAACGGTCAGGATAAACAAAAGGAATCAAAGTAGCTATATATAAAAACGCCACTTCAGCAATCCGCATCAAAATGCTATCAACTAGACGATAACAAGCGTTCAAATCTAAGCCGTACATAGCAAGCCATTTCATCAATCCATGAAAAAGACTCTTTCACCAATAGCGTTACAACATATTGGCTAAAATAGACACCAATACCAAAACACAAGGGATCTTCTGATAGATCAAAAGAATAAAACCATATTGTACTTTCCTATAGCAAGAACTCTATTCAAAAACTTATTAATTGTGGAAACACCTAGATTCAATGTAATAAGCCTCTCGGCTATATAAGAGTAACTAAATAAAGAAAGGACAATGGACGTACGGACTTTTGGTCGGAAGCACTATAAAAATCTCGGTGTCATCTAATTTTCGTACTTTGCCTTATTTGCATATACTATTTACTTTCGTACTTTGCCTTATTTGCATATGCTATTTTTACTCTACGGTTCAACATCTCGAATTCAAGACTTAGTTATGTCACGTCTCGGCAACCTCATTGTCGAGTCCAATATTCCGTTCGATTTATGGAGACGTACGTTTGGACCTTGGGGTGTTGGTGGTGGCGAAATTCTGCACTAACGCCTTTGGTGTTACTTTCTTTTAAAACTAAAACTTCTATAGTTCTCATCTAGTTTTAATAAAAATAATCAACTTAATACATGTGGTGACAAATATCTAGCTTTTATGTACATAGATCCAGGTTTTATTCCCCATTTTGGCAAAATTTTGTATCTTTTATTTTTGCTCATTTCATATTTCATGTCTTCTATTTTCAATATCAACATATGCACACTTACATTTTCAAATGTTCATTTTTTATTTATTTAGATTCATTTAACTGAATTTTTAATTTTTATGTGATTTTAGCTTGCTTTGTCAAAAAATATTTTTGGAAATGAATCACAAGCAGTTTGGTAATCAAAACATAAGTAAAACTTGTTTTCTTAAAGTTATTTAAAACATCTATTTTCATGAAAAACAAAATGGTCTTTTTAACATAAACTTTAAAATACTTTTATATTGGAACTGTGGATAATATCAATATTTTGAAGTTATTTAAAACATCAGTTTTCGTACAAATTAAGATTATTATTTTTTGTGAGTAAATATCGTTGTTTAATTTTTTATTTATTTAAACCGCAAATTTTTTGAAATCAGTTCTAACTACAATTGTTTTACATCATACTGCTAAGTTAAAAATTGTTAATATAGTATGAAAATCAATTTTCCTATTATTTCAGTTCAGTATGTATTTTGTTCAACGATAATTTTGTGCACACTGATCTCCTTTTCTTAAAAATTGTACTAGCTATAACTTTTATGAAAAATAAAATACAAACCTAATTTGGAGAGGTAAAAGGCAAATCTAGGACTTAATTTGATAATTACTATCATGTAAATTAAAAATAATTCTTGCTTTTGTAAGTTTGGTAATTGTAGTTTATATACAACCCAATCACAAATATTGTAAAATGATAGTTGCACGCGCGCGCACGCGTACAGCAGCTTCTTTTGCAGCAATTATAAGTTGGATTTTTGGGGCTTGCAAATTGCCAGTCTTGTCGGAAATCTTTTGAAAGTTTTACATTTATATTTATGAAGTTTTACATGTATATTTATAATAAATCATTTTTGTTTCACATCCTACATTTCAAGTTAATTGGTTTTTAGGACATTCTACTTTCCTGTTGTAAATTAAATCTATTTATCGTTAAAAAATGTCAATATATCCTTAAAATAGATTTTCTTGTCCTAGCTTCTTCGTCATTTAATTTTCAAGTGCGCCACAATTTTGAAAAAAATAATGACGTTTTGTAGAAGAAAAACGGAAAATTTCAATTTTTTGATAGAATCGATTTATTTGAGTACAATGCGAAAAGTATGAATATTTCAAAAAGAACTTATTTTGAAAACTTGTAAATTTGGGAAGAAAAAAAAACTCAATGTTTTCCCTCTGAAAATGCGTAAATTATCAAATTGAAAAAACCATTTATTTTAATGACTTGCTTTGTAATTAGTGTTGTAAGTTTTGGTAATTGTAGTCTATATACAATCGGAATCACTAAATCTGTCAAACAGATAGTTATATACCAACTTCTTTTGCAACAACTATTAGTTGGATGTTTTGGGCTTGTGAATTGTTAGATTTCATGGGAATTATTTGAAAAAGTTTTACATGTATATTTATTTACAATAATTTTTGTTTCACATCCTACATTTCAAATTAATTGGTTTTTTCGACTTTCCACTTTACCTGTTGTATAGTAGGTCTCTTTATCATTAAAACAAAAGTCAATGTATCCTTAAAATAAATTTTCTTATCCCAACTCCTGCATCATTTCATTTTCTCATATGTTACAGTTCTGGATTTTCTTTTTTTTCAACAAAGTGGAAATTCACAGTTTTGAGAAAGTTGATAAATTTGAGTACAAGTCGAAAACTATGAATATTTAAAGAAGATTGAAAATTTTGAAAACTTGTAAATTTTGGAATATAATTTATTTTTTATCTGAAAAAACTTATAATATTGTTCTTCTGAAATACTCGAAAATGTTAAAATAAAATGAAAGCCATTATTTTAATGACCTACTTTATTATTAGATATGACTTACGTTATAATCAAAATTGACTTATATCATAGTAAAATTTGAATTACATTATAGTAGACTAGATTGACCTACATTGAAAAGTGGCTACAAGTTGTTTCTACTATGCTGAAAATGTCGTTGATTGTACTTAGATTGGCTTATAAATAGGCCTGTCAACGGATGCGGATAGTGCCATGTCCGCATCCGCATCCGAAATCATTTTCGTTTATTGGATATCCGCATCCGTGGATACGGCGAATATCGGATAATTATCCTATCTGCTAATCATCGATAAATCAAGAATTATAATTTTTTTAAGTTTAACATAAATATTTTTCAATCCCATCGATTATAAAAATGTTAAAAATTAACAAATATGATGATAATAAATAGTTTCGAGCAGTTAAAAAGCACTAAGTGTATGATATAAACTACTAACTTAATAAAATAATAAACAAATATCTTTTACTGCACTAAAATACACATAATTTGAACTATAATCTTGACAAAAACCGGACGGATAATTTTCGGATACGGATGTCTTCGTATCCACGTTCGTTTTTTCGGATATCGGATATTTATCCGCTTTTCGGATACGAATGCGGAAGGATTTTGGATTTTTCGGATATCCATTGACAGCCCTGCTTATACTTGCACCGTATAAAGAATTGATTGTACTAATGTACTTGCACCATATAAAGAATTGGTTGTACTATAAATTGGCTTATACTTGCACCATATAATGAAATGAAGTATGTGATATAAACTAATTAATGGTTAATAATTCGGATTGAATTATACTATAAACTGACTTGCATTATATGGTTAACTGCATTGCATTATGCTGTAAGTGACTTGTATTATGTAATGAACTGGCCTGTATTATGCGTTAATGGAATTGCATTGTCCTATAACTTGTATTGTATTGTCTTGAATATTGACTTGCTTTTACACACACACACATACATACATATGCACACACACACACGCTCACGCACACGCACACGCCACGCGCACACACAGACACACACACATATAAACCGACCTTTATTCATTGTTCAATAAAATTTCATTCAAATCCAACGAGTCTATTATCGGAATCAATAAAAACAAGTGCACGTGAAACTCCAATAGAAAGGAATAAATTATATGTAATTTCATTTAATTTTAGAAGTTTTCCGAACATGTTACAGTAGTTGAGTATAAGAGAGAAAAGTAAAATAACATAAGCACATCCAATTGCACAAAAATATACGCATCTCAATTTTTCTTCAAGTTCTCTCCATCAGTTATCTCAAACATATTTAGAGCATCAAAACATGAGCAAAACAAACAAATGATAGCCGAATAAGTTTCATAAACGCAACTGGATTTGATAACAAATCTCTACGTAATCAGTAACAATAGAATATTGATTACAATTGAGCATCCACTGCAACGCGTACTCGTTACAAATGAGTATTATTCATTAAAAATCTCGAATAAAATAATAACAAATCAGGACGCTCAAACTGATAGCAAAATTCAACCAAATCTTCTTGACTTCAACTTGGTGTTAAAAAGCAACCGACAATTGTCTATTGGTTCGATCATTGGGTTTGGAGGTGGAGCTCAAAGGCGGATTGACTCACAAAACAATTTATTATGGGAAGAGAAAATAGAAGTTTTGAAAATGAAAATCCAAAGACTTACTATAATGCAAATGAGGTCCCACATATGGGATGGGGATGGGGATGGGTTTAAATTATGATAAGGTAAAGAGGGCTTTTAATAGATTTAATTAAAAAAAAAATAGAGAGTAGAACATATATCCACTTTATAATATGTGAACGAGGCATTCAAAAGTTTGGGGTTATAAATAATTGCTTCGTTTGCATTGATGTTCGGCATGCCCTGAAACCAATATCATTGCATCACAAAAAACAACTCATTAAAAGAAAACTAAACAAGAGCAGCAGCAAGAAAAAAAAGAGAGTAAACAGATATGAATAAATTGCTTTGAACAAGCCATAATGTTGTACTATATCTGATATAAGTACCGACAAGTGTCCACTTGCAAGTTAGAATGTAACCGTTTTGCGGTGAAAAATGAATATAAAATTAAAAAGAGATCGAGAATCTCATTTTAATCACTCGTCACAATGACGAGTGCATTGATCATGATGGTCAGTCGAGTGAATAAAATCTCACATACTTGCCAGCGTGTTGAGTTTTCCAGTGGCAAGTGATTGAATTTTTACTTCCGTCACCTTTTGTTGACTATGCTCTTATATGTGCAGTATGTCAAAATTATGTAAACCTATGATGAATTGCTAAATGGTTGATGAACTAACAACAAAATGACTTATAATTTTGAAGAACTCAAAGTTTGAATGTTGCTTGGGGTAGGATAAACAGTAGGTATTTATATTTTTTTAATACTGATTTTTGTTGTCTAGCGATTTCGAACCGATGACCTTTAAACCACATGCCAATAACTTCTTACCACTTTATTGTGGATTTTGATGACATGTTGATATTTTTTTTTTGTGAAACACTTCGAACTCATGAATTTAGGCATGCTTGATTTCTTTGAAGGCCAATAATCAGTGATCTTGGGGCTCTGAAATTTGGTTACTCATATTTTTGGCTTATGCCAGGTTAGCATGGAACTTCGCATGAGATAGTTCATTTTAGAATGAGAGGGCGTTAGTTCAACTCCCACTTAACTTGTTTTTTATATAGCAATTAGCAAATATATTAAAAGTCAATCCTTTTTATCCTTCCAAAAATTGCCTTGGAAATATCTTCTAATTTGAATAATATAACATTATTACCTAATGTAAAGTAGTTAATGATTAGCTATTGAGTTACGAGGTGGACTACTGGTGCAATGCACATGCATTAATACTGATTTTATTCAAAAGAATTGTTGTTTTTATGATTCTCTTACTGGTTATTATGTTCATTTCTTTTCAAATAAGTAAAACATGATTTTAAATTAGAAAGAAAAATTGTTACATATGCCTCGCCTTTGGCCTCTTGAATTCAGTGTTGGCCCTCATTATTTATTGTCCAGTAATATGGCTCCTATATTTTAATGATTGGTTTGGTCAATGATAACTTTAATACACAAGTCGCCTTCATACAACTTGTCCCTGAAATATTGTTGTCTGACGTTACGAACACTTTCGACAGAGAGGTTCTTCCATTTGCCTGTGTATGTCTGATATGGACTTTTTTGAGCACAGAACTTCTAAAAACCAGATATTGCCTTGTCAGAGATTGGTTATGAAGATCAGAATGTTTCTTTTTGCCGTCAATTTGATGTTTTATTTCAATTTTTTTACATTTAGTTGAAATACTTGTGAAGGAAAAAATAGTTGAGAAAAGTAGTGATAATGCATGTCCATTTTCGAACATTTTTAGTGTAATTTGTAAAGTTCTATCAGGAAATTTGTTATCTATTTTGATATTTTTAATGAGCCTCAGCCAGGTAGTCCAACATATTCTAGTTATTTTATTACCACCTTGTAGCCTTGATGGTTATTCATTTGTTTATTTATAAAATGTTCTTTTCATTTTTGAATGTGGACCAAATTTTGAACCTCACATTTTTTTTTTGCAGATGACGGAATGTCCAGTGAGCTGCTGCTTATCATTCAATCTTGTAAATCATGAATGGTGGCATAAAGATATAGGGGCGTTGCATGTACAATTTCAATAACAAAGAAACGTCAATGTCTGTTAGTTTATATATATAAACATTTGTTAGTTTGTGAACATGTGTCATTTGTGTCCCCATCTAAATAGTTACGGGCTTTTGCTCATTTGCAATCGTATCTTCATTTGTCCGCATCCTTCAAAGCAAATCTATTGTTTTATAATATAATCTTTTTTGTTTTAGTTTGATATTTATACTGGCTAAAAAATGCCACTTTTTAACTGAATATTAATTTTGTTGAGACTGGTAGGTTCGAGTGATTAACTTAATATTTATAGGAAATACCAAGAAATCGCTCTTTATAATGTCAATCGGTTTCATGATAATAACTTTTAGAAGAGATGATTTTTCGTTATCATTTTCCCAAAATCACTTGTACAAATATATGCACACCAAATTCAAGCATTATGCAATTTATTATGAGATAGGAGGATCATATGATATTCAAAAACAAAGTAAAAATGAAGCAGTTTGAATCCTACATCAAACAAGCTTTCAAGACAACAGCCTGATGTATGTTATCTACAACTCGATTAACCGTAACAAAGTATGTCTAGCATAAAACATCATAATAATTTGCTGCGAAAAAACCAGGGAAGCATGCAAAGTATTATAAGGCACCCTGTTAAGAATTTACAGAAAGGAAGGCCGGTACATTTTCGTATCCTTTCCAACGACGACTGTTTATGGTCTGAGTCAGTCAATATCATGCCTTCTTCCCATTCTTCCATAAAGCTTCCATCATCCAGGCCTTTTATGTTCTTTGCATATGCCCCGCATATTTCACAGTATCTGCATTTCAGAAGTTTGGTGCATATTCAAAATTTAGATACATTTTGTGTAGTTTCTTACTTTTATTCTTCACTTTGTAACTCTGTTTTTAACTATCCAACAAAAGAATTATAAAAATGAGAGCTCCAGGTAGTGTTAGATATCAGTTTTGTAATATGCTCCTAGTAGTGCATATTAATTGATTTTAAATGTTGTTAAGCTGACTAAATTGGTTGTCAAAACCATTTGATTAATCAAGTTGACAAACAATATTAAAAAAAAAAAAAAATTGTACAACTATAAATTTTGTATCAACTTGTCAAACTTATTAATCGTAAAGCTTTACCAACCAAATCTATGAATCAATCAATTAATTTTTTTAAACAAGTTTCTTTTTAAATATATATATATATATATATATATATATATATATATATATATATATAATAGTGTTTACAACAAATATTGTATGTTAGTCAAATTGATAGTGTCAATGGCAATATTTCTTTCTTAGTTCTATTGATTTAAAATACATTTGAAGTGTAGTATCTATTTTTTTTAATTTTTTTTTTAAAAAGTTAGAGTGAAGGGGGAGAAATTGCAGAAGATATTTTATACTGCTCTAGTAGGATGAGAAAAATTGAAATTTTTGTCTATTTTTATCGGATGAATTAAAGAAAAAGAACATCGCATAAAAAATCATAATAAAATTTTGGCATTCCAAGTTCTTGCTATTACATTATCAACTTGTCAAACTTATTAACTGTAAAGCTTTACCAAACAAATCTATTAATCAATCAATTAATTTTTTTAAAACAAGTTTCTTTATATATATATATATATATATATATATATATATATATATATATATATATATATATATATATATATGATAGTGTTTGCAGCAAATATCCTATGTTAGTCAAATTCATAGTGCCAATAACAGCACTTCTATGGAATATCGCATAAATAATCATAATAAATTGTTGAATAATCCATAAATATGATTAAGTTGAATAAAGTAGGATGTTTCTTGCTCTTCTATGGAATCTGCACTAGAAACCAATAATAAACAAATGTCAAAATCAATGTAAGCTGTAATAGCCTCAAAGTAATTGACATTTGCATTATAAATTAGTTGGAGTAAACTAATATGCCATCATACAAATTATTCGCTCAATAGAATCTCAAGCATTTCTTTTTCAAACTAATATTTTTAAAAACTTGTCTTTAGCGAATAACAATGGTTTCGAACATACTTTGTGAACCATTATGTATGGCGTGATTTACTTGTACGTACGATGAAAATGAAGGAAAAAGAAAAGGAAAATGAAGAAAAGAACCTGTTTCCTCTTACTCCAAACCAGGCCTCAGCGCAATCGCGATGGGCAAACCCGAGCTCGCCTTTGCACTCGCATCCGATCAAAATCATCTCTGATGAACTCTTTTCTGATGAACTCTTATCCAGCTTACAAATATGCTCTCTTCTCAAATGGCAAATTCTACACAGGTCCTCTACTTCATTCACTATGATAACTACTGCATCATTTCCATTTCCACTCTTACTTCCATTAACGTTGATCTTAATTGAATTATCTACCATCTCTAAAAGCCAACCTTCTCTTGCTCAAAATATAATGTGAATGAAAGAGTGTATGTTTACACTACATTTTGAGAGATGAGAATATGTAGTTTTGCGCAAGTGGTTGGTAATTTACTGTTGTAGGATAATATAATAATGAAGGGACGGTACTAATACAAAATTAGTTGTACTTTGTTTAGTACTTAACCTTTCCTTTATTCAACAGTTACATTAAGTTATTGTTGGAATAGGAGGAGAAGCATATACAATTGTATTGGAGCTATATGAGGAAGTAATTTGTCTCTATTGTGTCTAATTGGATCACCCGGTACAAAACCAAATGACCTCTTCAGAAATCTTTATGTCAAAGATTGGTATGATTGATCATTCATTATTGCTTATGCAGTAGTTAAAAAGCTCGCAAAAAGGGCAGCATCACCACTATGGTATGGTAATTCTAACATTATTAATAGGTGCTAATAAAAAAAATAAGACAAACAAAATTGATATACCAGCAGTATGATATGATAACAATAATATTAAAAGTAAATTTAATGGAAACGATATTAGAAGTAAATATATTGGAAATAAAATATCAAAATCATCGGCGATGTTCGGTTGTTTCATCTATTTATTTTATGAGCAACACTAAAAGCTTAGGGAATTTGATAACAGGGAGGCCTGGATAGACACAAATTTTAAGGAGGAAAAATGAGAAATCAGAAGGTTTCATAACCTTTTATCTCTATGCTCGACAATTTGCCCTAATTTGTTTCGGGATTTCTAGCTTTTTGTTAACTTTAATCTATGTTGCTTTAGAACTAACCCATATTTTACAATGATATCTGATCCATTTTGTGATTTTATAAACATGTCTATTTTTTTTAAAATTTTTTTTACCTTTAATGAAAATTCAGTTTTTTTAAGTCGTTGAATCAATTCAAAGTCTTATAGCATTTAAAACGCATATATATATATATATATATATATATGTATATATCATAAAATATGTACCAGATATTAGACCAAATTTTATCGTACAAGTCCTCATATGCAAAACAGTTACTATTGTATTAAGAAATCCCATAATCAATTTAGGGTTTACAACTTTATGTTTGAGAAATAGAGAAAGAAATGATTCCTCCTTTCCTGGTAGCGATGAGTGCATATTTATAGTGGTGTCAACCACCACGTGGGATGGTTCACCCGTATCCTAAGATCGAATCAGAGGGTTCTGCTAACCCTATCTTGATTACACTTTGGTAGCACTTTTGTTGCAGCTCGACAACATATGTAGAGACTTGGTAATTCACATAGCATTTGATATTCGACGCCATGTACTATAGTAATTTCTTAATATCATGAAGATAATCTGTACAACTGGTGATACTCGGCATCCTTTATCGTTTGACATCCATTACTGCTTGTGAAAACTTAGGTTTCTTTGCTAGTATTGAAGCTCATTACTCCTGTAGAAGTTCGGTATCATTTATTGCTTAAAGATGCTTTATAACTGCTGGGCTTGGTATCTAAGACACATTTTTAATAGAGACTCGACATTCTCCCCTTATGATTATACGATAGATGTCCCTTAGTGATGCGACATCTTTTCATTATTCTTACTTTGCGGCACCTTGCCTTATAGTGGTTCGACATCTTTTCACTTTTTAGAAACTCGATACCTTCTAACAATTAGGCGTTCAATACCCTTATTCATGCTCGATATCTCCTCTTACTTATGGCTATTTGATAATATTTTCGATTTTTGTGGTTCGATACCCCTTAGAGGGTCGGTATCTCTTTGCCTTTGTTTTGTGTTCGACATCAAAATTACTTTAAAAATTTGTCATCGCTCTTTGCTTTAGACGCTCGACAACTCTTATAGTTGCCGAGGCTCGATATCCGCTTTGCTTAATAAATTTTATGGTTGAAGAGGTTTGACACCCTCTTCTTTATTTGTAAATGTTCGACAACCCTTTGTACTTCGATATCTTTAGTTGTTCCCTATTTAAATTTAATTCCTGAATTGGGGCCTAAGAATTATTTCTTTGTTAGATGCTTGATACTCCTTGCTTCTATATCTTCTCATGCTTTCTTTTCCCTTGATTCCTCAAGTACATTTGACAGTTTGAAAATATTTAGATAACATTTTGCCCCTCTCATTGTATAAAAGAAGCTTTTTACACTTTACTGTAAAACCAAGTATCCCTTCACATTTTCAACTTTTTGTGAGATTTTCTCTTCAATCATGTTCTCCCTTTCGGACTTGGTAAAGATGTAGTTTAATTTGTCTTCTTCTTCATATAAAGGAGCTTTTTGTATTTCAATGTAAAGCCAAGTTCAATTAAGAAGAGCATAAATTCACTTAATAAGAAAATCGTAAATTCATCTGGAAAGAGTCCCATAAATTCAATTCACAAGAAGTCCAGAAATTCAATTGGTAAGAAGACTTGAAACTCATCTGGTTTGAAATCCATAAATCCATCTAGCAAAAAATCTATAATGAAAGTCATATGCTATAGGATCGTGTAATACCGATGTATCTATAAACTACTTGTGCAGAATATAAAATAAGTAAATAAAATAAGTAGTAAAGTAAATGACACTCGAAATTTTCGTACTGGTTCGAACTTTCGTTCCACATCCAGTCTCAAACTCTTTCTGAAATTAAAATAGCAACCCTCACTTAACCCGGAGGAATAGGTTTACACCGTCTGAGCGATCGAACATGACGTCACTGCCTAAGCAACCGAATAGGACTTTTACCGCCTGAGCAACCGAACAAGACTTCTTTACAAATAAAAAAAGTATTTGACTATAATATGCTCTTTAAATAGCACCGACAATTCTTTAAATAGCACTGATAAGTCAATAAGTCAAATAAATAAAAGTATCTGACTGTAATATGCTCTTTAAATAGCACCGATAAGTCAATAAAGTAACCAAACTCGAGATTTTCGATGAGTTCTTCAATTTTGATTTGTTTCAAATCTTTCGATTCTTGAATGACAGTCAGTTTCGCTTCAAAACTTCGTGGAAAGACTTTGAGGATTTTTCGGACTATTTCCAATTCTGAGTATGATTTTCCAAGAGCTTTTGATTTGTATACGAGATTGGAAAGTCGTCCGTGCATCTCTTTGACATTCTCATCCTTGGCCATTGTGAAGTTCTCGTATTCGCTACTAAGCATTGTAAGGCGAGATTCCTTGACTTGGGATGTTCCTTCACGAGTCACTTCAAGTGTACGCCATATTTCTTGTGTAGTTAGAAAATGTGAGACACGATTAAATTAAATATGATCCAATGAAAAAATAATAGAATTCATAGCTTTAGCATTAGCATTCTGTAACTTATTTTCTAGATCTGTTCATTGATCGAATGGTTTTTCAATTTCCTGATTATCTACCACTATAGTTGGTGTCCTATATCCTGTCTCAACAATATTCCAAGCATCAGTGGTTTTCAGAAAAATTTTCATTCTATTTTTCCAGTAAGCATATTAACCATTGAACATTGGTGGTCTAACTATGGACCGACCCTCAGCAAAAGCAGTATTAAAAGAAGCCATTTCTAAAAAATTTAAGACAAAAATTGGTTTTCGAATTTTTTTAAAAACAAAAGTGCCTTTTGAACCTAGCTTTGATACCACTTGAAAGATCGATTTCACCCTTAAAGGGGGGGGGTTAATAGGGTGATTCTATTAATTATAAAATTATTGCGGAAGTTTACAAAATGTTTTCGACATAGATATATCAGAATAATAGCAGCATAGATAATAGCAGAATAATAAATGCAGAAATAGAACACACAGATTTATCCAGCTTAGGCAAAACCCTACCTACGTGCTGCCTCTAATGTTTCTACTAGAAATTAAGTAGTCGGACGCTTACTGTAACAAACGAAAATTTTCGACTTCCGAAAATTCAACATCGATACTCACTTTATCGACTGCCGAGCAATCGAAGGCCAAAAACCCGAAATGTTATGGTTTAAGAAAAAGAAAAGAAGAAGAAAGAAGAAGAAAAAGAGAGGAAAGAACATAATAGATAAGGTAGAAGATGGAGGGAAAAGAAAAATAGAACATAGAACGGAACAGAACACAACAGAACAATAACAGAATCTCACAATTCGCAGCGGAACAACATAAAATAAATAAATGAATAATCTTTAAACAAAGAACCATATCAATTATTACATTACATCACATTTCATTACATCATATCATCAGAGTGTACAACAATATACAACATCAAACAGTGCAGCGGAAAAAGAAATACTATATAAACTAGTAATACGCCATGCCATCCATCTTGCCTCCAGCAACTCCAGAATATCCAAAATATCCTGATAAACCTTACTCTTGACTGCCCGTGTGGAAATTGGTGGGCACCCAGAGTTTAGGAAGGAAAACAATAAACTCCAAGTCAGTCATGTGACTGGTGTGAGAACTCAAAAACAGTTTATTTATCTTTAAAATCAAAAATAGAGGAATATTTTTAAAGTCAATTCGCAATGCTTTTAAAAATGAGACTACCATAAGACCTCCTGCCACACACACAATGCAAACGCAGACTTGGAGAAGATTTCTCCTTATGATAGCCAAACATGCTTGATACGCATTAAAATCAAATCAATTTTGATATTATTATTAGTGCATAGTGTATAAAACGATTTCGAAAGTAGAATATAAATCTTAGCCAGCATAGGTACCATTATATTATGCCTACTACAGCTACTTCCTGAGGAAGCAGGTTCTACAACTAAAACCGTACAAGTTTCGTATTGTTTCTTTGGATTTCCAACAAATGGTCAGGCCAAGGAACTTCCCATTGCCACATGAGAATGCCTCTGGAAAGACATCCCCGAGAACCAAACCGGAACTCTGCCAACACAAGGCCGGATTACCCCTAACTGGGTAACTACTGACACGAGCACGCCATTCCCCGATCGTAAACGACCTTTCTCACGGGATCCCGATAGCCAACAACCACAAAGTAATAAATTCGTAGTAACCACATAGGTTAAATATCTGGGCTCCATACCATGATACCACCTCTATCCAGAAGGAAATGTACATACCCTAAAGGGAGCTACCCCTCATAACCTTGCCGCATCTTTCCTGTTTTGACCATTTCCGTGGTGTGAGGCTCGACGAAGTCACGTCCACAAAAACATACTTTATACAAAAGCCATGCTTTGGGTCAACAAATGATCAACACAATGATCACCAAGATAGACGATCAAATAAATAATCCTATCACAATAATCAACACAATGATCATTTACAGCAACACTCAGCATGTCACATTACCAAATTGGGAATATATCGCTGATAACTTCAACTATATAACCTCTGAGCTCGTACGTCTCAGAGAAGGGTGTTAAGCTAAAAGAATAAATTCTCCGCCACCAACAGAAATATATTTGAAAGAAATCGGCTTTATATCTCAACTTGTAATGTCAGACATACAATCCATACAAGTCTGTTCCGGGCTCGAACAAAACCGAAGGCACTTACAAAGAAGTCCTTGCAAACCGGATATTCACAATCCTGATCGGATTTCCCATCACTTAGGGAGTCTCTATACCGCTGCAACTCAGTGCAGAGACAATCGACAGGTCATCCTATCGCTCTCGCAAATACCGGGTCTTCAACACCGATCTTCAATGCAATTATAACGACGTATCACATATTCGGAATGGGTTATACGACCCCATGGTCCTTTCCCGGTTAACCCGAATAGTGAGCGCTTATTCAAAAATAAGTGTAGCATTCACATTCAAACAAATCATATCAACTACCCATTCAAAGGGAAATATTGATAGTCGGTTATTGAACTATCACTAGATATGCACACATCACCAGTTTCCAAATAATTTTCCAAATTATTTATTTTTCAAAATATCTTTACAAGATATATAATTTTCACACTTTAAAAATAAATCAACATTTATTTTTTTTAAACAAATTCCACTTCCTTTATAAATTCCTTAGTGAATTTATAATTCCAAAATATCAATGAATATTCGATTTCAATTATTCATTTCAATTTATCTTCAAAAAAGATAAATTCTCTAAACGTTTCATTTCACATTGGAAAAACATTTCCATACTTATTTATTCATAAGTAATTCGCAAATTTTATTTACTTTCAACACTTGGAAAATATTCAATATACTTAAATCGAAATTAAGTATATATTTCATTCTTTAAGGAAATCATTCTCTTAAACATATTTATTTGGGCCAAAACGAATGTTACGTAAAACATCGTTACGACAACCCAAAATCACTAGTATAGGGATTCGAAATTAAAATAGATATATAAATCCCAATACTATACAAAAACATTTCCTTTCGAAAATCATTTACTATAACAACAGTGTTATAGTCCACTATTTCCTTCTATTTCTCGAAAACGTCTATTTCAACAATAAATGTTGAAATCTATGGTTTCGAATCTCAACACATTTTAAAACATCGTTAGATTGTTTTAATTCAATTTAAAATATCACATTCTAAACATTTTCTTTAACATATTATTCACTATTCAAAAACGTGAATATACTTCATTAACAATTTCATCCTTTTATTCATTTTAATTCAAAGGATTATTCACTATTCAAAATGTGAATATAACTCCATTTATAGGTTTCAACAATTTACTTATCAAAATAAGTCATTTGCGAATTTATAAAACAATGTTTATAAATTCCATTTCTATTTATTTATAAAAACTTCCTTTTTATAAATTCTTTTATTAACCTATTCCAGTTTATAACTCAATTATAAACTAAAAGTTCATATTATAAGTTAAATACTTATAAAACGATTATTTTACAAAATCGTTCCTCTAAAGACTTTCCAAACCATAAATCTTATAACTTATAAGATTCATTTATTTAACCAAATCTATTCTTCAAATAACTTCACAAATTTATAATTCTTACTATTTATAAATTTCATTTATAACTTCACCGTTTATAATTTTATAAATTTCATTCTTTAATGAAATTCATTTTCACTTCATTCAAACACTTATAAAAACTCGTTTTATAATGTCAATATTTCAATTTATAAATATCCATTTATAAATCTCTTAATATAAATTAATTTATATTATTCTTTTTAAACGTCTTTAAATTCCTTTAAAAACTTCATTCTTTTGATTCATAAAATAATTAAATTTTATAAATCCTATATTTAAACTGTTCACAATAATTCTAAAATCCCGATTAAACTATTTTATAAAATCGTTAGCATCATATTCTCAAAAATCAGTTTTTTAACTATTTTTCTCAAAAATCATAATTTTTATAACATTAAAAATTATACGTTTATTTATTTTAAAATGAATCAATTCCAAAAATATTTTATAACGTATACTTTCAAAAATCACTTTGAAATCATTTTAAAATTCCAAAATTTGGTCCAATGATGCTACACACCAAATAGTCAATCACGACTACAACGATATCATATATCAATATGAAAATCCATCAAATATCAAAATATCTGAAATCAAATAAAAACTGTTGAGGAATCCAGTTGGATCCCTCCAACCTGTTTTTCTGCATCCACAAACATTAGCACAATACCAATTTCGCTCCAGTACGAAATTATCGCGGTATATGTTCTTATTAAATATTATCCGCTTAATAACGGCGTAATAGGGTCTCATCCGCTAAAAAATGCGGGGAATCAACAACTCCAATATATACATATGCCAATATATATATATTGCTATTATATATAATACCAATTTCACTGTTTATGAAATATTCGCGGTATATGTCTTTAATAAATAACATCCGCTTACTAACGGCGTATAATGTCTATTTTAACAATCAATATATAACAATCATCATTCAAACATGCATTCAAATATTTTAAATCTAACTATTTAAAATAAAATCGAAACTGATTCGATTGAGTGAGAAGTTCTCACCTTGATTTTATTTTCCGTTTTAGCGATTTATTTCGAATAAAATTTAACGGACGTTTAATTTTACCCAAAATCCTCACTAACTCCAAACGACTCCAAACCAATTCCATCGCGTAGTGCTCGTCCATACGATTCCAACGCAACTGGTTTCGCGCGTTTTCGACCTCGTATGAAAAAGATATGAATATTTGAAGTTTGTACACGATTTTAATAACAATAATTACAACTAAATTAACAATTTTAATATCCTAAGCAACCTGGGCCCTTGGATTTGCACTGCTCAACATCAGGACCGAACGCGCAAGCTTCTTCTCTTCCCCTTCATTCACGTACAGGCCGCACAAAATAACCCATGAGCATAGAAACTAGGGTTTCGATTTGCAATCCCATTTCTCGACGAAACTCGATCAAACCACCGCCATCTCGAAGCTCTCGACCCCCTCCATACTCGCCCTCAACCATAGGAAGCTCGGCCTTCATCTGATGCTCGAGTTGCGTGCGCAGGCCGGCCACTTCATGGTCATTTTCCCGTTGATTCGTGAAGCTATTCACGATCTTGACCGTTGATATTAAAGATCGTGTTGTGCTCTACAATTCTCTAGTTGAAACCTAAGGCTAATTGTCGACGGATTTGGAGTAATCGAGGGAGGAAGTTGGGACGTTTCTGGCCATTCATAGCAAGGGTGGCGGCTAGGGTTTAGATTAGGTTTTTTTTTCTTTTCTAAAATTATGAAGGCTCATGTCTATTTATAGAAGAACGAACGAACACTATTCATCCGTAAATTCCAAACTCCGATTTATGCGCCGTAACCAGCGTTTCTAAGGTTTACCCCGCGTTCCGGACACAATGGAACAGGTTTCGAAAGCTAATTCGGAAGTATGTGCGAGTTATGGTTATAAACGCTCAATTTGAATTAAACCAATTTAAGTCGATTTCTAGGCGTTTTAATTTGTATCGGACAAACGGTAAATCCAATTGACACGAAATTTGAAACCTTACAATAATATCACATTACGGATCCGATGCAACTAGTTTCGTCGAAATCCGAGACTTTTTGAAAAATGGCTATTTTAGCTCGCCAAATTTAAATTAAAAACAATTCGATGCGTTTCGAGCTGGCACGATCAAACGGTAACTCCAATTGACACGAAAATTGAAACCCGGTAATAACTAACCATTACGGATCCAATGAAACTGGTTTCATTCAATTCTGAGACTGTTCAAAAATTGACTATTTTCACTAGTCGATTTAAATATTAAAATATTCAATTTTCACAAATTAACTTTTAATTCGATTTTAAAAGTTCTAAAATATCTTTCTAACTTCAATATGATAAAATAAAATTTTACAAATCATTTTTAATCATATTTAACTATATTTTCAATTATTTCCATAATTTAACGTATTAAATTATCGATTTAATTATCCAATTAAATCCAATAATTCAAATAAAAATTTATTTGACTTATAAATTCACTCATTTATATTTAAAATTAATTAAATATTCAAATTTAAATTAATAAAAATTCTGGGTCGTTACACTTACACACGTAAACCCGCGACACCCGCTATTGATTAGCCTAATTCTACGCTCAAAACCCTGTCATAACTCAGCCACTGAGTTGCGAATTCTCGAACTACACCGTCGTAGTTTGTCCCCTAGTCACACGACTAGAAATGACAAGAGTTTAAAAGTAAATTGCAAATAAAAAAATTTAAAAAAATACAAAACCTCGGCCAAATAAAAATATTCAGATAAACAATTTATCCCCGTTTTCTTCTAATCCTTCGGCCTGACTTCTTTGTGAGTAATGGTTGCTTTGTCTTCGTTCGTTCCTTTTCCATATTTAGGGTTTTGCTTTGTTGAAGCTACCGACTTTAATTGGTTGATCGAATATGTGATTTTGCTTTCCTTGCTCTGTCGATCGACCGTCTCCTTGTAGCTTGCTTCGGCTGCTTCGATGATCGAGTTCAATTCATAAAATCTCGTACGTAATTTATGCTTTTCTGCTTTACTCGTTAGCTTGCTTAAACTCGATCTTGATTCGAGTTGAATGATTATTCTTTTTTGCTTGAACTCGAATGATTTTTTGTAGCCGATGATGAATGGATTAAATAGGAATCGAATTCCTTAATTTTCGTTTGTATATTTCATACGAATTCGTCTGATGATTTTTCTTGGCCACTTGATTTTAGTTGAATGCTTGAGATTGACCTGACTTGTTCAATTCGTTCTTTTCGTTGCTTGATTATCATGGCTTGCTCCTTGGTCATCGTGGCGTTGATTTTTAGTTGACATCGACCACTTTGATTTTGTTAAAATGCTTTGTTGTTGCCTCTGGTTTACTGCTCTGTTTTGAACTGCAGCTTGACATTGACTGTGTTCAATTACTCACGGCTTTGACTTGAATTTTGATACTACCTGACTTCAGCTTTGATAAAACTGTTAATTGCTGTTTGGTTTCATTGTTTAGTTCCAATGCACTAATGTCTTCATTTGTACACATATGTTGTTTACTTGATCTTTGTTGAGTTCCCTGTCCATCGCATGACTCGAAGTTTGGTTGCATATATGCCGGTTTGATCTTGTATCACTTCACTGTACACTATATATTCATTTGAGGTTGCTGTTGACTGGTCTTCGCTTGCATTTGTAATGTTGTAGTGTTGTTTCATTGAGTCTGGACATTCATGTTGTGGTATTGTAATTGATTCCATATGCCTTGTAGAAATGTTGTATTCACTTCACTGCATTATTTTGTTCACCTGTCTTCACTGTGCATTTACCTGATTTTGAAGTTATGTGTGATATACTATTGTATTGCAATCTTATTCACACTGTGTATATGCTGTTTCATGTGCTTGTTCCTTCAAGTCAGTTTGCATTTGAATTTGACTGTCTTGACCATTTGAACCTGTACATTCATGTAGTCCGGTTTGATCATGCTTCTTTGCGATTGAACTTCATGTCGAGGCCTGGTGAACTGTTTTGATACAAGTCTGTACTTTGTTTTAATTAAAGTGATTTGGTCGAGTTCATTTGAAATCATTTGACTTTGATTGCTTGTTTCTCTGACTAGTTGTGGCATTCATACTTTATTGTCATATAAGATTGATGTCTGGATTTACTTGTGTACTTCATTTGCTCCTCTGGCCACTTGCTATTCACTGGTCTATCTGGTGCATGCTAGCTGAGTTTTCCTGTTGCACTGCCTATATATATATATCTGTGTGTGTGTGTGTGTACGTATGTATTGTTGTTTCATTGTTTTACTTTTTATTACTGGTGCCATTGATATCTGCTGCACTTTTTTGTTTACTGTTACTAGAAGTGGTCTTGGTCGAGTCTGGTGCTTGTTTGGTTATATTTGAAATCTTGTTCTCGACAGTTTTATGATGTTTTGTAGTGCACCTGAGTTGAATCTAGCTAATAGCTCGGGTTTGACCTTGTGCTAATATCGTGACTTTATTTGTGTTTCACTTGAGTTGAACCCGGCTATTGATTTGGGTTTGACCTTGTGCTCACCTACCCCTGTAATTTTATCAAGTGTATATCGGTGTGCAAGGCCTTGTGGCATGTATAGTAATACATTGTGCATGTCACAGGTTGTTCGTTTATGGTGAATTCAAAATAAATGATGACGAACAATCCAAATAACTGATGCAAATAATATTTTCAAAATATATTTTATTTTACACTGCAAAACATTTCCTTTTCAATTTTACTACGTTAGTGTTTATTTTACAGATCGTTCAGATGCTGAATTCAATCTGGAAAGGAGTTAAAGATTAACACGAGTGAATGAGCGATATGTAGTGAGGACAGTTGTATAAATTGAAATGTATTGTAATTGAAATATTGTATATATAGTGAGAGCACAAATTTTTACTATTTAATATTGTAACAAATATTTGTTTGAATAAAATATCTGTTTGATTTTAAATTCCGTGTTATTTATTTTATTCAGCAAATGTTTATTTAATTATGTGAAAAATAAGATAGTTCATTATCAAACATTAGTACATTTCAAATAAATTTAATTGAATATATGTATATATGTTTATTATCATCAAACAAAAATCATATACTAGCATATTCAACAGTTAGTACACAAGAGTAATGACTTATATAGTTGTCACAATCAAAATACTGAAAAGTGAGGTTCTAACACATATGCTCTCTCTTAATAAGAAGGCTAGAAATCCATCATAATTTCAGTTGAATAGAAGATCAGAAATCCTTCTAGAAATAATACCATAATTTCATTTTGAATAGAAGCCTAGAAAGCCATTTGATAATAATACCATAATTTCATTTGAATAGAGGACCGAAAATTCATACCATAATTTCATTTAAATAGAAGACCATAAATCTATCTACTAATAATACCATAATTTCATTTTAATAGAAGGCCAGAAATCCATCTGGTAAGAAAATCAGAAATCCATTTGATAATAAGACCAGAATCTCATCTAGTAAGAAGATCAGAAATTCTTATGATGATAAGACTAGGATTCCATATGGAGAGGATTAGAAATCTAATTATCAACGGATATTCCCGTTATATGATAATTTGAGTTCCAATCTAGAAATCAAGGACTGAGAGCTAATTCAATATTTCAAAAAATGGAGCCTTATGCCCAATTAATAAGTTGGAATTTCTTAGAAGTCCATATCTGATATTCAAATCTTCAATTCTGACTATTAGATAGTTCTTGATCCTTCCTTTGAAGGTTATTTCAACTTTTCCTTGATGCTGAACTAAATGTGTTTGACTGTTCTTCCTCTAGAAGATTGCTTTGACCCGTCTTTAGGATAAATTTAAACTTTCTTGATTGATTTCTTCTGCCTCTTATCACTCATTAGGTGATGATTTAGGCTTTGATTTTTTCACCTCTTATCACTCTTTGGGTGATGATGTAGGCTTTGGTTGAGCCTCTTATTACCTTATAGGCAATGATATAGGCTGGTTGATGTATTTGGTTAGTCATCTTTAGCAAAACCAAAGTCTTAGTCGTCCTCCCTCTAGATGGCACTCCGATCAGGCCTTATAGGTGGAACTGAAGGCAGATCTGTGCTTTGGCTAGGCCATCTTAGGCGGGACCAAAGGCTTCCTCTATCCTCCCTTTAGAAGGCGCTCCGGCCAGGCCATGTAGGTGGGACCGAAGGCTTGAAGTGATTTGGCCAGGCCATCTTAGGCCCATCTTAGGCAGGACAAACGACTTACTCTGGTCTCTCTCTAGGAGGTGCTTTGACCAAGCTCTTATGGTGGGATCAAGGGCTTTTCCTTCGCCCCTTATTACCTTATAGTTAATGATTTATGTTTTGATTTTCTTATATTTCTTTTCTTTCATTTGATTATCAACTCCATAGATATACTTGTCTTAATTTATTTACTCATCCATTGTAGGAAAGTAAGGCCTTAGATCCTTGGCATTCCAAGTTCTTACTATTATATTACCGTCAGATCAACATAGTCGATAAGTCCCAATGGGGATTTCTTTATGCATAACGAGGGGTCCTTCCCAGTTTGGTCTTGTCAGGTTTTTGGTATTTGTCATGGCTTTTCAGAGGACCAAATCTCCTTTTTGGAATGATTTTTCCTTGACTTTGGAATTATAGTATGTTAATATCCTTTGTTAACATTCAGCATTCATATAACTGCTTCATCCCTTAGTTCATTAATCAAATCTACGGATTCGTTTCTTAATTCTTGATTGGGATTAAAAGCATACGCAATCCTCCAATGGATTGGTATTTCATCTTTGATTGGAAGCATTGCTTTACATCCATATGTCAAAGAAGGTGGAATATGTCCTGTTATTGTTTTAGTAGAAGTTCGGTATGCCTAAAGCACGAGCGGTAGCTCTTCTACCCAATTTCATTTTGCTTTGTCCAATCGTTTCTTAAGGATAATTTTAATGGCTTTGTTTGCAGTTTTAGTAGTTCTATTAGCCTTGGGATGAGCTATGAATGAAAAACTTTTGATTACTTCATTCTTGTTGCAAAGTCTAGTAAATTCCTCACTTTCAAATTAAGTTCTATTACCGGATATTATTTTATGTGATATTCTAAATCTGGTGATTATGTTCTTAATCATAAACTTTAGTACTTTCCCACTGATGTTATATATTTGGTAATGGTTCTGCTTCTACCTATTTGGCAAAGTAGTCGATAATTACAACTGCAAACTTTGCTTAACCCTTAAATATAGGCAATAATCTAATTAAGTCGATTCCCCAAACATCAAAGGGTCATTGACTTGAGATTGAGGTTAACTCACCGGGGGCCATATGCAGAATTGTTGAAAATCTCTGACATTTCTCACACCTCTTTACATAATTCACTACATCATTATTCATATGTGACCAATAGAAATCCTGCCTCATGACCTATTTGCCAATTTTATGTCCTCGGAATGATCTCCACATAACCCTTCATGGGCTTCTCTCAACAATTTTATACCACTTTTCGGACTAACATATCTTAAGTAAGGGATTGAATATTATTTTTACAAAGTATTCCATCCATCATAATAACAGTTGGAGTGTAACGACCCGTAAAATTTTAAATGGTTTTATTTACGTATTTAATTGAATTATGGAGAAATTTTAAATAATAAATTTGAAATTAAAAATTTATATTTGGAATACATATATTTAAATATAGAAGATGGTAAATTTTCATCTGATTTAATGAAAGTGTATTTCATTGCGAAATTCTATTAAATTCAAGTCAGTTAATAATTGTTGATAATAAAATATTTTCCAAACCTGAATATTTTTATATAGAATAACTCTAAATCATCTTCTGACTGAGACGTCATTTTTCATTTTTTCAAATTTGGACTTCTTTAGCTCCGTCGATCTTATCTTTCTGCCTTTTTACTGCATTTTTCACTAATAGAAAATTTGAATTTTTATGATTCTAATTGTATCACTGATTTCTATATACCATTTTGATCGTCTCGTCGTGCTAATCTTTGCGGTATATTTATTTCTATATTTTGAGATCCGGTACAGGACCGAAACAAGAAAACGATGCGTCGTATCGGTACCATAAAAGATGACCGTTAGCTTTCCTTTGCCTTTTCAAAATTTGAACGTTCAGCCAAACAATATAATAAATTGCTTTAAACAACTTTGCTGAATCAATGGACTGCTATTACAAATCCACCATTTCAAATTTTATTACAATTCTGTTTCTCTGTTCTTTTACTTTCTTGTGAAACGTTCAAAAAATAAAACTCTTTATATATTCTCTTCTGTCATTTCATCTTTTAAGTGGTCCCCTGTCTTCTTCAAGATAATTTTATTTTTACTAGCTTATGCTTATAAAACTTTACATCTACAGACATTTCCCTTCCAAACTTTCATTCCCAATTCATATTTGCCTCTGCTATGTTCGGTCCACCATGAACCAAACCCAATCCTTCCCCTCCATGCACGCAATGACCAAGAGCCTCTCTTCCCATGTTCGTTCCATGAACCCATGCTCCCAAATTCTTCACGTCATCCAACGTGCCGAACGCCTTCACCTCTTCACGCACGTAGTCTACTCCACAACGTCCATGGCCGCTGCCGTGAGAGCGCGTGCATCTCCTCCGCCCCTGCCTCCTCCAGTCGCCACCGCCCCGCTATACTTCCCAGACCGCGTTCAACCCCACCTCGGCCTCCGCTTGTGGCCAACATATCTCCCCACTATTGAACCAACACCATGACCTTCACGTCTTCCCTCTCTTTCCCATCACCACCGCGTGAACCCATCCTCCTCCTCTTCTCAGTCGACAGTCATCTCACCGTTCCTGCCTGCACCTAGCCAGCCAAGTACAGCACCTCCGTTGTTTGCACATGAATTTTTGGTATGTGTATATTATATATATATATAAAGGATATATAAGTTTATAAAATCTGGGTTCTGTTTATAGTTCATTCAAGATGGAGATAAGTATGCATATCTCTCAGTCTATATATTAGTAATATATATCAAAGTTTTACCACACTATTACTTATGTATATAAATATACGTAAGTTTATATAATAGTTTATATATATACAAACGCCTAATATGAGTTTTAATATCATAGATATCTTGTGAAAACATCCGTGCTTATCTTACCTATAGTATATTTTATATGTTTCACTTTTTTTTATTATATGTATTTTCAGTAGATTTGTTCCTTTGTCACTCGATTAATTTCATAATAATTAAGCAACTAGTCATGTTGAGTGGAGATTAGCCGTATTGTCCAAAAAAATTTGTGTTATAAGTTATGAGCGGAAGTAAGGGATTTGTAACAAATGTTTAAAAAAAAACACAATGTTGAAAACTTATTTCAATATAGTATATTGTATAAGACCTGAAAGAAGTTTAGAAAAAAATATAGTATATTGTATATAGTATATCGTATAAGACCTGAAATTTATTTATTTATTTTATGCATCATGTATTCTTTGTAGTTGCACGACTCTATGGTATATATATAGTGTAAGTGATTTAATAAGAAAAAAAAATATGTTATATGTTCATTATATCAGTTGATCCTGATTTGTTCTCATCGATTCCCATCTATCAGCTTTTGTCCATCGTGCCTGTCTTCTTTGTCAAATATGTACCCATCTCACTTTGATTTGGAATTCATATCTTGCTCTGTTGTCAAATCTCTCTAGCCTCGAAAGGTGATCAATCACTCACGATTAACGTTCTTGTATTTTATTAAATTTGATTTCAATTGAAACGACAAATGAAATATGATGCTGCAGTTATTTAAATTGTTATATATGCTATTATCTGTAACTGTTCACCTGTGAGATATGACACCATATCCTGTTGTTTATATTTTATTTAAAATTTTAATAATATATACCTGTTATTATTTTATTATCTGCTATCACTCTGCAAGTTCCCTGTTAATATAGAATTCACTATGGGTTGAAATGATACATACCCGAATGGACTTTAGAATAGGAGAAAATCGTTATGGGTTGAATTAATAAACCCAAACGATTTTCATTTTAACTGAATTGGGATTACGGATCGAAATGATATCTACCCGTATATATATATACATATATAATTATGGATTGAAATGATAAATATCTGTATCACTTAACCATATGATAGAAGTATATACAGACGCCGTTGGTCTATATGTAAATATTTTGAAAATAATATCTACGGTTTTAGGAAAGAAATATAGGGTTTTAGTTATTATTGGAATATTTTATATAAAAATATGTTTAATGTAAAGTAGATTTAATAGTAAATTTAATTTAATAAAGTTTGATTTAATTAATAGGATATGTTTAAGTAATATATTTTAAATAGATTTTCAATGATTTGTATATGTTAAGGAAGATAAAGTTGAATTGAGTGGAATGGTATTAATTAAGAATCTTATTTGATTAAATCAATTCGAAACTTATTGAATTTGAAAACTTAGAATATAGTTCATAACATGACTTTCATTTTAGTGATTTAATGAATATTCGCGTTTAAAGAAATTGAAGGCAAATAAAATGAATTATAGTATAAGGCTATATAAATAATATCAAGTGGATATTTCAAGAATAAATAATAATGAAGTTAAATCAAGATCTATATGAAGCTGTTAGGTTTAGTTTGAAATGTTGAATATTAAAGCTTGAAAATATGGAGACTTAAATAGTTAAATTGTGATTCAGATCTGTATTTGAAATTGATATAATTTGAATTTGTTATTTAGAAGACTAATGGAAATTGAAAATTTGAGATTGAATTTAATTTGAACGAGAAAGTCGAGTTGATTTTTGAAGTGATCGGTGAAAGTTGAAGAAATTATAAATACTTTACTGTATAAATTATTCAATATATATATATACACACACACTATTTTGGAAAATAGATATATTTGAAGTGAAAATGATATTTTGGTTTTGAAATATAAATTAATTTGAAAGGACCATGGTTTTATAGTGTATAATTCTACATTGTAGATAGCTCCACGTAACCTTAGAGGATGGTTATCCCAAACATCCTTTTAGTTACTTGTATTTCAGTTGATATTTCACTTGAGTTGGATTTATAGATATAAGAATATTAATCCTGACTCGAGTGTTTTGTGTTTTGCTTTACGCTCAGATCAGACTGAGTGATACAACATTTGAGACTCACCTTTTGGAGTTTGGAGCTTCGTTTGGAGATCCAACTATCGATTCAACTTTCAGCTTGTCCAGTTGATTGGTTCAGGGAAGCCATCTGCTCGCACTGGAGACTTCACTGCATCTGGGATATTCTGTTGTATTTTATATCTATCTCTGATTTTTATATAGTAGCTTCATGAACTACCATTTATTTATTCCGCTGCGTATTATTGTACTACTCTGTGTCTGTGGCTCTGTGATTGATTTATTTACTGTATATGTTAAGTTTTGCCAAATTTAAATTAACAATCTGATATTTTGAGCAATTCAAGTCCGACATGTGTGTCTGCCGTTGCACTTGGAGGGTGCAGCATGATAGGGGGTTCTCGCTTCCTGGTTTGGTAGCGAACGGTTGACTCTTACTCCTACATGTCCCCATAGGGGTTCGTGGTGCAGTCGAGAGGCTGGCCGTAAAGGCAGAACACA
Organism: Allium cepa; assembly: GCA_030765085.1. Lineage (NCBI taxonomy): Eukaryota > Viridiplantae > Streptophyta > Magnoliopsida > Asparagales > Amaryllidaceae > Allium > Allium cepa. The sequence continues at coordinate 679,359,082 of CM060943.1, read as the reverse complement.
GGTACCAATGTATGCTACGGTGGGCGTTACCCCACTGGCGTGGCACGTTACAGTTGGTATCAGAGCTTTGGCTCTAGGAAAACTTAGCTATATGGTAAATTTATTTGCAGAATCACTTTCATTCGAGCTTGAATCTCTTCCTATTTGATTCGGTTTCCTTTGAATTTTGGAACATTCCCCTCGGTTCCAAATCCATTCTTGTTTTTCCCTATTCGTGTTTTCTAAATTCTAGAGTATCCCATAGCTCCACTGAATGATTTGTAAAGGGGTGAAACTTCTTTACAATAGCATCGATTCGCCGAAGATTTATATATCCTGGGTTTAGATGCTGCTATCTCTGGTTATGCCGAATTCTATATTTGACGATCGAATGTCGATTTGCCTTGAAATTCCGAATCGATCATATTCCTGAAGTCACGGTTGATCCGGTTAAGGTCGCCCGTGATTTATATCCATCTTCTATTTTGAAATTTAATTATCTCATCTTCGTTTGAGCCTAGCTTCGAATCAGAATTCTGTTTGATTAGAGTTCCTCTAATTCAAATCTCTATCTTTGTTTAAAATCCATTCTTGAGTCGTCCTTTGTAAATTGGGTTTTGTTTGTATTTTGAAATTGTTTTATATACCGAAATTTTTATTTGGGTAACTATGATTTTATTCTATACATAAAAGTGAAAATGTTTTCGATAAGGATTATATACCAATATATAAAACAAATAAGAAATATTATTCTATATATAAAAGTTTTGAAAGGATTTGAAATTTTGAAAATTTATAAGAAATTTGATTTATATAAAAATGATTTATAACTGAAGGGTTTTGAATTTGTATTTCGAGGAATCGAACTCCGGTGTTTTGAAATCGGTTTTAAGATTTTGGGAAGAAATAAATAATACGATTTAAAAGATGTTTTCCGAATAAGAAATGTTTCGAATGAATTCGAATGAATTCCAACGATTTTGAAGAGATTTTAAAGAAGTTTCAAGAAAATAGAAGTCTAGAACTCACTTATGTCGCTGGAGAATAATTTCGGTGATGAGTGCAAACATCATCGACATTGATTTTCGAGTTTCAAAGTGGGGGAGATGCCACTTTAGTAGCTTCGCTATGCGAGTGATTTTGTGAAACCAATTTTGATTTCAAATTCTGAAGTATGATTTGATGTTCGAAAGATGTATGTATATATATTTGAAATGATTTAAGTCGGTGCTCCATCCTTGAGTTTTCAATTTGATTTAGAATAACACTGCTTATAAAAATTGATTTACTGATTTGTTGCTGATTTCCAACTCTTGGATTTGAAATTTTATTTCACCAACTATTTTGAAGGTTCGAACACTTCCAAATCAAGGTTTAAAATTTTAAAACTAAGAATTTCGAAGAGTATAAAACATTTGATGAAGGATATAAGTTTAGTTTTGTATGTTTAAAGTATGAAGAGTACGACTTAAGTAAATTTGAAACTTTCGTTAAATAAATAATTTGCAAAAGGAAAATTGGACTTTTCGTATAGAAATAAATAGTTTAAAGGTTTTAAAGGGTTAATTATAAATTTGGCAACCATTTTGAGTATAACTGATTTTGAGAAGAATATTTGGTTTTGAAATTAGATTGGAATTAAAACAAGTACTTATATGGTATTATGGAAATGAATTTGTTTGACTTGAATCATGTTAATTTGGAAACTGGGATTATTTTCTAAACCTATTATTTTGGAAACTTTGAAATTGAGATATTTAATTTGGAAGAAAATTTGGTGAAATCATATATGATTTTGAAACTGAATTGATATTGAAATGATTTGAAATTGAGAACCTTATATTATTAAGTACTTGATTTGGGAGTGGTTGAACTTATATAAAGTGGACTTGTATAAGTATGAAGTTGATTTGAAAACTATTGATTTAAAAGGTACTCAATTTGGAAAGAGCAATCTTATATAATCAAAGTCTATATAAGTGTGATTTGATATACTATTGATTTTGGAAAGTATTCGATTTGAAAATGAAAGCCTATATAATGGACTTTATATAAGTATGATATTTGAAAGTGATTTGAAAATGTACTATATGATATATATTTTCAAAGTAATGATATGGAAAGTGCATTCTGCTTGATATCCGCTTTATAGCCACATTGTGGATTCATCCTATCGATATTTTTCTCTCTGATTTTGGTTTTCCGGATGTGATACTCGAGAGTCCTACCGTGGCGTAACCCATGGTCATTTTTTTGGGTAACGTAATCCGCAAGACAGAGATTGCTTAAAGGATATGGATGTTTCCTGGGGATCCAGGCGTAACTAATCCTACGGTCTATCGGTTTTGTTTATCATGGCGTAATTCGCAAGGCAGTGAATGCTTAAAGGATATGGATGTTTCCTGGGGGATCCAGACGTAACCATTTTTATGTATCCTGCGATCCAAATGTTTGTTTATCATGGCGTAATTCGCAAGGCAGTGAATGCTTAAAGGATATGGATGTTTCCTAAGGGATCCAGGCGTAACCATTTTTATGTATCCTGCGATCTAGGTGTTTGTTTATCATGGCGTAATTCGCAAGGCAATGAATGCTTAAAGGATATGGATGTTTCCTGGGGGATCCAGGCGTAACCATTGATATGTATCCCACGATCCAGGTGATTTTTTTGGATTGTACTTTCCATATCTATTTTTAAAAGTTTTCAGTATTTTCACTGGATGTTGAAACAGGTCTACTAAGTACTTGAAGAATTCTAGCTTTGCGCCTGATCAACGCATGGCCAAGTCTGCAAGAACGAGGATAAACTTGTTGAAACATCGAGTTATAGAAGTATTTTCGAAAGGAAAATGGTTTCGATATAAAGTATTTTATTATAAAAGTATTTTATTATAACCAAGAAAATTTGTATTAATATCTGAAATTGAAATTCTTATGGTTTGAACTAACTATTCATGCCCGATACTATTCTTTTGAATCTATCCTATCTTCTCAGCTTATTTATTCACCTATATTCTGTTTTTTGAATCTACATTATTTTCCCTTTTGACTATATCCTTTTTAAATTATTGTTTATTTATATACTACATGGTTTAATAGAAATTTTTTAGTGTTTCAGAAGTTATTAATTAAAAATAACATATTTAAGAAAATGATTATTAATTTATCTGTAATGTTGAAAGTGTCTTAAGAAAATTTGTTAATTTATAAATTATGGATTTAATGTTTTCAAATAGCTTTTTTAAATATAACTAATGATGTAAATAATTGTTTTCAAATAATTTCCATATATTTATAAAGGTGTTATTTAAACATATAAAGGTTATATATAAAGGAAGCAAGAAATTTTACAAATGGGTTTGAAAAATATTATAGTATCATAGGAAATTGAATTGCAAATGAAGTTTTCAAATAAATATTTCAAATAAAATTTATATAGTTTTAAATTAATTGTTAATCCTTATCTTTCAATCTATCTTTCTTTTTGGTTGTTTCTATTCTCCTACCTCCTTCCTTTTCGGGGACGAAAAGTTTTGAGTGGGGGAGAGTGTAACGACCCGTAAATTTTTTAATGGTTTTATTTACGTATTTAATTGAATTTTGGAGAAGTTATAAATAATAAATTTGAAATTAAAAATTTATATTTGGAATACGTTTATTTAAATATAGAAGATGGTAAATTTTCATCTGATTTAATGAAAGTTTATTTCATTGCGAAATTCTATTAAATTCATGTCAGTTAATAATTGTTGACAATAATATATTTTTCAAACTTGAATATTTTTACATAGAAAAATTCTAAATCATCTTATGACTGATACGTCATTTTTCGTTTTTTCAAATTTGGACTTCTTTAGCTCCGTCGATCTTATTTTTCTGCGTTTTTGCTGCATTTTCCGCTGGTAGAAAATTCAAACTTTTATAATTCTAATTGTATCACTGATGTCTATATACCATTTTGATCGTCTCGTCGTGCTGATCTCTATAGTATATTTATTTCCGTATTTTGAGGTCCGATATGCGACCGAAACAAGAAAATGGTGCATCGTATCGGTACCATAAAAGATAACCGTTAGCTTTCCTTTGCCTTTTCAAAATTTGAACGTGCAGCCAAATAATATAATAAATTGCTTTAACAACTTTGCTGAATCAATGGGCTACTGTTATAAATCCACCATTTCAAATTTTATTACAACTCCGTTTCTCTGTTCTTTTACTTTCTTGTGAAACGTTCAAAAAATAAAAATCTTTATATATTCTCTTCTGTCATTTCATCTTTTAAGTGGTCCCCTGTCTTCTTCAAGATATAGGTTACGTTATTTTACTTTTACTAGCTTATGCTTATAAAACTTTACCTCTACAGACCTTTCCCTTCCAAACTTTCATTCCTAATTCATATTTGCCTCTGCTATGTTCGGTCCACCATCAACCAAACCCAATCCTTCCCCTCCATGCACACAACGACCGAGAGCCTCTCCTTTCCCTGTTCGTTCCATGAACCCATGCTCTCAAATTCTTCATGTCAACCAATGTGTCGAACGCCTTCACCTCTTCATGCACGCAGCCTACTCCACAACGTCCATGGCCGCTGCCGTGAGAGCGCATGCATCTCCTCTGTCCCTGCCTCCTCCAGTCGCCACCGCCCCGCTATACTTCTCAGACCGCGTTCAACCCCACCTCGGCCTCCGCTTGTCGCCAACATATCTCCCCACTATTGAACCAACACCATGACCTTCACGTCTTCCCTCTCTTTCCCATCACCACCACGTGAACCCTTCCTTCTCCTCTTCTCAATCGACAGTCATCTCGCCGTTCCTACCTACACCTAGCCAGCTGAGTACAACACCTTTGTTGTTTGCACATGAATTTGTGGTATGTGTATATTATATTATATATATATAAAGGATATATAAGTTTATAAAATCTGGGTTCTATTTATAGTTCATTCAAGATGGAGATAAGTATGCATATCTATCGGTCTATATATTAGTAATATATATAAAAGTTTTACCACACTATTACTTATGTATATAAATATACGTAAGTTTATATAATAGTTTATATATATACAAATGGCTAATATGAGTTTTAATATCATAGATATCTTGTGAAAACATCCGTGCTTATCTTACCTATAGTAAATTTTATATGTTTCATTTTTTCTATTATATGTATTTTCGATAGATTTGTTCCTTTGTCACTCGATTAATTTCATAATAATCAAGCAACTAATTATCATGTTGAGTGGAGATTAGCCGTATTGTCCAAAAAAATTTGTGCTATAAGTTATAGCGGAAGTAAGGGATTTGTAACAAATGTTAAAAAAAACACACGTTGAAAACCTATTTCAATATAGTATATTGTATAAGACCTGAAAGAAGTTTGGACATTTCACAATATTGTCGTATTCTCTAATTAAGGTTATTTTTCCTCCTTTTTAGCCTAATTAAATTTTGTCTCTGCTTGACGTTTCTGACCTCCTTTCTTTCGGTCCCAGTACCATAGGACTATTTCTTTGCATTTTGGTATTAATCAATTTAACCACCCACTGAGCCGTTCAAGCTTAGCCTATGCCTTATATATATTAGTTTACTGGATCGAGCCTCGCTTATACATGTAAGTATATATAAGTATACTATATTTTATTTAAGCCAACCATATATCATAGATCATATAATGTATATATACAACAGTATTGGTTCAAACAGAGTATATATAAATATTGTTTGAAGTTTGCATAGCTTATATATATAGTATTAGTACATATATATACACTATTAGGCTGCATTGTATATTAACTTTTGTAGTACAGTGTGACTGCATTTACGCACTATTGCCCTACATGCATGAGTCGGGTATTATTATAATAATGTATTATTTCCAATGTATGTTTAAAATTGATTTATTAATACTAATTTTGAATATAGCAGTATAACTATAGTATTTCAAAGTATATATATTTTTATAAAATAGTTTGTTATATAGTAATTTTATGCATTCTGTATTTTTGTAGTCGCATGACTCTATGGTATATATATAATATAAGTGATTTAATAAGAAAAATATATGTTATATGTTCAGTATATCAATTGATTCTGATTTGTTCTCATCGATTCCCATTTATCAGCTTTTGTCCGTCGTGCCTGTCTTTCTTCGTCAAATTCGTACCCATCTCACTTTGATTTAGAATTCGTAGCTTGCTCTGTTGTCAAATCTCTCTAGCCTCGAAAGGTGAGCAATCATTCACGATTAACGTTCTTATATTTTATTAAATTTGATTTCAATTGAAACGACAATTGAAATATGATGCTGCAGTTCTTTAAATTGTTATATATGCTATTATCTGTAACTTTTCACCTGTGGGATATGACATCATATCCTATTGTTTATATTTTATTTAAATTGTTAATGATATATGCAGGTTATTATTTTATTACCTGTTATCACTCTGCAAGTTCCCTGTTAATATAGAATTCACTATGGGTTGAAATGATACATACCCGAATGGACTTTAGAATAGGAGAAAATGGTTATGGGTTGAAATGATAAACCCAAACGATTTTCATTTTAACTGAATTGGGATTACGGGTCGAAATGATATCTACCCGTGTGTGTGTGTATATATATATATATATAATTATGGATTGAAATGATAAATATCTGTATCACTTAACCATATGATAGAAGTATATACAGACGCCGTTGGTTCATCTATAAATATTTTAAAAATAATATCTATGGTTTTAGGAAAGAAATACAGGATTTTAGTTATTATTAGAAATATTTATATAAAAATGTTTAATGTAAAGTAGATTTAATAGTAAACTTTAATTTAATAAAGTTTGATTTAATTAATAGAATATGTTTAAGTATTATATTTTAAATAGATTTTCAATGATTTGTATATGTTAAGGAAGATAAAGTTGAATTGAGTGGAATGGTATTAATTAAGAATTTTCTTTAATTAAATCAATTCGAAACTTATTGAATTTGAAAAATTAAAATATAGTTCATAACATGACTTTGATTTTAGTGATTTAATGAATATTCGCGTTTAAAGAAATTGAAGGCAAATAAAATGAATTGTAGTGTAAGGCTATAAAATTAATATCGAGTGGATATTTCAAGAATAAATAATAATGAAGTTAAATCAAGATCTATATGAAGCTGTTAGGTTTAGTTTAAAATGTTGAATATTAAAGCTTGAAAATACGGGGACTTAAATAGTTAAATTGTGATTCGGATCTGTATTTGAAATTGATATAATTTTAATTTGTTATTTAGAAGACTAATGGAAATTGAAAATTTGAGATTGAATTTAATTTGAACGAGAAAGTCGAGTTGATTTTTGAAGTGATCGGTGAAACTTAAAGAAATTATAAATACTTTACTGTATAAATTATTCAATATATATACACACACACTATTTTGGAATAGTTTTGAAATATAAATTAATTTGAAAGGGCCACGGTTTTATAGTGTATAATTCTACATTGTAGATAGCTCCACGGATCCTTAGAGGATGGTTATCCCAAATATCCTTTAAGTTACTTGTATTTCAGTTGATATTTCACTTGAGTTGGATTTATAGATATAAGAATGTTAATCCTGACTCGAGTGTTTTGTGTTTTGCTTTACGCTCGGGTCAGACTGAGTGATACAGCATTTTAGACTTACCTTTTGGAGCTTGAAGCATCGTTTGGCGATCCAACTATCGATTCAGCTTTTTGCTTGTCCAGTTGATTGGTTCAGAGAAGCCATCTGCTCGCACTGGAGACTTCACTGCATCTGAGATATTTTGTTGTATTTTATCTCTATCTCTGATGTTTATATAGTAGCTTCGTGAACTACTATTTATTTATTCCGCTGCATATTATTGTATTACTCTGTATATGTGATTCTGTGATTGATTTATTTACTGTGTATGTTAAGTTCTGCCAAATTTAAATTAACAACCTGATATTTTGAGCAATTAAAGTTCGACATGTGCGGATGCGAATGGTTGAAAACATCCGGTCGTTTCATGGAGCTTAGTGCCTTATATCTCTAGCTTTTTTTTTTATCTTTTGGTAGTTTACCTTCTATCAAGTATTTTAACAACGGGCATCATCCAAATATTTTCATATTGATTATCTATTTCCGTATGAATAGTTCCTTTTACGTTTTCACCGTTATCACTTCTTGGTTCATTTTCCTTCCTTTTTATAAAGAGTAGGTATATACGTGATTCTTTGATAAGTTCATGACATCAGGGGTAATTCTTCCACATGATTCTCTTCTCCAACGTTGTGGATAATTCGTTCGAATACATTTCATGACTTTGTTGATATTCCATATTGAGGTTATGTAAAGGTCGGTCTATGATAATCATATCTTGGAACTTACATATCGTTGATGTTAATCTTTGTTGAAATCTAATAGTTACTTAGGGCATTTCACGTTGATCCTACCACTTTGTTACTATTTGAGATTTCAGAGTTAGGACTTTGGCTATTTCATTTTTAGATGACCTTTCTAAGTTTAGGCTGAATTCCATGGCAAACAACATGCTTATATATAAGTCTATGTAGTGTTTAAAGATTACTGTATTGGACGATGATTTAACCTCCAATTGGTTGGACAAATAATTGATTGTTACTTAAATTTTTCTTCCTTTTGAGTCAAATAGTGATTTTCTATTCCATCAAAAGTTGCTAGTTTAAGCTGGAGCGATGTTAGATTACCGAGAACTTATTTCATGTCAAAGTATAACTTTATTGTCTAGACTTGCTTTGTGGCTAATGACTTCTTGTCTTGTTTCTTTCTTTACCTTACTCTTTATGGCTGGAATGATCCATACAAAAATCCCTTTTGAACTTCCTCTCACAGCTTGAGTTGCTTATTTTAGATGCATGTTTTTTCTTGGTCGTGGTATGGTAATTAATATCCATCGTTCCAATTTTTCCGATGTTTGTTGATCTTAGGTTGGCGCTCATTTACTCAGCTGCCACCACCGCTTTATTTTCCATATGTTGATGATGGTGATTACTTGCTCCTCGAATCTTTCCTTATTTAATGTAGAAGTAACATATTTAAACATTAGTATGCCGAAACCATGAGGCGATCCGTTAATAGTATTGTATTTTCTTTTTTTTGCGTATAAGAATTTGTTCTCAATACTCGAAATTTTAAGATTAAAATCCTGCTTCCATATCAATTTGTTCTTTCAACTGTCCAAAACCATGGTTTTCAATGAGGACTCCTCTATCTTTTAACTTCTTGAAAACAATTTGAACAACTAAAGAAATTCGACACCTTAAGTAACAGATTCTGTACCCATTGTCTGATATCCGAATTCTGACCTTGAAATCCCATAAGCTACTTTTGCGATTAGCCACTCTTTTTTGGTCAATATTGGTGATGTGCAATTTATTTTTAGAAAATTTTGAAGATAACCTCATCAAGACATCAGTCGGGTTAAAATTGTTGCCGCCGCGATAAAAACAATATATTATTTTGCAAATTGCTTTTGAAATAGTAATGTGAATTTTTTTTAAATTAGTTGAATAGTCAAACTCCCAAAATTCTTTCTTTCGGACAAATAGGGTTTAAAAATGAAAATATTTTATTGAAATAAAGGGTGTTTTGTATTACCCCACCTTATTTGGTTGGTTGATAGATTTAATAGAATCATGGAATATTGAAGAGTGATTTTTCAAAAAGCCAAAGGGCTTTAAAAATAACCTTTCTAGGAATTGATCCAATAGGACAGTCTGGGGATATCTTCGATTTGAGAAGTAATATCAATTACCATGTTGGGAATGGTAAATTTGGACTGCAGGAGTTAATCTGCTAATTTTTTTAATCCTTCCATTTGGTCCCATCATAATCTTTACTGTTTTTTTATTCTGTCTTACCCCTAGTTGTCTTGATTTGGTCAGGATTAGTCTTAATTCTTAGACCATTGATGATACATCCTTTGATATGCAACCCCTGCATTCTTCAAAACCAAGGGCATGATTTTGTAGTAATAAGTTCTCAATCTTTTACAATACCTATGTTTTCTTCATCTGATTTGAACGTAAGGATTTGATTATATTCTGACCATGCATCCATAAAAGATTACAACTTATATCCACTTATGGCGTCAACCAATGAATCTATTCTAGGTAAAGGATAATAATCTTTGGAGCATGCCTTATTTAGCTCAGTGAAATCGATGTATGCTCTCCCTTTTTCTTTGGACTCTTTAAATGGTACAGGGTTAGCCGACCATTTATGGTAAAAGATTTTTTCACTGAATCCATTCTCAAGTAATCTTCCACTTATTCTTTATTAGCCTGAATTTTATCAAGCCGCCTTTTCTTTTATTGAACGGGGACAATATTTGGATCTGCATTTACAGCATGGCTCACAATTGTTGGATCTATCCTGACCATGTCCGAATGTGTTTTGGCGAACACATCTTTGCTAGCGTAGAGGAGTCAGGCAAGCTCTCTCCTGAGATTGTCGCCTAGTTCTTTTTCTATTTTACTATTTTGGTTGAATCTAGTATATTTATGTTTACCTTTTCTGGACATTCGGAAGATTCCATTCCTTCTTATTTACTTATGCAATCTAATTTACCCAAAAATCTCACAATTATATAATTCCACCCATATCACATGCTTCAATTATTTATTGATTCATAAAGGTTTTGTAACAAAATATTCATTTTCAAAACCTTTAATTCCATTTTGAAAAGAAAGATATTAATTTCCAAAGAGGTTTAAATAATAAATTTTTTCCCTTCTAAATTCTTTATTTAAAACCTCTTATATAATTCCAAGAAAACCAATATTTTAAGCATTTATTCAATTCCAAATTCCTTGAATTCGTTTCAAAAAAATTCATAAACTTCAAAACTCTTCTCAATAGTTTTAAAATGATAATACCAAAGAAGTTTTTATGATCTATAAGTTCCTTTAAAACAACAAATCTAAATAGTCTCACTTTTCCATAAGGGTCTTCAACTTAAAATATTTCCCAAAGCCATGACTTGAAATTCCAAAATTAGTATTTTAAAACTCTTATTCACTTTCAATATTTTTAAATATTACTATTAAGAAATGATTAATCAACCCAAAGTTCTCTTTTATAATAATCTTTTAAATATTTGACATTAAAATATCTATTTGTTGAATTCATTTATATAACAAAATATTAAAATTTACAAATTCTCTCTTTTTTTTTAAGTAATCAAATAGTGAATGTAAACTATTCCAAAATCATTTCGACAAAATATACTTTGTAAATTTTTTGTTAACGATAATTTTTATATAATAAACAAACCACATTTATCTTATTATCATTCCAAAATATTTTCTTTATACCAAACTTCCTAATGAACCATAAGCATTATACATAAATTTTAGATACCCTTCTATAAAAAAATTCCTTCAAATATTTTATAACCGTGTACATATGTGTGTGTGTTTTCAAAAGTTCATTAATTCAAAAAAAAATCCCAAAAGCCATCACTTCCTAAATAACTTCTATTCGCATATTTCTCAAGAATTATTTCAAATTTAGGTATAAATCATTTCAAAATAATTTATTCCTTTCAAATCTTCACCTTATGATTCTTTTACCTCTTTTCCAATCAATTTCAAGTGTTAGGTTCGATTAACACAGTCACTGTACTCTCTAGATTGAAATTCGAAGTAGCTTCGTCCTTCAGGCTGTCTGTTGTACAACTTCTTTATTCAAAATTTTAACTTCCTTAGCCCTCGCTATTTTCTACAACAAAATTTTACATAATTAGTTTATGTATAATAAAATAATGACGAAGGTTCGAGCCCTCCCTCTAGCATCAAAATGTTGAACAAAAAATTTGCTTTACATCCGAGATGTTGCATAAGATAGTATTATTTGAAGTGGTCCCAATAAAGCCCATGAGCTTTAATGTAGTCGTGAAGTTATTCAAAAGTTTATGTCATATGACCAAGAGTAAACTAGGCAAGTCACATAATTGTGCAATAGTCCATAACTTGTTTAATGAACTAAATAGGCAATTCACATATAGGACAATCCTTTGTTTACGTGCCAATGGGTATAATAGTCGTTATGCAAAGTAAACTTTAATTTAGACAAAGGGCCTTGTTTAAATAGTTAATATTAAAGTACAAGTTCGAGTCCAAGTCCAAAGATAAGCTATATGCATGTTCGTTCTCTCAACAATAGTCAAAAATACATAAATTGAATCCATTATGCTATGTAAAGTTTATTGTCCAAGTCCTTATGTGCAAAAAGTTATAATTGTATCAAGAAATCTCCAAATCAATTTAGGGTTTACAACTTTATAATTTGATAAATAAAGAAAGAAATGATTCACCTTTTCCTAGTAGCAATTGGTGCCTATTTATAGTGTGTTAACCATGCGAGATGGTTCACACATGTCCTGAGTTTGAATCGGAGGATTTCGCTAATCATATCTTGATTACACTTCGGTAGTGCTTTTGTAGTGGCTCGACATGGTATGTAGGGACTCGGTAACTCACATAGTAGTTGATATTCGACCCCTTATACTATGGTAACTTTTTAATAACTTTCATGAAGATAATCTATATAACTGGTGATACTCGACATCCTTTATCGTTCGACATCCATTGCTGCTTGTGAATACTTGGGTTTCTTTGCTAGTGTTGAAGCTCATTACTATTGCAGAATTCGATATCATTTATTGCTTAAAGATTATTTATAACTGCTAGGATCGGTTTCTATGCCACATTTTTAATAGAGACTCGACATCCCCCCTTATGATTATAGTGGTTCCGTAGCGATGCGCATCTTTTCTTTATTTCTTACTTTGTGGCACCTTGCTTTATAGTGGTTCGACATATTTTCGCTTTTTAGAAACTCGATACCTTCTAACTATTAGGCATTCGATACCCTTGTTGATACTTAATATCTCCTTTTACTTATGGCTGTTTGATAATACTTTCTTGTTGTGGTTCGATACCTCTTAGAGGTTCAGTATCTCTTTGCCTTCTTGTTTAGTGTTCGACAACACAATTACTCTAAATATTCGCCACCGCTCTTTACTTTAGATGCTTGATATCTCTTATAGTTGCTAAGGCTCAATATCCCCTTTGCTTAATAACTTTTATGGTTGAAGAGGTTTGACACCCTCTTCTTTATATATAGAGGTTCGACAACCCTTTATACTTCACAATGTTTAGTTGTTCCCCACATAAATTTAATTTCTAAATTATGAATTATTTCCTTGTTATATGCTCCATACCCATTGCTTTTATATATTCTCATGCTTTCTTTTCCCTTGATTCCTCAGGTACATTTGATAGTTAGAAAATATCTGGATAAATGTATTTTTTTTTTAAAATTCAAGAGCACAAGAATTTACAAATTTTAAAAATTCATTGCACTCCATTACATTCAATTATATAACTCACGATTCCATCATTTTGAAAATATATAATAAATACAAATATAGTCCCAAGAACGACATATGAAGGTATCCCATTGGATGATCAGAGTTTTGACTACCTAAACGGTTATAAACCCATTATCATATACAATCAACAATATCAAAAGTGATTAAAACTACACAGCGGAAATAAACTTTAATTTGTAGCTTGCCTCATACACGTCTTCGAAAGCTTATTCATCTAACTTGAAAACTCTAACCTCAGCCTACCCGATTTTAATTTAGTACCCTTTAAGAAGAAAAAAAAACTTCGAGCCAGAGAAAAAGTCTGATGTGAATAATATTATATCATCTCAACAAAGATAACTTGTAAGACTATACCATTGAAACACAAAACGGGTTTCCCCTCACTATTATCTTTATGGTAAACTAATATGTCAATCATAACATATCCTACAACCAAAATGGTTAGAATGTAATCATAATATCAATATCATCATCATGCATAATATGTTGAAATGAATAGTTCGTCCCTCATTAGGGTCAAAGGGTCATACATTTCCATAATCACCCAATCTCATTTAATTGTTCACTCAATAACATAGTATTTCCAAAGTCACTATGAACTATATTAGTTTTCATAGACCAACTAAAAGCCTATCTATTGACCAAAACATATTAGATAATCCAACAGTCTTCTGGTCCATTCGAAAGAAAATAATAATGATCCCCAAAGTTCGGTAGGAGAAAATATCCACGCGTTGACAAGAAATCTAGCCAAGCTCGAAATTATGTTTGAGAGCCGATACTAGCATATGTTACTTACTAATATCTTTGATTAAAATGTAAAATAAGGAGATAAAATGCATGAAAAGTAAAGAGATAAGATTTAGAGTGGTTCAATCTAAAGTGATCTACGTCTACTAATAGAAATTTCTTATTATTCCACTTCTATCACAATATTTAGATCAAGAGGTAATAAAAAAAGGGTAATTGCTTGAAAGCTGGTGTTTTTTTAACCATTGTAAGAATGCATGCTTGGGTATATTTGTAGTTGCTAAAAACGATGCATGGATGGGAGAGATTATGCTGATTAGGACCTAGAATCGCTCTAGGCTATTGATAGGGGAATACGATTGATGCGCATGCCCTTTTGACACCAGATGGCATGTATAATGCAGATGTTAATAGTTGGTGGGTTGTACTGTGAGCATGTTTGGAGTATGGGAAGACATCATGAGGGTGGCTGTAGTAGAGGTGCTTTGATGACATGAAATGGCATGAAGGCGTTACTGCACACTGATGCTTTCATCAGACGAACAATGCTTGTGTATGCTAACCATTTCAAAGAAGCAATGCATGTGAAGCTTCTTTATGCGGTGGTGGTCCGGTGCTTGTTGCCCTGGTTGACTATTGTCGAAGGAGTTAGTGCTCAAAAGTCGATGGGGTTGGAGACGGGCGTAGGATATGTTTGACATTTGATTGAGTAAACAAACCGATCAGTTGTAGAGAAATGCCTTAGAAGCGAATTTGTTCTTGTATCGCCGTCGCCATTGTGTGTGCAGGGGAGATGCTTGTCCAGTACCTGCGCCAGTGTGGGTGAGACGTTCCTTGAGAGAGCCTTAGTAGTCTGTGCCTAGGCTGGTTAGGATGCAATGCCAGGTGGGCATCCATGTTGTTGGAACTGGGCCAACCCGCATCAGAAGTAATGGATGAATTTCAAATTTTTTACCATTTTGGATCTATATTGGACCTATGAATCTAATGTATTTAGAACATTTCTAAATTTTCATTTAAATAAAATCCTTATTTTATTTAAATTTATAAAATGATTTTACATTATTTGGTTAATGTTCTATTATATATATATGTGTTTTACATACACATGTATATGTGTATGCATGTGTAACATATCAATACATGCAAGGTATAACATGTCTGTGTATAGGTGCTGGGATTTGCACCGCAATGAAAACGTTAGCTCATCCTACATACCAATATGTTGTCCAAATGCATGTTTAAATATACTTATATATATTTATAATTTATTACAAATATATATACATACAGAAATACATACATATGTAAGCATGTATATAAATCATATTTTCTTTAAATAATACACACACACGTATATGTATGTATATATTTATAAACATATGTATGAAATTTAAATTATTTATAAATTATATAAAATATAATTATATTTATTTATTTACAGTTTAAAACAATGTGTGAATGTATATAAAAAATTATATATATATATATATATATATATATATTAAATATTTATGTTTATCCTTTTCAAATTCTTTTACATGGCGGCATCTCTGGCGATTGATCCCTATTTTGCTTCTCTCTTCGTTTGATATGTTCCCTACCATCGTCTTTTCCTCATCTCTCTCTTCCACGCTTTCGCCTTGCTTATTCCTAATACCTAAGAAGAAGCACACAAAGCCCGTCTCTATTTTGCCAAATTTGGAGCTCTCCCTTACAAGCTCCGGCATGCTCTTTAATGCTGCTACCTTGATTGTCAGAGCATATGGGCCTCTTGGAATTGACTCCGCTTGTTCTGCTGCCACTTGATGCGAGGGTGGGCCTGCCTTGCCTGCGATGGAAAGCATTAACCCTCTTTCTGGGTGACCGAATGTTATTAAGTCCTCACTTTTAACTGCGGCTCCTATGCCTGGATGTCCTTTGAATATTGGTGAGCACCCTCTGTCTCCGTTTTTAGCTTCTTCTTGTAATAATCCTTAGTCGAAGACAGATGTTGGGTTGCTTGTCGAGTCTGAATTGGGTAATGTGGAAACCGAGCATATTGATAACAGACCGTGTGGTTTAGCTAATAAGGCAGTGGCTTATGCAATAGATGCTGGAGTTGAAATATCAAGTGAAGTTGAAGCAGTTGGGTTCAGTTCATCTAACATTAGTACATTTCCAAGTTGCACTCCATGTGCTCGTGTAATTGCCGAGCAAAATGTCCCCTCATCCTATTTAAATCCATGTGTTACAGCTCCCATTGATACACATGTAGTTCCTGAGGATTCATCTCCTCCTAAGGCTGTTCCACAGTAGTTGTCGTTGTTATCCAAATTACCAAAAAATGTGGGTGCACATCTCCCCATGGCTTTGATAAAGTAGAGACCGAGGGAGTTATGATACCTCCGGTGGAAGTGATTGAGGCTAATGTTGAATATTGGAAGGATTATTTGGTGGGATTTTTCCTTGACTCCAATCTTTCCTATCAGCTTGCTAAGGCGCGATACAACCAGGTATGGAAGCCTAAAGGGGGATTAAGTGTTCATTACGATAACACAATGTTCTATTTTAAATTATCGTGTAGTGATGAAAGACAATGTATTCTAGAAGCCGATCCTATTCTCATTGATGGGAAACCATTCATTATTACAACCTGGAGTCCGTCTGTTGATAGGGCTAAGGATCAGTTATTATCTATTCTTGTATAGACCGACTTTTCTCACATTCCATCTGTTCTTCAACCTTTGATCGGGATAGATTGGCTAACAGGCCTTGTCGGTAAGGTGATATGTTATGACACTAACATTGTAGCTAGAAAGAGATTAGTTTATGCCAAAGCTCTAATTGAAATAACGCCTGCCAAATCTTTGTCTTTAGTGTTAAAAGTCAGACTCGATGAGGGCCATTCTGTTGAGGTTAGAGTTCGCTACAGTGAAATCGAAGATCTGTACGTCTTGTTAATCCTTTGAGCATCTTTCGGATTTGTGTTCTAGATCAGCCTTGGTGGCCTTGTTTCTCTATCTGATTGGATTCCACTTCCTCGTCCTCCTGTTAGGAAGTGGGTCCCAAAGGATGCTCCTTCCGCCTCTATTTCTCCTTCTATTGTCGCTCTTGCTGGAGGTGCTCCAACTGTTGTAGCTCCTGTTGGTAGGGCCCATATTGAGCTTGCTACTTCTACTTTGTCTAATTATATTATTTGGAATTGTGAGGAGTGGGCTTGGATTCATGTTCCATCTGATATGCAGTACTCGCCAGAGAGCGACACTTTATATGCCTATATCAGTAACGTTGAGGTTGAGAGTCGTTGTCTTATGTATCACATTGAGGATGATGGTCTGTCCCTTACTAAGGTTGGTGAAATTGGTGAGGATAATAAAAGTAAGTTTTATAATGTCAGTTGGGATAGAAAATTTATTTAATCTCCTTATTTGATGGTTATGATACAAATTTGGCTGCTCTTTTCTCTGGGTATGTTCATGTTATTGGTCCGTCGTCTGATGATGGTAGTGGCTATTCCTCATTGGAGGGTGCGCAGTCATAATTGTTTAGCAGTTTAGGCTCTTTTTGCCTAGTTCTAGTGCTTTATTTTTCTTTACAGGTTGGGCTCTATTCACCCATTTAACTGTTCTGTGCATGTGCAAAATGCCTTTTTTTCCATTATTTATATAGTGGCACGACCCACTATAAAGCCGGCTTGCTTTGCTAAAAAAATACTTTTATGTTTGCACATAAATAATATTATAAGAAAATATACATATGTATATAAATATTAACATTTTAAATTTATAAAAAAATATATATTCTAAATATACATAATACCAAGTCGCATAGGACATTTTTTTATATTTTGAGTACATATTTAAACAAATATCTGTATGGGTATTTACTGAAATTTAATAAAAAATGTTTTTCAAAACTTAATTTTATGTTTTAAATTCATGTTAATTTTTTTAAATATATTGTAATTTTTAATATTAATATGTAATTTTATAATTTAAAAATAATTTTAAATCCAGTTTTTTATTTTATCCTAATTTAAATAATTTTAAAATTAAAAATGTTGACTATTTTTATATTTTTGATCAGAGTAAATTAGGTAACAGTTTAACTTTATAAAATATAAAACATAATTTGATGATATATATAATAGATTTATGTATATATATTGATTTAAATAATATTTAAAAATTATAATTGTATGTAATTGTTTTTATTTCTGCCGAAAATTATGTACCTTTAAAACTTTAAATATAAAATAATATAACTATATTATATATAAGTATGATGTAGTATTAAATTTACACTATGTATACATATTTAAATATTATATATTTAAGTTATTTAAAATGAAAAAATTATTTTTTTGCTAGCCATGCTGCATATATGCATATATATTTGTTAATGTTTTTTCAGTGTACAATTATATGTAAACATACAACCAATCCAACCGTGTGTATATATATGTATGCATATATATTTTTAATTAGGTGACGATTCCAATATACATATGCATATACATACATATGTGTGTGTATCAAAATCTATACCTAACTAATAATATAATTTATATATACATATATATACATGCGTACGTATATAATATTGACATTATATCTAAACTTCAATAATCATATATTTGTTAGAAAAGTACCTTAATCCCAATGCTTGAAAGTGCACCTTGAAATAATGAAATTTTATCCTAGAACTGATTTCTATTCCAGTAGATTGCTAGTCTCTAAATTGTTGACCACTAGCTATCAAATAACACTTGATTTGATTTGATTTGAACTTAGAAATTAGAGAGATGGAGAGAAAGAGTTCGATTAGATTTAAGGGGATATAGAAGCTGAAAAGGATCTAAAAAAAGTAAGGGAAAAGTTGCTTGTATAGAGGAGAATTTATAGATATTTTAGGATCAAGTTCTAATTATGTTCGGAACAAATATTTTGCATTTAGATCTAATTTAAACGCTTATCGATATCGTATATCAATTAATATATTTATAACTATCATTATTACATTTAATATTTGATTATCAAATCAAAATAAAATCTTTTATAATTAATATTTCAAAAATATTAATTAATTTAATCAATTTATTACGATTACAAATTAATTAAATCGTTTAGTCAAAGGAGTATTCATCGTTTTGGTTGTGTGACGCATTATGTGTAAATTTGGTTAGCGATTAATATCGAACTATTTGAATGTTAACATTCACAAGTCACTTAGCAGGTGATGTGACATTTTGGCCAAATTTATTGTTTAGTTTTGGTAAAATCCAATTTTACTTTGTTAAGCATTACCTGGTTGTGACCTTTATTTATACCAAATCTTTTCGTTAAAACTATATCACTTTGGACTTATGGAATTTGGCAATGGCCAAAATTTCAGTATCACCCATATTCAACTCTATATTCCAAACACAAAGTCCTTGATTCAATAGAAACAATTATTATTGACCAAATGCTCTAGCCAGAGACAATGACTTTGAGTTGACTTCAGTAAATCATGATACTAATCTCATATAACTGAGGAGATGATTCCTCTCTTGAACAATGTTTCACTTCCAATGTTTTCACTTGACCCAACTATAGCCATCCGATGGACACCATGCTTGATTTAATTATAATCAAAGTAGAGCTTCCATATTGAATATCCACATTATTCTCAGTTCAAGAGAATTATGTAATTTTGTCACATCGATTTTCTATTTGACTTTTGTTATATTAACCAATTGAAGACTATCATGCGAGTCATTCCGTAGTTACCTAATAACTATCAATACATAACCCTTTGGTGTCTGTAGTAGCCATGAGTGATACACTACCCAACATTTGGAGAGTATTATGTACTCTAGTCCTACTAGATATTTCGATATCCAATCTCGTTACATTTTGATTAGGAATATTTAAAATGATATATTTATTTTCATTGGTTACAACACTTTGTAGCTACTATCACAAAACATACCATTTATGGACTTTCTATTAAATATATTTTTAATATAATTAATTAATTAATTAATATAACACATTATATCAAGTATATAATAGAAACAAGACACCTTAATTTTTGAACAAGATTGGTTATCGAGTTAAGTATATGTAACAAATTGCATAATTGCTCCTAGGGCATACACCTAACTATATTAATCTCCCACTTGCACTTGAGGACAATTATGGAATCTTATTCCAACTTCTCCAATCAATTTTCTCAAAACTAGTTGGGTCAGTCTCTTGGTGAACGGGTAAGCTATTATATTTCAATCATATACTCTGTCAATCAATTCTCTCCGATGCCGATAAACTACCTTTATCAAGTGGAATAATTCGAAGCATGTCTCTTTACTTTCAGTGAGCTCTAAGTTCCGTTATAGACTATATCATGACATTTTTATCATATAGCAATGCTATAGGGTTCTCAACATTTGGAATCACCCTCGGCTTAGTTATAAATTTGTGCATTTATATTTATATACATCGCTTTTATTGTGACACTATGCAAGATGACGTACTTAACATTTTTCATTAAAGCAGTCATAGTCTTTCATTTAGAACATTTCCAAATTAAAGATTCTTAACTTGAATTTATTATTGACATATTATACTCAATATCACTTATGAAATTTTGAGTTCGAACCCTCCTTCATAAGGAGTTCATTTTTTCTAAAAAAAGTTCTCTAGTATTTCGTAAATACATGAAAACACCTCAAACAACCATTTAGCGATATCTATTTATATTTGATATTTTCTTAAAGTATCAAAAACATAAACAAATCACGATATCGTAGACAACATAATATGTATAATAATTCCTGTTTCCAATGCATAAGGAATCCATATTACATGTTCCGTATTAAACATTCTAATAAGGTGTCTATATATCATTTGAGACATTTTCAGTATGTAACGACCCATAATTTTCGATGTTTGAAATTTGTTAATTTAATAAAATTTTGGTAATTAAATCTGGAATAAATAAAAATTTGAAATTTGTTAATGAATTAATAACGAGAATTAATGCAAGTTTATAAATAACTAATTTAGTGCAATCCCAATTAATTGAAACAATTTTAAGGTTATAATTGATTTTATATAGTAAATTGGAAAATAAATTCAAAGTTATATTAATTGATGAAATAATACATAATAAATTGTAATGTGATAGAATCAATGCTAGATAAGTAATTATAATAACTGTTGGTTGATAATAAAGTATAAATGGGATTAAATTAGGCAAATGGTGATAAGCATCAATTGTTTATACATTTATTTAATTTATTGAATTAGATCCAAATCCATTGCAATTAAAAATAATTAAAATTACGTTACTATGAATTTAGTTGACGACTGTAAAAATATTAGGGTAATTGGATATATACTAATGTTAAATTTATCCATAAGACTATGATTGATTGAATAAAGAGGTTGAATACAAATTGTATTAATTTAATTGAAATTAAAAGTATAATTTATTTGAATTTACTTAAATTGAAGATAAACACTATAAATTTTGCAAAAAATCCTTATTTGATTGGCATGGAAATTTTGGTTAACGAATTAGAGGTTTATTTGTAATCGGAAATGATAGAAATGGTAAATAATTAAATTTGAATTGAAGAAGTGATTAATTAATTTAATATTAAATTATTTAATTTGTTGGAAAATAACCATTTTGGCCACTGACTCGAATTTCGATGAAACTAGTTTCATCGGATCTATAATTGTGAATTATTGTAGGATTTCATCAGACTTGTCGTGTGACCGTGCAGGCTAGAAACGCCTGGAAATCAATTAAATTAAAATTAATTGAAATCAATTTGAAATAAATTGATTTTAGCATAAATTCTTTATACGTTGTAATTTGGACTTGAAACCTATTCCTTTGATTTTAAAATATTTCAAAACATCTATTTGGATATATGGGTTGACTGATTTTCGTTCCGGAGTCGAAACGAGCTTTTCGGGTCATTATCGTTCAATTTTTCCAAACTAATCAAGCCCATTCGTTTCTATTGTGTTCTGCATATATATATATATATATATATATATATATATATATATATATATATACGTTGTTATAAACCCTAGCCACTCCTTGTTCTCATTTATCTATACGTATAATTCAACTGTCTCTCCTTCTCAATGGCAGACAAACAAATTCTCAAATTCTAATCCAATTGCAATTCAAATCAAGTCAAAAAAAAATTCAAACTCCACAAACTATATCGAATTTGAATATAAATTTGAAACTCTCATGGAGCACATCTCAGGTTTGTAATTTTTTTTTCAATTTGGAACCGCTGTTTGGCCATATATTGCAGATCTATTCTCTACTATCCATTTGGGGTTTGATCATCGACGGTGGAACGACGATCTGAGGGTACAGTTTGGTAGAGAGAACCGGGGGGAGAGCATCCGTGTGATTGGTTTCGGGAGTTGATGGTCGAATTTCCCTTCAAAATTGCGCTAGGGTTGGTTATGGGACGGCGGCTGCTGTCTTTGCTTTGGTAACGAGGATGAGCATGCGTTCGGTTGGGGGTCGAGAAGCTCGGGGCTGTTGTGACTGACGTGGAGGTGCCGATCGCGATCGATGGTGGCTGGCTGCATGCGCGTGCGTGGCCGCAAAAGGGAGAATGGCGGTGCTTCGTCCTGCGCATGCGATTTTCCTGGGAAATGACGAGTGGGTAAGGTGACGTGTACGCTTATGTTGATTTATTTTATTAATTCTATTTAAAAAAATTCAAATGTTCTAATCGACATAACTTTTACATACGAGGTCCCATTCATGCCTGGTTTGTTTTATCGAGATCGTATCGAAATTCAGGACATTTTGACGCTAGTTTTGATAGATTCTGAAAATATTAAAATTTTGGGTTTAAATTGGATTTATATTCAATTTAAATTCAAAAAGTGAGTGTTGTAACCCACTCACAACTTCTAAAATTTCTTATGTTTGTTAAATTGATTTATGATGTGATTAGAAATCTATTTATGATTGTTTGGCATATTTTTAATCACCATTTTAGTTAAATTTAATTTATTGAATTAAATTGTATTTAATTTATTATTGAATATAAACTGCTAGTAAATACCCATTATTTATTATCTGTTCTATATTGATGTTATTGTTTGAATTGGATGATGATTGTGATAAATGTTTGATGATTAATATTGGATGAATGGATGATGTATTTTGTATTGTTATAAACTGCAAGTTTGTTATGCATTTTTTATTTCATTCGGGATTGTCGTTTGAAACGATATATAACCGTATTTATATTTTAAATTGGGGGTTGAAATTGTGAATATCCGTATCACTTGACCATTTGATAGAAAATTATAAACAGGCACTACTGGTCTATATATAAATATTTTTGAAAATGATTTCTAAGGTTTTATATAGAAATATATGGTTTTATATAAATATTGGTTTTAGATATGATATAGATGTTATTTTATTCTTGATTATTAAGCTAGGTATAAAGTTGTTTTAATATAAAATAAGCTTAATAATAAGTTTGCTTTTTTATTTGAAGATAATATGGTTAAGTATTTAAATTCTATTTTAATATAGAGTTTATAATGATTTAAATAAATTAAGGTTGGAAGATAAATTTGAGATTTATTTGACATTGAATTTATTTAAGAATTAAACTCAAATAAGCTTGATGTGAAATTTATAAATTTGAAGTTTTATTGGGTATGATTTTTATAACTTGATTTTTGCTCAAGGTGAATTAAATGAATACTTCAAGTATAAATAAATTGAAGGAAATATGTAGTTATTTGAAATTTGAGCTTTATTTAAATGACAATGGATTTATTATGTAAAGTATACCTAGGGAATATACATATCAATGAAACAAAAGATTGCTCGAGCTCAGTATTGTATAAACAAGGATCCATAAGCCCGAAGGCTCCAAACCCAAATATCACTCGAGTGGCTCATAAAGACCAACTCCGAAAGCGATATAATAGGGCAACAAACCCGAAGGCACAAACCCGAAGGTACAAACCCGAAGGCAACATACCCGAAGGCAACAAACCTGAAGGAGACAGTCCGAAGACACTATCCCAAAGGCAACAAACCGTAGTGGTGAAGGTCCGAAGGCCCAGTACTGGACACCACTAACTGGCAGAATGTGTCATAACTCTCAAAAAGGAATCCGAAAAGTGGTAACGTGAGTCCCATAACCACTCGATCGCACTAAACGGTTTACTATTCGTCAGTCATTTCACACTCAAAGCAGTACAAAGTTCACTTCATTTCATCGGTAAACCAGACCAAAGGTCAAAACGTTCAAACGAATAGATTGGCAATTAACTGAAAGGATGAACACACGTGTTCATTGCACGCATTTTATCTAATCATTTAATTCTCCTCCTACTTTGCTCGGAGTGCAAATTTGTGTGTGTTAAATAGAACTTATAAATTGGAGAAACGAGCTTTTAATACGATTTGAAGAGATTATTTATAAAAAACCCGTGAACGAAGTCAAAATGGAATCATCAAGGTCAAACATGCATACAAAACTAACTGGAATCAACACGTATCGATTAAATTTGGAAAACTAAACGAATAAGGAAAATTGGCAAAAACAGCAGGTTCAGACGTCTGAAAGAAGTGGTTCAGACGTCTGAATCTGGAAATTAATTTCTTTTCCAGAACAGAATTCAGACGTCTGAACCCAATTTTCAGACGTCTGAAATAGGCAATATTTTGCCTATTTCCTTTCTGGTTGAAATTTAGCCAATTCAGACGTTTGAAATATAAATTCAGACGTCTGAATCTGGGAATAAATTCTTCCCCAGAACAATATTCAGACGTCTGAAATAGGGATTCAGACGTCTGAAACCTGATGGTTAGGCATTTCCTGAACTGTAACGACCCGTAAATTTCGACGATTAAATTTTAGTTAAAAAGAGATTATGTAAAAAAAAAAAAATTGTAAAGAAAAATAAAGATATATATAAAAGAGATAGAATTTATGCTGGAATGAACGCTAAATGAAAATCCAATGATTGAGATAGTGTAAGATGTATACCTGTGTGTAAGTTGAATAAATAAAGGAGATTTAAATTTATAACTAATAATGAATTGTAGAAACGGGTATTTAACTTAATTGTTGAAAGTTAGGTGAAATATCAATAAAGAAATAGCGTAAATTGTGGCACTTGAATAAAATGTAAATTAAAGAAATAAAGACAAAATTTAAATTACCTATGTATTAATATATTAAAAAGGACTGTAATTGTATGTGAATTAAGGTGGTAATATAGATGGCAGTTGATGGATAACCAATTTAATGCAAATCCAAATGCAATTGAAACGGCTGTTTGAGTTTTGGAGTGAAAATGGGAATAGTGAATACAACATTTAACCTCTTAATTTAATATGATTGTTTAATTAATACTAAAAGTAATAAAAGTTGGTAATAGTATTAATGAAATAATAATAAGGAGAATTGAAATTGTATAATGAAAAATTTGTTAATAAATGGATGAAAATATTGGATGAACTAATTGATGGAAATAAAATCTAAAAGAATGTTGGATAGAACATAAGTGATTGAAATTTGGTAGTGTGTATTTGGAAATAAAGTTCATCTAAATATTTAGAAATGTTAATGTTGTTATTATGAAAATGTTACTTTAGTAATTATTAAAATAGTAACGGGAAGTGTGAAGGTAAATTTATAAACGTAAAACTTATTTTAAGGAATTAATTGAGTGTAGACTTATGAAATAGATTTAATGACAATAATTATTGTACGTATTTATTCTATTTGTTGGTTAAGTTTTATTTTGATCAATTTCAATTAATGCACTAAATTATTGCAGTTAGTGTGGAATATTGGTAAGAGAATAAATAAGATGTAACCAAGGGAAAGGTCCATTTTATAATATAATAATTAGTGTGATCTTAGGAATGAATTAATTGAGGTTTAAGCTTTTATTTATGTGTAAAGTTAACAAAATTTCAATTAAATTGAAATCCAGTAATTTATGAAAATAAAGATGAGAATTAGGAAATATTACTGTAATGAATCATAAAAGAAATGTTAACTGCGTGGTTGAGTAATAATTGATTTATTTTGAGTTGTAATCCAATAAAATCAAATTTATTAGAATTCATTGCAATTAATTGGATTAATTGCAGTAACCTTTGGAAATTGGAACTTAGTAAAAATAATCTGGATTGGATTTCAAATAAATAGGTTAGGGTGAGTAACTGAATTACATACTATGAATAAGTAAACCAGGAAGATTAAATTTAATTAATATAAAATAGTTGATTTATTGCAAATAAAAGATTATGTAAATATTTAGTTAGGTGGAATTAAAGTTAATTACATAATAAGGTATGAATCCACTGCTAATTTTATGGAAATGAAAAGAGTACCATAAACAAGCTTTGTCAGTATATTTAAGTTTAATGTATAATAATAAGTTAATGGTAATAAAAGAAGTTTAAACATCTAAATATTCTGTTAATAGAGAGTTGAGTTTAAATCTAGGAATATTAAGAAGTAGATTTTTGAATACACATTTGATCCATCCACTTAAAATGTATAGATAGGATAATCGCTGATTTTTGATGTAAGTAGTGCAAACGGAGATTTATCTATTTATTTGGAATTGGAATTTATAAGTGTATAAATAGGAAATAAGTGAAATTTATTTTTAAATATTCATAAATGAAGATTTAGATGAAGGTGAGAATGGTAATGCTTTAAATAGTAGAGACGTACACAAATCAATGTAGGTGATTTGAAATAAAATGTTGTCGAAACGATAAAACGTTTCTTGTGAAAAATGGATGACATAACGAAAAAGGGTAATGTATTCACTTGAATATAAATTGAAACTTATTTAAGGTATTAATTACAATGGATAGAGATTTTGGGTAACATTGTAAATGATATGTAAGTAATGCAAATGTATGCCAATAGTAAGGGATTAGGATGAATTAAAAATTTGTAACATAGGAATTACCTGCCTATTTGTTAATAAAAATTTGAATGGTTAGTAAGTGATAATAGAATAAGTGTACATTAGTGGAATTGAGGTAACGTTGGTTTTAATGTTGAGGAAATAAATGGGTATAGTAAAGTTTAAGTGGAATTGTAAGTATGTATAGGGGAATGAATTATTGCAGGGAAATATTTGGTAACCATTGCAATAAATGTAAATTAGTGTGCATTAATATGAAATTTAGTAATAGGTGTGAATAACTTAAATTTCTTCATAGGATAAAGAATGATGGAAATAACGTTTATTTAATATATGGGGATTTAATTGATCATATAAGGTTGATTGCAAATCAAATGAAAAATGCTTAAATGGGAATTAAGTTATTTATTCATTTGGATTTAAAGCATGATTGAAATTTATTGGAAACTGAATAAAACGTTTTATGTTGATTGAAATTTAAGTTGGAAGTAATTAAGATAAATAAAATATGTATAATATGGAATTCAAATGTACATAGAAATGTGGATTTTAGTATGTAAACGTAAATCTATTGAGAATGGATAGAAATTTAATCTGTAATTATTACAGTAATTTAGAAATTTAGTTGAAATTGGAAATTTATCTATGTATTGGAAATTTATGGAATTGTGAATATATATATGGAAATTTAAATGAAGCATCTAATTATACATGTGGGAATACGCTTAAAATGCAATGTAAATGTTGAGAAAGAAATAATTTAATCCGTAACGTGTATAATTAATATCCTTTTGGGACCACTTCTGTTTGCACGTTAAAATTCGTGCACACCTATCCTTTTGCGATCTATCTATAAATATGCTGTGATAAACCCTAGCCTCCTTTCTATTGTCAATTGGTTGTACGTTCATTATTCTTCATCTCTTTCTCTTCCTCAATGGTTGCAAAACCTAATCTATCTACAATTCAAATTTTCTAATAAAATTCAAACTCTCCACAAAAATTCCACAAAATTTTATGATAAAGTTCTCGAGACGCGTAATCTGCTGGTACAATTCGTTTTCTGTTTTGGATATTCGTTTGACCAGAAAAAATTCGACGATGTGCTGTAGCTTTTAGCTGACGTGGCCATTGAAGTTAAGTGGGTTTTGTTTTATTTTATTTTATTTTTGTTTTCAAATCGTTTAAAATGAATATCTTTTTCATACGTTCTCCGATTCACGCGAAATTTCTTTTGTTAGGATCGTAATTTAGTTCCGGATCTGATGACGCTGGTTTGGACAGATTTGGGGACCGTCGGATTTTTTGAGTTTAAATCGGGTTTAAATTCGATTTAAATTCAAAAGGTGAGTGTTTTAACCCACTCACAACTTCTAAAAGTTTTTATGTTTGTTAAATTCATTTTAGATATGAGTAGAAATTTAGTATGACTGTTTGGCATGTTTTATTCATCATATCTGTTAAATCGCATTTATTTAATATAACTGTTCATTTAATTTTATTACTGCATATAGATTTACAGTTATAGTTATTTATTTGCATATAAACTGTTAGTTTAATAGTGTTAAATTTATTTTTGAATATAACTGCCAGTTATTACAGGTCATATATTCTCGGATATATATTGATATTGATTTAGTATTGGATGATGATTTTGATTTGGATGATGGATGATGATGGATGAATGGATGTTTTATTTTATATCATTTAACTGCAAGTTATCATGCATTTTTCGTTTCATTCGGGATTGTGGTTTGAAATGATATATAACCGGAAAATTCTATTTTTTTTAATTGCGGATTGAAATGATAAATGTCCGCATCACTTGACCATAGGATAGAAAATTATATACAGGCACCGCGGTCTATATATAAAATATTTTAAAGTGATTTCTATGGTTTGGATAGGATACGGTTTATGAAAATTTTAAGTTTTGATATTTTATAAATATTATTCTTCTACATATATACATATGAAGTTAAAATTTTTGAATTTAGGCTGTGTATAAATCTGTTAAATAAAAATGGAAAAAATTTAGAAAATGGAATTTGATAATTTATATTATATGTTTAAGTTTGGAAATTTTAAGGTATGATATTTATAACTGGAGTTTTTCCAAGATAAATTTAAATGAATATTCTAGTATAATTAAATTTAAGGAAATATTAAATTTCTAGAAATTGGAGTTGTATTTATGGATTTTATGTGAATATTCAAGACTAAATAATAGAACAATTGATTTGTTGAAAGAATAAAATTCCAACTTTAGTTTTGAAATATTAATACTCCAAATAGATATATATATATATATATATATAGAAATTGAAATGGTTTTGGAACTTGAAAGTGATATTTAAATTATGGTTTAGACTTTAAATAAGGAAATATATTTGTAAAGCCATGGAAAATATTTTTCTTTAAAAAGTAACCTTAAAGTCAAACCATTTATTTTATATACCGTTGAATATCCAAACCATTCAAGTTCTAGAAGTTATGGTTTTAAAACTATGAATTTTCGAAATATTATGCTTTGAAAATATAATTCAAATGTTGGTTTCCAGATATTATAGATTTTAAAGCAGTATGATTTTTGGGAAAGAATTATATTTGGATAAAATGATATCATATTGTTTTAGGTTTTAAAATGATATCGTATTCATAGTTTTGAAATGGAAAATTTTATTCTGGTTTTAAAGTATAAACTATTTTTAAATAACCGCGGTGTTATAATAACGATGGGTTGGCAAAGAGACCGGGATCGGATATGGACATACTCTCTGTCGATACCGAAAACCACTTTGACTAACCGTGTACGCGGTGGAGATTCCAGAATGAAGTAGGTTGGTGGCGACATTTCCTGTAAGGTAAATACGTGGACCCGACTCCCGTGAGTTGGCATAAGGTGGCTAAAACAGGAGCGATCGACGGGTTAATGAGGTCATTCCTCTGATCGGACACTCCTCTTCGATATTATACTTTGACTTTGGATTGATTCAGTGGCCACTTTTACTTTGATTTTGGGGGAGTTTGTTCGAGGTGGGTGGTAGCTGCGGCTACGCGTTACCATCGGCCCGGAAGCGTAATTGGTATATCTACCCTGGCATTGCCTAGTTGTGCCGTGTCACCTACCCTAGCGCGCCTTATACGATTTTGGCTTTGTACCATACCTATGGAGTGCCCTCTGACGACGCCCAGTACGGGAGAGATTACGGTACTGTATAGACTAGGGGAATATATTCTGTGTTAAGGGCTATATGGGTAACCCCTTAACGCTATTAAAAAGTAAGTTTATTTTACAAATAGACACTATTATAATAGCGCAATATACTACATAGTAAGTAGTTTAACGGATCCTTAGGAGATGTAAATCCCGAGCATCTCTTGAGTTACTGCACTCATATTTATTTCTGTTAATTTAACTCACATAAGATCTTTTAGTTCTGACTCGAATGTTTTGTCTTTTCAATTCGCTCGGGTCAGTCCGTGCGTTTCAGGATTGAAGACTTTAGCTTTGGAGGACGAAGACGAAGAACCCATATTATTATTATTTATAGTTTTGCACCACACTCATACTATTCCGCTGCATTTATTGTATTGGTATGTGTAACTCTGATACTTATTGTATAAAGAAGAATCAAGTGTTTTGTAAACCGTTTACGAACTATATATTTATTATTGTATTTTATCCTTCCGATGTGAGATTCTGCTTTGTTTTATTTTCTTCTCTGTTTTCTTATTTACCCCATAACAATCCGCCCTTCTGTATGGTTTGAATTGGCACGTATGTCGGTTTAAATCGTGCGAAAAGGCGGAACGTTACAGTTGGTATCAGAGCTTTGTTTTAGCGATAAACCTTAGCTTTGTGGGGTTTGACTCTTTGTTAATAGGGCAGTAATACCCTATTGGAGTCGCTGAGTGTATATATATATGAGGGAGCGTACTTGTTAGTTTTATAAAAGGTTTTATATTGTGTTAATCTGTTCCGTTTTGTATTTATAAATTCCGGTTGATGCATGGGACGCTGTGACATCAATAGGGGTTTCTAAACACTTAATAGGACAGACCGACATAATATTTGTTTTAATATAGGCGAATGAAATAATTTTGCCTAATCTATTTTCTATATATATATAAAATAAAATTTTCAAATTATATCTATAATTGGTTGCTATAGATTTGTTGTTAGGAAATAGAGTAAATAATAATAGAAATAAAATTGAAGAAAATAGATAAATGAATTTGGAAATTTAGAACTGAAGTTCCGGGGGTTTTGAAAATTCTTTCGAATAAATTTTGGAATATAATAATATTATTTATAAGTATTTTCTAATATAAGTATTTCAATATATTTCGGAAGAATTGTTTTAAAGGAAGATTTTGGAAAATAAGTTTGTACTTTCCTCTCTGTCGCTGGAAAATAAATTTCGGTGATGAGTGCACGCATCATCGACATTCATTTTCGAGTTTCGAAGAGGAAAGGCCACTGTAGAAATTTACTGCAAATTTGTTTAAGAGAACTTTATCGTTTGATTATAATTAAAGTTATATAAGTAAAAAGAATATGTGTATCTACTATTTTAAACAATTTGGAATTAAACCCGGTATTTGGTTCTTAAAAATTCCAGTTAATTAATAGTTCAATTTAGTATAGAAAATGTGAACCTTTAATTAAAGAAAATTTAATACCATAGGAAGATAAGAAATGTAAATAAACAATTGTAAACATTAGTAAATGAATTAGTAAACTTCTTTATTTATAAGAATTAATGTTATAGGGTAGCAAATTTAGTGTAATTAAATTTTTACTATTATTAAATATAATAGTAACATAAACCTTTAAATAAATAAATGAAATTAAAGGTAAGTTGAAATTGAAATTTATAAAACGAATATATTTATTTAACCATTAATTAATTAAAGAAATCGAGAAGAAACTTGTATAAATTTCACTTACATTCTTAAAACATATATAACTTACCATATAATAAAAGTTGCAATGTTAGTAAGGAAATGTAAGAGAAAACTTACAAGTGAAGATTGAGGAAATGAATAATTCAATGAATTTGCTATAATTAAGGAGAATTTAATGTTATTAATTTAAGTTATAATTGAAATTCTATCGAGTAAATATAATAAAAAGGTAAGTATGACAGATAGATGATTTTAAACTCAAGTGATTAAAGTGTGAATAAATAAGATCATGAAATTTTAGTAAATAGTTCATGAAGAAGAAATAAACATTGGAAAAAGATTGAAGCTATTAGTTAACAAATAAGTATAAAGGAATAATTGTAAGTAATAAGTAAATTAATGAAAGAAACATTAATGAGTAAATGAAATTTAAAGGTTACGTGAATCATAAAAGGAAATCAAACAACTAAGCATGAAATCAATGTATAATAAGTGAATTTGGTCATTGTTTTGAAACTATTATTGGTTGATTTATGGTTGGTTGGGTAAAGAAATGTGAAATTGTTGGATGAATAAATAATCTATCTTTGTTCCATCTAAGACTGTTGAGTAAAGGATGCACTTGATAGTTATTTTCATTCCATACAAATTTCAAGTTCTGAACCCGAACAACTTCTTGTTTGTTGGACAAATGGTTGCTTTGTCTTGTGTATGTATGCTGTTTGTAAGGTTGATGGTTGTTATTTGATTTGGTTGATTAATGGTGAAATCACTTAAATATTTCACAGTATCTAAATTTGTATATTTTAGCTAAATTAACTAATTTTGTAAATTTAAAATATTGATTTCAAAATTCTTCTTTTCCCTTCTTTTCCTTTTCGGGGACGAAAAGTTTTGAGTGGGGGAGAGTGTAGCGACCCGTAAATTTCGACGATTAAATTTTAGTTAAAAAGGGATTATGTAAAAAAAAAAAGAAATTTTGTAAAGAAAAATAAAGATATATATAAAAGAGATAGAATTTATGCTGGAATGAACGCTAAATGAAAATCCAATGATTGAGATAGTGTAAGATGTATACCTGTGTGTAAGTTGAATAAATAAAGGAGATTTAAATTTATAACTAATAATGAATTGTAGAAACAGGTATTTAACTTAATTGTTGAAAGTTAGGTGAAATATCAATAAAGAAATAGCGTAAATTGTCGCACTTGAATAAAATGTAAATTAAAGAAATAAAGACAAAATTTAAATTACCTATGTATTAATATATTAAAAAGGACTGTAATTGTATGTGAATTAAGGTGGTAATATAGATGGCAGTTGATGGATAACCAATTTAATGCAAATCCAAATGCAATTGAAACGGCTGTTTGAGTTTTGGAGTGAAAATGGGAATAGTGAATACAACATTATAACCGCTTAATTTAATATGATTGTTTAATTAATACTAAAAGTAATAAAAGTTGGTAATAGTATTAATGAAATAATAATAAGGAGAATTGAAATTGTATAATGGAAAATTTGTTAATAAATGGATGAAAATATTGGATGAACTAATTGATGGAAATAAAATCTAAAAGAATGTTGGATAGAACATAAGTGATTGAAATTTGGTAGTGTGTATTTGAAAATAAAGTTCATCTAAATATTGAGAAATTTTAATGTTGTTATTATGAAAATGTTACTTTAGTAATTATTAAAATAGTAACGGGAAGTGTGAAGGTAAATTTATAAACGTAAAACTTATTTTAAGGAATTAATTGAGTGTAGACTTATGAAATAGATTTAATGACAATAATTATTGTACGTATTTATTCTATTTGTTGGTTAAGTTTTATTTTGATCAATTTCAATTAATGCACTAAATTATTGCAGTTAGTGTGGAATATTGGTAAGAGAATAAATAAGATGTAACCAAGGGAAAAGTCCATTTTATAATATAATAATTAGTGTGATCTTAGGAATGAATTAATTGAGGTTTAAGCTTTTATTTATGTGTAAAGTTAACAAAATTTCAATTAAATTGAAATCCAGTAATTTATGAAAATAAAGATGAGAATTGGGAAATATTACCGTAATGAATCATAAAAGAAATGTTAACTGTGTGGTTGAGTAATAATTGATTTATTTTGAGTTGTAATCCAATAAAATCAAATTTATTAGAATTTATTGCAATTAATTGGATTACTTGCAGTAACCTTTGGAAATTGGAACTTAGTAAAAATAATCTGGATTGGATTTCAAATAAATAGGTTAGGGTGAGTAACTGATTTACATACTATGAATAAGTAAACCAGGAAGATTAAATTTAATTAATATAAAATAGTTGATTTATTGCAAATAAAAGATTATGTAAATATTTAGTTAGGTGGAATTAAAGTTAATTACATAATAAGGTATGAATCCACTGCTAATTTTATGGAAATGAAAAGATTACCAAAAACAAGCTTTGTCAGTATATTTAAGTTTAATGTATAATAATAAGTTAATGGTAATAAAAGAAGTTTAAACATCCAAATATTCTGTTAATAGAGAGTTGAGTTTAAATCTAAGAATATTAAGAAGTAGATTTTTGAATACAACATTTGATCCATCCACTTAAAATGTATAGATAGGATAATCGCTGATTTTTGATGTAAGTAGTGCAAACGGAGATTTATCTATTTATTTGGAATTGGAATTTATAAGTGTATAAATAGGAAATAAGTGAAATTTATTTTTAAATATTCATAAATGAAGATTTAGATGAAGGTGAGAATGGTAATGCTTTAAATAGTAGAGACGTACACAAATCAATGTAGGTGATTTGAAATAAAATGTTGTCAAAACGATAAAATGTTTCTTGTGAAAAATGGATGACATAACGAAAAAGGGTAATGTATTCACTTGAATATAAATTGAAACTTATTTAAGGTATTAATTACAATGGATGGAGATTTTGGGTAACATTGTAAATGATATGTAAGTAATGCAAATGTATGTCAATAGTAAGGGATTAGGATGAATTAAAAATTTGTAACATAGGAATTACCTGCCTATTTGTTAATAAAAATTTGAATGGTTAGTAAGTTATAATAGAATAAGTGTACATTAGTGGAATTGAGGTAACGTTGGTTTTAATGTTGAGGAAATAAATGGGTATAGTAAAGTTTAAGTGGAATTGTAAGTATGTATAGGGGAATGAATTATTGCAGGGAAATATTTGGTAACCATTGCAATAAATGTAAATTAGTGTGCATTAATATGAAATTTAGTAATAGGTGTGAATAACTTAAATTTCTTCATAGGATAAAGAATGATGGAAATAACGTTTATTTAATATATGGGGATTTAATTGATCATATAAGGTTGATTGCAAATCAAATGAAAAATGCTTAAATGGGAATTAAGTTATTTATTCATTTGGATTTAAAGCATGATTGAAATTTATTGGAAACTGAATAAAACGTTTTATGTTGATTGAAATTTAAGTTGGAAGTAATTAAGATAAATAAAATATGTATAATATGGAATTCAAATGTACATAGAAATGTGGATTTTAGTATGTAAACGTAAATCTATTGAGAATGGATAGAAATTTAATCTGTAATTATTACAGTAATTTAGAAATTTAGTTGAAATTGGAAATTTATCTATGTATTGGAAATTTATGGAATTGTGAATATATATATGGAAATTTAAATGAAGCATCTAATTATACATGTGGGAATACGCTTAAAATGCAATGTAAATGTTGAGAAAGAAATAATTTAATCCGTAACGTGTATAATTAATATCCTTTTGGGACCACTTCTGTTTGCACGTTAAAATTCGTGCACACCTATCCTTTTGCGATCTATCTATAAATATGCTGTGATAAAGCCTAGCCTCCTTTCTATTGTCAATTGGCTGTGCGTTCATTTTTCTTCATCTCTTTCTCTTCCTCAATGGTTGCAAAACCTAATCTATCTACAATTCAAATTTTCTAATAAAATTCAAACTCTCCACAAAAATTCTAGAAAATTTTATGATAAAGTTCTCGAGACACGTAATCTGCTGGTACAATTCGTTTTCTGTTTTGGATATTCGTTTGACCAGAAAAAATTCGACGATGTGCTGTAGCTTTTAGCTGACGTGGCCATTGAAGTTAAGTGGGTTTTGTTTTATTTTATTTTATTTTTGTTTTCAAATCGTTTAAAATGAATAT
Organism: Allium cepa; assembly: GCA_030765085.1. Lineage (NCBI taxonomy): Eukaryota > Viridiplantae > Streptophyta > Magnoliopsida > Asparagales > Amaryllidaceae > Allium > Allium cepa. The sequence continues at coordinate 679,322,883 of CM060943.1, read as the reverse complement.
CTTTTTCATACGTTCTCCGATTCACGCGAAATTTCTTTTGTTAGGATCGTAATTTAGTTCCGGATCTGATGACGCTGGTTTGGACAGATTTGGGGACCGTCGGATTTTTTGAGTTTAAATCGGGTTTAAATTCGATTTAAATTCAAAAGGTGAGTGTTTTAACCCACTCACAACTTCTAAAAGTTTTTATGTTTGTTAAATTCATTTTAGATATGAGTAGAAATTTAGTATGACTGTTTGGCATGTTTTATTCATCATATCTGTTAAATCGCATTTATTTAATATAACTGTTCATTTAATTTTATTACTGCATATAGATTTACAGTTATAGTTATTTATTTGCATATAAACTGTTAGTTTAATAGTGTTAAATTTATTTTTGAATATAACTGCCAGTTATTACAGGTCATATATTCTCGGATATATATTGATATTGATTTAGTATTGGATGATGATTTTGATTTGGATGATGGATGATGATGGATGAATGGATGTTTTATTTTATATCATTTAACTGCAAGTTATCATGCATTTTTCGTTTCATTCGAGATTGTGGTTTGAAATGATATACAACCGCAAAATTTTATTTTTTTAATTGCGGATTGAAATGATAAATATTCGCATCACTTGACCATGGGATAGAAAATTATATACAGGCACCGCGGTCTATATATAAAATATTTTAAAGTGATTTCTATGGTTTGGATGGGATACGGTTTATGAAAATTTTAAGTTTTGATATTTTATAAATATTATTCTTCTACATATATACATATGAAGTTAAAATTTTTGAATTTAGGCTGTGTATAAATCTGTTAAATAAAAATGGAAAAAATTTAGAAAATGGAATTTGATAATTTATATTATATGTTTAAGTTTGGAAATTTTAAGGTATGATATTTATAACTGGAGTTTTTCCAAGATAAATTTAAATGAATATTCTAGTATAATTAAATTTAAGGAAATATTAAATTTCTAGAAATTGGAGTTGTATTTATGGATTTTATGTGAATATTCAAGACTAAATAATAGAACAATTGATTTGTTGAAAGAATAAAATTCCAACTTTAGTTTTGAAATATTAATACTCCAAATGGATATATATATATATATATATATAGAAATTGAAATGGTTTTGGAACTTGAAAGTGCTATTTAAATTATGGTTTAGACTTTAAATAAGGAAATATATTTGTAAAGCCATGGAAAATATTTTTCTTTAAAAAGTAACCTTAAAGTCAAACCATTTATTATATATACCGTTGAATATCCAAACCATTCAAGTTCTAGAAGTTATGGTTTTAAAACTATGAATTTTCGAAATATTATGCTTTGAAAATATAATTCAAATGTTGGTTTCCAGATATTATAGATTTTAAAGCAGTATGATTTTTGGGAAAGAATTATATTTGGATAAAATGATATCATATTGTTTTAGGTTTTAAAATGATATCGTATTCATAGTTTTGAAATGGAAAATTTTATTCTGGTTTTAAAGTATAAACTATTTTTAAATAACCGCGGTGTTATAATAACGATGGGTTGGCAAAGAGACCGGGATCGGATATGGACATACTCTCTATCGATACCGAAAACCACTTTGACTAACCGTGTACGCGGTGGAGATTCCAGAATGAAGTAGGTTGGTGGCGACATTTCCTGTAAGGTAAATACGTGGACCCGACTCCCGTGAGTTGGCATAAGGTGGCTAAAACAGGAGCGATCGACGGGTTAATGAGGTCATTCCTCTGATCGGACACTCCTCTTCGATATTATACTTTGACTTTGGATTGATTCAGTGGCCACTTTTACTTTGATTTTGGGGGAGTTTGTTCGAGGTGGGCGGTAGCTGCGGCTACGCGTTACCATCGGCCCGGAAGCGTAATTGGTATATCTACCCTGGCATTGCCTAGTTGTGCCGTGTCACCTACCCTAGCGCGCCTTATACGATTTTGGCTTTGTACCATACCTATGGAGTGCCCTCTGACGACGCCCAGTACGGGGGAGATTACGGTACTGTATAGACTATGGGAATATATTCTGTGTTAAGGGCTATATGGGTAACCCTTTAACGCTATTAAAAAGTAAGTTTATTTTACAAATAGACACTATTATAATAGCGCAATATACTACATAGTAAATAGTTTAACGGATCCTTAGGAGATGTAAATCCCGAGCATCTCTTGAGTTACTGCACTCATATTTATTTCTGTTAATTTAACTCACATAAGATCTTTTAGTTCTGACTCGAGTGTTTTGTCTTTTCAATTCGCTCGGGTTAGTCCGGGCGTTTCAGGATTGAAGACTTTAGCTTTGGAGGACGAAGATGAAGAACCCGTATTATTATTATTTATAGTTTTGCACCACACTCATACTGTTCCGCTGCATTGATTGTATTGGTATGTGTAACTCTGATACTTATTGTATAAAGAAGAATCAAGTGTTTTGTAAACCGTTTACGAACTATATATTTATTATTGTATTTTATCCTTCCGCTGTGAGATTCTGTTTTGTTTTATTTTCTTCTCTGTTTTCTTATTTACCCCATAACAATTCGCCCTTCTGTATGGTTTGAATTGGCACGTGTGTCGGTTTAAATCGTGCGAAAAGGCGGGACGTTACATGAACTTAGGCCATTGAAGGCCAAAACCAATCGGAAGTAATCGGATGAGTGTTGATTATGGGGCTTATGTCAAACGACTATCCAACCTTAACGACTCACCCAAACACTCCAAACAACATAAACATCAACCATATAAAGATTTTTATAGATTTGGCTTCAAAAATCATAATTTGGTAATTTCACCAAATCAATCCAAATCGAAAGCAAATGAACATGTAAATATGCTAGGAATTCATTCCTAACAATCCAAGATAGTTGAGACATAGATGTGAGATAAAAATCTCACCTAACATCAATAATATCAAGAGAAGTAGATGTGAGTTCAAAACTTACCTTTTTAACTCAAAACAAGAATAGAGAGGCTCAATAGCAAAGAAAAAAACCAACCACTCTTCACTTCAACTCTACTAGCTTCAATCTAAGATCAAAACAAGTATCTTCCTAAGTTAGGTTTAGAAAATTTCTGAAATTGTAGGAGAAAGAGTTGGAGAAGATGAAGAGGAAGCTTACCAATAGCTTCTCTTTGATTTTTGGAGGAAGAATTTATGTTGCAAGAAGAAACTAGGGCTTGGAATTTCTAATTCCTCTTCCTTTCCCCCATTTTCAGTTTTAACTTAAGTTTAGAAGTGGGAATGAGAGAATGGAAGGAGATGGACCGAGTTAGGTTATTTAGTTAGCTAGTGGGCTGAACCCAAACCCAAAACCCAACTAGAAAAAGAAGCAAAATTTAACTTACTCCAAACATATCAAAGTTTGTACTCAAAAAGATCGCAAATGCCATTTTGGAATCAATGGAAATGGTTTCGAGTTCCAATTCGGCCATTTGCAAAAAGTAATTTTCGGACCTAAATCCGACTAACGACGTTATATTTAAATAAAACATTTAGATATATAATCGTTAAATATGCGGGTTGTTACACGCAGGTTTTGAAATTATTTGTTTTAGATCTTTTGTTTTTCTGGTTTGTTGTCTTTAATCTTTTATTTTCACAGGCTTACGATATTTTGACTATACCAACTATACAAGTCATTATTATATACTGACTTGTTTTTATAGGAATCAATCAAGACCGGATTCAAATGAGCTTCAAATCTTATATAAGTATATATCGAGTCTGTGTCTAGAGTTTATTCATGTTAAAATCTCTCCTATATGATATATATCTCGACATTGTTTTTAAAGTTTTGCATATTCTCATTTTTAGTCAACATTCAGACGTCTGAATGTACCAAATCAGACGTTTGAATCTTGCGAAATGAATATTGTTTTGTAAAATATTCAGACGTCTGACTTGTTCATTTCAGACGTCTGAAAAAGGTTATTTTTAGCCTATTTTCTTTCTGGTTTGAGCTCGTGCAAATTCAGAAATCTAAATATCTATAACGACTGTATTTTCAAATAGGCACTTCCAATCGTGAAGAGATGCATCCTTCATTTTAACAGATATGACCATATCTCTTCATGATAACTCTTCATGAACATATGCACCTATTTATAATCTATATAAACACATTAGAATCATGGTTTTCACAACTTAATTCAATCTATTATTACTCTACTCTCATATTCTTTGATTCTAATACTCTTAGCATTCAGTTTCATACATATTCATTCTATTACTTCTTTATTCTTTACGTATTCATATATACATCATAAAGGAGAAGATTATAGGAAGGGTGTACTATAATTGAAAAATTCGTCTTATTAAAGAACACATAGAGTCAAGAAAACTTTATTTGTAGAAGTCCTATTCTGCTATTCAGGCATGTGAAGTCATCTTCGGCTATCGAGGTGAAATCATGTTCTGCTGCTTAGGTCCCTGTTCGGCTGCTCAGGGGTTGTATAGACCTTTTCCTCTGGGTTAAGTGAGGGTTGTTGTTTTAGTGAAATTCCAAAAGGAGTCTGGGACTGGACGTAGAACGGGAAGTTCGAACAAGTATAAAAATTCCTGGTGTGCTTGTTTTATTTTTCTTATTCACATTGCTATAGTATCTTAGGTTATTTCCGCACTAGTATAGTATAATTCGATATAGCATGATCTGCACCGTCTTTTCAAATATATGGTAATGAAATCAGGAAGGCCAACAAAAAGTAAGCATTTTGACAAAAAAGGCATAAATTTCAAATTAAATAGAAAAACGAATAGGATTACACTTACCCAAACCTTCTATTTCCATGCTTCACGTCAATCTTGTAAATAAACTAGATCCAATCTATCTACTTCAACGTTGAAATATAAGACGATATAAAGGAATAACATAGTGAATTTTTAGATTAACAATAATATTAAAGAAAAATCTACATATTTTGGTTAACATTGGAAAAAGAAAAACTTGTGTGCGTGCACTTTGCATATTAAAAATAATATACCATGCTCTAATTAATGGATTTAACTCCAAACTCTAATTAAACGAATGCAATTATACAACGACGTGGTTTATTTTCTCCACCAGCTAGACAAAACTGAAGGCAAATTGAATGCATCATAATAGAAATGTGCAATTTGCATATAAATTGGATGAAAATGACTAACAGAATTAGTATAACAAATGAATTCCAATAATGTATTTATGTCCACCGAACAAATTTAAAGTTTTATCCTATTTGTGTAGGATATAAATATACATTTTAAAAAGGAGATATCTAAATATAAATATTATAGCATGGATGGTAGATGATTCTCTTTTCAGCATAATAGTTTGTCCAAGCAAGTTATCGACAACAACAGCCAATTCATAAATAACATCTCTCAAGTTCCAACTGCAATGACAAATAGATAGAGTACGTAGAAAGACTTTGGGAAAAAGGGAAAACTTCGAAGCATAATGTCATTCAAAAATTAGATTTTCACATTAAATCATTTCAGATCAAACATTTTGTACCTTCTCACTTTCTTCGTCGGTGTCTGTTACTTTGAATCTCGTCAGTGTAGTGCAAATTATTAATGTAGAATAAAAGTCAATGAAATTGACATTGTGAATTTCTAGTTTGGTAAATAAATACGTTGGTTTGTTTGATTGTTGCTGCACTAGGCATTTTAGGTTATGAAGGAGACGTGAAGTTTGAAACACAAATGGTGGTGAGAAAGGACTTGAGAGAGATGGTGAGAGATGGTTTGGAAAAGCGAAACGTAGTAGATCAGAGGTTGAAAAGACAAAATACGCACATACTGGAATGTTACAAAATAGATTTTGTTGTTCAAAGAAGACATGGGCATTTTTGACCATTTAGAAAAGGCTTAAATTGGAAAGTATTTGCTTTATATCGGCACCAACGCACATTTGGAGCACGTGCATAGAAAAATTTGACCATAGTTGGAAATGAGTTTAAAATTGTACTGTTGCTGCTACATGTATTTTGAATTGCTTCATAGTTGATTCATTGAAACATATATATATATATATATATATATATCTATATATATATCTATGTATATAATCTGTATAATTGAGCCCATTAAGGAAAAGAGGATTAGGTAGTGGTTACATTTATAATATAAGAAAAGATTACAGGTTCTTGTTTTTTTACGTTGATATAAGAAGAGTCCTTTCAGTAATGAATATGTAAATTTGGCACTGTTTTTGAAAAATAAAAAATGCAAGGTGCCTTGTACCTTTCTGATAGATAATGCAAGGCAACTTGCACTTTTCTTATTTGAAATTTTATTGAAAACTTTAAAAAATGCAAGTTAATTTGCGCTTTTTTATTTTAAATTTTTTCAAAAAAGATTTTTAAATTTTTGAAAAGCTATCATGAAAGCGTAAGCTAATTTGCGCTTTCTGATTTTGAAATTTGTTTCAAAAATTTTGAAAATTTTGAAATATTTGAAAAGCTTTCTACCGGAAAAGCTCAAGTTAGTTTGCGCTTTCTAATTTAGAAAAAACAGGGACTTAATTTACATATTTATTTCTACAATGATTTTCTTGTAACAACATTAGAAATAGGGATTTTATGTGCAAAACCCTTTATAATATTCTACTGTGCATCGTCTATGTTGCAAGCATATTTTTAAAACGACTTATGTTATAAGGGATTTAGTTTGCTCTATATGTATTGTGCTTGTGAGTATAGGAAGAAAACTACATTTTTATTTATGTAGTAACTATGTATTATTTATTTATTTCCTAAAGATGAGAGGTTGAATATTGGCTTTTTTACCCTTTGGATATCTACGGAACTAACTAGTGGCAATAATGGAAAGAGAGGATCGATATAACACATAGTAAAATATTTTAATTTATTAGTAATATAAATATAGTATTCAATCATCATCAATTTGTTAATATAATTATTACATTCTTATTTATGCTTGTATCCGTTAAATTATTTGCTTGAACAAAACGATGAACCAAGAAGCCTAGCGGTTCTTTTATCTATATGACCAAAAAGGAATATTACTTTCTAGTTTCATCATTTGTTTCCATTTGAACTGAGCCCATTTAGGAACATTTCCCTGATCATGGAAGACATTATTTCTTCTTCACTTTAAACCTAAAAAATACCAAGTCGCTGTCCTTTTGTTTTATTAATCGTTTGTACTCTACGCACAAAGGTGAACAAAATCACATTCTTCCAAATTTATGTTTTACAAATGTAACATGTAATAAGAAAAATCATTATACTTGTTTTTCAATTAACAACCACAAGCAGAATCCTAGTCATCAAATACATTGCAACTATTTCCAACTTCATCTTCTACAACTATTGTAAGTCCCATCAAAACTGATACATTCAGGATAATAAAATGCAAATGCACCAAAAACATTTGTCAAAAATAATAACATTTTGCAAATAATATTGAAGACAAATCTTTTAATCAAATAAATATTGAAGACAAACCCTTCAAGAAAGATAATAATTTTATTGCCAATGAGGTACAGGCCATTCAAAATATTCCAACTCGGCCAATTTCATGTTCAAATATTGCATCTTTGGAGCATGGAGTTATTATTTTCCAACCTGATAGAAAAAATGCCATCTAATGGGATGCATCTATTTTAAGTAACAAATGCAAAAACTATTCAGTTGACAAGCAACATTGTCCCATTGGTTTAGTGACTCGACTTTGGTGCGAGAAGCCACAAGTTTGAAACCTGCGTAGCGTGATTCGAACGTTTATTGACATGTAAGTTGTGATATGTTGTCCCGGTGACATGTTGCATCTATATACCATTTTTCAATAAAAAAACAATTTAGATAACTTATTTTAGTTGTGCATGAAATCTTTGCACATGAATCAAAAAATAAATCTATAGTTACTCCATAAAATCTAGAAAAATATTTTCAACTTCTACAATCTTGAACTTGATTTCAGACAATGCAACATTAAATTATCTTAGGGTGGATACTTCAAATTATGGTAATTACAATCAAACATGTACATAGCCAAAGAACAAAGGTTATATAATTCACAAATGTGAGTACCATACATGATATCAAAACCCCAAAGCGAAGATAGTTAGATCAATAGAACAAGTAAAAATAATAAAAAATTATCAAGTAAAAAATCAAAGGCTCACTGCTTGGGGATAAATTTGGAAAACAAATTTAAAAAGATCAAATAGTTGTTTGCAATATTCTCCTCTCCATTGCTTGTTTAACTCTTTTATACAACAAATTCAAATGGTAACATCTCAATGATGATAAAAACATATTCTATCTTGAAATATCGTTAGCTATCCCACATGACACACCAAATCACCTTCAGATCTAATCACAAAAGTTCCTAATTTAATTGCAACTTATGCTATAAGTTAATAATTTGTTGATAACTTTGAACAATAAGCAACACCCTTGGTAATGTTTAATGGAAATTCAAATCAACACTCCAATCATATCTGCTGTTTAAGCCTTAAATTTGACCATGAAACTATGCTTATTACGTGCAATCCCTAAAGCAGGTAAAGAACAAAAAGCAATTAAATATAAAAAAGTTGTAAATGGATATATATAGCTATACCTGAAAATATGGTGTGAAATGAAACAATAATACGGTGGAATTGACAAGTTCTAATGCCTGTGATACTGACCAATGAAGAAATATATGGACATTGAAAGAACATCAAATGCAAGTGCTAACCTTTTTGTTATACCTCAATCTGAATCTGCAGTGCCCTTCTTTTGGCTGAGTCATGTATGTGATTGCTCTCTTTAAGATGATTTGCGGTTTAGCCTTAAGGTGCAAAGATATCTATCAATCGCTTCACCTCCAGGATAAAAAAGCCTCTGAAACTTGGTCAATTTTTTGTTTGCACTACAGCAAATTGTTCTAAATATAGTACTTTCTGATTTAATTGCTTGTAAAATTTCTTAAAGAGCGAAAAAATGTAGAGGACAAAGAAGAGTAAAGAAAAATTGTCTATTATTCACATTTTCTCTTCTGCTTATCTATTGTCTAAACAGGTCGAATGAAAATTGAATGCATTACTGTAGTGAGAGAATGTAAATGGATTTGAATTTATTGTCATTTAAAATGAATTTTTGATACCATTAACTTTTGCAACGGCTCAATAACAATGACTCATAAATATATATTACTATAATATATCTATAACGGCTCAATTATAATAATGACTCATAAATATATGATCGTTATACATTTGCAACGACACAATTGTAATAATGGCTCATAAATATATATTACCGTTATACATTTTCAATGACTCGATTACAATAAAGACTCATAAATATATAACCATTGATATGTTTGTATTTATTTTTTAATTAATTCACTAAAAGTTCCAACAATTCCCCACTTGAATTATTAAAATAATAATTTTCAAGCAATTTCTGAAAATATAGGATTGTGCATAAACAAAAGGTATCTTTTGATTTGAACATTTGCATAGTGAGTAAGATTCAGTTTACTAGAGTGACTCACAGTCTCGAACTCTATTTTTGACATCAAACCACACACAACTTTTCTAAAGTGCTATCAACTAAGCCCATGCATTTATGGCCATGCACATATATCTTAATTTAGTGAATGCTACATGAATCTCGCCCAAAATTCCATAAGAAACGACCACGTTTCCACACCCACACATGTGTGTCTATTAAGAGTACTTCTGAAGGTATACTCCACTCCATTGAGAGTATAGATCTCATTAAGAGTTTCTATTAACTCGTCCTCTAATCACATCAGGAATATATACTTCTAAGTACATTAAAATAGCATGTTCAACTCATACCATTTCAAAACTTGTTATTACCAACTGAACCTAGCTGTAGGGATCTCTACTCATTAGGTCGGGTTACCATTGTGCGCGACTGAACAATCTAAGGCAACAGTCGCATTCTTTTAGATGTAGAAAGGACTTTCTTTCTATCCAATCCTTTCGTCAAAGTATCCGTCAAGTTCTCTCAGTGCATACATGATTCACTCTTATAGATCTTGAAAAATATAATCTCTTACAGTACAGTGCTTACGATGAATTTTCGTCTCTTACCATTGAAAGAAAGGTTCTCAACTTTTGCAGTTGTCACATTACTATCACAATGGATCATCTGGTATCGGTTTTTCTCATAAAGGGATCTCAGCTAGCAGATTTCTTAAGTCGTCTTCTTCTTTACTAGCATTAGCTAGTGCAATCATTTCTGACTCCATAGTGGACTGAGCCAAGATAGTCTGTTTCTTAGATTTCCAAGAAATAGCTCCTCCTGCAATATTGAAAATATATCCACCAATAACTTTGGAATCGTCAAATAAAGTATTCTAATTTGAATCATTGTGTCCTTCAAGGACAGTTTGAAACTTCTAATAGTGTAATCCAAGGTTCATAGTTCTTTTAAAATATCTCATGACCCTTTCAATAGCATGCCAATGCTCTATACTAGGTCATCTAGTAAACCTACATAATAATCCCACGACATATCCAATGTTTGGTCTAGTATAACCAGTGGCTTACCAAAGATAGCGAATGATGCTAGCATATTCAAACAATATTATACGTCACCCTGTTCTTAAAATAGTTTTACATTCAGATCATATGGTATACTAAAATGTTTGCATTTAAAGTAATTACATTTCTTAACATCTTCTCAATATAACGAGACTGATCCAAAGAAATTTCCTTTTCAAACTTAGTCATATTAATACCAAGAATCACACTTGCTTCACCAAGATTTTTCATATTAAAATTGGCAAATAGTATAGACTTAACATGATTTACATTATGAATATTTAAACCAAATATAAGTAAATCATCAATATATAAGCATACGATAGTGAAAAGTATTCTCAGATTTATGATAAATATACATGTCACTTTCATTTAATTTAAAACCATGTGAAATAATTAGATTGTCAAATTTTTCGTGTCAATGTTTCGATGCATGTTTAAGGCCACATGAAGATTTATCTAATTTACAAACTTTATGCTCTTGACTAGATATTGCAAAACCATATGGTTGTTCCATATAAATCTCTTCTTCTAATTCAGCAATTGGAAAAGTAGTTTTTACATCCATTTGGTGAATTAGTAGATCATATATTGAAGTAAGAGAAATTAATACTCGAATTAATGTTATTCTTGTTAGTTGAAAAAGTATCAAAGAAGTCAATGTTTTCTTTTTGTCTAAATCCTTTAGCTACCAGACGAGCCTTATATTTATCAATTATACCATCAGATTTCAACTTCTTTTTAAGTATCCATTTATAAACTAGAGGAAAATCAACTAGATGCCAAGTTTTATTGGATTTAAGAGATTCCACTTCATCATTTATAGCTTCTTGCCAAAGATCTTAAACCAAATAAGAAAGAGCTTCTATTAGATTAGCAGGATTCTCTTTAGCGCATAAGCATAATATTGTGGAACAAAATTTTAGCTATCCCAGCCCTTTTACTTCTTCTAAGTTTAGATTCACTTTTCATATTATGTTTATTATTTTTGATTATTGGATTAATATTGGTAGAAATGCCCCCACTATTCCTAAGTTTAAATGGAAATTTATTTTTAATGAAATCAACATCGTTTGGCTCAGTAATAACTCGAGCATTCAAAATTAAAAGTCCATATGCTTTACTGTTAAGCGAATAACTAATGAAAACACATTCATATGCTTGACTTGCTAATTTTAGTTCTTTTAGGGTTAGAAATACGAAATACGCTAAGAAACCCCAAGTTTTGAAATAAGAAAAGTTGAGTTTATGATTTTTAAAATCTTGAAAGATGAAATTTTGCTGTTAGATTTAGAAATTCCTTTTAAGACATAACAAACAGTTAATAAAATTTTCCCCTACCATGCTGCACCCGAATTTAATAAAACAGTTGCTACTAATTTGATAATAATCCTATTTTTTCCTTCAGCTTTACCGTTCATTTCAAGCAAATAGGGTGCAGTTCTCTCATGAATTATGCCACATTTACAAAATTCAGTGAATAAGTTAGATTCATATTTTGTTCCTCTATCATTTTGAAATATTTTAATTTTCTTATTAGATTGATTTTCAATTTCAGTGACAAATAATTAGAACATATCTACGCATCACTTTTAATTTTTAAGAGATAAACATAAGTAAAATCAAAGTAATCATCAAAAAAGTAATAAAGTAGCATTTGCCATCCCTAGTTAGAGTATCATAAAGTTCACATATGTTAAAGTGTACTACAAGATCTGACTCTCTAAATATAGATTTATGTGGAGTCTTAATTATTTTAGCTTGGCTACAATGTTCACATTTTTTAAATCATTTATGAAAAATTTATGGATTAGCACTAAGTTTCTCATGTTATGAATTAGTCGCTTATTAACATGACAAAATCTAGCATGCCAAATACTAAAATCACACAGCATATAAACAGAACCATTAACTTCAACATTCAACTTAAATATCTTATCTACAACATATCCTTTCCGACAAAAAAAATCAATTTTAGTGATGATGTACAAGTCAGATGTAGTAGTTTTAGTAAAACTGGCTTTATTTAACAAGAAACCAGTTACTAAATTTTTCCTCATCTTTAAAGTTGGCATCATGTCTTTCAGCAATAAATTCTTTCCAGAGGTAAATTTTTACTCCATAGTCCTAATTCTAGCAACTATAGCGGTGTGAGAATCTTCCAACATCACTTTCATGTCAATAGTAGCATTATATGTTTTAAACATTTCACGATCATAGCATACATGGCAAGACGCACCAGTGTCTACCCACCACCCTTCTTATCCACCGGCTAGGTTAACTCAGTAAGCATAGTCATAAAGGCTTCTTCAGTCAGGTTGGCCTACGATGTAGGATTTGATCTGTTCTGCCACCTTCGTGCCACATGGCTTGGTTTTCCATAGTTGTGACATAAGAACAACTTTCCAGTACCATTCTTTCGAGGTGGAGGGAGGGTATTATGTTGATTCTTTAGATGCTGATTGTAGTGGTTCTGCTTCAGTTTGCGATTTTGATTTTTAAATTTTTTCGCACTTGGTTTTCGATTATTGTTTGTGGATTTCTTAAAGTTGTTGGTAGATATAGCAAGCACCTCTTCTTTTTTGTGCTGTTTTCTAGCCTCCTCTTCAATATGAAGATGAGTAATCATACTCTCTAAGGAAAACTCCTTAGTCTTATGCTTGAGATTATTTTTTAAAATCTTTCCAACTATGGGGTAATTTATCAATTAATACAGTAACCTAAAACTATTTATCTAAATTCATACCTTCGGAGATGATCTGATGAGCAATTTTATGAGCTCATGCGACTGCACCTCCAAAGATCTGTCATCCGCCATCTGAAACTTCAAATAGCGACTAACATCATATTTTTTTCGCTCTAGCTTCCTTGGTATCATATTTCTTTTGTAGCGCATCCCATATGTCCTTTGTTGACTTGTCTGACTTGTAGTATCGTACAGATCATCGCTTAAGCAATTAAGAATATAATTTTTGTAGACGTAGTCATGTGCAATCCAGTTCTTCATAGCCTTTTTCTGATTTTCTATTGCTTCTCCAAGCAACGTTGGTCTCTCGGTCGTCATCTCATGTGTCACCTTTCGCATAGTCCGAAAAATCCAATTTTTGGCACTACGTTTGAAATGCAAGCCTTCGAGTCTGAATGGCGCAACAGATATAGTCGGAATCTCAAACATCGACATCAATGCAGCAGATTTGTCAGGGATCAAATCCATGATCATTTTAAATTTATTGTTCCTCAACCTTAATCTGCAGCGCCTTTCTTTCTAAATAATTTACTTAAAGTTCCAACATTTCTGCGTATTATAACTGAACATTAATTTACAATTTTATGTCATCTGCAAACTTAATTCTTCACGTTACGAATAATATTATTTTTCAAATAAAAATCTGTAATAATTAAAGTAAGATAGTTTACAATGTGGGATTTTATATCTCATTCCTTATGTGTTAGTTTAAGAGAACATAAATTAGAACTTAGTGAAAACTTTAGCTATAACCTACAAAAAAAGGTCTCCAATTGATGCTACGGATGCCCATTGGAAGGCTAGTGAATAGTAGTTGATAATTGCTTTGGTATATTATGAAGTATTTCTGTACTTACACGGTAAAGAACAGAACAAAAATTAAATTGAAGTTCAAAGCGTTGTAAATTTCAAATCCTTGGTAATAAATAATCTTTTGAAATAGAAAAGGTAGTACATTTCTTCAATTGTATAAACTTATTTTTCAAAAAGTGCAAGTCTAATCAACTACCAATAATCAGTGAATCAAACACAAAACTAACATAATCAAAACTAATAAAACACAATTGGATCTCAAAATAATCAAGCATTAATAAAAATTGAAGTACAGTTCTAGACATAATAACTAACTTTTATGCATTGTGAATTGATTTATGCGTAATAGAGTTTCATCTGTTATGTTTCGGCACTCCAACGCATCTCCTTGAACGCGCGCTTCATTGGTCTGTAATGGCACCATCTTATGAAGCTTCCGATGTACCAGCATTCCAATTGACCATCCGTCCATCGCCTTCTAGAACGGGCACATAAGTGGCATTGGCAACACTTGCTTGTAACAAAAGGGATTTCCAATGTTATGTGCCACAAATTCTACGTATATACCACATTACGCGCCATATTTCTCACAATATGTGACTTAACGTTCCACCCATGCACTCTCAAATGCAAGCAACACCTAATAGATCTTCACCTTATTGAGAATTTCCTCTGACCTTCATTTAGAACATACTGAAGAAGCTTTGTAGTTAGGTTGGCTGCTTCCACTTCTTTTTGTAGTTGGTGAGGCTGCATTACCAATTCTCCATCTTAAGGCGAGTACTTCCGCTAATGCCATCTTGGAGCATCAACAATGTAGGAGAGCGGGCTGTGTATCTAACAGTGAGGTCTAGCTGCTTACATATCTCCAAGCCTCAAGTAGTGTTTGCTTAAGTCACTCTCACATCATATAACAGTCCCTCGAACCATTTTCTCTGATAACATGTTGTGTTTTGGCACACCAACGCATCCCCATGAACGCACGCTTCATTGATTCGTAACGGTGCCATCTTAATGAAGTTTTTGATGGGTCAACTCCTGATTGAACATCCCTCCATCATCCCTGGAATGGGCACATACGTGATGTTGACAATACTTGTTTGTAACAAAAGGAATTTTTCCAATGTTATGTACCACCAATCCCATATATACACACACACAAACACCACGTTATGCGCCGTATTTCTTATGATGTGGGACATAATGTTCAACCCATGAACTCTTAAATGCAAGCCACATCTTGCACCATCTTTAGATTCAAAAACGCAATTGAGGAACAAAAAATATAAAAAAGTAAATACATTGACAATCAAGATCAGAATTAATAAAGAACAAACCCTTAAACAAACTTGAAGGCCAAATCATCGATTAGAGAGCAATAACCTGTCTCAGTCTCGCTTGTCATCAAGACCGACCATTGGAGAACCAATATCCAAAAAAGGAATGGTGAGGTAGAATCTTTAAGTAGAGCATAGTAATCTCTCTTGAATTTTCATGTTCAATTGTTGGTAGAACCAAAAATCAAAAAATAAACAAAGAACAAATTATGTTTTTTTTAAAATATGGGTGAGAGGAAGATAATGGGTGATCGTGCTTTTTGATAATGGATGAGAATGTGGATAACTCTTCTTCCACTATTGTATTCCTAAATAACATAAATAACCCTATACAATTGCTTATGAGGTTATATCTCTTTTTTCAATTTCGTTTTCCCCGAGGGAATTGACATGAGGAAATGGGATTGTGGAATGAATGAAACGAAGAAATGAGTTGGCCTAGAACCTTGAAAATATAGTGGTGATGAAAAAGTCAAATACACCCCTATCCTCAAAGTGTATTTTTTCAAAAAAAGAGGTAGTTTTGGAAAATCGAAATGGCTTCACTTTGATCACATTAACCAAGTATTCGCAATATATATATATATATATATATATATATATATATATATGGGTGTGTGTGTAAAATTTTAAATTAATGTTTGGTTGAATAAAAAAGGATCTTTTGAATTCTTTTTTGCTTATGAATTTAAACATTAAAGTAAATCTAAAATTTAATTATTGAATTTGTATACATTTATAATGAAATATTTAATGGTTGAAATAATATTTCTCATATACACACACATACACACATTTATGTATGTATGTATGTGTGTATATCGATTACACGTGCGATGCTTCCCATGTTAAAATTTTCATCCTGTAACGACTCATAATTTTTGGCAATCAAAAATAGTTGATTTAATAAGATTTTTGTAATTAAATATTAAAAGAAATGGGAATTGGTTACTTAACGGGGATGTAATAACTAAAATGAATGGTATGAATGTAATCTAAGCTAAATTATTGATAGATTGAACGAAATTACAATAAATTGAAATAATGTAAATGTTATAACGTGGTTATAAATTAAATGCACGGAAATGAATGTATATATTGAATTTATGTAACGACCCATGATTTTTAGTAATTAAAATTCGGATATTTAATTTATTTTAAATATTAATAAGTGAATTTATAAGTCGAATAAATTTTATTTTGAATAATTGGACTTAATTGAATAATTAAATCGATAATTTAATACGTTAAATTATGGAAATAATTGAAAATTGAGTTAAATATGATTGTAAATGATTTGTAAAATTTTATTTTATCATATTGGAGTTAGAACAATATTTTAGAACTTTTAAAATCGAATTAGAAGTTAATTTGTGAAAATTGAATATTTTAATATTAAAATCGACTAGTGAAAATAGTCAATTTTTGAACAGTCTCAGAATTGAACGAGACTAGTTCCATTGGATCCGTAATAGTTAGTTATTACCGGATTTCAATTTTCGTGTCAATCGGAGCTATCGTTTGATCGCGGCAGCTCGAAACGCATCGAATTGTTTTTAATTTTAATTTGGCGAGTTAAAATAGCCATTTTTCAAAAAGTCTCGGATTTCGACAAAACCAGTTTCATCGGATCCGTAATGTGATATTATTGTAAGGTTTCAAATTTCGTGTCAATTGGATTTACCGTTTGTCCGATACAAATTAAAACGCCTAGAAATCGATTTAAATCGGTTTAATTTAAATAGAACGTTTATAGCCATAACTCGCACAGATGTCCGAATTAGCTTTCGAAACCTGTTCCATTGTGTCCGGAACGCGGGGTAAACCCTAGAAACGCTGGTTACGGCGCGTAAATCGGAGTTCGGAATTTCCGGAATGAATAGTGTCGTTCGTTTTCCTATAAATAGACCACTCTCTTCATAAAAATAAAAAAAAGAAAATAAAACCCTAGCCGCCACCCCTTTCACCAATGGCTAGAAAACACCCACGTTCCTCCCTCGATTTCTCCAAATCCATCAGCAATTAGACGAAACTTCCAACTACAAAGAGGTAGAGCATGAAGAGAACTACAAGATCAACGGTTAAGATGTGGATTGGAGCTATAAATTGTGAGATATGGGGGGCCGTTTGCGGCAAGTTGCGCACGCAATTCGAGGAGAAAGGGGGGGCCGAGCTTCATGCTGGTGGTGGTGGAGGTAGCTCTTGCAATGGGCTTCGACATGGCGGTGGTGTGATGAGGTTTAGTGTAGCGAGGAGGCTCGAATTTGAAAACCTAATTTGTGCTTGATGGGTTCATGTGTGTGTGTTGCGGCCTGTAGAACAAGAACGTGAGGGAGAGGAGAAGGAGCATGCGGCTATGATCTGGTGGAAGGAGATCCAACGGCTTGAGTTTGATTAGGTTGAAAATTAATTATGAAATGTTGTAATTAGTTATCTATAAATCGTGTACAAACTTCATAAATGTATAACTTTTTCATACGAGCTCGAAAACGCGCGAAACCAGTTGCGTTGGAATCGTATGGACGAGCACTACGCGATGGAATTGGATTGGAATCGTTTGGAGTTAGTGAGAATTTTGGGTAAAATTAAACGTCCGTTTAATTTTATTCGAAATAAATCGCTAACACGAAAATAAAATCAAGGTGAGAACTTCTCACTCAATCGAATCGGTTTCGATTTTATTTTAAATAGTTAGATTTAAAATATTTGAATGCAAGTTTGAATGTTGATTGATATCTATTGATTGTTAAAATAGACATTATGCGCCGTTAGTAAGCGGATGTTATTTATACCTATACCGCGAATATTTCATAAACAGTGAAATTGGTATTATATATAATAGCAATATATATATTGGCATATGTATATATTGGAGTTATTGATTTCCCGCATTTTTTGTTTAGCGGATGAGACCTTATTGCGCCGTCTATTAAGCGGATAATATTTTAAATCCCATATACCGCGATAATTTCGTACTGGAGCGAAATTGGTATTGTGCTAATGTTTGTGGATGCAGGAAAACAGGTTGGAGGGATCCAACTGGATTCCTCAACAGTATTTATTTTTTATTTCAGATATTTTGATATTTGATGGATTATCATATCGATATATGATATCGTTGTAGTCGTGATTGACTATTTGGTGTGTAGCATCATTGGACCAAATTTGGAATTTTAAAATGATTTTAAAGTGATTTTTGAAAATATACTATATGTTTGGAATTGATCCATTTTAAATAAATAAACGTTATAATTTTAAAAGTTATAAAAACTATGATTTTTGATAAATACGGTTAAAGTTGATTTTTGAGAAATATGGATTAATGATTTTATAAAATAGTTTAATCGGGATTTTAGAATTTATTGTGAAAAGTTTAAATATAGGATTTATAAAATTTAATTATTTTATGAATAAAAATGGTGAAATTATAAAGGAATTTAAAGACGTTTTAAAGAAAAATATAAATTGATTTATATTAAGAGATTTATAAATGGATATTTATAAATTGAAATATTGACATTATAAAACGAGTTTTTATAAGTGTTTGAATGAAGTGAAAATGAATTTTGTAAATGAATGGAATTTATAAAATTATAAATGGTGAGGTTATAAATGAAATTTATAAATAGTAAGATTTACAAATTTTGTGAAATTATTAAAGAATATACTTGGATGAATAATTGAATCTTATAAGTTATAAGATTTATAATTATGAAGTTCAAAGAAACGATTTTTGTAAAATAATCGTTTTATAAGCATTTAACTTATAATATGGACTTTTGGTTCATAATTGAGATATAAAGTGAATAGGTTGATAAAGGAAATTTATAAAGAAAGTAGTTATAAAACAAATAGAAAAGGAATTTATAAACATTGTTTTATAGATTCGCAAATGACTTATTTTTATAAGTAAATTGTTGTAACCTATTAATGGAGTTATATTCACATTTTTGACTGTGAATAATCCTTTAAAATGAAATGTATAAAAGGATGAAAATTGTTAACGTAGTATATTCACGTTTTTGAATAGTGAATAATATTCTGAAAGAAAATTGTTTTGAATGAGATGTTTAAATTGAATTTAAAACGATCTAACGATGTTTTAAAATGTATTAA
This sequence comes from Allium cepa, assembly GCA_030765085.1. Lineage (NCBI taxonomy): Eukaryota > Viridiplantae > Streptophyta > Magnoliopsida > Asparagales > Amaryllidaceae > Allium > Allium cepa. Next base: position 679,303,346 of record CM060943.1, on the reverse strand, counting down.
GATTCGAAACCATAGATTTCAACATTTATTGTTGAAATAAACGTTTTCGAGAAATAAAAGGAAATGGTGGACTATAACACTGTTGTTATAGTAAATGATTTCCGAAAGGAAATGTTTTGTATAGTATTGGGATTTATATATCTATTTTAATTTCGAATCCCTATACTAGTGATTTTGGGTTGTCGTAACGATGTTTTACGTAACATTCGTTTTGGCCCAAATAAATATATTTAAGAGAACGATTTCCTTAAAGAATGAAATATATACTTAATTTCGATTGAAGTATATTGAATATTTTCCAAGTGTTGAAAATAAAAGATTTGTGAATTACTTATTAAATAAGTATGGAATTGTTTTCCAATATAAAGTGAATATTTTGAATTTATCTTTTTGAAGATAAATTGAAAATGAATATTAGAAATCGAATTGAAGTCGTATATTCATGAATATTTTGGAATGTAAATTCACTATTGAATTTATAAAAGAAAGTGGAATTTGTTTAAAAATATATATTGATTTATTTTTGAAGTGTTGAAAATATATATCTTGTAAAGATATTTTGGAAAATAAATAATTTGGAAAATTATTTGGAAACTGGTGATGTGTGCATATCCATTGATAGTTCAATAACCGACTATCAATATTTACCTTTGAATGGGTAATTGATGTGATTTGTTTGAATTTGAATGCCACACTTATTTTTGAATAAGCGCTCACTATTCGGGTTAACCGGGAAAGGACCATGGGGTCGTATAACCCATTCCGAATATGTGATACGTCGTTATGAATTGCAATTGATGACCGGTGTTGAAGACCGAGTATTTGTGAAAGCGATAGGATGACCTATCGATTGTCTCTGCACTGGGTAGCTCCTGGTATAGAGATCCCCTAAGTGATGGGAAATTCGATCGGGATTGTGAATACCCGGATTGCAAGGGCTTCGTGAGAAGTGCCTTCGGTTTTGTTCGAGCCCGGAGCAGATTTGTATGGATTGTATGTCTGACATTACAAATTGAGATATAAAGCAGATTTCTTTCAAATATATTTCTGTTGGTGGCGGAGAATTTATTCTTTTAGCTTAACACCCTTCTCTGAGACGTACGAGCTCAGAGGTTATGTAGTTGAAGGTTATCAGCGATATATTCCCAATTTGGTAATGTGACATGCTGAGTGTTGCTGTGAAATGATCATTGTGTTGATTATTTGTGATAAAATCATTTGTTTGATCGTCTATCTTGGTGATCATTTCTATGATCATTTGTTGACCCAAAGCATGGCTTTTGTATAAAGTATGTTTTTGTGGACGTGACTTCGTCGAACCTCACACCCCGTGAATGGTCAAAACAGGAAGGATGCGGCAAGGTTATGAGGGGTAGCGCCCTTTAGGATATGTGCATTTCCTTCTGGAAAAGGGTGGTATCATGGTATGGAGCCCAGATACTTACTCATGTTGAAAACACTTTATGATTGTGTGAATTGATTGCGAGCGCTCGGTGAAAGGTCCCAAAGGACCGGGGGATGGCATATTCGGTCAGTTGTTACTCAGTTAGGGGTAACCTGGCCTTGTGTTGGTAGAGATCCGGTTTGGTTTTCGGGGATGTCCATCCAGAGGCATTCTCATGTGGCAATGGGAAGTTCCTTGACCTGATCATTCGTTGGAAATCCAAAGAAACAATACGAGACTTGTACGGTTTTAGTTGTAGAACCTGCGATTTAAAATGGTAGCTATAGTAAGCATAATATAATGGTACCTATGCTGGCTAAGATTTATATTCTACTTTCGACATGAATTTTTCCTACACCATGCACTAGTAATAATATCAAATGTTCTTTTTAATGCGTATCAAGCATCTTTGACTAACATAAGAAGAAATCTTCTCCAAGTCTGCATTTGCATTGTGTGTGTGGCAGGAGGTCTTATGGTAGTCTCATTTTTAAAAGCATTGCGAATTGACTTTGAAAATATTCTTTTATTTTGATTTTAAAGATAAATAAACTGTTTTGAGTTCTCACACCAGTCACATGACTGACTCGGAGTTTATTGTTTTCCTTCCTAAACTCTGGGTGCCCACCAATTTCCACACGGGCAGTTAAGAGTTAAGGTTTATCAGGATATTTTGGATATTCTGGAGTTGCTGGAGGCAAGATGGATGGCATGGCGTATTACTAGTATATAGTATTTCTTTTTCCGCTGCACTGTTTGTTGTTGTATGTTGTTGTACACTCTGATGTAATGTAATGAAATGTAATGTAATAACTGATATAGTTCTTTGTTTAAAGATTATTCATTTATTATTATATGTTGTTCCGCTGCGAATTGTGAGATTCTGTTGTTGTTCTGTTGTTTACTTTCTTTTCCGTTCTATTTTCTTTCTGTTCTTTCCTCTCTATTTTTCTACCTTCTTCTCTCTTTTTCATTTTCTTTTCTTTTTAAAACCCATAACATTTCGGGTTTCCGGCCTTCGATTTCTCGGCGGTCGATAAAGTGAGTATCGATGTTGAATTTTCGAAAGTCGAAAATTTCCGAGGCGTTACATTTGGTATCAGAGCTTATGGTTAAGCGACAACCATGGTTCTGTTGGGTATTACTCATTAAAGATAGAGTCAGTAGTACTCTAGAATGAGTTTGAGTGTAATAATAGCTATGAGAGCGTATTTGTTAGTGAATATAAAATTGTTTTATATTGTGATGATTGGTTTATTGAGTGGCATATGAACTTTCGTCAGCGCGGTCTGCAAAACTATGCCGAAGGGGTTTATAAACACTTGAATAGAACAATTCGGCACAATATTGTTTTAAAATTGGGTAAATGAAATAATTTTATTTTGAGTATATTTTATATATAAAGAAAATAAATTTTCAAAATTATTAAAGTATATAAGTTGATTGTTTAGATGTTTGAATAATCTAAACAAAAGAATAATTGTATAAGAAAAGAATTATAAGAATTTAATTATAATTAAAGTGATTTATAATTGTGAAATAAACTTATATATATAAGAAGTGAAACTATATGAATATATTTATGAATGTGAGTTGAAATAAAAATGAATTTAAAGTTAAATGGGAATATAACTTAAGAGATGTTGAATGAAGTTGATATTAGTATCAAAGTAAATTAATAAAGTTAAGTGATAGATGTGAACTTGAGTTTTATAAATGAAATTCAACTTTTGTAATTGAATTGAATTAATGGATTGAATGATAATCAATTGAATGTAAATTAAGTTGATAGGAAATAATGAATATGAGTGTTAATTCATTAAAATCTAATATTATTGAAAGTTGAATAGTTGAATAAAAATCAATTTAATTAAACCAATGAAATTGAATGTAAAGTGAATATACATTGGTTGTTATATGGTTGTTAGTTGATTGTATATAATTCATTAAGTGTTAATGAAATAGTGTTAATGGAATTGGAAAACTAAAGTAATTGAAATTCAATTGGAAGTTAAGTGAATCTTAAATGGAATTGAATTTGAATTGGAAGTGAACCAACTTGAATATGAATTAGTGAATATAAACTAATTGAAAATGAATGTTAGTAAAAACATCCACTGTTAATGAATCAAATATGATTAAATTGAAAACCATTTCATTGAATATTAATGAGAATATGAATGAATATTTATTGGTCATGGATGATAGTTGGTTGATGTTTGCATTTATTGCTTTTATTGCAATTGCTATGTTGACATATATAGTTATTATGTTGCTATATGTTGTGTATTGATACTATTTTCATATATACATGTTCTCATGTTGTTTGTTAAGTGTTTAGTAGGTGCGGATCGCGTTTGCTTCGCATTTGGAGCTCGCTTTCGCGCTATATTAGCCGTATATGCTCGCTAATAAAATATAAGGTACATATCTCGGATTACATACCGTACTTTTACATTTTTTCCTTACGGGATGCCTCATTACTTGATGAGATGTATATTTGTGATATATATACTATCATTTTTTTTTCGGATCGAGCCGCGCAAAGGAGACTATGGCGAATTTTTCTGGAAATTTAAGGCGTTAGAAAAATTTGAGAAAATTGGAAAATTTTGAAAACTTTAACTTTGATTTTGGAATTGAAAGTTAAACGATATAGTAGTTGTTTTTGAAAAGATAACTAAGTATGATTTGAAAACTTAGTAAAGATTATAAGAAGTTTGACTATGGATTTTGGGGAAAATTAATAGATTCTGTAATTTTTCTTACTTGTTAATTTCGAGGACGAAATTCTTTTAAGGGGGGAAGATTGTAACGACCCAGGATTTTTAGTAATTAAAATTCGGATATTTAATTTATTTTAAATATTAATAAGTGAATTTATAAGTCGAATAAATTTTATTTTGAATAATTGGATTTAATTGAATAATTAAATCGATAATTTAATACGTTAAATTATGGAAATAATTGAAAATTGAGTTAAATATGATTGTAAATGATTTGTAAAATTTTATTTTATCATATTGGAGTTAGAACAATATTTTAGAACTTTTAAAATCGAATTAGAAGTTAATTTGTGAAAATTGAATATTTTAATATTAAAATCGACTAGTGAAAATAGTCAATTTTTGAACAGTCTCAGAATTGAACGAGACCAGTTCCATTGGATCCGTAATAGTTAGTTATTACCGGATGTCAATTTTCGTGTCAATCGGAGCTATCGTTTGATCGTGGCAGCTCGAAACGCATCGAATTGTTTTTAATTTTAATTTGGCGAGTTAAAATAGCCATTTTTCAAAAAGTCTCAGATTTCAACGAAACTAGTTTCATCGGATCCATAATGTGATATTATTGTAAGTTTTCAAATTTCGTGTCAATTGGATTTACCGTTTGTCCGATACAAATTAAAACGCCTAGAAATCGATTTAAATCGGTTTAATTTAAATAGAACGTTTATAGCCATAACTCGCACAGATGTTCGAATTAGCTTTCGAAACCTGTTCCATTGTGTCCGGGACGCGGGGTAAACCCTAGAAACGCTGGTTACGGCGCGTAAATCGGAGTTCGGAATTTCCGGAATGAATAGTGTCGTTCGTTTTCCTATAAATAGACCACTCTCTTCATAAAAATAAAAAAAAAAGAAAATAAAACCCTAGCTGCCACCCCTTTCACAATTGGCCAGAAAACACCCACGTTCCTCCCTCGATTTCTCCAAATCCATCAGCAATTAGACAAAACTTCCAACTACAAAGAGGTAGAGCATGAAGAGAACTACAAGATCAACGGTTAAGATGTGGATTGGAGCTATAAATTGTGAGATATGGGGGGCCGTTTGCGGCAAGTTGCGCACGCAACTCGAGGAGAAAGGGGGGGGCCGAGCTTCATGCTGGTGGTGGTGGAGGTAGCTCTTGCAATGGGCTTCGACATGGTGGTGGTGTAATGAGGTTTAGTGTAGCGAGGAGGCTCGAATTTGAAAACCTAATTTGTGCTTGATGGGTTCATGTGTGTGTGTTGCGGCCTGTAGAACAAGAACGTGAGGGAGAGGAGAAGGAGCATGCGGCTATGATCTGGTGGAAGGAGATCCAACGGCTTGAGTTTGATTAGGTTGAAAATTAATTATGAAATGTTGTAATTAGTTATATATAAATCGTGTACAAACTTCATAAATGTATAACTTTTTCATACGAGGTCGAAAACGCGCGAAACCAGTTGCGTTGGAATCGTATGGACAAGCACTACGCGATGGAATTGGATTGGAGTCGTTTGGAGTAAGTGAGAATTTTGGGTAAAATTAAACGTCCGTTTAATTTTATTCGAAATAAATCGCTAAAACGAAAATAAAATCAAGGTGAGAACTTCTCACTCAATCGAATCGGTTTCGATTTTATTTTAAATAGTTAGATTTAAAATATTTGAATGCAAGTTTGAATGTTGATTGATATCTATTGATTGTTAAAATAGACATTATGCGCTGTTAGTAAGCGGATGTTATTTATTAAAAACCTATACCGCGAATATTTCATAAACAGTGAAATTGGTATTATATATAATAGCAATATATATATATATATATATATATATATATATATATATATTGGCATATGTATATATTGGAGTTATTGATTTTCCGCATTTTTTGTTTAGCGGATGAGACCCTATTGCGCCGTCTATTAAGCGGATAATATTTTAAATCACATATACCGCGATAATTTCGTACTGGAGCGAAATTGGTATTGTGCTAATGTTTGTGGATGCAGGAAAACAGGTTGGAGGGATCCAACTGGATTCCTCAACAGTATTTATTTTTGATTTCAGATATTTTGATATTTGATGGATTATCATATCGATATATGATATCGTTGTAGTCGTGATTGACTATTTGGTGTGTAGCATCATTGGACCAAATTTGGAATTTTAAAATGATTTTAAAGTGATTTTTGAAAATATACTATATGTTTGAAATTGATCCATTTTAAATAAATAAACGTTATAATTTTAAAAGTTATAAAAACTATGATTTTTGATAAATACGGTTAAAGTTGATTTTTGAGAAATATGGATTAATGATTTTATAAAATAGTTTAATCGGGATTTTAGAATTTATTGTGAAAATTTTAAATATAGGATTTTTAAAATTTAATTATTTTATGAATAAAAATGGTGAAATTATAAAGGAATTTAAAGACGTTTTAAAGAAAAATATAAATTGATTTATATTAAGAGATTTATAAATGGATATTTATAAATTGAAATATTGACATTATAAAACGAGTTTTTATAAGTGTTTGAATGAAGTGAAAATGAATTTTGTAAATGAATGGAATTTATAAAATTATAAATGTTGAGGTTATAAATGAAATTTATAAATAGTAAGATTTATAAATTTTGTGAAATTATTAAAGAATATACTTGGATGAATAATTGAATCTTATAAGTTATAAGATTTATAATTATGAAGTTCAAAGAAACGATTTTTGTAAAATAATCGTTTTATAAGCATTTAACTTATAATATGGACTTTTGGTTCATAATTGAGATATAAAGTGAATAGGTTGATAAAGGAAATTTATAAAGAAAGTAGTTATAAAACAAATAGAAAAGGAATTTATAAACATTGTTTTATAGATTCGCAAACGACTTATTTTTATAAGTAAATTGTTGTAACCTATTAATGGAGTTATATTCACATTTTTGACTGTGAATAATCCTTTAAAATGAAATGTATAAAAGGATGAAAATTGTTAACGTAGTATATTCACGTTTTTGAATAGTGAATAATATTCTGAAAGAAAATTGTTTTGAATGAGATGTTTAAATTGAATTTAAAACGATCTAACGATGTTTTAAAATGTATTAAGATTCGAAACCATAGATTTCAACATTTATTGTTGAAATAAACGTTTTCAAGAAATAAAAGGAAATGGTGGACTATAACACTGTTGTTATAGTAAATGATTTCCGAAAGGAAATGTTTTGTATAGTATTGGGATTTATATATCTATTTTAATTTCGAATCCCTATACTAGTGATTTTGGGTTGTCGTAACGATGTTTTACGTAACATTCGTTTTGGCCCAAATAAATATGTTTAAGAGAACGATTTCCTTAAAGAATGAAATATATACTTAATTTCGATTGAAGTATATTGAATATTTTCCAAGTGTTGAAAATAAAAGATTTGTGAATTACTTATTAAATAAGTATGGAATTGTTTTCCAATATAAAGTGAATATTTTGAATTTATCTTTTTGAAGATAAATTGAAAATGAATATTAGAAATCGAATTGAAGTCGTATATTCATGAATATTTTGGAATGTAAATTCACTATTGAATTTATAAAAGAAAGTGGAATTTGTTTAAAAATATATATTGATTTATTTTTGAAGTGTTGAAAATATATATCTTGTAAAGATATTTTGGAAAATAAATAATTTGGAAAATTATTTGGAAACTGGTGATGTGTGCATATCCATTGATAGTTCAATAACCGACTATCAATATTTACCTTTGAATGGGTAATTGATGTGATTTGTTTGAATTTGAATGCCACACTTATTTTTGAATAAGCGCTCACTATTCGGGTTAACCGGGAAAGAACCATGGGTTCGTATAACCCATTCCGAATATGTGATACGTCGTTATGAATTGCAATTGATGACCGGTGTTGAAGACCGAGTATTTGTGAAAGCGATAGGATGACCTATCGATTGTCTCTGCACTGGGTAGCTCCTGGTATAGAGATCCCCTAAGTGATGGGAAATTCGATCGGGATTGTGAATACCCGGATTGCAAGGGCTTCGTGAGAAGTGCCTTCGGTTTTGTTCGAGCCCGGAGCAGACTTGTATGGATTGTATGTCTGACATTACAAATTGAGATATAAAGCAGATTTCTTTCAAATATATTTCTGTTGGTGGCGGAGAATTTATTCTTTTAGCTTAACACCCTTCTCTGAGACGTACGAGCTCAGAGGTTATGTAGTTGAAGGTTATCAGCGATATATTCCCAATTTGGTAATGTGACATGCTGAGTGTTGCTGTGAAATGATCATTGTGTTGATTATTTGTGATAGGATCATTTGTTTGATCGTCTATCTTGGTGATCATTTCTATGATCATTTGTTGACCCAAAGCATGGCTTTTGTATAAAGTATGTTTTTGTGGACGTGACTTCGTCGAACCTCACACCCCGTGAATGGTCAAAACAGGAAGGATGCGGCAAGGTTATGAGGGGTAGCGCCCTTTAGGATATGTGCATTTCCTTCTGGAAAAGGGTGGTATCATGGTATGGAGCCCAGATACTTACTCATGTTGAAAACACTTTATGATTGTGTGAATTGATTGCGAGCGCTCGGTGAAAGGTCCCAAAGGACAGGGGATGGCATATTTGGTCAGTTGTTACTCAGTTAGGGGTAACCCGGCCTTGTGTTGGTAGAGATCCGGTTTGGTTCTCGGGGATGTCCATCCAGAGGCATTCTCATGTGGCAATGGGAAGTTCCTTGACCTGATCATTCGTTGGAAATCCAAAGAAACAATACGAGACTTGTACGGTTTTAGTTGTAGAACCCGCCATTTAAAATGGTAGCTATAGTAAGCATAATATAATGGTACCTATGCTGGCTAAGATTTATATTCTACTTTCGACATGAATTTTTCCTACACCATGCACTAGTAATAATATCAAATGTTCTTTTTAATGCGTATCAAGCATCTTTGACTAACATAAGAAGAAATCTTCTCCAAGTCTGCGTTTGCATTGTGTGTGTGGCAGGAGGTCTTACGGTTGTCTCATTTTTAAAAGCATTGCGAATTGACTTTGAAAATATTCTTTTATTTTGATTTTAAAGATAAATAAACTGTTTTGAGTTCTCACACCAGTCACATGACTGACTCGGAGTTTATTGTTTTCCTTCCTAAACTCTGGGTGCCCACCAATTTCCACACGGGCAGTTAAGAGTTAAGGTTTATCAGGATATTTTGGATATTCTGGAGTTGCTGGAGGCAAGCTGGATGGCATGGCGTATTACTAGTATATAGTATTTCTTTTTCCGCTGCACTGTTTGTTGTTGTATGTTGTTGTACACTCTGATGTAATGTAATGAAATGTAATGTAATAACTGATATAGTTCTTTGTTTAAAGATTATTCATTTATTATTATATGTTGTTCCGCTGCGAATTGTGAGATTCTGTTGTTGTTCTGTTGTTTACTTTCTTTTCCGTTCTATTTTCTTTCTGTTCTTTCCTCTCTATTTTTCTACCTTCTTCTCTCTTTTTCTTTTTCTTTTCTTTTTAAAACCCATAACATTTCGGGTTTCCGGCCTTCGATTTCTCGGCAGTCGATAAAGTGAGTATCGATGTTGAATTTTCGAAAGTCGAAAATTTCCGGGGCGTTACAATTTATGAATGTGGTAAAATATAAATAAAGGAAATTTGTAATTCTAACCTATGAAACAAAGGATATTGTAATTGAATGTGTAATTTATTAAAAGAAATAAGATAAACTTGTATTATTTTCAATTGCATTCTTAAAAGACATATATATAACTTACCAAAAGATTTAAAAGTTGTAATGTTAAATAAGGAAATGTAATAAAGCAAGTAAAACTTGAAGTAATGAAAATATTCAATGAAAATATTTAGTAAATAAGAATTTGATGTCGTAATGATTATAAACTCAGGTTGTGATTGAAATGCTGCTAATTTAATGTAATAGAATTGTAAGTATTATAAATAAATAATAATAAATTTAAGTAAATGGTTAAAGATATTTATAAATAATACTGTGATTATTAGTAATTGAACGAAACTTGTTTTATAAAACTAATGGTAACATTGGTTGTAAGTAATAAACTTATAAATAAAATAGGAAGTGAATAATAACAATTCTTATAAATTACCTATTTATGTAGTACATTTAATTTAATTGGAAATTAATTGCAATTAGAACGAAATTAAAAATTTAAATATTATGTTAATGGAGATTAAGATGAAATTTGATAGTATTGATGTAATAAACCATGAACCAATTTAATTTTATCTATTTGATGGTAAAAGACGTGAATAAAAAGGTTTAAAAATTTAATAAATGGATTTTGGGAATTTTAGCTTATAATTTCTAAATTTAATGAAATTGAAATTTAACACTGAAAGTGATAAATTAATTAACTCTAGATTGACATCTAAATTTGTTTAAATTAGTGTAATTGATTAAGAAATTTAATAAGGATGAAATTTGTTAATTATAGAGTTGAAATTGAAAATTTGATTTTATTAATCAAATATTAATTTATTAAATCAACTGGAAAATAGCCATTTTGTCCAGTGACTCGGATTTGGATGAAATCAATTTCATCTACTCGTAATAGTGAATTATTATAGGATTTCAAGTTTCGTAGTGATCTGGTTTGTCGTTTGATCGTACGGGCTCGAAACGCCTAGAAATCAATTAAATTGAAATCAGTTCAAAATAACTTGATTTTAGCATAACTTCTTCCTACGATGGAATTTGGACCTGAAACCTATTCCATTGATTTTAAAATATTTTAAAACATCTATTTCGATATATGGGTTGACCTATTTTCGTTCAGGAGGCAGAACGGTTTTTTTGGATCGTTTATCGTTCAATCGAATCGTGTCCGTTCATCTCTATTTCTGATCTACCTAAATATACCTCGTTATAAACCCTAGCCGCTCCTTGTTCTCATTTGTCTGTACGTACAATTCTTTCTGTTGCTTCTCTTTCTCAATTGTAGAAAATAAATTTTCAAATCCAAATCCAATCGAAATTCAAAATCATGTCGAAAAAATTCAATCTTCTCAAACAATAACAAATTATATCTCGATCTGAAGCTCTTGACAAGTGCATCTCAGATTTGAAATTCGTTTTCTGATTTGAAGCTCTGTTTGTCCACAAACTGAAGAACAAATTCTGGCCGTTCGTTTGATGTCCGATGATCGTCGTCCGATCGACGAATCAAGGGTACGATGTTGTAGAGGGCGCTAAGCGTTGTCCATCCGTGATGTTCGCTTGGTTGATCAGCGGATAGATGTGGTGTATTTATTCGATCTAACGCTTGTGGATGGCGGTGGCCATCATGCTCGGCCACTCTGAGAGGGTCGCACGTAGCCTCCGTGTAGACGGCAGAAGGTAGGGAGGTGGGCGGCGACTTCAGATCTGACCGGAGATCGACGTGGGTGACGTTCATAGACGAAGTGATAGCGGCTGGACTTGGGGATGCCGCGTTCTGTACATGTTAGGTTTCGGCTGTGTTTTTCAAGTTGACGTGGCAGTATGATGAGTATTGTTATTTATTCTATTTTCATTTAATTTTGATTTCCAAATAGTCTAATTATAATAACTTTTACATACGAGGTTGAAATTACGCGAGGTTTTCTCTGCTTGGATCGTATTGAAAATTTGAACATTTTGGCGCTGGTTTGGATGGATTCTGATACTGTTTGAATTTTGGGTTTAAATTGGATTTAAATTCAATTTAAATTCAAAAGGTGAGTTTTTTAACCCACTCACAACTTCTAAAATTTCTTACGTTCGTTAAACTGATTTATGATGTGATTAGAAATTTATTTATTGACCGTTTGGCATATTTTAATCATCATCTCGGTTGAATTTAATTTATTTGAGTTAAATTATTATTTAATTTATTTTTGCACATAAACCGCCAGTTAAATTGTTATTTAATTTATCATTAGATATAAACTGCCAGTAAATAAATGTTATTTATTATCTGCTCTATATTGATGTTATTGATTGAATTGGATGATGATTGTGATAATGTTTGATGATTGATATTTGATGAATGGATGTTGTATTTTATATTGCTATAAACTACAAGTTATGATGGATTTTATTTCATTCAGGATTGCAGTTTGAATAATATATAACTGTATTTATATTTTAAATTACGGATTTAAATGATAAATATCCGTATCACTCGACCATAGGATAGAAAATTATATACAGACACCGCGACCTATATATAAAAATATTTTGAAATGATTTCTATGGTTTTGTAAAGAAATATAAGGGCTATATAAATATTGATTTTAGATGTTATACAAATGTTAATTTTTTTATTGACTTTTAGCTATGTATAAATTTGTCTTGAAATATAAAATAAGTTAAATAATAAAGTTTGATTTCTTTATATAACATGGTTAAGTATTTGTTTAAATTATATTGTATATAGAGTTTATAACGACTTAAATAAAATTAAGATTGGGAGATAAATGTGAATTTGATTTGAATTAATATATTTAAGAATTGTACTCGAATAAAAATTGATTTGAAATTTAAATGAAATTGAGATTTTAAAGGGTATGATTTTTATAACTTGATTTTGGTTTAGAGTAATTTAAATGAATATCAAGTTGGTTTAAATGAATATATCAAGTTAATTAAATTAAAAGAATATCCACTTATTTGAAGTTTAAAGGTTTTTCATAAATGATATTTAATTTATTAAGTAAACTTTTCAAATCCAAATAATTGTAATTGAATTTGATATATATGGAATTATCAATAGTTTTGAAATGGTGGAATATTTAAAGCTTTGGAATATATGGAAATTGAAATGGTTATTTGGGGGTTCAACTCTGTATTTGGAATTGATTTGGGAAATTGAAGAGTTATTTTATTTTATAAAGTAATTTAACATTTAAGCCATTTAAGTGGTGTAGTTATGTTTCAAAGTTATGAGTTTCAAAGTATTATGATTCGAAAGTGTACACTTTAAGTGTTTGACTTCGAAGTGTTATAACTTTGGAAGTGCTATGATTTTGGAAACAGGATATATTTGAAATAAAAATGATATTACATTGATTTAGGTTTTATAAGAATGATATCCTATTGATTTGGTTTTCGAAATGGAAATGATATAGTATTTATATGGTTTTGAAATGGATATTATATTTTGGTTTTGAAGTATAAATTATTTTAGAATGACCGCGGTGTTATAATAACGTTTGATAGTTAAAGAGACTGGGATCGAAAGTTGTTTTACTCTCTGCCAACTCCGAAAACCACTTTAACAACCGTGTACGCTGTGGAGATTCCAGAATGAAGTAGGATGGCAGCGGCGTTCTTTGAGGTATACACATGGACCCGACTCCCGTGAGTTGGCATACGATGGCTAAAACAGGAGCGATTCTTGGGCCATGGAGGTAGTCCCTCTTATTGGACACACTCCTTCAATATTATATTTTGACTTGGGATTTTTTTGGCAGCCACCTTTTATTTTCAATTTTGGGGGTTTGGATCGAGGTGGGCGATAGTAGCTGCTATGCGTTGCCACCAACCCGGATGCGTTATTGGTATATCTACCCTGGCATTGCCTTGTGTGCCGTGTCACCCAACCTATCGCGCCTTGTACGAGTTTGATTTTATCCTGAAGCCCGTGTGGTATCCTTTGGTGGCTTCCTGATCAGGAGGAACCATGATACTGGATGGATTACTGGGATTATTACGTGGTAAGGGCTGTATGGGTAACCCCTTAACGCTATTCAAAAGTAAGTTTATTTTACTATCGAAATTATTATAATAGAAAAATATTACTACATAGTATATAGTTCAACGGATCCTTAGGAGATGTGAAATTCAAACATCTCTTAAGTTACTACACTCACATTAGACACTGGACAGGAGATGTCAAATTCCCTAAACATCTTTGATGCCGCTGCACTCATATTTTACCGTTTATTTAACTTACATAAGATCTTTTAGTCTGGACTCCAGTGTTTTGTCTTTTCAATTCGCTCGGGTCAATTTGAGCATTTCTGGATTCGAAGACTTTATCTCTAGAGGACGAAGACGAAGATTTGTATTACTATTATTTATTATATTCCACTGCATCACAATGTTCTGTTGCATGGATATTTATTATTTTCTAGTATGTGTAACTCTTATATATATTGTATAAGTATAATCAAATGTTTTTGTAAAACAACTTCATGAACTGTTATTTGATTGCTACATTTTTTCATTCCGCTGCAAGATTCTGTTTTGTTTTTCTTCTTTCCCTGCTTTTACTTATTGACCCCAATAATAATCCGCCCTTCTGTATGGTTTGAGTCTGACGCGTGTGGTTTATCATCGATCTAAAGCGTACAAAAGGGCGGGATGTTACATCTGGTATCAGAGCCAAGTTAGCGATAAACCTTAGCTTTGTGGGGTCTGACACTTTATCAATAGGGTGGTAATAGCCTAGGATGAGTCACTGAGTGTGTGTGTCTGTGTATACACACACACACACATATGAGAGAGGGTATTTGTTAGTGTTATAAAAATCTTTTAATATTGTGTTCATTTTTCCATTTTGTATTTATAAATTCTAGTTGGTGCATGTGACGCTATGACACCAATAGGGATTTCTAAACACTTAATAGGACAGACAGACACAATATTCGTTTTGAATATAGGTGAATGAAATAATTTCGCCTATTATATTTTCTATATATAAAATAATTTTTTTATAAAGGTTATATTTGGTTGTAATATATTGGATCTCAGGTAGTGAAACTTTTATTTGTGGAAAATAAGATTTAAAATAAAACAAAACAAAATTGGAAATTTAGAATTTAAGTTCCGGGGTTTCGAAACTTTCTTTCGAATAATTTTGGAATATAATAACAATATTATTTAGAAGCATTTTCTGATATAAATATTTCAATATGATTTGAAAGAATTGTTTTAAAGAAAATTTTGGAAAGAAATAAGTTATGTACTCCCCTCAATGTCGTTGGGAAATAATTTCGGTGATGAGTTCATGCATCATCGACATTCGTTTTTGAGTTTCTAAGTGGGAAGGCCACTACACTAGTTTTACTATAGACTTATTTTGATTAACAATTATAAATCTTGGACTGTTTTAAATATAATTGGATATATAAATTATAAGTGTATATATCTGTTATTTTAAAATGATTTGAAATTTAACTCGGTATTTAGTTCTTAAGTTCTTGTTAATTAATAGTTTCAATTATTGTACTGAAATGGAATTTAGCTAATTAATAATTGGAACCTCTAAATGAAATAAGAGATTTAGTGCTAAGTAATTGAATCGCACATGAATACCATAAATAAATGGAATAAACATTGAATCAATGAATAAAAGTAAAAGTTTGTAAGAAGTAAATGAAAACTTAAAGGATGAATCATTATACAAATAAAAGAGAATGAAATAATAAATGTTATAAGATGAAATTAATAAGAATGAACCTGATTTATGCTTGGAATTGTTGTTTGTTTGGTTTATGGTTGTTTGGGCAAGAATACTTTAAATTTCTCTGAATGTATGAATAATCTATTTAGTTTCATCTAAGACTGTTGAGTAAATGGTGTACTTAATAGTTTATTTTCCATTCTGTACAATTTAAAAAATTTGAACCTGAACAACTATATGTTTTGTTGATATGAAATGATAATTGATTTGTGTTAATCTCATATGATGGTTGTATGCTGTGATTGCAAGTGATTATTATTGATTTGTTTGTTAGTGGTTGCAACAACTTTAACTATTTCATTATATATAATTTTTAACCCTTCTGGATTATAAAAGTGAAATACAGGTTATGGAAGCAATTGCTACTGCTTTTGGTTTCATAATTAAGCGTTGTTTGCCCGACAAATAGGTACGTCCTTGGATTACGGTTTTCTAGTGGTATTTTATATATTATTTTCCCATGTTGGGATATATTATTTGGAAAATATATTTTATATATTTTTATATTTAATATTACATTTTCTCCCGAACCTCTCCGTACAAAGATGACTCTGCTGTAATTTTCCGTGAATTTTGGACTTAGAAAATTTTGAAAATATTTCCAAACTTTATTAATTTGAGTATAAAAAGATTTAATGGTTATAAATTGGTATATTTTATTTAAATTAATTAATTTTGTAAATTAATTTGTTTATAAATTTAATATTTTAAGTAAGATATATTGATTTCTTAGTTCTTCTTTCCTCTACTTTTTCCTTTTCGGGGGCGAAAAGTTTTGAGTGGGGGAGAGTGTAAGACCCGTAATTTTTGGTAATTAAAAATAGTTGATTTAATAAGATTTTTGTAATTAAATATTAAAATAAATGGGAATTGGTTATCTAACGAGGATGTAATAACTAAAATGATTGGTAAGGATGTAATCTAAGCTAAATTATTGACAGATTAAATGAAATTACAATAAATTCAGATATTGTGAATGTTGTAACTTGGTTATAAATTTGATATAAGGAAATGAATGTAAATATTGAATTTATGAATGAGGTAAAATATAAATAAAGGAAATTTGAAATTGTAACCTATGAAACAAAGGATATTATAATTGAACGTTTAATTTATTAAAAGAAATAAGATAAACTTGTATAATTTTCAACCGCATTCTTAAAAAGGCATATATACAACTTACCAAAAGATTTAAAAGTTGTAATGTTAAATAAGGAAATGTAATAGGACACTATGCAAGTAAAACTTGAAGTAATGAAAATATTCAATTAAATTCTTTAGTAAATAAGAATTTGATGTCGTAATGATTATAAAATTAGGTTCTGATTGACATGCTGCTAATTTAATGTAATAGAAATGTAAATATTATAAATAAATAATAATAAACTTAAGTAAATGGTTAAAGCTATTTATAAATAATACGGTGATTAATAGTAACTGAACGAAACTTGTTTTATAAAAGTAATGGTAACATTGGTTGTAAGTAATAAACTTATACATAAAACAAGAAGTGAATAGTAACAATTCTTATAAATTACCTATTTATGTAGTCCATTTAATTTAATTGGAAATTAACTACGATTAGAATGAAATTAAAAATTTAAATATTATGTTACTGGGGATTAAAATGAAATTTGAGAGTACTGATGTAATAAACCATGAACCAATGTGAATTTTATCTATATGATGCTAAAAGACGTGAATAACAAGGTTTAAAAATTTAATAATTAGATTTTGAGAATTTTAATTTATAATTTATGAATTTAACAAAATTGAAATTCAACACCGAAAGCGATAAATTAATCGACTCTAGATTGACATCTAAATTTGTTTAAATTAGTTAATTGATTAAGAATTTTAAAAATGATGAAATCTGTTAATTATAGACTTGAAATTGAAAGCTTGATTTGATTAAATAACTATTAATTTATTTAATCAATTGAAAAATAACCACTTTGGCCACTGAATCAGATTTCGATGAAACTAGTTTCATCGGATCTGTAACGGTGAATTATTATAGGATTTCAAGTTTCGTAAAGTCGGGCATGTCGTTTGATCGTACGGGCTTGAAACACCTAGAAATCAATTAAATTGAAATCAGTTTGAAACAACTTGACTTTAGCGTAACTTCTTTATACGATGGAATTTGGACCTAAAACTTGTTCCATTGATTTTAAAATATTTTAAAACATCTATTTCGATATATGGTTTGACCTATTTTCGTTCAAGGGGCATAACAGGCTTTTCAGGTAGCTTATCGTTCAATCAAATCGTGTCCTTTCATCTCTATTTCTGATTTACCTGTATGTACCTCGTTATAAACCCTAGCCGCTCCTTATTCTCATTTGTCTGTACGTACGATTCTTTATGTTGCTTCTCTTTCTCAATTGTAGAAAAATTTTCAAATCCAAATCCAATCGAAATTCAAAATCATGTTGAATAAATTCAGTCTTCTCAAACAATAGCAAATTATATCTCGATCTGAAGCTCTTGATGAGCGCATCTCAAGTTTGAAAGTCGTTTTTCGATTTGAAGCTCTATTTGTCCACAAACTGAAGAACGAATTCCAGCCGTTCATTTGATGTCCGACGATCGTCGTATGATCGACGAATCAAGGGTATGATGTTGTAGAGGGCGCCGAGCGTTGTCCATCAGTGCTGTTCTCTTTGTTGATCAACGGCTAGATGTGGCGTTTTTATTCAATCTAGGGCTTGTGGATGGCGGTGGCCGTCATGCTCGATCGCTCCGAGAGGGTAGCACGTAGCCTCCGTGTAAGCGGACGAAGGTAGGGAGGTAGGCGGCGACTTCAGATCTGATCGGAGATCGACGTGGGTGGCGTTCGTGGACGAATTGATGGTGGCTGGACTTGGGGAGGTTGTAATTTGTATGTGTTAGGGTTCGGCTGTGTTTTGCAAGGTGACGTGGCACTATGATGAATATTTTTATTTATTCTATTTTCATTTATTTTTGATTTTCTAATTATAATAACTTTTACATACGAGGTTGAAATTACGCACGGTTTTCTCCACTAGGATCGTACTGAAATTCCAGATATTTGGCGCTGGCTTGGACGGATTCTGAAACTATTTGAATTTTGGGTTTAAATTGGATTTAAATTCAATATAACTCAAAAGGTGAGTATTTTAACCCACTCACAACTTCTAAAATTTCTTATGTTTGTTAAACTGATTTATGATGTGATTAGAAATTTATTTATGACTGTTTGGCATATTTTAATCATCATCCTAGTTAAATTGAATTTATTTGACTTAAATTGTTATTTAGTTTATTTTTGCATGTAAATCGCAAGTTAAATTGTTATTTAATCAAACATTGAATATAAACTGCCAGTAAATGTCTGTTATTTATTATCCCCTCTATATTGATGTTATTGATTGAATTGGATGATGACTGTGATAAATGTTTGATGATTGATATTGGATGAATGTATGTTGTATTTTATACTGTTATAAACTATAACAAACCTGTATTTTTTGATTATTTTAGTTGTATATTTTAATTATTTTAAATTGAATTTTTGATTTAAAAAATTTATTTTATTTATTAAAATGGATAAATTTTGTTATTTTAAATATAAATTTTGATTTTTGTGTGAATAAATATAATATTTTCCATAAATGTGAATTTTGGTCGATATGGTCAAACTTTGACTTTAGATTTAAAATTTAAATATTTGAATTTTCCAATTTTATCTTTTATTATGAAAGTAAATTAAATTTCAAGTATACTGCTTTTTGTTTTGTTGAAATCCGATTAATATTGTGAAAGTTATGTTTTTTATACTATTGTGTGTAAATTATTTTATTTTACAAAAATTGTTTATTTTAATTGATATAAATAATATTTTTGTTTGATGTGTCATGTTATAATTGTGTATATATGTGTAACATGACATTTTATGTATATATTTACAACATTTTTCGGCTTTTGTTTCATTTAATTTGGATATATACTTTGTAAATTAAGTAACATACAAAGTTGTAGATAACAATTAATTTATACGTTTCTATAACCGTTTTCTTATTTATTTCTATAGTGTTTGTATAAATGGTATGTATTTATTGAACTATTTCCTTGGAATACATTCTATTAAATATATAAGAAATGCATAAATGAAGATACGTTACCTATTTTTAATTAAAGGCATACGTTACGTTTTGATTTATTACCTCTTTATTTTTCCATCAATTGATTTCATACAATAACTTCTCCTTGATAGCCGTGAGTTTTATTTCGAATTTCACATTAGAAAAAACATCTCATTCTTTCATTTCTCACACCTATTTTCAGATCTAAGAAAAAAGGTAATGACTTCCTCTTATTTTTTCAACTTTTTCTTTCACTTTTCTATTGATATTTCAATTATTTTTGCTTGTTTATTCATGTATTTTTCTCGGCTATCACCTCACCACCTCCTCCAACCACCACACCACCTTCTCCCCATCACCATACAAGGCCTGGCAACACTCTCCTCTGACCTATATTAACTGTGGCCATCCAATGGTGCAATCGTCTCAAAAAGTTACAAAATCCTTAAAAGTATGTCATAGCCAAACCTAGTTTGCACATACCCTTCATTTTCCACTTCGGCCTCCTCCTTAGCCATCACCACTTGCTTGTTCACCACTAGCCATCTCTCCATCCACTACCTGACCTGTATATGCCATGGCCGAACCTAGATGTGACCCTAGGCCTAGCCTATGTTGAACAAAGTTCCACTTTTTCCTTGTCTCCTTGCATTCCTCACATGTAACTCCCAAATCCCTTGTATTCTCTTACTTGCCGTGCCTTTATGTGCTAAACTAGACCCATTCCCACCAATTAGACCATCATGGCTGAGCCTAAAGCATGTGTAGCTGAGCAAAAGTGTGAGAAAGTCAAGCAAAAATTGATTTAAAAAGCTTGGTGATGTCCATTTGTTAATTCTATTTCCATTTGTTTCAATATAAACTTTGGTATTGTATCTATATTTATGTATGGCTTTGTTTTGTTGTTGAATACAAGATTAACATCTTGGCTCTCTCTCTCTCCACTCAAATCAAAAGTCGTGTCGTGCTTTCTGGAATTCGTTTGTGTGTTTTGATTTGCTAACTCCAGCATAAAAGGTGAGTTTTCACTTATGACATTTATACTTATATAATTAGTGAACTGACAACAAGTGAATGTGTAGAATTGTTGTATCATGTTATATCTGTCTCTGATGTTAATTATATGATGTTAAACCCTGTTATAAATTTGTCTCATCATCTGTTATGTTTTATTCTGTTATACTGTTTATCTATTTCTATTTCTCACACTACAAGTTCCTTGCAGAATAGAAACAGTATGGGTTGAAATGATACATGTCTGAATAGACTTTAGAATAGAAAAATTCATTATGGACTGAAATGATAGGCCTGGGTGCTTTTTTATTTGTATTTGTCTTGGGATTGCGGGTTTGAATTAATCAAAACTCAGAAATTTGACTGATTATGGATTTAAATGACATTTTCCGTATCACTTGATTTAGGTGCGAAATATTATCCGGACCCGTGATTGATTTCAAAATATTATTGCTTATAAAAATTCATGTATTGTAAGTGAAATGAGAGAAAAATATATGAGATTTGACTTATATTGGATTTAAAATGGCTAAGCAGTGATTTTCTAAAAGGTTAAATTGTATAAGTTAATAGATGGTTTGAATTGTAGTGTGAAAGTTTGATTTAACTTAATAATGGGAATTTTAGCAAAAATTGAATCATAAGCTTAACTTGGTAATTAATATAATTTATGCATGAATTGGATAAATATGAAGTAAAATAAAATATTAAGTTATTTGTAAAATAAATTTAAGCAACTTACAGTGTATTTTGAATTTATGTAATTAGTTAAATGCAAAATAAATGGATAGTTAAATGGAAATTTGGAATTTAACTTGACTTGGAATTGTGAGATTTGGTTTTACAATGGTAGTTTAAGTAAATTAAATAAAATGGAAATTTAGTTCAATGTATGAAATGGTAATTTGAAATTTAGGTGGTAAATAATTGTTAAAAGATAAAGAATGGGAAATTTGTACACTTGAATTTAATAAGTGAAATTATTGATATTTATTTGTGAAATTTACTTTATAAAAATCATTAGTTCAAGGATATTTAAATGTCCATTTTTAAAGTGGGAAATATAAAATTTTATAAGTTAAAATGGTTTAAATTGAAGTTTATTTGTGGCTGAAATTCTACTGTAAATCTGGAAGATAAATTTTTGGGAATGGAATATTTGATTTGAAGGAATAATGAATTCACTTTTTAATGGTTTAAATGAATGATTTTAATTTGGAATTATAAATCATTTTGAAATTTATAACCACGGGTACACTGCTTTGTGTGTTATGTGATTTCCTTGTGATTTTTTGATGCACAACTTTGATTTTTAGAGTGTGGCTAGAGCGAGCGGTTGCTGCAGCTCTACGCTGCCCTAGTCACAATAACACTGTTATTTGCATTCTTTAATTTAATATGTATATTTCAAGGATAGTGTTTATTACTACTTAATTGGTGGTTTGACTGATCCTTAAAGGATGGACGATCCCAAGCATCCTTTAAGTTATTGTGCATTGCTGTTACAGTTCACTTGAGTTAGTTTACATTGTATAAGTATGTATGTTCTGACTCGAGTTTTTGTGTTTTACTTTACGCTCGGGTCAGCTTGAGAGTCACATCTTTGGATTCACCTTCTGTAGCTAGAGATTTGTTGGATCATATCTGTCTATCTATTCATCTGTTTCTGATCCTGTTATTTTTCCTATTCGGTATTTGCTTCTGTATTATTGATTTATGTATCCAGACTCTTTTTGTATCCATTTTTAAACTATGATATTTTGTATTTTGTTTTGAGATTTTTTTTGTAGTAGCTTCACGAATTACTATGGTGTTTTTATATCCGCTGCGAGTTATTCTGATATTTCTATGTCTATGATTCTGTGAATGATTTTATTTACTCCAAATTTTATTACAATCTGTTATTTTGAATTACTTAAGTCCGACATGTGTGGATTATTGTCGATTTGAATGGTCCAAAATAATGGGTCACTACAATTTGGTATCAGAGCTTTGGTTTTAAGCGAACCTTAGCCTGAGGAGCAAAAACTCATTAGAGATAGGGTAGAAATACCCTTGAATGAGTGAAATCAATCTCAGAATCATTTCCTTGTCAGAAAGCGTACTTTCAAAGTATAAAATGATTTTCAAATGATTTTAAAGGATTTTTGAAGATTATTTTGATATAAATTTTATTTCAAAAGCAAAAATTTCTAAACTTCATCCTTTTTGCATCCACCTTGTTAGTAAATCTCTTCGGTTAGGATTCGCCAGATTTTTGAACTTTTATCTTATTCGATCCTGATGCTTTGTTTATGTAGGAGTGGTATTCTATGGATCAGTTTGTTATTTGTAGTACGTTAGGTTGCATTAAGTTAACTCTATTATATCTTTTGCTTAGCCGAAGTTGTCAAACCAAAGATATTTATGCTTCTGTTCTTCGTGTGATATGAATTTGAGTCTTTCCAAATAATGAATATAAACTCTTTTGTATTGACATAAGTTATATATTTCTAATCTTGGTTAGGATTTTTAAAATTAGGGTTCCTCTAAATTTGAGTCAAAGTTCTATTTTGAAATCCATCCTTGAATCATCACTTGAAAAAAAATTGTTGATTGTATTTTGAAATTGTGTATACATCGAAATTATTATTTTGATAAGGATGACCATATATTGTATATAAAAGTGAAATGTTTTCGATAAGAATTATATACTTTTTAAAATGAAAGTTTGAAGCTTTGAAAGGATTTGAAAATTATTTGGTTTATAAAATGATTTTAATGGAATGGTTCTGAAATTAAAATTTGAATGATTGAACTCCGGCATTTTAATTCGGTTTAAGGTTTTGAAAGTATATAATAATATGATTTGAAAGTATTTTTCCTAAAAAGAAATGTTTCAAATGATTTTAATGAGTTTCAAAAGATTCGAAGAAATTTCAAAAGAATTTTTCGAGAAAATAAAAGTCCAGAACTGACTTATGTCGCTGGAAAATAATTTCGGTGATGAATGCATGCATCATCGACATTGATTTTTGAGTTTCTGAGTGGGGGAGAGGCTACTCAAATAGCTTTGCTATGCGAGTGATTTTATGAAGCCAATTTGATTTCAAATACCGAAGTATAATTTGCATATATACGTGACACGATTTTGAATTGAGCCGGTGTATGTTCTTGAGTTTTGGATTTGATTTGATATAATCCTATCTTTTGGAATTGATTTACTGATTTGTTGGTGATATCCAACTCATGGATTGAAAATATGATTTCTTCGACTATTTTGAAGGTTCGAGCACTTCTAAATCAAGGGTAACTTTTCAAAGCAAAGTAATTTTGAAAAATATAAAGTATTTGATAAAGTATATGATTTTAGTTTGCATGTTTAAAGTTTGAAGTAATTTGATTTGTATAAGTTTGAAACTGTTTTGTTGAGTAAAATAAATAAGACTATTTTGAATTATACTAATATAGAATTTAGTTTTGAAATGTTTTGAATAAAATTTAGTTTTAAATGTTTTACTTAAACTATAGAATGATAATTTTCAAAGGGTAAATTGGATCTTTCTAATAGAAATAAATAGTTTAAGGGTTTTAAAGGGATGGGTTTAAACTTAGTAATCATTTTGGGTATAATTGATTTTGAGAAAATATTTGGTTTCAAAAATAGATTGGAATTTAAAACCCAGTATTTATATGATGTTTTTTGGAAATGAAATTGTTTGATAGAAATTATGTTGATTTGGAAATTTGGATTACTTTCTAAACCTAGTATTTTGTAAACTTTGAAACTGAAGATTTTTAATTTGGAAGAAATGATTTGGTGAAATCGTATATGATTTTTGGAAACTGTATGGATTTTGAAACAAATTGAAATTTGAGAACCTTATTTTACTAAATACTTAGATTTGGGAGTTGTTCGAACTTATACAAATTTGATTTATATAAGTATGAAGTTGATTTGAAAACTACTGATTTGGAAGATATTCAATTTGGAAAGAGAAATCTTATATAATCGAAGTCTATATAAGTATGATTTGATATGCTGTTGATTTTGGAATGTATTCGATTGGAAAACGGAAACTTATATATAATGACCTTTATATAAGTATGATATTTGAAAGTGATTTGAAAAGGTGCTATATGATATATATTTCCGAATTAAAGATATAGAAAGTGCCTTCTGCTTGATATCCGCTCTGTGGCCACATTGTGGATTCATTCTATTATTATTCTCTCTGATTTTGGTTTTTCGAATGTGATACTCGAGCGTCCTACCGTGGCGTGACCCATGGTTTTTTTCAAGCGCGACTACAAAGCGTAATTCACCTGGCTGAGATGGCCTAGGCGTATGGATTGTTTCTTGGGGGATCCAGGCATAATCATTGTGCATCATGTGATCTACGTAGGTCACATTAGTAGCGAAATCAGCCTGGCTGAGATGGCCAAGGGGCACGGATTGTTTCCTAGGGGATCCAGGCATAACCATTATGTATCCTGCGGTCTACTAGTCATCATGGCGTAATTCGTAGGGCTGAGAAAGCTTACGAATATGGATTGTTTCCTGGGGGATGTAGGCGTAACAATTGTGTATCTACGATCCATGGTTAGACAAAGGTTTAGGTTGTTTTGTTTGGATTGTACTTTCCATATCTGTTTTTTTAAAGTTTTTCCAGTATTCTCACTGGGTGTTGAACAAGTCTACTAAGTACCTAGAGAATTCTAGCTTTGCGCCTGATCAACGCACTCCCAGTCTACGGGAACGAGGATAAACTTGTTAAGACATCGAGTTATAAAAGTATTTTGATAATGTATTACATAATGGATATTTTGATCATTTATTTTACCTTTCTAAATAATTTAAAATGTTTTAAATATTGTCACTTCAAACTAACAAATTTGAAAATGACTATTCATCATATCATAAATTGTTTAAATTGTTATAAATATTTAGAATTCAAATTGAAATTATATAGTTTTAAATTAATGGCTCATCCTTGTCTTTCAACCAATTTTCCTTCCTAGATATTCCTATTCTCCTATTTTCCCTTCTAGCTATTCCTATTCTCCACCTTGTTAAACTTACCCATAACAACAGTTATCAGGTATAATTTTAGTCTTCTTTTCATCTTGTCTTAATCCTATTTCATTCCATCTTTTTTTGTGTTTTCCGTACCTCGTTCCTTTTCTGGGTCGAAAAGTTTTGAGTGGGGGAAAGTGTAACAATCCAATATTTTATGATTAATTTAACTGTATATTTTTAATTATTTTAAATTGAATTTATGATTTAAAAAACTTTATTTTATTTATTAAAATGGATAAATTTTGTAATTTTAAATATAAATTTTTATTTTTGTATGAATTATAATTCTGAACTTGAATAAATAAAATATTTTCCATAAATGTGAATTTTGTCAATATGGTCAAACTTTGACTTTTAAATTTAAATATTTCAATTTTTGAATTTTTTCTTTTATTATGAAAGTAAATTAAATTTCAAGTATACTGCTTTTCGTTTCGTTGAAATCCGATTAATATTGTGAAAGTTATGCTTTTTATACTATTGTGTGTAAATTATTTTACTTAACAAAAATTGTTTATTTTAGTTGATATAAATAATATTTTTGTTTGATATATCATGTTATAATTGTGTATATATGTGTAACATGACATGTTATGTATATATTTACAACATTGGTTCCGCTTTTGTTATATTTAATTTGGATATATACTTTATAAGTTAAGTAACATACAAAGTTGTAGATAGCAATTAATTTATACGTTTCTATAACTGTTATTTATTTCTATAGTGTTTATATAAACGATATGTATTTATTGAATTATTTCTTTGGCATATATTCTATTAAATATAGAGGAAACACATAAATGAAGATATGTTACCTATTTTTAATTAAAGGCATATGTTACGTTTTGATCTATTACCTCTTTATCTTTCCATCCATTGATTTCATACCATAACTTCTCCTTGATAGCCGTGAGTTTTATTTTGAAATTCATGTGAGAAAACTTCTCATTCTTTCATTTCTCACGCCTTTTTCCAGATCTAAGAAAAAAGGTAATGGCTTCCTCTTATTTTTTGTGACGCTAAGGATTTTCGCGTTCGAAAATTGACATCCATACTTTACATCGTACTCGAATGCCGCAGATTCGACCGTTCGAATCCGAGTCTCCCGAGCTTATAACACCATTAAGTATAACAACACAGCGGAAGAAAAAGAAATGAATAATATCATATACAACATCTGATACAATATGATACAATAGAATGGTACAATAGATAATAGATATCCATATACATCAAAGATATGATACAATAAATAACAGTGGAAAGAAAATAGATAACTCCAGCAGCGGATAATCTCCATCTCCAAAGCACCAACCCAGAAGTAGCTTGAATTCCCAACAACTAAGACAAGCAAGTCTCGTCCGCATCCAAAGATTGAATTAGCTTCAGATAATCTACTAAAGCTGACTATCTGAAAAACCCAACTCTATACTGCCCGTGTGAAAAATTTTGGGCACCCAGAGTTTAGGAAAGGAACAATAAACTCCAGGTCAGTCAAGGAACTGGTGTGAGTAACAAAAACAGTTTATCTTTTAAATAAAACAAGATTTATAAAAGAGAACCCGATATGCTTTTGGAAAATGGAAACTACCGTAAGACCTCCCGCCACACACACAATGCAAACACAGAATTGGAGGAGATTTCTTCTTATGATAGTCAAACATGCTTGATACATGAATTTCTTTGATATTATTACTATAAGTGCAAAGTGCAGAAAATATTTCGAAAGCATAATATAAATCTTAGTAGGCATATGACCATTATCGTATGCCTACTATAGCTACCATGTTCAATAGCAGGTTACCGCCACATTCCATGGCAGGTTATACAACAAAAACCGTACAAGGCTCGTATTGTTTCTTTGGATTTCCAACAAATGGTCAGGCCAAGCTACTTCCCATTGCCACATGGGTACACCTCTGGAGGGACGCCCCGAGAACCTAATCGGATCTCTGCCAACACAAGGTCGGGTTACCTCTAGCTAGGTAACTACTGACACGAGTGTGCCATCCCCCGGCCGTAACCAACCTTTATCCGGGGCCCCAACAACAATCACAAAGCAATATATATATCAGCGATATCCACATAAGTTAAGTATCTGGGCTCCATACCATGATACCACTTCTATCCAGAAGGGAATGAACATACCCTTAGGGGGCGCTATCCCCAAATAACCTTGCTGCATTCTTCCTGTTTTGACCATTACCGGGGTGTGAGGTCCGACGAAGTCTCGTCCACAAAGCTACGATTTTCACAAAAGCCACGCTTTGATTAACAAATGCTCAGCAACACTCAGCATGCCACATTGCCAAGTTGGAAATATATTTACTGATAACCTTCAACTACATAACCTCTGAGCTCGTACGTCTCAGAGACAGGTGTTAAGCTATGAGAATAAATTCTCCGCCACCAACAGAAATGTATTTGAAAGAAATCTGCTTTATATCTCAAGTTGTAATATCAGACATACAATCCATACAAGTCTGTTCTGGGTTCGAACAGAACTGAAGGAACTTTCGAAGAAGCCCTTGCAAATTCGGATAATCCCTAATCACGTCCGGACTTCCCATCACATATGGAGTCTCTATACCGGGGACCAGTCGATGCAAAGACATTCGACGAGTTATCCCTTCGCTTTCGAAAATATCCGATCTTCACCACCGGTCTTCAAATGCTATCCATAACGTCGTATCACATATTCAGAATAGGCTATATGACACAAAGGTCCTCTCCCAGCTAAACCGAATAGTGAGAGCAATATTTACAAGAAATATATGGATATTGGGGTCTCAGTTAAGTCACAACCTTTTACCCAAAACTTTTCTTCCAAATGGTTTAAACAAATTACCATTTCAATTTTTTTTAAACAAAAGGTTTCGTTTCACTAAGTTCACCCAGTTTCACAAGAATCCATTTACGGATTCTACACACAATTCCCATTTCGATTAGGATTAACTTATTCAAATCTTTAAATCAAAGATTTAACTTATAGCTTTTAAACCAGTTTTCATAACTTGGAAAATCATTTTCATTTAAACTTGAAATCCCTTTAACACAAATTGGAAGTTCATTACTTATGTGAAAGCTTTTATTATTTGAAAACAAATAGTTTCCATTTCAGAAAGATCCAATTATATTTGTACGAGTTAAAACCCTTGAATTAAATTCAAATTCCCAAATTAATGCCTTTAAAATGGTTTAACCCATATATAACTAGTATAACATCTTTAATCCCTAGTTTCAAATCACAGAATTCAATTTCAAATTTATGAATTCAAATTTAAGTCAAATTATTAAATTTCAAAACTTTATCAAGTTATTCAAAAATAAGTTTTGTCTTGAAATTTCATTTCAAAAGCTTTTCACATTTGACCCGATTCCATTTCCAAGCCATTTTAATTCAAATTGTCTATAAAAAAAATATTATTTCAAAAATCTATGACTTAATCAATTTCCTGGTGAAATCCATATTTGTGTGTATATGGTGTGGTCTAGGGGTTTAACACAATAGTGCAACATCATTCAATCATCACAGATTCTGGTTTTCAAATACAACAATATATTTGATAAGCGGTATAAACTATAACGCTTATCTTTTATTTAAGATCATAGGTATATATATCACAGATAATAAATTACATCACATATAATTAATTACATTACAGATCACAACATAAATCAGGATATGACACAAAGCATTAGATATCAAGGATATCAAATAATTCAACATCCAATATAATCCAAACCTCCATAAGTAGAATCAGTTTAATTATCTGATTAATTTGAATCAGATTAATTTCTATGAATAAATTTGCTAGTCATGGTAAATTAATAATCAATTAATTACAAAACATTTAATAAATTATCTTTTAATTAATCATTAATTAACCCTTAATTAACAATTTAATCCTTAATTAATTATTCTTAATTAATTTCAATAACTAAGTAATTACTCCTTAATTAATAATTCCTTCTCAATCACTTTCATTAATTAATTAATCTTTGATAAGTTAATTGTTCTCAAATTAATTACCTCAATTAGTTTCCTTGAATTAATTTTTTGCTTAATCACTTGATTAATCAACTTTAAATCATTAATCAATATCAAATTAATTATCCTTAATTTACAAATTTATTTATTCCCTACTTAATTAATCTTTAAACCTAAATTAATTAATCTAAACCTTTAATTACTTATTTAATTAATCCGAATCATTAATTAATTAAATAAATAATTTATCCATTTTAATTGACTTAATCATTACAATCATAAATCTTCATTTATTTTATGGATAAAACATTTTTCTTATTAGTGAATCAAGTTATCATTAACAAGTCACTTAAACAATTTACTTTTATATTTTACTTTTTAAATTTCATTTTGAATTTTAAGATTTAAAATGGAATCCATTTATATTTAACAAAGTTTAAAACCAATTTAAAACCTTTAAAAACACATGTTAAAGAATACTCATATCTTTTAAAAGAAATTTTAAAAGAGCTTAAACCAATTTTTTTATTCAAAACATTTAAATTTTTCTTTAACATTCAAAATTGTTAAGACAATTAATATTTATAAAACTTTAATTTATTTCAAAACTAGAATTCAAATTCATCTAATTTAAAACCCATGATTTAAACTTTGTTTAAATCATTTATGTAAATTACAAACTCCAATTTAAAGTCAAATTCTTTTTTAAAAACACTTTTAAACAACTAACCATTTTAAGGTAATTTAACAATTTTGAATTTGAAAACATTATTTATTTCCAGCTAAGATTCAAATTTAACTTGAATCCATTTTAAAACTAGATTTAAAACTTGTTTAAACCTTAACTCTACATATTTAAACTCAAATTTAAATTTTAGAAAACAGAACAGGCTTTAAACCTGTAGCTAAACTTTTACCCGAGACCCTTGATTTAACTTCGAGTCAAATACAGGGATTACTCCAGTAAACTCGAGTACATCCCATCACCCCCAAACCAAAACACAGCCAAAACGAAAAGAAAGCAACCGTGCACGAGCACGAGCACAGTAGCATCGGCCATCATGGGTCAACATCGACACCCATTCCCAGTCGCCGACCAACCTCTCTGGCAAATCCACCACCTAGATTGCCGATACCCCCATCGAAATAAAATCGAGCCTCTCGAATGAAAACTGGAATAGCCAGATCCAAAACATCCAGAGCTGTCAATGTCTCGTTCTCCACGCTCCGACCACCTGAGATGTTCCAACTCCGGCTACGTCCTTGTCAACCTCCACGCTATCATCCTTTCCAGCCACGTGCAACTCGATCGACCAGAGAAGGATCATAGATCCATTTACCCAGCGCGACAAAAATTAGGTTTAAGAATGTAAATCGCTTCGCCGTCGTCTCCACGATGAACTGGAACGACTCCTACCATTTTTCCCAGACTTGCCGTACTTCCCTCCACCTCCACACGAAACCCCGGCCAACGAAATCCCTCCGACCGTCTGAAATTGGTCGAAACTCATTTTTCGTTCAACTGAGAACTGCTCTTAGAATACTCAATGAAAAACCACAATTCTTGTTTTAAAAATCTTGTTCTCGAGTGATAATCCACGTTATACACTTGAATCAATGATTCATCATATTCGAATTTAACATATGTTTGAATTTTGTTCTGTAAAACTAAATTTCCAGAGAAAATCCAACACTATTGAACTTAAACAAATTTTAGATCATAATCTATGCTTAAACACACTTATTTGTTTTTGAACCCTATGCCTGATAATGATTAGATAAAAAGAAATTGAATATACTCATTGGTCTCTACCCTGTAACTCGGAAAAACAGAGAAGAACAATGAAATACTCAACAAAGTCAATTATGTGTGTGTATATATAGAGCGTCATACTTCAAGTGTGTATATATATAGAACATGATATATCTATGCAACAATTTAATGATTCTTAAGTATTAACAAATTTTTTTTACTCACATTGATTCCCAGACTAAACAGAGCTTGCTTTTCTTGTTAACACGGACTTGTACTTCTAGTTGAAACCTCCCTCTTCAATCTCGGGTTTTACATTGATTGTTTGTATGGAATTTTGTTTAAGTTTCTGAGATGATGTTACTTCAAATTTTTATCCAGCTCTGAAGGGATGAAATGAGGTGAAGATTGATATATAGAAGGGAGTTTACAGGGATGATACAGTTTTCTTTGTTTGTACAGCAGGTCATGGCTGAGATGATCTTGCATTTAATGCTTTGATATGCTAGAGGTATTACTCAAGTCCTTTGATTTTTTTCATATACATTTCCATATCAAATTGATTTGTTTACAACTTTATGAACATATATTTATTTTGTTTTTCCCATGTTCATAGATATTTTACATTTTCTTTGTTCTTGCCTTTTCTAGATTTCTTACAGGCATATTTATTTGTCTGGTTTGCTTTCACACTTTATGTGCGTACATAAAGTTGTTATATTATTTCTTTTGATACATAGATATTTACTTTACTTTGTTTTTGTTTATTTCTTGCCTGGTCTTGCTTATGCCTAAGTACATATATTTACTTTACCTCTCTTTATTTATCTTTTATTTTAAACTTAGACTATCAAATGCTACATTTAATTATTATTTATTTTTATACTTATGCTTAATATTTATAAGGTTTATTTTAATTTAAACATTTTGAAAGACTTTATTTCAAATTTACAAATCATAGTTTCTTCCAAAATATCTATATAACAGTTTCTATTTATATTAAAAAAAAATCTATTTATAAAGACATTACATTATAAACATTGTTTAAAAATAACTCATTATTAAATTAAAACAATTTATAAAAGAAACTATCTCTTTATTAATAAATAACATATTTTATTTGAATTTGGAAAAACTCAAATCGATTAACCAATTAATTTCACAATTTTTTTTATCAAAAATTAAATTAATTGTTCATTTAAAATTAATAAAAATTCAGGATCGTTACATTTTTTCTACTTTTTCTTTCACTTTTCTATTGGTTTTTCAATTATTTTTGATTGTTTCTTCATGTATTTTTCTCGGCTATCAACTCACCACCTCCTCCAAACCACCACACCACTTTTTTCCCACCACCATACAAGGCCTGACATCCCTCTCCTTTGACCTATATTGGTCGTGGCCATTCAATGGTGCAATCATCTCAAAAAGTTGCAAAATCCTTGAAAGAATGCCATAGCCAAACCTAGTTTGCACATACCCTTCATTTTCCACTTCTGCCTCCTCCTTAGCCATCACCACTTGCTTGTTGACCACCACTAGTCATCACTCCAGCCACTACCTGACCTATATATGCCATGGTCGAACCTAGATGTGACCCTAGGCCTGGCCTATGTTGAACAAAAATTCCACTTTTGGCTTGTCTCCTTGTATTCCTCACATGTAACCCCCGAATCCCTTGTATTCTCTTACTTGTCGTGCCTATATGTGCCAAACCAGACTCATTCCCACTAATTAGACCATCATCGCCGAGCCTAAAGCATGTGTGGTCGAGCAAAAGTGTGAGCAAGTCAAGCAAAAATTGATTTAAAAAGCTTGGTGATGTCCATTTGTTAATTCTATTTCCATTTGAGTCAATATAAACTTTGGTATCGTATCTATATTTATATATGGATTTGTTTTGTTGTTGAATACAAGATTAACATCTTTTCTCTCTCTCTCTCCACTCAAATCAAAAGTCGTATCTTGCTTTCTGGAATTCGTTTGTGTGTTTGATTTGCTAACTCCAGAATAAAAGGTGAGTTTTCACTCATGACATTTATACTTATATAATTAGTGAAGTGACAACAAGTGAATGGGTAGAATTGTTATACCATGTTATACATGCCTATGATGGTTATTATATGATAATAAACCTTGTTATAAACTTGTCTCATCATCTGTTATGTTTTATTCTGTTATACTGTGTATTTATTTCTGTTTCTCACACTGCAAGTACCCTGTAGAATAGAATCACTATGGGTTGAGATGATACATACCTGAACGGACTATAGAATAAGAAAAATCATTACGGGCTGAAATGATAGGCATGGGTATTTTTTATTTGTATTTTCCTTGGGATTACGGGTTTGAATTAACCAAAACCCGGAAATTTTACTGATTACAGATGTAAATGATAATTTCCGTATCACTTGATTTACGTGTGAAATATTATCTTGACCCGTGGTTGATTTCAAAATATGATTTCTTATAAAAATTCATGTATTGTAAATGAAATAAGAAAAATATATGAAATTTGACTTATATTGGATTTAAAATGGTTAAGCAGTGATTTTCTAAAAGGTTAAATGGTATAAGTTAATAGATGGTTTGAGTTGTAGTGTGAAAGTTTGATTTGACTTAATAATGGGAATTTAAGTAAAATTGGTTATAAGCTTAACTTGGTAATTAATATAATTTATGTATGAACTAGATAAATATAAAGTAAAAGAAAATATCAAGTTATTTGTAAAATAAAGTTAAGCAACTTACAGTGTATTTTGAATTTATGTAATTAGTTAAATGCAAAACAAATGGACAGTTAAATGGAAATTTGGAATTTAACTTGACTTGGAATTGTAAGATTTGGTTTTAAAATGGAAGTTTAAGCAAATTAAATAAATTGGAATGTATGAAATGGTAATTTGTAATTTAAATGATAAATAATTGTTAAAAGGTAAAGAATGAGAAATTTGTACACTTGAATTTAATAACTGAAATTATTGATATTTATTTGTGAAATTTACTTTATAAAAAACATAAGTTCAATGTATTTAAATGACCATTTTTTAAGTGGAAAATATGAAATTTTATAAGTTAAAATGGTTTAAATTGAAGTTTATTTTTGGTTGAAATTCTACTATAAATTTGGAAGCTAAATTTTTAGGAATTGAATATCTGGTTGGAAGGAGTAATGACTTCACTATTTAATGATTTAAATGAATGATTTTAATTTGGAATTATAAGTCATTTTGAAATTTATAACCATGGGTACACTACTTTTTGTGTCATGTGATTTCCTTGTGATTGTTTGATGCACTCCTTTGATTTTGAGAGTGTGGCCAGAAGTGAGCGGTTATTGCAGCTCTACGCCACCCTAGTCACAATAACACTGTTATTTGCATTGTTTATTTTTATATGGATATTTCTAGGATAGTGTTTATTACTACTTAATTGGTGGTTTGACTGATCCTTAAAGGATGGACGATCCCAAGCATCCTTTAAGTCATTGTGCATTGCTATTACAGTTCACTTGATTTGGTTTACATTGTATAAGTATGTATGTCCTGACTCGAGTGTTTCTATTTTGCTTTACGCTCGGGTTAGTCTGAGAGTCATAGCTTTGGATTCACCTTCTGGAGCTAGAGATTTGTTGGAGCTTATCCGTCTATCTATTCGTCTGTTTTTGATCCATTTATTTTTCCTATTCGACATTTGCTTACATATTATTGATTTATTATCCAGACTCCTTTTGTATCCATTTTTAAACTATGATATTTTGTACTTTGTTTTGAGATTTTGTTATGGTAGCTTCATGAACTACTATGGCATTTTTATGTCCATTGCGGGTTATTCTGATATTTTTGTGTCTGTGATTTTGTGAATGATTTTATTTGCTCCAAATTTTATTATAATCTGTTATTTTGAATTATTCAAGTCCCACATGTGTCGATTATTGTCGATATGAATGGTCCAAAATAGTGGGTCTTTACATAAACAGTAAGTTGTTGTGGATTTTATTTCATTCGGGATTGCAGTTTGAAATGATATATAACCATATTTATAATTTAAATTATGGATTGAAATAATAAATACCCGTATCACTTGACCATAGGATTGAAAATTATATACAGACACGGCGTCCTATATACAAAAATATTTTGAAATGATTTCTATTATTTTGTAAAGAAATATACGGGTTATATAAATATTGATTTTAGATTTTATATAAATATTATTTTGTTATTGATTTTTAGCTATGTAAAAATTTGTTTTGAAATATAAAATAAGTTAAATAATAAAGTTTGATTTCTTTTATATAATATGGTTAAGTATCTGTTTAAAGTATATTGAATATAGAGTTTATAATGACTTAAATAAAATAAAGGTTGGAAGATAAATATGAATTTGATTTGAATTAAAGTATTCAAGAATTATACTCTAATAAAAATTGATTTGAAATTTAAATGAATTGAGGTTTTAAAGGGTATGATTTTTATAATTTGTTTTTGGTTTAGAGTGATCTAAATGAATATCAGGTTGATTTAAATGAATATAACAATTTAATTAAATTGAAAGAATATCTAGTTATTTGAAGTTTAAAGGTTTTACTTAAATGATATTTGATTTGTTAAGTAAATATTTAAAATCTAAATAATTGAATTTGATACATATGTAATTATCAAAGAATTAGTTTTGAAATGGTGGAATTTTTAAAGCTTTGAAATATGTGGAAATTGAAATGGTTATTTGGGGGTTCAAATCAGTATTTGGAATTGATTTGGGAAATTGAAGACGTTATTTTACTATATAAAGTAATTTAATATTTAAGCCATTTAAGTGGTGTAGTTATGTTTCAAAGTTATGAGTTTCAAAGCATTATGATTTGAAAGTGTGTACTTTAAGTGTTTGATTTTGAAGTGTTATAACTTTGGAAGTGCTATGATTTTGGAAAAGGGATATGTTTGAAATAAAAATGATAATACATTTATTTGGGTTTTTATAAGAATGACATCCTATTGATTTGGTTATTGAAATGGAAATGATATCGTATTTATATGGTTTTGAAATGGATATTATATTCTGGTTTTGAAGTATAAATTATTTTAGAATGACCGTGGTGTTATAATAACGTTTGGTTGTTAAAGAGACCGGGATCAGAAGTTGTCATACTCTCCGCCAACTCCGAAAACTACTTTAACAACCGTGTACGCAGTGGACATTCCAGAATGAAGTAGGATGATGGCGGCATTCCTTTGAGGTATATATGTGGACCCGACTCTTGTGAGTTGGCATAAGGTGGCTAAAACAGGAGCGATTCTCGAGCTAAGGAGATAGCCCCACTTATCAGTCACACTCCTTCGATATTATATTCTGACTTTGGATTTTTGGTAGCCACTTTTGATTTTTGATTTTGTGGGTATGGCTCGAGGTGGGCGGTAATATCTGTTACGCGTTACCACCAGCCCGGATGCGTAATTGGTATATCTACCTGGCATTGCCTTGTGTGCCGTGTCACCTACCCTATCGCGCCTTGTACGAGTTTGGTTTTCTCCCTAGCCCATGTGGTATCCTCTGGTGGCTTCCCGATCAGGAGGAACCATGATACTAGATGGACTATTAGGACTATTACGTCGTAAGGGCTATATGGCTAACCCCTTAACGCAATTTAAAAGTAAGTTTGTTTTACTATAGACATTATTATAATAGCGAAATATTACAACATAGTAAATAGTTTAACGGATCCTCAGGAGATGTGAATCCCGAGCATCTCTTAAGTTACTGCACTAACGTTAGACACTGGATAGGAGATGTCAAATCCCATAAACATCTCTGACGCCATTTCACTCATATTTTACCATTGATTTAACTTACATAAGATCTTTTAGTTCTGACTCGAGTGCTTTGTCTTTTCAATTCGCTCGGGTCAGTCTGAGCATTTCAGGATTTGATGACTTTATCTCTGGAGGAAGAAGACGAAGATTTGTATTACTATTATTTATTATATTCCACTGCATCACATTGTTCCGCTGCATGGTTATTTATTATTTTCTGGTATGTGTGACTCTGATATGTATTGTATAAGTATAATCAAATGTCTTTGTAAAACAGCTTCATGAACTGTTATTTGATTATTATATTTTGTCGTTCCGCTGCAAGATTCTGTTTTGTTTTTCTTCTTTCCCTGCTTTTTCTTATTCACCCCAATAACAATTCAGCCTTCTGTATGGTTTGATTCTGACGTGTGTAGTTTATCGTCGATTTAAAGTATACAAAAAGGCGAGATGTTACACATCCTTATGTGTGTTTAAACACACACACACACACATGTGTATATGTGTGTATATATGGGGTTTTAAATTAATGTTTGGCTGAATAAAATATGATCCTTTGAATTCTTAATTTCTTATGAATTTAAACATTAAAGTAAATCTAAAATTCAATTATTAAATTTGTATACATTTATAATGAAATATGTAATTGTCGAAATATTGCCATTCATACACAGACACACACACACACTCATATATATATACATACATTTATTTATATATATGTATATATATTGATTATATGTACGATGCTTACCATGTTAAAATTGTCATCCTTTAATATTTTGTCATATATAATAAACATAGATCTCAATAGTTATTTATTTACATATAACACATATTCAATTGTGAATATCACAAATTAATATCCATGTTTATAATAGTTACAAATTTAATGCAAAAACACCATAAATTTGACATCTATTCATTTTTGTACACCGTGGATGTAACGACCCGAAATTTTCGACCCCGAAAATCGATACTAATACGTTCACTGTAGAAGTGCCAAGTAATCGAACGCCAGAAATTCCAGATTGTTAGGGTAAAGAAGAAAAGGAGGTAGAAGAAGAAACAGAAACAAAAGCATAGAATCTCAAAATCGTAGTGGAACAAAATATAATATCAAATAACAGCATTTATACAAAGAAAAGCTGTAACTGTCAATATACAGATGATATATCGGAGTACAGTCATACATAAATAAACTGGACAATTGTAATAACTTGTCAGGTCTATTATTATCAATACAGTCTCAAATACACAGCGGAATATACTCCATATGTTCATGCCATCCAGCTCGCCTCTTGAGCTCCAAAACGTCCTGTGATATCCCGGAAATTGGGCAATATAAATTTAATAATCTGTGTTTAAAAAATTAATTTGATTTGATAATTTTTGGTAATAAAATTTTGAATTGATATAATAATCATCTTATAATAAATATTTAAATTGTTAGATTCTATCTTTTAAAGCTAATAAACTGTTTTCTGTTTATATATATATAATTGTATATCTTGTAAATAGATAAACTTTGATTTAAAACTTAGTAAATTAATCAATTTTTAATTTTTATTTATATTTGGTAAAATTGAAAATTTGATTTAAATTTAACATTTAATTGTTCTAAACAATTTAATAAATAATTATATAGGTTATATTAAAGGAAAATTTTATTTGTTTAAATTTATATTTAATTAACTTGAATATGAATTTAAAATTAGATTAACATTAAAAACTTAGTTGTATTTTCTTTTTAAATTATTGCTTGAATTTATATATAAGAATTTAAAATAAAATTTACATATGATCTTAATTTATTAAGTAATAGAAGTAATTTACGATATCTTTTATAAATCATTTTAAATATTGTTTAATTTGTTATT
Source organism: Allium cepa (assembly GCA_030765085.1). Taxonomy (NCBI): domain Eukaryota; kingdom Viridiplantae; phylum Streptophyta; class Magnoliopsida; order Asparagales; family Amaryllidaceae; genus Allium; species Allium cepa. The sequence continues at coordinate 679,264,046 of CM060943.1, read as the reverse complement.
TTCAAATGATATTGAGAATACTTAGTTTTTATAAACATAAATAAATTTTGTTAGAGATAATGTTTGTTATTTTAATTTTAATAAGAGTTATATATGCATCTATATATAGCTTGATTTTTAAAATTGGATTTGATAAATAATTTTAAGTTTGAATTTAATGTTTTAAAAGAATAAAACACTTAAATATATGAATAAGCTTATATTTACAATTTGATTGTTTTCATTTCTTTTTGATTTAAAAAGAGGTAAATTCATTTATATATTACATAAGAAATAAAATAAGATTTAAAATCTCTTATAAAATAAGTTAGAGTTTTATAAAAAAAATTAAATTAAATTAAATACTCTAAATATAAGTGTAAGTTTCTTAAGATACTTAAATGACACATGTTAAGCCATAAAATAAGCAAGTGACAAATGTTTAAAATTTGAACAAGTGTCTTATTTATTTATTTTTTTTCATTTTCTATTACTTTATTTAAGTCATTTTTCTTTTCTTTCTTTCTTTTTCAAACTTGAGAAAAATCCTCACCCATGAAAATCTGAAACTTAATCTTCAAAAACAGAGAACAAAACTTGTAAAATTCTCCTCAAAAAACTAAAATCAAAATCTGCAAAAAAATCTATTGTCCTCAAATTATTTCTGAAACAATTTGATCCTCAAACCCAAAAGCTATCTGAAAATCATTCCAAACCTGAAATTCATAAAGGAAATCAAGTTTTACCTGTTGCTCTTCAAATCCAATACCTGGAAAATCAAATTGCAACTTCATCAAACCTACATCCTGTCTTGAATCAAGCATGCACTTGTATAGCCGGAAGCTTGAAAATTTCTTTACTGTTTTGAACACTTCTTCAACAAGTCCTGCAATTCTTTTCTTTCTGAAACATACATGCATTAGGGAGCTTAAGCAATTAAATAAGATTGAAGATCAAGTCATAAAAATAAAAATAAAAGTAGAATCTGAAGCTTTCAAATGTAAAGCACAATTCAAGTTCAGGATTCAAAGCATTTTCTGTACATGATTGCTCTGCTCAGGAAATCTGTGAGTAACATTCTATTTTAAACTAATTTAACTTAATATAGTTGCTTGAGTGTTTCTGATATGGTCATGAATTGTGAATGAATATAATAGAATTCTCTGTAATTTGTTTGGTTTCAGTATGTATTGTTATGTTATAAACATGTTCTGGCCAGTTCTAGAATTACAGGTTTAAATCTTTGATTCAAAAATCATGAACTCAAAATCTAGTTCATATCTAAGTTCAAAGTTCTAACAAGACATGTTAGAGTATCCTAATTTTAAAATTTAAGTTTTTATTTAATAAAAAAATAAAATAAAAAGAAACCTGTAATGTCTCTGGAAATAGTATGAAACTACAGAACAAAATTTTTATATACAAGTAAGAATTTAATTATATAGGATTCATTGATTTAAGATATTAAATCAATTACATAAATCAAATCTGGAATTCTAAAACTAAATTCAGAAAATTTAGTTTAAATTTGAAGGGGCATTTCTGGATTAACTGCAAATTATGTTTTTGGTTAAACCTGACAATCTGGGTGATTGGAGTGGCAAAGTTTGATTTTGGTGATGGAGTAGTGAACTAAGACGTGGGAAAAAATATGGGATGATGGATTTGTAATGGGAGCAGTAGTAATTTGGGGTTATTTTCTTTTAACCCTAGTTTCTGTGAGCAAAAGAAATTTGGCACCACGATCAAAATATGTGATCGAGTTCTTCGGGGTTCAAGCTGGGGATAGTCGAGGTATGGAGGGGTTCATGGCCGGTGATGAAGTTCTTCTGATGATCTGAATTTTGGATTTTTGAGGTAAATTACAGTGTCGACCCATTGTTCCAGTTTTTGGTTCAAATGCTCAAATTTGGTTTGGGAATTCTGCAGTGGATTGGAGGGTCGGAGACGAGTTGGGGAGTGGTCGGCGACATGCGTGAGTGGCCATGGGGGGTCGGAGTTGGGTGAAGGGATGGTGCAGGTGCACGAATTTTTGGTGTGCATTCTGTGTTTTGGGGAAGAAGGATTTCTCGAGTTTGGTGTCGAGTTGCAACATGATTTGCCCGAAGCAGAGAAGTAGGAGACTCGAAGGAGTTGGGTTGTGGTCTCGGGTGAGGTTGACAGTTCCAGGTTTGTATAAAACCTGTAAATTGTTAGTTTGAAAGATTCCAGAATGAAAGTTACTTGAGTTTTTACTCGAGATTATTTATTATCTTACTCGAGCAAATTATGGGTAGCTCGAGTTAATTTGTCCAAGTTTGAAACTTGACTTTTTCCCAAATTTAAACTTAAATTTAAAAGTATAAAGCAAAGATTTAAATTAAGTTTTAAATCTAATTTTAAATTATAGATTCAAGATTTAATTTGAATCATAACTGGATATAAATAAGTTCAAATTCAAATTTTGTTTAAAATAACTTTAAAGGGATTTATTGTTTAAAAACGATTTTTAAAGAAATTTGAATTTAAATTGGAATTTGAATATGTAAAGAAATGTTTTAAATAAAATTTAAACTGATTCAAATCTGTATTTGAATCTTTGATTTAAATAAATTCAAGTTTTATAGATTTAAGTATTTTAACAGTTTTGAATGATAATGTAAATTTTTGAATGTTAGAATTTAAAAAGAATTTGTTTTAAAACTTATATAAATATCTTTACAAGTATTATTTATCATATAATGTATAAGTTTTAAATTGGTTTTAAAACTTGGTGAAATTAAATTATAGTTTAATGGTTTGATATACATTTAATTATTAGGATAATTAAATGAGTAATTAATCTATTTTAATAAATTAATGAATGAATAATTACTTAAAGTAATTAAAGGTTTAATCTTAAAAGTTTAGGATTAATTATTCTTAGAATAATTAACTTGTAATTAAAATAATTAATTAATTAAAGAAGATTTGATTTTAATTAATGATTAATAACTAATTAATCAGGTAATAATGGAAGAATTAAGTTTTTAATTAACACTTAATTATTTAATTAATTAAGGGTTAATTAGTGAGTTATTAATGATTAATAAATTTGTAATGAATAATGATAAAAATAAGTTAATTATTTAGAAAATAATTAATGAATTGTTAACAGTTAATGAAGGTCATTAACTAAGGATTATTTAATAATTAATTTGTTCAATTAATTTTTAATAATTAATTGGATTAATTAATTTAAAGATAATTATTTGTGTAAACATAATTACTTACGGAAGTAATTAAGTAAATTAGTTACTTATTATTATTAATTGAGTTTAAATTTGGTTAGATTAAGTTAATTAATTCAGTTTAATTAATTTAAAATAATCATTTGATGATTTGTGAAGTATAATTACTTAATGTAATTAAATAAAGAGAAATTACTTAGGGTAGTAATTAATGGTAATTACTGGATGTAATTAATTGAAGATGATTTGATAATTGAAGTAATTTAAGTATAATTACTTTATGAATTAATCACGGAATTAATTAGAGATAATTAATTATGGAGTAGTTGATTTATTTGGTAAAGTAATTAAAGGAAGTTAATTACTAAGTGGGGTTAATTAACAGTGATTAACAATTATGGGTTAAATCAAGATTAATTTCTTAATGTAGTTAATTTAAATGTAATTAGAGATCGTTAATTAATATAATTAATGATGTAATTAAGATTGATTAATTAAGATTAGTTAATCGATAATAAGTAATTAAAGGTAATTAATTAATGCAATTAATTAAGGATTAATGTAATTAATTATAGTTAATTAATTTATGAAGTAATTAAAGGTTAATTACTGAATTAGGTTAAGTATAATTAATTTGTAAAATTGATTAAAGAATAATTACTTGAATGTAATTAAGAGATAATTAATCAAAGGTGATTAATTAAAGTGATTAATTGGATTGATTAATTTGTAATTAATTAATTATAATATAAGCAAGATTTATATTGATAAAGTAATTAATTTAATTCACTTTAAATTAATTAGAGAATGACGTAGTTAATTTAATTCACTTTAAATTAATTATAAATGGTGATTATAGATCATTGCTTATATGGATGGATGATATTGTTTGCCTTGATTGATTTGAATCTCAGATATGAGATAAATAATGTTGAGTGATATGGATGCATTGGTTGCATTGTGATAATGATTTGGATTATCTTTTGATAATGATAATATAGATTATCTTTTATGATAATAATGTTGATTACCTATTGTGAATCTAAGATTTATCTATCTGTGTGTATATAGATAATTGAATTGTTTTAAACCATAAAACAACTTGGCCTTAAAAGACACGCTTTGGATTTCGATGAAACCGGGATCGGGTTTCTGTATTTGGATATCCGAAAACCACATCGATCCAAATTAAGTTAGGTCGTGAATCCAAGTGGAGCGAGTGAAGACTCGAGGTGTAAGGGCTATACGTCAGTATAACTCTGTGGGTGATTCCGTAATGAGTTTGACGGAATAGTACTTATAGATTCGAGATGGAGATTCAGAGTGCAAGGGTTATCGTCGTTAACTCTGAGGGTGATTCCAATACGAGTGTAACGAGATAATGCCTTCGGTTTCGTTCGAACCCGGAACGAACTTGTATGAATTGAATGCTTTCAGATCATCGTCAGGTGGACGATGAGCATTCTAAGTGATGTGTTCTTTAAAGGTAATCGTAGCCTCAAGCCTCATCAACCGGGAATGGCTAAAATAGGGGAGGTGCATCAAGGCTTCGTAGGTAGCTCCCACTTGAGAGCAAGATTTTCCCCTATCTAGAAGTCCCTTTTTATTCGGCTGTGTGGGCGGTTGGAACGTACGCCAACTGCGGGGTTGTCTTGTTCGGGACTGTCCAGTAAGGGATGGTTCCGGTCTTGTGTTGCAGGGGATCGGGAGTGGTCCTCGGTACGTTGATCTAGGCCACATACTGTGACGTGCGGTACCCCAGTAGCCCTGCCATTGTATGGAATCCAAAATCCAATAAGTGCCAACGGTTTTGATTGTATTACCCACTTTTGTGGCTAGTAGCTGGAATTTAATAGATGTAACAATTTCGGCTATTTCATATTTACTTGAAAACCCTAGACCTATTATAATATCACTGGATTTCCTATCAAATGTTTTGGTTAGCGTAAGGTAAAAACTTTTCCATGTTTATATGTGGGAAGTCTTACGTGATACCTTTCTTTTCAAAAGGTTTTTGAAAGTTAAGCAACTTTAACCTGTTACTCACACCAGACCCATGTCTGACCCGGCGTTTATTTTTGTTTTTCATAAACTCTTGGGTACTCAAATTTTTACGAGTAGCCAAGGGATTCAGGATAGCTTTGACAAATATTGGAGGAGCAATGGAGAAGGAGGCTTCTGCGTTAGATATATAGTTTCCGCTGTGTGTTCTGTGTTGTCTCTGGATTGTATTATGTTGTAAATACTAGACAGGTGTTTATAACTGTCTAGTATGTGTTGTATATCTGTGTACTTGATAGTAGTTGTAAACTATGTAATATTTTGTATTATTAATATAATTTATTCGTTCCGCTGTTTTAGATTCTGATGTGTTGTTTCTTCTTCTTCTCTTTCTTTCTCTTTTCTATCCCTTTCTTTCTTATTAACGATGCGACTTCCTGGAGTCTGGAAGTTGGGTCGTTACAGTGGTATCAGAGTATTAGGTTGAGTGAATACCTAGGCTCTGGAGTGGTGTCTATCTTGAGAGAGCGTATTTGTAATTTATATATATATATGTAGATATATTTATTTCTACCTATATGTTGGGTTACCCGTTCAGATTTTCCAAATATAAGTTATAAAGGTAGATAAGGTAGTGGGGTGTGTAACACGACTACTATCATTGGTTGGAGTTTGGTGTTGGAAGTGTATCTATCGAGACTGTAGACCTAATACCGTCTCGAGTAAGTTGTGCAGAATATAGAATTTCATAGATCTCTGAAGAAACCTGTAAAGGTTCAAAGTTCATCTTTGAGTTGGATAAGTAGAGTTGGATCTGTTGGATGGGCAGAAGTGAGTAATGGTATCTTGATACCTCAGGAATTAGTAGCTATGTGATGAGACGCAGTGACTATGGATGTTCCCGAAGATTTTTCTTTGGAACAAGTTTAAGAAGTATGTCTGCTTCGATGTTGTGGCTGGGTTCAGCAGAATGTTTCTTTCTGGTTTAAGGCCCGAGTTTCTCGAAGAGCTTTGGATTAGGAAGTCTTTGGCATCGATATTAACAGTGCAGCCCGGAGTGTTCTATGCTGACAAGAAGGATTTCTGGTTAGCAGTTTTTCTGAAGGAGTTCAGAAGCAGCCGGGTAGATTCATTTATTTGATGGGTTGGCTAGCTAAGCATAGACTGTTTTGATTGGTAATGAGAGAACAGTTTTCTTTGGATATTTGACGGGTTGATCGCAAAAGTAACTTGCGATAGTTTGAGTGTTCTCTTGAGCTATGAGAAGTTTGTCCGCACCTGGAGGCTGAGTTTTCTTATCGACTGGATTCCAGGAGTGCTACTGGTGGTTCAATTTAGTAGAAGGATCAGATGGGGCATCTGAGTTTACTTTTATGGATTTGTTGAACCATGTTTCTGAGATGTGTTATCCAGTTTGTGCTCAAGTTTTTCTTCTGCTTCAGATCAGAGTTGTGCAGCAGAAACAGATGGAAATGCTTTTGTTTTATCTTTTCCGAATAAGAGAAGTATGTTAGTCTTCTAATATATGTGGAATAGAGTTGGTGTTCTTGGTTTGGAAATTGATCTTGAGGAGATCATTCTGTTGAGAAATTTTGGGTCATGTTTGTTTCTGGTGGAATCAGCAAGAGTTGAGCTGATTTGTAAGTATGAAGGCAACCCAGGATCATTAGAATTGTTCTGTGGGTAAGAGACTAAGTAATTTGGATTCCGGAGTCGAAGATTTGATTTTGGGTAAGTTTTCTCTGATTTAAGGAGCTATAAGATTGGGTAAGTCTGGGTAAGTCAGTTCCGATGTGTATTGGATCTTTTCTGTGTTCTTGTGAGGATTGGTGTTTGATTTTCAAGATTGAATTGCTAGTTTGGATAACTGGGATTCGATGAGTTTCCCGTATCTCTGAGGGAGTACGTGTATGATCTATCTCTGGTTGTGGAATCAGCAGTTCAGAAGTATGTGATTGTTGAGTCAGACTTGTCTAAAGTCTGATATCCTGTTTAGTTTTGTAGACCTAGCTGGATAGGAGCTCTATAGTTTAATAGTATTGATTGTTTAGATTCTATAGGGCGAGTATTCCGGTGTATATATACTTATACCGGGGAAACTCGTGGAAATTCTATCCAGAATTTTTGTCTGGATAATTAGATTTATTTGATTGTGTAAATTGGTTCCTATGGTTGTTAGCATATGTTTGATATATATGCTTGTGTTTTAAAATTAAATCTTAGGATATATTATTAAATTACCTTTGCTTTTAAATTTCGGGGACGAAATTCTTTTAAGGGGGGAGGAATGTGATATCCCGGAAATTGGGCAATATAAATTTAACAATCTGTGTTTAAAAAATTAATTTGATTTGATAATTTTTGGTAATAAAATTTTGAATTGATATAATAATCATCTTATAATAAATATTTAAATTGGTAGATTCTATCTTTTAAAGCTAATAAACTGTTTTCTGTTTATATATATATATATATATATATATATATATATATAATTGTATATCTTGTAAATGGATAAACATTGATTTAAAACTTAGTAAATGAATCAATTTTTAATTTTTATTTATATTTGGTAAAATTGAAATTTAACATTTATTTGTTCTAAACAATTTAATAAATAATTATATAGGTTATATTAAAGGAAAATTTTATTTGTTTAAATTTATATTTAATTAACTTGAATATGAATTTAAAATTAGATTAACATTAAAACCTTAGTTGTATTTTCTTTTTAAATTATTGCTTGAATTTATATATAAGAATTTAAAATAAAATTTACATATGATCTTAATTTATTAAGTAATAGAAGCAATTTACGATATCTTTTATAAATCATTTTAAATATTGTTTAATTTGTTATTTTCAAATGATATCGAGAATACTTAGTTTTTATAAACATAAATAAATTTTGTTAGAGATAAGGTTTGTTATTTTAATTTTAATAAGAGTTATATATGCATCTATATATAACTTGATTTTTAAAATTGGATTTGATAATTAATTTTAAATTTGAATTTAATGTTTTAAAAGAATAAAACACTTAAATATATGAATAAGCTTATATTTACAATTTGATTGTTTTCATTTTTTTTTAATTTAAAAAGAGGTAAATTCATTTATATATTACATAAGAAATAAAATAAGATTTAAAAGCTCTTATAAAATAAGTTAGAGTTTTATAAAAAAATTAAATTAAATTAAATACTCTAAATATAAGTGTAAGTTTCTTAAGATACTTAAATGACACATGTTAAGCCATAAAATAAGCAAGTGACAAATGTTTAAAATTTGAACAAATGTCTTATTTATTTATTTATTTATTTTCATTTTATTTTACTTCATTTAAGTCATTTTTCTTTTCTTTCTTTCTTTTTCAAACTTGAGAAAAATCCTCAGCCATGAAAATCTGAAACTTAATCTTCAAAAACAGAGAACAAAACTTGTAAAAATCTCCTCAAAAAACTAAAATCAAAATCTGCAAAAAAATCTGTTGTCCTCAAATTATTTCTAAAACAATTTGATCCTCAAACCCAAAAGCTATCTGAAAATCATTCCAAACCTGAAATTCATAAAGGAAATCAAGTTTTACCTGTTGCTCTTCAAATTCAATACCTGGAAAATCAATTTGCAACTTCATCAAACCTACATCCTGTCTTGAATCAAGCATGCACTTGTATAGCAGGAAGCCTGCAAATTTCTTTACTGTTTTGAACACTTCTTCAACAAGGCCTGCAATTCTTTTCTCTCTGAAACTTACATGCATCAGGGAGCTTAAGCAATTAAATAAGCATGAAGTTCAAGTCATAAAAATAAAAATAAAAGTAGAATCTGAAGCTTTCAAATGTAAAGCACAATTCAAGTTCAAGATTCAAAGCATTTTCTGTACATGATTGCTCTGCTTAGGAAATCTGTGAGTAACATTCTATTTTAAACTAATTTAAGTTAATATAGTTGCTTGAGTGTTTCTGATATGGTCATGAATTGTGAATGAATATAATAGAATTCTCTGTAATTTGTTTGGTTTCAATATGTATTGTTATGTTATAAACATGTTCTGGCCAGTTCTAGAATTACAGGTTCAAATCTTTGATTCAAAATCATGAACTCAAAATCTAGTTCATATCTAAGTTCAAAGTTCTAACAAGACATGTTAGAGTATCCTAATTTTAAAATTTAAGTTTTTATTTAATAAAAAAATAAAATAAAAAGAAACCTTTAATGTCTCTGGAAATAGTATGAAACTACAGAACAAAATTTTTATATACAAGTAAGAATTTAATTATATAGGATTCATTGATTTAAGATATTAAATCAATTACAAAAATCAAATCTGGAATTCTAAAACTAAATTCAGAAAATTTAGTTTAAATTTGAAGGGGCATTTCTGGATTAACTGCAAATTATGTTTTTGGTTAAACCTGACAATCTGGGTGATTGGAGTGGCAAAGTTTGATTTTGGTGATGGAGTAGTGAACTAAGACGTGGGAAAAAATATGGGATGATGGATTTGTAATGGGAGGAGTAGTAATTTGGGGTTATTTTCTTTTAACCTTAGTTTCTGTGAGCAAAAGAAATTTGTCACTACGATCAAAATATGTGATCGAGTTCTTCGGGGTTCAAGCTGGGGATAGTCGAGGTATGGAGGGGTTCATGGCCGGTGATGAAGTTCTTCTGATGATCTGAATTTTGGGTTTTTGAGGTAAATTGCAGCGTCGACCCATTGTTCCAGTTTTCAGTTCAAATGCTCAAATTTGGTTTGGGAATTCTGCAGTGGATCAGAGGGTCGGAGACGAGTTGGGGAGTGGTCGGCGACATGCGTGTGTGGCCATGAGGGGTTGGAGTTGGGTGAAGGGATGGTGCAGGTGTACGAATTTATGGTGTGCATTCTGTGTTTTGGGGAAGAAGGATTTCTCGAGTTTGGTGTCGGGTTGCAACATGATTTGCTCGAAGCAGAGAAGTAGGAGACTCGAAGGAGTTGGGTTGTGGTCTCGGGTGAGGTTGACAGTTCCAGGTTTGTATAAAACCAGCAAATTGTTAGTTTGAAAGATTCCAGAATGAAAGTTACTCGAGTTTTTACTCGAGTTATTTACTATCTTACTCGAGCAAATTATGGGTAGCTCGAGTTAATTTGTCCAAGTTTGAAACTTGACTTTTTCCCAAATTTAAACTTAAATTTAAAAGTATAAAGCAAAGATTTAAATTAAGTTTTAAATCTAATTTTAAATTATGGATTCAAGATTTAATTTGAATCATAACTGGATATAAATAAGTTTAAATTCAAATTTTGTTTAAAATAACTTTAAAGGGATTTATTGTTTAAAAACGATTTTTAAAGAAACTTGAATTTAAGTTGGAATTTGAATATGTAAAGAAATGTTTTAAATAAAGTTTAAACTGATTCAAATCTGATTTTGAATCTTTGATTTAAATAAATTCAAGTTTTATAGATTTAAGTATTTTAACAGTTTTGAATGATAATGTAAAAATTTGAATGTTTGAATTTAAAAAGAATTTGTTTTAAAACTTGTATAAATATCTTTTATAAGTATTATTTATCATATAATGTATAAGTTTTAAATTGGTTTTAAAACTTGGTGAAATTAAATTATAGTTTAATGGTTTGATATACATTTAATTATTAGGATAATTAAATGAGTAATTAATCTATTTTAATAAATTAATGAATGAATAATTACTTAAAGTAATTAAAGGTTTAATCTTAAAAGTTTAGGATTAATTATTCTTAGAATAATTAACTTGTAATTAAAATAATTAATTAATTAAAGAAGATTTGATTTTAATTAATGATTAATAATTAATTAATCAAGTAATAATGGAAGAATTAAGTTTTTAATTAACACTTAATTATTTAATTAATTAAGGGTTAATTAGTGAGTTATTAATGATTAATAAATTTGTAATGAATAATGATTAAAATAAGTTAATTATTTTAGAAAATAATTAATGAATTGTTAACAGTTAATGAAGGTCATTAACTAAGGATTATTTAATAATTAATTTGTTCAATTAATTTTTAATAATTAATTGGATTAATTAATTTAAAGATAATTATTTGTGTAAACATAATTACTTATGGAAGTAATTAAGTAAATTAGTTACTTATTATAATTAATTGAGTTTAAATTTGATTAGATTAAGTTAATTAATTCAGTTTAATTAATTTAAAATAATCATATGATGATTTGTGAAGTATAATTACTTAATGTAATTAAATAAAGAGAAATTACTTAGGATAGTAACTAATAGTAATTACTGGATGTAATTAATTGAAGATGATTTGATAATTGAAGTAATTTAAGTATAATTACTTTATGAATTAATCAAGGAATTAATTAGAGATAATTAATTATGGAGTAGTTGATTTATTTGGTAAAGTAATTAAAGGAAGTTAATTACTAAATGGGGTTAATCAACGGTGATTAACAATTGTGGGGTAAATTAAGATTAATTTCTTAATGTAATTAATTTAAATAAGGTAATTAATTTAAATGTAATTAGAGATCGTTAATTAATATAATTAATGATGTAATTAAGATTGATTAATTAAGATTAGTTAATCAATAATAAGTAATTAAAGGTAATTAATTAATGCAATTAATTAAGGATTAATGTAATTAATTATAGTTAATTAATTTATGAAGTAATTAAAGGTTAATTACTGAATTAGGTTAAGTATAATTAATTTGTAAAATTGATTAAATAATAATTACTTGAATGTAATTAAGAGATAATTAATCAAAGGTGATTAATTAAAGTGATTAATTTGATTGATTAATTTGTAATTAATTAATGATAATGTAAGCAAGATTTATATTGATAAAGTAATTAATTTAATTCACTTTAAATTAATTAGAGAATGATGTAGTTAATTTAATTCACTTTAAATTAATTATAAATGGTGATTATAGATCATTGCTTATATGGATGGATGATATTGTTTGCCTTGATTGATTTGAATCTCAGATATGAGATAAATAATGTTGAGTGATATGGATGCATTGGTTGCATTGTGATAATGATTTGGATTATCTTTTGATAATGATAATATAGATTATCTTTTGTGATAATAATGTTGACTACCCATTGTGAATCTAAGATTTATCTATCTGTGTGTATATAGATAATTGAATTGTTTTAAACCTTAAAACAACTTGGCCTTAAAAGACACGGTTTGGATTTCGATGAAACCGGGATCGGGTTTCCGTATTTGGATATCCGAAAACCACATCGATCCAAATTAAGTTAGGTCGTGAATCCAAGTGGAGCGAGTGAAGACACGAGGTGTAAGGGCCATACGTCAGTATAACTCTGTGGGTGATTCCGTAATGAGTTTGACGGAATAGTACTTATAGATTCGAGATGGAGATTTAGAGTGCAAGGGTTATCGTCGTTAACTCTGAGGGTGCTTCCAATATGAGTGTAACGAGATAATGCCTTCGGTTTCGTTCGAACCCGGAACGAACTTGTATGGATTGAATGCTTTCAGAACATCGTCGGTGGACGATGAGCATTCTAAGTGATGTGTTCTCTAAAGGTAATCATAGCCTCAAGCCTCATCAACCGGGAATGGCTAAAACAGGGGAGATGAAGCAAGGCTTCGTGGGTAGCTCCCACTTGAGAGCAAGATTTTCCCCTGTCTATAAGTCCCTTTTTATTCGGCTGTGTGGGCGGTTGGAACGTACGCCAACTGCGGGGTTGTCTTGTTCGGGACTGTCCAGTAAGGGATGGTTTCGGTCTTGTGTTGTAGGGGATCGAGAGTGGTCCTCGGTACGTTGATCTAGGCCACGTACTGTGACGGGCGGTACCCCAGTAGCCCTGCCATTGTATGGAATCCAAAATCCAATAAGTGCCAACGGTTTTGATTATATTACCCACTTTTGTGGCTAGTAGCTGGAATTCAATAGATGTAACGATTTCGGCTATTTCATATTTACTTGAAAACCCCAGACCTATTATAATATCACTGGATTTCCTATCAAATGTTTTGGTTAGCGTAAGGTAAAAACTTTTCCATGTTTATGTGTGGTAAGTCTTACGTGATACCTTTCTTTTCAAAAGGTTTTTGAAAGTTAAGCAACTTTAACCTGTTACTCACACCAGACCCATGTCTGACCCGGAGTTTATTTTTGTTTTTCATAAACTCTTGGGTACTCAAATTTTTACGAGTAGCCAAGGGATTCAGGTTAGCTTTGACGAATATTGGAGGAGCAATGGAGCAGGAGGCTTCTGCGTTAGATATATAGTTTCCGCTGTGTGTTCTGTGTTGTCTCTGGATTGTATTATGTTGTAAATACTAGACAGGTGTTTATAACTGTCTAGTATGTGTTGTATATCTGTGTACTCTGATAGTAGTTGTAAACTATGTAATATTTTGTATTATTAATATAATTTATTCGTTCCGCTGTTTTAGATTCTGATGTGTTGTTTCTTCTTCTTCTCTTTCTTTCTCTTTTCTATCCCTTTCTTTCTTATTAACGATGCGACTTCCTGGAGTCTGGAAGTTGGTTCGTTACACGTCCTAACATGAAAATCTGTAATACTCGGTCTGACCTGAGCATTAAATAAAGTAACAGCCGAGTCAGGCTAGAAACTAGCGTGAGTAAACCCATATAACATGAAATACTAAGTTATAAAACTTATTTGAAAACCAGGGTAACTCGTTCATCACTACGAGTTCTAATCTTGTTATAGGCAAATACTTATTTCACAAAACAATATCTAAGTACCGTTACATAGTTAAATGGTCAGGTTTACTTAATTTATTCCATTCTAGCATATTTGATTTATAATAAGATCCGAAAAGAATTTCAATGCTTAATTAATTCAAAATGGTTCCGGATATTACCGATATCCGATCCCGGTCTTTTTGAATCCAATCGCCATCTTTATGCCCAGTTAATTTTAACAAACCCACTCAATTTTAAATTTTCATATTCACCTAAAATTTTACAACAAATATTGATTCAAACAATAGCTTATGTATATTTGAACTGCTCAATTTGGTGTATTTCATACCAGAGTACTAGAAATAACCTACTAGAGAAACAAGGCAAATTCCAAAGTACTTACCCCTATAAAACTAGTCATAGACTAGGTTACTAGTCACATAATCATCGATTTATTTAAACAAATTTAATTAATTTCAAATCTTGTTTAATTGTTATTGAAAACTAATTACAAACCATTATATCTTAATTAAATATGTGGAATTATTCAATAATAACATGTATAATTTAACTTAGGACTTTTGATTAATTAAAAGTTTAAAGCCTTTTATTTTACTTTAACCATTAAATAATTACACTATTTATTTAATTTTAATAAACTTTAGGAATTAGTTTAAAATAATTAAAATGTATCTTATTACCCTAACTTAATTAACTTATGTTTAAAATTATTATTCGTATGGACCATTTACTATCTAAGGTTTGAATTACTTTGAAAATTTTAAATTACATATATATTAGGAAATCTATAGTTTCAAAATCATTTAACTTTACAGTTTGTTCTTAGAATTTACTTTGAGAAACGTATTATATTTCATTATATTTTATATCATGCTGACCCAACAGGCATACTCGGCCTGAATACTTTCTCCTCATCCTTTCTTCTTTACTTCAAGTTTCTTCCCCCTACCCCCATCGATACCTTGTTTCCAGTTCACGACCCACTTATGCTCGTTAGTGTGCACCTACACAAACCCACGGCCTACCCGATCTCACAGCCGTCCGGCCACGGAAAACTCCCACTACCACTTGAACTCGCCACCACATCTAGAATCCCCGAATTCGCCCCCACTCAAAAGTTCACCAGGGAAACCACAAGCTTCAGACACATCGACACCTAACAACCACTTGTCTCGTCACCACTAGCCTCCATTCCCTGCCAGAATTCACCCAGACAATCGCCGTAACCTCCTCCTTCAAGCCCCCTGGTCCACATCCTTAAAACTTCACCATGATGCTGTAGATCGACATCAATCAAACACACCTAAAACCCTAATCCACCCACCATCGATCACTATGATGATCGAAAAAATCGCTGTTCAATTTTCTCGAGTTCCCCAACCATGCAACTTCCTTTTTGGCCCGATGTCGACCCCCACCATCAACCTCCTCGCCAGAATTTGACCCAAGACTGGAGATCAATCATTCACTAATTTCTCCTTATATAACCAATTAAAACTCAAGATAAGGCTACTAAAATTCATCATTTTCAAAGACGATCACGCTCTTATAATTGGTTTGTTAGATTATGTTTTTCAAATTTTAGCCATCAAAATGTTATTCACAATAAATGAGGCATATTTTCCCTTGTGCTAGAAGATGGCTAACCAAATAAATTATAAAACAAAATACACTCAAGTGCAAACACTTTTGCTCTTGGAACAAAAATCTAAAACCAATTAGATCAAAGGATATCAATTTTTGAGGATTGCAAAAATTTTTTTTAGAACAAAGGTGTATATAGCATAGGAACTTATTATCACAGAATTATTTAACCAATAAAAGATCCATCCAAATCTCGAACACATGCAGATACATATATGAATCCAAAAAGAACATAATAAAGAAGATTGTTTACCCACAGTATTTGGTTTGAACAAAGCAAAGCTGGAAATGCTCTTGATTTTGATATGCTTTGAATTGATCTAGAGAAATGGTTTGGTTGATTAAACCGAGTTGAATTACTTCAGATAGAAATTTACAAGGGTTTTAGTTGTCATTTTATATTCTCTATTTTTTTTAGTTTTGAATATGAAGGATGAAGGAAGAATGAAAGAATAGGAGTAGAGATGTTTATATAGCCTTATTTCATTATTATTTTAAAAATAAAGAAAATAAATTAAATGAGACACTTGTATTTTGCATGTTGAACTTGGCTTACAAATGTCAAGTGCATGCATTTATATTTATTGTATGTTTTTATATTATATTTTATATTTTTATTTATACATTTTATTTTATCTATATTTATATAACTTTTATATTTGTCCTTATTTTAGTTTTAAATAAGATCATTTTAAATCAATAACTAAGTATATATATACTAGTATTTAAAATATAGAGTTTCAAATCTAAATTATTTTTAAGATTTTGTAAACAAAAACATAACTTTAAAATGAAAATATAACTTTGGAATAAATAAAATATCTTATGTGGACTTTGATATTATATATGCCCATATTATTACAAACATCCATATATTTTTCCATAGACATGTATAAACTCATATACATAATAAAGCTTGTATGTATCTATTTATATATATATATATATGGATATTTCATCTTGAATTACATAGTGAAATATATTATTTATATATTTACTATAAGCTTTATCATCTCTCGAGATTTATAATTCAACATTTATTATAGTTTCAAATTCATTTATACATATCCAAATATATTTTTTTATGAGAATTTTATTTGCTCACCTAAATAAAATCAGTATCTCAATAGTAAAATCAGTTAATTATCCAATTATCAAATATCCAAAAATTCAGGTCATCACATTCCTCCCCCTTTTAGAACTTTTCGTCCTCGAAAAGGTACGAAGCTAGAATATATTAAAATGTAATTACTAGTTAAATTATGCTTTAAATATTTTGATCTCTTAACTCCCTTTATTTAAAAAATTTGAAACACTTTTAAAATCTACATAATATTGGCAAAATAGCTTTATAATAATACTTTTTATAACTCGATATCTCAACAAGTCCGTCCTTTTACAGAAATTCGGTCATACGTTGAGCCAACGTAGGATTGAAAATCTATAAGTACTTGGTAAAACCGTTTTCAACACTCAGTGAAAATATTTGGAAAATATTTTTGTGAAAATATAGAAAACATTTTTGGTGAGAATGCTTTGGAAATCATCACATCCTCCATGGTCGCAGTTAACCCGTTGATTACGTCACCCTCCCGATAAAACCATAGACAGCTGTAGGCATCCGCTCCCCTTGTTTACACCATGGAACCGCCAAAGATCGCAGCTACACCCACGGCTATGTCGCCATCACTGCAAAAATCCATGTAACTGTAGGCATCAACGCCCTCGAATTTTGCTGCCAAATGAAACGTCACCACACAAACCACATAGATCGCAGACTACATCATTCGAGTTCCAATGTAGCCTGTAGGCACTCACTACCACACAACTTTCGCTATGTCTTCATAGATCGCAGTCTATCGATGTTACGTCGCTTTTACAATGAAATCAAATGTAGATCTTAGGAAATCGCTGCCCCTCGACTACCGTTATGGTGCACAGTAGTTCGCAGTTACATTGAGTTACACAGTCATCGCAGCATAACTCAATGTCATTGTAGGCATCAGCGCCCTCGACTTTCGCTACTCAACCATAATCCTCAGGAACTTTTGGTCCGGACATCCTCTTAGGATCAAATTTAGAACCCCCCTTAGGGCTCAAGGCATAACCACCCCATGGATCTCCTACTAGAAGTTTCACCATAATGGGAGTGCCTTTTTCCCCTTTGCATTCTCAAAACATTTTATACTATACGCATATAGTATTTTTCAAATCATACTCTTTATATCTATCACTTATAAATCTCCTTTACAAAAAATCGATATCTCAAAATCGACAGTTCCCAAACTTGGCTTTCCAAATTTCCAAAATTGATTTTCCTAAGAATCAAAAGCCTTTCAAAATCAGTGTGTTCCAAAACCTTTTTCCCAATTTCATAAAATCATTTATATATATATATATATATATATATACGTATAAGTTTATTCTTTTGGCTAGAACAAAATATTTTTCTAAGATCTTTTCCTCTAAGATTCAACAAGGGGAGTTTATCATATATAACAAATATATATATATATAGTCTTTATTTATGCCAAATCAAATATTCAAATTCGATTTTTTAATAAAGTTATTTACCACCTCAGTTACCCTTCATATAGTGAATTTCAATTATAGAAATATCTAACTTCCACTTTCATTTATCCTATATTTCACCAAATATATTTTATTTTTTTATTTCAAAAATCATTTGTACATTTCTTTCAAAAAATTTCAATATCGATTCCATTCAAGCACGTAGGATGTACATATGTCATCCGTATGCAACATCAAATCCGATCGCTCACTCGATCACACATTTTCACTTCCGAACTAGTATTGTCCACCCGACTTCCTAAGGCAGACACAGATCTGGTTTCTTGATCATAAACCGTCATTCTCCTTGCATAGCATAACTATGATAAAGAATTTCCAGAATCAATCAAAATCCATATCTAGGGTTCGCCGTTGAAAATCGAGTGAAAAATCCTAACTCAGATAGATATACTATCTCGAAACCCTGTGTTCGAATCTAGATCAAATCTTATGCGAATTGGATAATATACATACATCCTATGAATTTATCTTCATTGATTATTAGCTAAAGCAATTTCCTTATTATTACCATTTCTGATTTCTATTCACTTATTCATAATTGCTTCAATTTTCACTTGGGTTATCACTTCAATTCTAAACAGTTTGCACTCTGGCCAACTTGATTTAGAAAATAGCTTGAAAAGTTTAAAATAATTAAGTAGCTGTAAAATAGTTATTAGTTGTAAAATAGCTGTAAATGGTTAAGTAATTATAATATTGTTGTCAAATAGTTAAATAGTTGTAGAATAGTTAGATAGTTGCAAAATAGTAATTAGTTTGTAAAATAGATGTAAATAGTAATTAGTTTTCAAAATAGTTGTAAAATAAGTATAAGGTAGTTAAAAAGAAAGGTTTTGTAGTAAATAGCAAGGAAAATAGATTTAAAATAGTTTATATTAAAACAATTTATTTAAAAATAGTTTCAGTGTCAAACTGGTTCAATTCCCAATCTCCACTTCCATTCAATTTTCGATTTCAACTTTCACTTTAATTGATTCAATATCATTTAAATTTGAATTAGCTTCAATTCCTTTTCCAAATTCAAATCAATTCCCATCTGAATTAAACTTATTCAACTTCAATCACAATTCCAAATTATTCAAATCAAATTCAATTTGAACTAATTTCAATCCCAATCTCAACTTTAAACAATCCCGAATTATACAAATTCGAGTTAAATGTTCAAATGTTTATTTAATTACTCAAATCAGATTAACCTTTTCTTTTAATCTAACAACCTAAGTATTTAAACAATTAAATTTTGAGTCCAAATTTTTAACATTCATTTAAATTACTTTTACTTAACTTATTCCAAGGTTCAAATAAGAGTTCAAAACCTTTTAAACAATTTAATCTTTAGAATCCAATTTATTATCCAATTTTAACTTCTAACTTGAAACCAATTCTTAAACAATTTTCAGTTTGCATGTTCATTCTTAACATTTAAATCTTAAGTTCAAAGTGATTACATTCCCATAATTTCCAATTTTATTTGTAAAAATCAAAATTATTTATATAGTTTCAAATTAAAGTTTTATTTCTATTCAATTTCAAAAATGGATGTATATTATCTCAAACCACTTCTTAACTAATTCAAAATAATCCAATTCACAATTCCATAGATTATTAATAACAACGTGATGATATCAGGATAAGCCAAGGTAAATAACCATCCAAATTATCTAAAACATCCATCAGTAGCATCCATTACCAATTTCCAGAACTCAAACTGTTTTGAGATCACACATAACTCTCTAAGCTAAATCTCAATCTCATCTAATCCAATCAACCTTACTAAATTTGAATTTTCAAATTTTAAACTTCTTATCAATATCTCTTCCCGCTTATAAGTTCAAGAACTTATTTCACTTTGGGTTACACTCTCA
This sequence comes from Allium cepa, assembly GCA_030765085.1. NCBI lineage: Eukaryota > Viridiplantae > Streptophyta > Magnoliopsida > Asparagales > Amaryllidaceae > Allium > Allium cepa. The sequence goes on along the minus strand of CM060943.1, from coordinate 679,244,048 downwards.
ATTTAGGGAAATTCAGAATTCAACACTTAGCGTTTACTCAAATCAACTTTGATATTATATATATCCCACATATATACATATTTATTTATTCGCACAATAAGTCATATTTCAAAATTTAAACCATTCTTGGTTTTCAGTTCAAAACAAATTTCTTTTAAACTTTTAAAACAACTCTTGTTTTAAGATAAGATTCTTACATTTAAAAATATTATTTATTATATCTTTTAACACTTTAAAACAATTTAAATTTTCTAAAACTTCACAATTTAAATATTTTCAATTTATAAGTCATATTTATCTAAATTGTTGCTTCCTTAAAACAATTCATTTTGCTTTATCATTATTTATTTTAAAAAAATCCCTTTATTAAGATACAACACCCAATTCATGATAATTATCATGTTGAGAAATCATACACACCACATATTCCATAACTATTTGCTGGAAAATCAAAATCTAGGTAATTTATTTCAATATTTTGAGAATGCTTTTGAATTTCTGGGATTTAAGTTTAGTTTGAATCCATTTTTAGCTCAACTTATTTTCATAGTTAATCCTTACCCAAATTTCTATTCGGTTGCATATATATTATCACTTAATTTTTCTTATTATATTTAATTTCTATAATCAGCAACCAATATCTTAACATATATAATAATTAGAAAAATTATTACTTTATATATCAAAATATAAGCTTATATAAAAATCATTCATTTTTAAAATCATTTTAAAAACTTTATATAAGATAATAACAAGTACGCTTTCATATATATTATACTCAACTCATTCTAGGGTACTACTGAGCCTATCCTTAATGAGTAAACCGACTAGAGCCAAGGTTCTCGCTTAACCTTCTGCTCTGATACCAAATGTAATGACCTAAAATTTTCGACCTTGAAAATTCGACACTAATACGTTCACTGTAGAAGTGCCAAGTATTCGAATGCCGGAAATTCCATATTGTTAGGGTAAAGAAGAAAAGGAGGTAGAAGAAGAAATAGGAACAAAAACATATAATCTCACAATCACAGCGGAATAAAATATAATATCAAATAATATTATTTATACAAAGAAAAGCTGTAACTGTTAATTTACAGATGATATGTCAGAGTACAATCATTCACAAATAAACCGGACAATTGTAACAACTTGTCCTGCCTGCTATTATCAATACAATCTCAAATACATAACGGAATATACTACATATGTTCCTGCCATCCAGCTCGCCTCATGTGCTTCAAAATGTCCTAACTTGAAAATCTATAATACTCGGTCTGACCCAAGCATTATGTTAAAGTAGCACCCGAGTAAGGCTGGAAATCAGCGTGAGTAAACCCATATAACATGAAATACTAAGTTATAAAAGTTCTTTGAAAACCAGGGTAACTCGTTCATCATACGAGTTCTAATCTTGTTATATGCAAATACTCATTTCACAAAACAATATCTAAGTACCGTTACTTAGTTAAATGTTCAAGTTTACTTAATTTATTCCATGCAAGCCTATTTGATTTATAATCAGATCCGAAAAGAATTTTAATGCTCAATTAATTCGAAATGGTTCTAGATACTACCGATATCTAATCCCGGTCTTTTTGAATCCAATCTCCATCTTTACGCCCAGTTGATTTTAACAAAACCATTCAATTTCAAATTGTCATATTCACCTAAAATTTTATGACAAATATCGATTCAAACAACAGCTTATGTATATTAACTTCTCAATGTGGTGTAATTTATACCAGAGTAACTGGAAATAACCTACCAAAGAAACAAGGCAAATTCCAAAGTACTTACCCCTATAAAACTATTCGTAGACTAGGTTACTAGTCAATAATCATCAATTTATTTGAACAAAGTTAATTAATTTCAAATCTTGTTTAATTGTTATTGAAAACAAATTACAAACCATTATATCTTAATTAAATATGTGGAATTAATCAGTAATAACATGTGTAATTTAACTGAGCACTTTTGATTAATAAAAAGTTTAAAGCCTTTTATTTTACTCTAACCATTAAATAAGTACACTATTTATTTAATTTTAACAAACTTTAGGAATTTGTTCAAAATAATTAAAATGTATCTTATTACCCTAACTTAAATTATTATTCATATGGACCATTGACTATCTGACGTTTAAATTACTTCTAAAATTTTAAATTACTTATATATCAGGGAATCTAAAGTTTCAAAAGCATTTAACTTTACAGTTTGTTTTTGGAATTTACTTTGAGAAACCTATTACATTTTATTATATTTTATATCATGCTGACCCAACAGGACAACTCGGCCCAAATACTTTCTCCTCGTCCTTTCTTCTTTACTTCTAGTTTCTCCCCCTCCCCCGATACCATGTTTCCAGTACACGACCCACTTGTGCATGTCAATGTGCATCTACACAAACCCATGGCCTACCCGATCTCACCGCCTTCCGGCCATACAAAATTCCCATGACCACCTGAACTCGACACCACATCTGGAATCCCCAAATTCGCCCGCACTCAAAACTTCACCAGCAAAACCAAAAGCTACAAACACACTGACACCTAACATCCCCTTGTCTCGTCACCACCAACCACCATTCCCTTCCAGAATTTACCCAGACAATCACCATGACCTCCTCCTTCATGCCCCCTGGCCCGCAACCTTAAAACTTCACCGCATCGTCATAGATCGGCGTCAATCGAACACGCCTAAAACCATAATCCTCCCTCAATCGATCACCATGATGATCAAAAAAACAGCGCTCAATTTTCCTCGAGTTCCCCAACCATGCGGCTTCCTTTTTGACCGGTTGTTGACCCCCACCGTCGACCTCCTCGCCAGAATTTGACCCAAGACTTCAAATCGGTCATTTCGCAATATCTCCTTATATACCCAATTAAAAATCAAGATAAGGCTACTAAAATTCATCATTTTCAGAGACGACACACCATATAATTGGTTTATTAGATTATGTTGTTCAAAATTTTCCATCAAAATTTTATTTACAGTAAATAAGGCATGTTTACCCTTGTGCTGGAAGATAGCTAGCCAAACAAATTTTAAAATAAAATATACTCAAGTGCAAACACTTTTTCTCTTGGAACAAAAATCTAAAACCAATTAGATCAAAGGATATCAATTTTTGAAGGTTGCAAGGTTTTTTTACAACAGAGGTGTATATAGCATAGGAACTTGTTATCACAGAATTATTTGACAAATAAAAGATCCATCCAAATCTCGAACACATGCAGATACATATCTGAATCCAGAAAGAACATAATACAAGAAGATTGTTTACTCACAGTATTTGGTTTGAACAGTGCAAAGCTGGAAATGCTCTTGATTTTGATCTGCTTTGAATTGATCTGGAGACTTGGTTTGCTTGATTAAACCGAGTTGAATTGCTTCAGATAGAAATTTGCAAGAGTTGTTTTATTTGTTATTTTATCTTCTTTGTTTTTTTTGTTTTGAATATGAAGGATGAAGAAAGAATGAAAGAATAGGAGTAGAGATGTTTATATAGCCTTGTTTCATTATTATTTTAAAAATGAAGAAAATAAATTAAACGAGACACTTGTATTTTGTATGTTGAACTTAGCTTACAAATGTCAAGTGCATGCATTTATATTTATTATATGTTTTCATATTATATTTTATATTATTATTTATACATTTTCTTTTATCTATATTTATATAACTTTTATATTTGTCTTTATTTTAATTTTAAATTAAGATCATTTTAAATCAATAACTAAGTATATATATACTAATATTTAAAACGTAGAGTTTCAAATCTAAATTATTTTTTAGGTTTTGAAAATAAAATATAATTTTGAAATGAAAATATAACTTTGGAATAAATAAAATATCTTATATGGACTTTGATATTATATACGCCCATATTATTACAAACTTTCCTATATTTTTCCATAGACATATATAAACTCATATGCATAATAAAGCTTGTGTGTATATATATATATATATATAAAATCTTGAATTACATAGTGAAATATATTATTTATTTACTATAAGCTTTATCATCTCTAGAGATTTATAATTCAACATTTATTACAGTTTTAAATCCATTTATATATATATCTAGATATTTTTAATTATCAGAATTTTATTTGTTCAACTAAATAAAATCAGTATCTCAATAGTAAAAATTAGTTAATCATCCAATTATCAGATATCCAAAAATTCGGGTTATCATACTAGATATTTTAATATATTTATAACACTTACCATGTTTGCATTGTTAAAGCTAACACAACATAAATTGAAATAAAGAAGATAAAATAACATTTAATATTGTGTTTTTTAAAGTTAAATTATAATATACAAACACAATATACAATAAAAATGATTTAAATTAAAATTAAAACACAAAACCATTTTATTAAAATGACTAAATATGATTTAGTGGAAGGTATATTGTTTGTGAAACACAAAATATGTTCTAGTAAAAATTAATAAAAGGTTTTCTATTTTTAAAATTCTCTCTTTACCCTGCTGTCGATGCACTTAACCCACATGGAGGTAGTTAAACTGGAAGTAGTGGCTTACGATGACGGTTTTAGGATGTGAAGTTGGTGAGTAATTTCTCACCCAGATCACTGAATCATCCAAGATTGATTTATTTTCGTATATAATTTGATTGTATGTGATTTTGATGAATTATTTTCGCATAGTGTTTTAACTAAAGATAAAATGTTATTAAGAATATTCTGTGAATTTCTAATTGATTTGTAAGAATTGTAGTGGGTTTACTTAGATTATGAATCCAATTTTGATCTAGTGATTGCTTTGAGAAGATCAATGCTTAGATGTAAATTTCCATGATGATCTAAAGGAATCAATGAAGCATTTTATAAAGAGATTGGGCTATGATTTAAACCCATTTGCGTTGAGAAATAGTAGAAGTGGTGAATTCTACTATATTTAACATGCAACCATTGGGCGATTGTCGAATAGAGAATGTATTGAGGTGAAACTCATTTGTGAGGATAAACCACGAATGCGGGTGGACCCTACCATAAATTTAATCCGTAATTAAGTAGTAAAAAGATTAGAGCGCAGAGAAATGTGAGAAAGGCAAGCAGGTTCATACTATGTATGTGGTTTGTTGAATATGCGACTATATGATTTTTGTTTGATGATAATAAACATATATACATATATATATATATATATATATATATTCATTTAAATGTATTTGTTAATATACTATTTTATTTTCACAGATTAATAAATATTTGATGAATAAAATAAATAACACATAATTTGAATTCAAACGGATATTTTATTCAAACAAATATCCATTACAATTTTTGAATAGTACAAATTTCAAGCTCTCGCTATATATATACACACAATTTCAATTACAATACAAATTTGAGTACATCACAATTCACCTTTACGTTTGCACCTCACTACATATCACTCGCACTCGTAATTATCTTCAACTTCATTCCTATGTGAATCCAGCGTATGAGCAATCTGCAAAAATATACATTGACGCAGTAAAATTGAAAATAAAATATTTTTGCAGTATAAAATAAAATGTGATTTTGAAAATAATAATTGCCTCAGTTATTTGGGTTGTTCGTTATCATTTAATTTTGAGTTCATCATACACGAACAGCATGTGACATGCACAATGTATCACTGTACATGCCACAAGGCGGTACACATCGATATATACTTGATAAAATTACAGGGACAGGAGAGCACAAGGTCAAACCCAAATAAAAAGCTGGGTTCAACTCAAGTGCAACAAAAATAATGTCACAATATTAGAACAAGGTCAAACCCGAGCTCCAAGCTGGATTCAACACAGGTGCAAGTTCAAGAAAACGGTCAAGACAACTAAAACAAGCCATGACCAAAATCCAAATGTACAAATGCAATATGAACCAAACAGTGCGCAAAGGCAGTGGTGCAAACTACAAGAAGACAATGCGCAAACATATATATATATATATACACACACATATGTATATACACATGTATACATACATGCAGTGACAACATACATGTCGACCAGGCTGCACATTGAAGAAAATATGCAAATAAAGTAGCATAAGCCGAGACAAAATCAAATTCATAAATATCAAGAGAAGATGACAATAGTGGTGCAGTAGACCACAATGAAACCAAACTAATATGCATATACAACTACAAGTGAAATGAGTGGATAGTACAACCCAATTCAACATGCTTAGTTCAAGTGGAATCCAACTAAACTACAACAGCATCTATACGTACAGCTCCAATGAGCGATTGCACAAATGATCACCGTGACACAAAATACACAGTGTATACATCATCAGACTAGCCATGACCAGAGAGAAGCAAAGCAAGTGAACGAAGTGCACATGAATGCACAGTGCAAACTACCACACCGAGTAAATGGCTACAAGTGAAACAGTGAAACAACAATGGTGCAACAACATACATATATTTATGTATGATCACATATGTATCTACACAATACAGAAATGAACCAAACTAGACTCGAGCACTGTTGAAGTTCAACGTAAACTAGAGGTGGCAACATGAAACTTCATTCAATACCAAAGTAAAATAAAACATGTGCATATATACATAAGCTTGGCAACATGATTATCAAAGTGCAGACATGATGAAGTCAGTGCCAATGGTACAATGTGAACTAGCTCGAAACAATATGGATGTCGAATGGCCAAGCAAGTCCACACACTAAACCAGCAAGAGGCCAGAGGGATTAATATGGCAACACAATAATGAAACTGTATAGAGTACAAGTTAAAGAATGCAACACTATAACTACAAGTGACAATGCCAAGTCAAATGAAAACCAAAGTATTCAAACCAGAGAACACAAACAATGGCACAAAAGTACAATCTGAACAAAGCTGCAAGACCAATATTAAACTTGAACTGGCCTCTACATCAAATGACAAACCCTGTATGTACATATATGATGAATGAAATTTCAGCTACTAAAACATAAAGTGCGAACTCAAGGAAATAAGAAATACAACAAAGTAAACAAGTGACTGTGATCAAGTAGAGCAACCCGAAGCTATGCCAAACAATATAAAAAAAAGTGCAAACCATGATGAACTCAAACAATGCTGAACTCATGGTACATCAGTAAGTTAAATGTGAAGCATGAAGACAACATGGTGATAAACTGCATTCAAGCACCGGGTTAAAAATACAACAGAGAAATTAATAATTTTTAACCAAAGTCGAAGTCAGGTGACAATGAACAGGTCAGAGACATAATGGCCGAAGTAAGTACATAAAGAAAATGCAAAGTCACTCAAAGCCATATGCAATGACCGGAGGCAGTAAACAGAGAAGCCGAATTTTCGAACCAAAAATAAGGCCGCAGGTGATTTCAAAACAGAATCAAATTCAAAATGTCAGAGAATCAAAATAACCAGGGTACAAGTTCAAACAAAGCTCAACAGCACAATATCAAGCAACAACAAGTGTACATGTAAATGAAAATTCAAATCGAAGCCGTAAGCAATTGACTCAAAGGCCAGCAAATCATGGTGGCTAAGAAATCGAACCAAGTCAGAAATCAACACCGTAGGAATCAAGTAACAAATATACGAATTGGAACAAGTCAGATATCATCACTAGCATCCATACGAAAATCAATGGCCGAGATAAATTAAATGACAAATTCAAACGAACGAGAAAATAGAAATTCGAATCCTATATAAACCCATTCATCATTTGCTTTCAAATCCATTGATTTCAAGTAAGCAAATCAGAAGAAGCAAAAGCAAAGATCACATACCAGATTTACAAATTGAACTCGTCGAAGCAGTTGAAGTGAGCAACGAGGAAACGATCGATCAAAGCTACACGCGAATATCCATTTAATCGATCAACAAAGTCGGCGACTTCACAAGCCCTAATTCCAGATTGAGGAACGAACGAACGAAACAAGAGCCGCCATTTTCACTAAATAAGGATGGGCCGATTAGAGATAGAAGAAAAGTGGGCCGGCATAAACAAAGAGGAGATATTTTATAACTTATTAATTTGGGCCAAACTAGGAATTATAATTTAAAATTAGGGCTTTATTATTTAAATTTGTTTTTAAATTCAAATTCTTTTGTTGAACCGTCGTAAATTCTAGTCGTGTGACTATGGCACAAATTACGTGGCGTAGTTTGAGAATTCACAACTCAACGGCTGAGTTGTGGCAGGGTTTTGAGCGTAGAGTTAAGGCTAGTCGATAGCGGGTGTCGTGAGTTTACATGTGTCTGACTGCTTAATTTCTAGTAGAAACCTTGGGGGCAGCACGTAGACAGGGTTTTGTCGAAGCTGGAAAATTTCTGCGTCGTTCTATTTCTGTATTTATTATTCTGTTATTATCTGTGCTGCTATTTTGGTATATCTGTGTTGAAAATATTTTGTAAACTTCCGTGATAATTTTTATAACTAATAGCATCACCCTATTCACCCCTCTCTAGGATGAAATCGATCCTACAAGTGGTATCAGAGCAAGGTATAAAAGCTATTTTTGTTTTAAAAAATTTGATTTTTTTTCAAAAACCAATTTTTGTTTTAAAATTTTTTGAATTTTTTAAAATGGCTTCTTTTAATAACGCTTTTGCGGAAGGTCGGTCCATAATTAAACCACCAATGTTCAATGGTGAATATGCCTACTGGAAAAATAGGACGGAAATTTTTCTGAAAACCATTGACGCTTGGGATATTGTTGAGATAGGGTACAGAGAACCAACTATGATTGTAAATAATCATAAAATAAATAAACCGAAGGATCAATGGACAGATCTAGAAAACAAGTTACATAATACTAATGCCAAAGCTACGAATTCGATTATTTGTTCATTAGATCAGTTTGAATTTAATCGTGTCTCACATCGTCTAACTGCGCATGAAATATGGCACACGCTAGAAGTGACTCACGAAGGAGCATCTCAAGTCAGGGAATCTTGCCTTGACATGCTGAGTAGTGAATATGAAAATTTTAAAATGGCCAAGGAAGAAAATGTTAAAGAGATGTACAGATGGCTTTCCAACGTCGTATACAAATCAAAAGCTCTCGGAAAATCATACGCAGAATTGGAAATAGTTCGAAAAATCTTCAGAGTCCTTCCACGAAGTTTTGAAGCGAAAATGACTGCCATTCAAGAATCGAAAAATTTAAAACAAATCAAAGTTGAAGAACTCACGGAAATCTCACCACTTATGAGCTAGAAATGTAATTCAAGGAACGACGTGAAGGAGGAGATACTCGAAAGAAATCAATAGCTCTCAAAGGAATAACTAAAAGCGATGATGATGGAGCAACTGAGCTGGCATTAATAATGAAGAAATTCAAAATGTGGAACCGCATATATAGAAATCCAGCTCTAAATCAGAAAGTGAAAAGTATAATAGACAAAGTACTAGACAATCCAGAAGAACGGGAGATCATTTGCCATAAGTGAAACCAACCCGGACACATCAAGCCTAATTGTCCTAAAAAACGACGCGACTTTTAAAAGAAATCAAAGAGGAGAAATTTTGCAGCCATGTGGAATACAAGTGATGAAGATAGTCAAAGTACTAGCCGTGAGAGTGAGAAAACAGATATGTGCCTTCAAGGTAATATAACTGATAGCGACGATGACAAGCCAAGCGAGGTATCAAAACTCACTCACTCAGAATTACTTATATATTTCCACGAAGTAAATGGCTGTTTTGAAAGACTTAGGGAGAAATATGATAAAATTTAATCACAAAGAGATAGTTGGATAGAAGGAAGCGACCAGGTTGAATAATTAGTTAAAACCTATCAAAGTAGGATCCCTAAGTTTGATAAGTGTCCAACATTCGAAGAAGTGATTAAAAAATCAGAAATCAAAATTAAATCGCTTGAAAATGAAACTCTGATTTTGAAAGAGAATGAAAATACAGGAAGGAAAAATTCTATTAAAAAATGCGCATAATTATTAAACGAAAATGAATCTCTCAAAGCACAAGTCCAACAACTGTCAACGACCTTAGATAAATTTTCAAAAAGTGAAAAATCATTGAATATGCTATTAGAAAAACAAACTGTTAATACAGTCAGACAAGGACTTGTTAGAAATGAAATTAATCAAGTCGATTCAATGTGCATAATTTATAGAAAATTTGGACACAATCAAAACAATCGTTGGTATACACCCAAACACGTGAAAACTATCCCAATTTGGGTTCCAAAAGGCACAAATATAAAATCTCTCAAAGTTAAACAAATCTGGGCACCGAAAGGAACATATATAAATAGTTTTGGGTCTCCACAAAATTATTTTTTAAAATATTCTGTCACTAACAATCATGAACCTATAAAAACAAATAGGTCACAAAAATCTTTCATCGTGTAGGTGTGGTGGCAGGCTAAGGAACAATAACAGTGTTATCTGGATTCTGGTTGTTCCAAAATCACAACGGGTGACAAAGCAAAGTTCTTTAGCCTGGTACAAAGGTGACAAAATCACAATGGACAACAACGGAAAATATCGTAAAGGTAAAACAGGTAATGGTATATTTATTTTGAACAACATATTAAATGTGATAATGTGCACCGTAATCAGAATTAAATCAGCCAATAATGTGATGACGAAATAAATAATGATGTTATTCTGACTTATTCAAAATTGTTGGCCAATTATATTCTTATGCCAAGAACAATATAAAAAACTCTAGAATCTTTGAATTACTTCATTATTTTGGATTAATAATAGTGTTTTATTGGATGATAATACATTTGGTTATTTTATGGCTGACTCTATATTCACGATTTTTGATTATTTACACGGTTTCAATTCAAATTCAAGAGAATGTCATTTAAAAAGCTGTTAAAATTTATTTTCAGATATTTTGATGCACACTTCATGGTCTGGTCAATCAAATTCAATTATTGATAATTTTGAGTGAAAGAAAAATTCAGATGCATATTACACTGGTAATCTAGTTGATAGAAAAATTACTAGTGGAACGTGATTTATGTTGAGACATTTAGTAACTGCATTGTTTTTCAAAGAAAATATCTGCATATTTTCCATTTCAAATAATTTTCAAATAGAAGAAATTTTTCTCATCAAACCCCTTCTAGGAAATCATTTTTGACCTTGTTTTCAGATTGGTCAATTTTAGAAAAATTGGTTTTATAGTTATTTTTGAATTTAATTTTTAAATTATAACATTGACTAATCTGACTCCCTAATAATTATCAAAAAGATAAATAGTGATTGAAAAAGTGATGAGTGTTGATATTTACCATATATTATGACTTGAGACGGTTTAATTAGTAAATCTCTTTAGAAATTTCTTTAGAAATTTAAACAAGAGTTATAAAACTTTTTGTTGGTAAAAATACCATGATCATCTATATTTCTATCATGTTTCTAACGACCACCACTCATCAAAATTCAATATAGTTTGTCGATATGTGGTACTTTAAACAGGAATCATTCATTTTTCATTTTATATTTTTTAATAAAAAATAATAAATAAAATAAATTCCAAAGTATCCACTCTCATTTAAAAGTCCTCACGGTTATGCATAAGTGAATTACTTGGATTTTTTATGTGCTTCCATGCTCATTTAAAAGTCCTCATGGTTATGCATGTATGGAATGCATATCAAAATTGATTTTTTAAATAAACAAGTTGATTCTAATCCTATTTAAAAGTCCTCACGGTTATGCGTGGTTAAAAGATACTTGAATTAATTTTTTTTAAATAAAATTGGAATACTACTAATCTCATTTAAAAGTCCTAACAGTTATGCATGGTTGGTAAATATTCAAATTCTTGATATAAATATACCACAAATAGAAACATCTGTATGGTTTTATATGATGACATCATTCCTATCATTCTAAAATTGGAATATGCGCCTAACAGAGTATTTATGATTTTTGTTTGATTTTTTTATTGAAATTTAATATTTATACTCAATTGAGTTTTAATATTGTATTAATACCTATCACTTTATCTCTATTTTTCTAACACTATTACTCTTTTGCTGATAACAAAAAGGGGAGAGAAAAGTTAAGATTTTGTCGAATAAAATCAAGTAAAGGTCAAATATTTTGTATTTGCATCTAGGCTCATTTACATATTTTTAATTATATGCATATATGAAGGGGGAGCTTGTTCGTCGACGGAAATTCTATCGGTTTAGAAAACCGTCGTACAAATTTTGAAATAAAAATAACCGCAAGCGCACGGTGTACGAATGTAGCACGTGGCGAATACGGGTCGATCCACAGGGAATTGATGATTTAAATTTCCTACTCAATCAAATTAAACCGAAGTCGAGTGAAAGTTAAAGCTAGAAAATTAACTAACTAACTAAAAGAACATTGATAAAAATATGAGAGTTTGGGGATAATTTAGAGATAAATCCACTCTCTAGATCATATAAATCAACAAAATGAAGTTATGATCTCTCTTTTCTTTTCATTAGTGTAATTAGTTGATGTGTTTATCATAAGTATGTTATATTTGTGCTATTAATTAGCCCAATATAAATCATCAAACTATAACACAACCACTAATACACATTTAACTTTCATGAAATATGACAACAAAGTTGAAATAAAAATCTATTTTAAGCATAGCCTATTAACTATTGTTTAGAAATATAGGCTATCAAATTTCAATTTCAACATTCACTTCTTTGCCATAATCATATTTAGATGAAGAGGCAATTTGTGTTATGTTTGTTTAAGCATAGCCTATTTGTTATGAACAACATAGACTATCAAATTCAAAGCTAAACAACATCATTAAACCACTTCAAGTGTTTCCATTAAAGCACAAAAAGAGAGTATAATCATCAAAATGTTGCATCTACATACTAGAGAGCTTCATTACCCCTAAATTGTAGGGATTAAGCTCTCATATTTGTTATCGTATGAACAAATGTAGCTAGCAACATGAGAGAAAAAGAAAAGGAAAATAGAGCAAAGTGAAATGGAAAACTATTCTAATTGCATAAAGGAAAATCTACACTACTTGCATAAAAGGAAATGAACATGTAATTAAAAAGAAACAATAATTAACATTGCATAAAAGAAAAGAATTGCATAAGAGAAGAAATGGCTAAGTAGCCATGGAAAAAAAAGAGAATTGATTTATTTTCTAAACTAAAACTAACTAACTAAGAGGGAGATGGCTACATAAAACATAAGGGGTATTTATACGAGTGTTAAAACCCTAATTCACTTTTTGGGGAATGCCCAAAATGCTCCTTAGGAAGTGTGGAGGCCAAGTAATCATTAACATGTCTTAATACCCCATTAAGTGTACATGAAGCTATTAACTCCAAAAGCATGTGCATTATCCTTTAATTTGTACATTAAGGTAGGTGGGTAGGTGGGGTCCTCCATGTTCTTCACTTTGAATTATTTCCATCTTCATTCCTTTGTATTAATTTTGTGCATGCATATCTTCATGAAACCACTTCTATTTATGATCAAATTCCTACAAAAATATATACAAGTTTTGTAACGACCCGATATTTTCAACCATTCGCATCCATTATAAGTGTATAGGTAGACACTCATGCCGGAATTGAATTGCTCAAAATACCGTGTTGTTAATAAAATTTTGGCAAATCTCAGAATATACAGTAAATAAAAATCACAGATCACAGACACAGAGTATATAATAATGCAGCAGAAGTAAAAGAGATAGTAGTTCATGAAGCTACTAAAAAATATATAAGATACATCAGAGTTAAATGAGATATAACAGAAGAGTAACAGGATACATCAGGTACAAATCAGATACATCACTAAACCACTGGATACTGAAACAAAATAGATGGCTGGATCTTCAAGGAAAGCTCCAACGCCGAAGGTGAATCTTGAATGCTAACTCAATAAATCTGACCCGAGCGTAAAGCAAAACACAAAACCCTCGAGTCAGGACATAAATACTTATAAACTGTAAATCAACTCAAGTGAACAGTAACAAAATGCATCAATAACTTAAAGGATGCTTGGGACCGCCCATCCTCTAAGGATCCGTTAAACTATTTACTATATAGTAATATACGCTATATACGGTAGTGTCTAATGAGTAAAGTATAATCATATAGAAAATAGCGTTAAGGGGATGGTGAACCTTAACGCGGTCAGATCTTTAAAACCAAAATCGTAGTGGGCTCGATATAAGGATATGACACGGCACGCGAGGCAATGCTAGGGTGGATACACCGTTTGCACTCCCGGACCGGTGGTGACGGCAAGCCAGAAGCTTCCGCCCACCTCGAACAATACCCCCGAATCAAAGTGGCGCCACCGAATCGAATCACAACAGTAATAGAATAGTTTCCGATGGAGCATGCTCGATGAAAGGGTGCGACCCTTTGTGTAGCACGGTATAGCTTCTGTTTTAGTCATATATGCCAACTCACGGGAGTTGGGTCCACGTAACATACCTCGAGAACGTCGCCACCATCCTACTTCATTCTGAAATTTCCACCGCGTACGCAGTTGTTAAAGTGGTTTTCGATATTGTCTGGCTATAAGACAATATCCGATCCCGGTCTCTTTAACAACCAATCGTTATTATAACCCATGAATATTTATTTCAAATAATTTATACTTTCAAGACTAAAATATCACACTCATTTCAAAACAATATCACAATTGTATCATTTCCATTTCAAAAATAATTCAATATTATATCATTCAAATAAAATCCAAATTTTCAAATCATTGAATATTTCTTTAAATTTATTAAACTTGAAATATTCCTTTAAATTATCATAGCATTTTGGAAATGTTACCTTAAGGAATCATAGCATTTTTGGAATGTACTACTTTCCACTTTACATTGTATATAATTCAAAGTATTGATAAGCTTAAAATTTTAACATGTCAATTTATCATAGCCTTATAGTTAAATAAACTTTCTTACTGTAATATACAATTTAAACCGAAATTCTTATGTTAAGTTAAAAGCACCTTATTAACTTACATTATTATTACAATAAAGAAACTTTATTATTTTAATCATTTAAAGTATGTCATTCACATAAATTAAAACTTGCTTATCAAATGTATGTTATCAACTTACATTTTATTATTACAGTAAGTAACATTTATCATTTTAATCAATTTAAAATACACCATTACATTGATTAAAATCTACGTGTCAAATGTACGTTTTAAATTTTATATTCCTATTACAATAGTGAACATTTATTAATTAAATCAATACCACACTACTTAAACTTTACATGTTTCTTTCTTAATTAAAACTTTACATGTTCTTGCATTAATTAAAACTTTCATGTTCTCTCATTAATTAGGACTTTACACGTTTCTTTCATTAATTAAAAACTTATACGTTTCTTTCATTAATTAAAACTTATACCTTTCTTTCATTAACTAGGAATTTACATGTTCCTATCATTAATTAGAACACCATACGTTCTTTCATTAATTAAAACCTATACGTTTCTTTCATAAATTAAAACCTATACGTTTCTTTCATAAATTAAATACTATACGTTTCTTTCATAAATTAAAACCTATACGTTTCTTTCATAAATTAAAACCTATACGTTTCAGATTTATATTACCATTTTACAAATTTAACTAAACTTCCAGTTTATTTGATTAATTTAACATCTTTAGTTAAAACTCAAATTTCACATTTTCAAGTCAAGTTATATTTTAAAATTTCATTTTCAACAGTCATTTATTCAACCACTTAAATTTATAGAAAATCAATAATTCTTTAATAAATTACTTAAATTCAAATATAAATCAATTTATCATATTTACCATTTCCAAATAAAATTAAAGTCCATTTTATTCATGTAACTTAAATATCATTTTTAGTCAAAATTCCAAATTTCAAACATAAGTTATATTTCAAAATCCAGTTAATCCATTCATAAATTACATTTTTAACACATAGAAAAATCATAATTTATTTATTTTAAAACCTTTCAAAATCTATTTAAATCAAATTTCATAATTTTATATTTTTAAAATACTTAAAATATTCAAAGCACTTAATAGAATAACCACGGGTCTGTATATAGTTTTCTAACCTAGGTCAAGTGATACGGATATGTATCATTTCAATCCGCAGTTTAAAAGGTAAAAATCCGGGTTCTATCATTTCAAACCCGCAATCCCAAGTTTAAATAAATAAATAAAATAACTCAGGCCTATCATTTCAGCCCATAATGATTTTTATCCTAACAGGGAACTTGCAGTGTGATCATATACAGAAATAATATAAACAATGTCAATATCACAATATACAGTCATGTATCAGATGTCAGGTGAAAATTAACAGTTTTAACATGGTAATAACATGGTAATAACACGGCATAGCATATCATATGATCATCATTAACTTGCATAAACATTTTACATTACTAAACACTTGTCATCAATCCACTTTTCATAAGTATATATGTCAGAGTGAGAAAGACTCACCTTTTTCAAAGCTAGAGACCAAAACAACATACAAGCACGACTCCAAAGGCACGACAAGCACAATTTCACGACTTTTGATTTGAGTTGAAAGATAGCCAAGATATGATTTTGTATCAACAACCCAAAGCAAAACAATGAAAGGAGAACAAATGAAATAAAACAAGAGCGAAAAGAAGAAAGAAAGAAAAAAAAAAGAAAAAAAAAAGAGAAGAAAAAATGAAAGGAAAAGCATGCGCCGGTTCATACCTTCAGGAGATGCTTACGCAAATTTTGATGGAAGCAAAATGAATAATTTATGGTATGGAACTTTTGAACGTGAAATATATATTAACATTTTCTTACTAATTTATGTAGAGGGCAGGCAAGAGAAAAATGCTTAAACGGTAGAGGCAATTAAGGCATTCAATTCTATCCAATAGGTGGAAACGTATGGGAGGCAAGAGGGAAAGAAATAATTCACACACGGAAATGATTTAAGGCAAGATTTGAGCAAGATTTTGGATTCTCAAAAGAGAATATACGGCCGAAAACTTTGCATTGTTAAATCAAATAGATAACGAAAAGGCAAGAGCAACAATTAAATATATGCCCAAACTAACGTACAAATTATTTTGTTTCTCTTATTAAATAAATTTAAAATACTAACGTTTCTATTAGGAAAATAAACCATCACTTTAAACCAAAATTTAATAGCTATTGTACCATAATTAATAACATTTGATTTAGCTTCATCCAATTGATTGTTAAATATAAAGTTAAGAAACAGATGCAAACATATGTAAAAGAAATGTAAAGTTTATTTCCCATTTCACACTAATTATTACTAACTTTTTTTTAAAAAAAGTATACAACAAATCCGACCAAAACAAAAGTGAAACAAATGTTACACAATTGTATACAGTTCAAGATGAAAAATTTGCCTTTAGAATTATAAAATTTAGAATTTCTATTAAGTTACACTTTTTATCCAAATCAAATTTCAGACATTGTTTATTTTTATTTGGACAAATGATCAGAAATCATTTCAAGAAAATTTCCAAAATTAGATTTTTAAGAAAACAAAAGCCAAAGTCTTTAAATAAATGAAATTTTTTTAAAATTTAGGGAAAACAAGTAGAAAAGTAAGAAAAAGAAAGGGAAGCCATTACCAGATCTTTAAAGCCGTGAGAAACAAATGAAAATGGTCTTTTTTTTTCACGTGAAAACCTAATGAGATGACGGCTACATTAGGGTTTTACACGGCTAAGGCAATTAATTGAGGAGTTTAAGGAAATGAAGGGTTTGGGCAAATAAAAGGGCTTACGTTTCAAAGTGATTTACAATCTTCCATATTCTTTTCCTTTTAAAACTTTACATAAACAAAATTTCAGGAGAAAATACTTTACAAACCGAAATCAATTAGAAATATGAGGTAACAAATAGTATAATTTGAAAAAAATATAAAATAATGAAGAAAATGCCTTAAAAACACCAAACAGTGTTCTAAAATTGTGCATAAATCACTGTTAGTCTTGGAAAATTGTACATTTCATTATAAAATTATTATGAAGTGGAAAGGAATGTTTTCATATGAAAATGAGGTAAGAAATGCACAACTACAATAAAGAAAGGAACGGTCAAACGAAATTAAATCTATTAATTGGAAAAGAAACGGAAGAAGAAACGTTAAAACGGTTTTACGTTTCTTTGCTTTCAAACCTTTTAAACTTCCTATATATATTCATATACATCTAAATAACTGAAAATAATTAAAATCTCAGGTAAAATTTCGAAAATATATCAGATAAACAAAATATTAATAATTAAATATTAATTAGATATGATTAAAAGAAGAAAAATAGCACAGAAAATGAAAACTTGACTTAAGAATTAGAAATAACTTCAATACACTTTGGAAAAATTTACTTTAATTTAAATATATGTAAAATTAATAAAATAAAGTAAAACACAGCAAATAAAAGTGAGTGCATAAAATAAATAAATAAATTTTAATTATATATAATTAAATTAAGAAAATGGCTTAAAATTGTAGACTAGGCTTTTAAAATTAGAAATAAATTCAAATGAACTTTAGAAAAATTATATTATCATTTTAAAAATACTTAAAAGTCAAAATATACATTATATAATATATTATCACATATTAAAATAAAATAAAACAAAGAAGAAGTAATTTATACAATTTAAAATAGTCATTGTTAAATAACCCTATATACGCACAATATTGTAAAGGGTATAACTTTCACAATTTACATTCAATTTCAACGAAACGAAAAGTGGTGTTCTTATAATTTTATGTACTTTCATAATAAAAGAAAAAATTTAAATTTTTAAACTTTTAAAATTTTAAGTTGAAAGTCACAGTTTGACTATTTTGACCAAAGTCAGCATTTCAGGCAAACATTCAACTTACAAAAGTTTGGAATTATAACTCACATAAAAATCAAGATTATATTTAAATAATAAATTTAATCATTTCAAATAAGTAAAATAATTTTTAAATCAAAATCTTACATTAAAAATAATTAAAATATACAATAAAATAATTACAAAATACAGGGTTGTTACAAGTTTTCAATTAATTTTTCTCAAAGAAATATATGCACAGAAATGACCGTTTTGCCCATATATGAAGATGAATATGTGACAATTTGGAATAATTTGAATTTTTGGTTTAAACAAGTTAAAATACCCAATATGATCATTTATTTAATTTAAATAGAATAAATATGGTGGTAAAAATATGCATATTTACATGCACATCAGAGCTTTGTGTAGAGAGGAAGCATTCAAATAAGGGAAGCAAATTGAATGATCAAATACATTTAAAAAATTCAAAATCTTAAATATATGTTTGTTATCATCAAAAGGGGGAGATTGTTGAATATGCGCCTATTTTTTGTTTGATGATAATAAACATATATATATTCATTTAAATGTATTTGTTAATATACTATTTTATTTTCACAGATTAATAAATATTTGATGAATAAAATAAATAACACAGAATTTGAATTCAAACGGATATTTTATTCAAATAAATATTCATTGCAATTTTTGAATAGTACAAATTTCAAGCTCACACTATATATACACAATTTCGATTACAATACAAATTTGGTTACATCACAATTCACATTTACATTTGCACCTCACTACATATCACTCACACTCGTATTTATCTTCAACTTCATTCTAATGTGAATCCAGCATCTGAGCAATCTGCAAAAATATACATTGATGCAGTAAAATTGAAAATAAAATATTTTTGTAGTATAAAATAAAATCTGATTTTGAAAATAATATTTGCCTCGGTTATTTGGGTTGTTCGTCATCATTTAATTTTGAATTCATCATACACAAACAGCTTGTGACATGCACAGTGTATCACTGTATATGCCATAAGGCCGTGCACACCGATATATACTTGATAAAATTATAAGGACAAGTGAGCATAAGGTCAAACCCAAATAAAAAGCCGGGTTCAACTCAAGTGCAACAAAAATAATGTCAGAATATCAGCACAAGGTCAAACCCGAGCTCCAAGCTGGATTCAACACAGGTGCAAGTTCATAAAAATGGTCAAGACAACTAAAACAAGCCTCGATCAAAATCCAGATGTACAAATGCGATATGAACCAAATAGTGCACAAAGGCAGTGGTACAAACTACATGAAGACAATGCACAAACATATATATACATATGTATATACACATGTATGCAGTGACAACATACATGTCGACCAGGCTGCACATTGAAGAAAATATGCAAAGCAAGTAGCATAAGCCGAGACAAAATCAGGTTCAAAAATATCAAGAGAAGATGACAACAGTGGTGCAGTAGACCACAAGGAAACCAAACCAATATGCATATACAACTACAAGTGAAATGAAGTGGATAGTACAACCCAATTCAACATGCTTAGTTCAAGTGGAAGGCAACTAAACTACAACAACATCTATATGTATAGCTCCAATGAGCGACTGCACAAATGATCACTGTGACACAAAATACACAGTGTATACATCACCAGACCAGCCATTACCAGAGAGAAGCAAAGCAAGTGAACGAAGTGCACATGAATGCACAGTGCAAACAACTGCACCAAGTAAATGGCAACAAGTGAAACAATGAAACAACAATGGTGCAACAACATACATATATTTATGTATGATCACACATGTATCTACACAATACGGCAATGAACCAAACCAAACTCGAGCACAGTTGAAGTTCAAGGTAAACAAAGGGTGGCAACATGAAACTTCATTCAATACCAAAGTAAAATAGAACATGTGCATATATACACAAGCCTGGCAACATGATTATCAAAGTGCGGACATGATGAAGTCAGTGCCAACAGTACAATGTGAACTAGCTCGAAACAATATGGATGTTGAATGGCCTAGCAAGTGCACACACTAAACCAACAAGAGGCCAGACAGATTAACATGGCAACACAAAAATGCAACTGTATAGTGTACAAGTTAAAGATTGCAATGCTACAACTACAAGTGACAATGTCAAGTCAAATCAAAACCAAAGTATTCAAACCAGAGAATACAAACTATGGCACAAAAGCACAATCCGAACAAAGCTGCAAGACTAATATTAAACTGCAACTGCCTCTACATCAAATGACAAAAACTGTATGTACATATATGATGAATGAAATCTCAGCTACTAAAACATAAATTCCGAACTCAAGGAAATAAGAAATACAATAAAGTAAACAAGTGATCAATCAGAGCAACCCGAAGCTATGCCAAAAAATATTAAAAAAAGTGCAAACCATGATGAACTCAAACAATGCCGAAATCATGGTACATCAGTAAGTTAAATGTGAAGGAATGAAGACAACATGGTGATAAACTGCATTCAAGCATCAGGTTAAAAATACAACAGAGAAATTAACAGTTTTTTACCAAAGTCGAAGTCAGGTGACAATGAATTAGTCAGAGACATAATGGCCGAAGTAAGTACATAAAGAAAATGCAAAGTCAACTCAGAGCCATATGCAATGACTAGAGGCAGTAAACAGAGAAGCCGAAGTTTCAAAACAGAATCAAATTCAAAATGTCAGAGAATCAAAATAACCAGGGTACAAGTTCAAACAAAGCTCAATAGCACAACATCAAGCAACAACAAGTGTACAGGTAAATGAAAATTCAAGTCGAAGCCGTGAGCAATTGACTCAAAGGCCAGCAAATCGTGGTGGCCAAGAAATTGAACCAGGTTAGAAATCAACACCGTGGGAATCAAGTAACAAATATACGAATTGGAACAAGTCAGAAATCGTCGCTAGCATCCATACGAAAATCAATGGCCGAGACAAATTAAGTGACAAATTCAAAGGAACGAGAAAATAGGAATTCGAATCCTATATAAACCCATTCATGATCGGCTTTCAAATCCATCGAGTTCAAGCAAGCAAATCAGAAGAAGCAAAAGCAAAGATCACATACCAGATTTACTCTAACGATACGAATTTTTCGCGTTCGTAAATCAACATCCATACTTTACATCGTACTCGAATGCCGCAGATTCGAGCGTTCAAATCCGAGTCGCCGGAGCTAATAACACAATTTAGTATAACAATACAGCGGAAGAAAAAGAATAATACATTGATATACAGCATTGATACAATATCTGATACAACAGATGATACAATCGATATCAATACACATCAGAGATATGATACAATATAATAGCAGCGGAAAGAAAAAAGATAACACAAGCGGTGGAACAAATAACTCAAGATAACCTTCAAGGAAGAACTCCAAAAACTGAAACTCCATCTCCAAAAACCAATCCAGAAATAGCTCGAACTCCCAATAATGATGCACTAAGACAAGCAAGTCTCGTCCACATCCAAAGACTGAAACTAGCTCCAGATAATCTATCAAACCTAACTATCTGAAAAACCCAACTCTAGACTGCTCGTGTGGAAAATAGTGAGCGCTCAGAGTTTAGGATAGGAACAATAAACTCCGGATCAGTCATGGGACTGGTATGAGTAACAAAAACAGTTTATCTTTAAAACAAACAGCAAAAGAATTTTAAAGTCAATTCGCAATGCTTTTCGAAAATGAAACTACCATAAGACCTCCTGCCACACACACAATGCAAACGCAGAATTGGAGGAGATTTCTTCTTATGATAATCAAACATGCTTGATACGAGAAAATTTCTGATATTATTATTATAAGTGCACAGTGGAGAAAATATTTTGAAAGTAGAATATAAATCTTAGCCAGCATAGACATTTCGAACTATGCCTACTATAGCTACCATCCAAACAGTGGGGCGCCACCATAAGTGAATGGCAGGTAATACAACTAAAACCGTACAGGGCACGTATTGGGTGAATGGATTTCCAACAAATGGTCGGGCTAAGAAACTTCCCATTGTCCATGGGATCGCCTCTGGCGGGACGTCCCGAGAACTTAACCAGCTCTCTGCCAACACAAGGTCGGGTTACCTCTGTAACTAGGTAACTACTACACGAGCATGCCATCCCCCGGTCCTTTGGGACCTTTATCCGAGGTACCTCTAATCCAACAACATCACACAGTAATAAATGTATGGTGTCCACATGAGTAAGTATCTGGGCTCCATACCATTATACCACCCTTTTCCAGAAGGGAATGACACACCCTAAAGGGAGCGACCCTCATAACCTTGCCGCATCTTTCCTGTTTTAACCATTTCCGGGATGTGAGGTCCTGATACAGTCTCGTCCACAAAGCTACACTTTTCACAAAAGCCACGCTTTGATCAACCAATGATCAGCAGCACTCAGCATGCCACATTACCAAGTTGGGAAGATATTGCTGATAACCTTCAACTACATAACCTCTAAGGGTGTTAAGCTAAGAGAATAAATTCTCCGCCACTAACAGAAATGTATTTGAAAGAAATATGCTTTATATCCCAAAATGTAATGTCAGACATACAATCCATACAAGTCTGTTCTGGATTAGAACAGAACCGAAGACACTTCCAAAGAAGCCCTTGCAATCCGGGTATTCACAATCCCGATCGGACTTCCCATCACTTAGGGAATCTCTATACCGACGCGACTCAGTGCAGAGACAATAGATAGGTCATCCTATCGCTCTCGCAAATACCCGATCTTCACCACCGGTCTTCAATGCTATCCATATACGTTGTATCACTACTCGGAATGGGTTATATGACACAAAGGTCCTCCACCGGCTAAACCGAATAACGAGCGCAATATTAAAAATCATATGGATACTGGGGTCTCAGTTAAATCACAGCTTAGAGCCAGAACTTTTCATTCAAATGGTTAAAACAAATTACCATTTCCAATCTTTTAAACAAAAAGATTCATTTCAAAAACCTTCAATGGTTTAAACAATTTCTACAATTTTAATCTTTTACACAAAAGATTTAATTCACAAAGTTCACCCGGTTCACAAAGATCCATTTATGGATTTCAAAACAATTACCATTTCAATTAACTCGTTAAATCTTTAAATCAAGATTTAACTTATAGCTTTCAAAACTCATTTCCAATGATGCATTCATAGCCTTTCAAAAACAATTCCAATTCAAACTTGAAACTTTTCAACAAAATTTGGAAATCCTTTCTCTAAATGAAAGCTATTTTTATTTGAAAACAAGTAGTTTTCGTTTCGGAAAAACCCGATCTCATTTATACAAGTTAAAATCTTTATGTTAATTCAAATTCCCAAAAACAACACTTTAAAAGATGGTTTAAAACCCATATAAACTTGTATACCGTTTAATATCATAAATACCGAATATAGAATTCAATTTTAGATATTGAATTCCAATTTAAATCAAATTATTCAAATTTCAAAACTTAATCAAGTTGTTCCGAATAAATTTCATCTTTGAAATTCCATTTCAAGAGCTTTTCGCTTTAATCCCAAAACATTTCCAAAACCATTTGGATTTAAATATTCAACTTTTAAATTATTTCAAAATCTGTGACTTAATCGATTTCTCTGTGAAATCCATATTTGTATGTGTATAAGTGTGGTCCAGGGGTTTAACACAATAGTGCAACATCATTCAATCATCACAGATTAAACACAGAAATATAGTTGATAAGCGATATAAACTATAACGCTTATCGTCCATTCACAAATTACAGATAATAAATGTATCACAAATAAATGAATAAGATACACAGCTCAATCCACAGAACAAAATATTACAGATCAGATAGGACAATCAATTCAATGCATCTTACACAATACAGTCATTCATAAGTAAGGTCAAGTATTCAATAGTCATTTATGAGTAGGATTAATTAATCGTTTAATCCTAATCAATTTAATTTATTTTCAATTAAATAAATTACTTATGAATTAATTATCCAATCTTGATTAATTAATTACAATCATTTGATATAAATTCATTTATCAAACACTTTAATTAATTAAATTATTCTTAATTAATCATATAAACCAAGTTAACCTTTAAACCAATTACATAATTAATTAACCCCTTGATTAATTATCTTAAGAAATTAAACCTTTAATTAATATCCAATTAATAAACCTTGATTTACAAATTTATCATTTCTTACTTAATTGATTAACTTAACCCTTAATTAATAAATTCAAATCATAAATTAATTACATAAATAAATTATCCGTTTGAATTAACTTAATAATTAATGAATTATAAATCCTCATTAAATCTTAATTAACTTAAGTTAAAACTCATTCTTAGTGATGACTAAATTACCATCTACAATTTTGATTCGAAACATTGATTTTCGAATTTACTCTTAAATTTCAATTTAAATCCCAAGATTCAAAATGAATACCAATTTATCTTTAATAGAGTTTAAACTGATTTCCAAACCCTTTAAATTTACATGTTAGAGTAATATTTTGTTATAAAAGAAATTTAAAGAGTGAGAGTCAAATTTTCTTTAAGTTCACCTATTAAAGTCTACTTTAACAATTTAAACTCATTTAAACTTTTAAATTTAGAAATTTATTTTATTTCAAAATCTTGATTTTCATATTTAGATTCATGTCCAGGTTTCCAGATTTTGATTTTTAACTTTATCTAAATTCTTTCTTTACAATTTCAAGTTCCATTTTAAATTCAAATTCTTACACTTAATTATCTAGTACTTTTAATAAATAAAACAATTTAAAATTTTTAAAACTTGATTATTTACAAACTAAGTTTTAAACAAACTTGAATTTATTTTTTTATTTTTTTAAACTTTGTTTATCATTTGAAATTTAATTTAAAAATTCCAAAACAAGCTGAATGGGTTTTGTTTAACCTGGAAACAACTTATACTCGAGGCCCTTAAAATTTTCTTTGAGAAAATCAACCAAATCCCCAAGCATGGCTTCGAGTTTTCCCAAATTTTACCCAAGCGAAATTTTTTTCCTCAAAAATCTGTTTAAGTATTAAAATTGACCCGATGCAGCATACTTCTCCTTCGAGTCAAAACCCATAAAGCACGAGCTCCACTTCGAGTTCACTTCCAACTCCTTCTTCCCATTTCACTGCAACCTAAAACCCAATTCCAGTTGCACGAAAACGTGCACGGTGCTCGTGCCCACTGTCGATGATCGACTCCGGTCATCACCACTAGGTCGAACAAGTCATCAACCAACCTTAGACCATTCTCCGACCACCCAAACTTCACCACTCCCTCGAATTTCAAATTCGAGCTTAAAAGCTCGAACCTGGAAACACAACTGAACTCGCCACCAAAGCTTGGAAACGCCGTCGTTCTCGAAATCTGGACCACCAGACCACGCGAAACTCGGGTCATACAATCGCCATCATCCCTGCTATCATCCCCTAGAAGCACGTAACACTCGATCGTCCCTAGACAACGAACGAGACAAAAATGAAACTGCGTCAAAACTAGGTTTAAAAATGTTAAACCTACACCACCGACGCCACAGAAGACTATCGTCCTTTCTGTCATTTTTGTCGATCACTTTGAACCTTCACCTAACTCCAGCCCAAATCCCGACCATCCCAATGCTTGTGGCCATCAGAATTTGCCCAGTATTCAAAAAACAGTGCAACCCCGATATTTACTTAATTTTAAATCTAAAAGTTATGATTTCGATCTTAAAAATCATGTTTTAGATTAGAGTTTCATTTTATATCCCTGAATTGCTAAATTATCATACTTAAATTTTTACTCAAAACCATATTATCCTAT
Organism: Allium cepa; assembly: GCA_030765085.1. Classification (NCBI taxonomy): domain Eukaryota; kingdom Viridiplantae; phylum Streptophyta; class Magnoliopsida; order Asparagales; family Amaryllidaceae; genus Allium; species Allium cepa. Next base: position 679,217,377 of record CM060943.1, on the reverse strand, counting down.
TCAAGTTTGGTTTCCAGACAAACTCCTATCTTATTTTCACTTAAATGAATTTATAAGTCTATATCTTACAATCAAACAAACAAATTATGTTTAAATCCTAAGTGCTGACAATAAGTAGATCAAGAGATATTGGGTTCATTGGCTTAGTATCTAAGTATAAACTAAGAACAAGCAAAAGCAAACTCAACAGCCAGTGTCCATTTGTCCATTCATATATACACATACATAACTCCACCAACAAGTATATATACACAAGCATATTCATTATTTGAAACCAGAATCTCATTTTAAGATTTTGTTTTAAGGAAGGTAGTTACTCACAGTTATGAAGAAGAAAGAACAGGGCCTCCTTGATTTCTGGTTTGTTTGATTTTCTTGTTGTTTTTATTTAAGCTTTGTTTTTGTTTGTTTTACCATTTCCAAGTTGCATTGCTATTTGAATTGCTTTGTCCTGGTTGTTGAACAGAATTCCTTTTTTTGATAATACTTCTTATTGTTTAAGCTTTGAGATGATGCTACTTTCAGTTTTTTTTTCTTGTTTTAATCTGAGATGAACGAACTGAAGTGAAGAGGAAGACTAATATATAGGGGATGTGTCAGGTGATATTCTTGTACAACAGGTACAAGATTTTATTTTATTTTATTAATATGCTCAGAGATTTCCTATTTCAAAGTGTTGGCTGCAAACAAATGTTGAGGCTTGCACTAAATGTATGAGATATGCTGCATTAATTACCTTGTACATATTACCTTGTTTATTCTTTTGCCTTGCTACTTTGTTTATGCTTGCCTACTTTTTTTTTTGCTCGGCTGAAATGATTTTATGTTTGGTGGCTGATAGATGAGGTTGTTTGGGCTAGAGATGGAAGCATTTATTACTTTGTTTATATTTTATATTCTTTTTTCATTTCTTTTGTCATGTGTACATATTTTATGTTTGTACAACAGGGTATATTATTTGTACAGGTTAATATTTATATTTCTTGTCCAAGTGTATTTATTTTTATTTATTCTTTGCCTGGTTATGCTTTCAAAACTTAATGTTTATGGATATAAGGCTATTTTTAGTTATGTTGTTTGAATCTTAACAAATTTGTTTAATGTGTTTTATTTTTATGTTTTATTTCTTTTGTTCTTATATTGTATTGTATGACTTAGGTTGAATTTTTTTTAGTCTTGTTAATGATGAAAATTTAATGAAGTTCTATTTCTATTATTTACATGTTTCATACTTACTTAATTTTAAATCATACTTAAATGTATTTTATTACAAAATACATTTAAATTTTTATTTTCTATTCAAAGTTTAATTATCAACATCAAATTTTCATCCATATTATTATTTTTATTTTCTACATATAAATATTTATTAATATTATTTTTTGTTTGTATTTATACATATTATTTAAAAGACAATGGTTTGAAAATAAATACATATCAAAGGAATTACATAGGTGTATTTTCTAAATTTGATCAATTTACCAATTAATTTCGCAAAATTTTATTCAATATTTAAATTAATTTTCAATTTAAATTTAGTCTATGTAACGACCCGCTATTTTGGACCGTTCAAATCGACACTAAAACCGTACATGTCCGACTTGAATAATTCAAAATACCGAATTGTTAATTTAATTTGGCAAAACTTAAGATATACAGTAAATAAATCAAACACAGATCACAGATACAAAGTAATATAATGCAGCGGAATAGAAAAATAGTAGTTCATGAAGCTACTATATACATCAGAGTTTAAAATAAAATACATCAGAATGTCTCGAATACGGTGAAGTCTTCAGTACGAACCGATGACTTCTCTGAACCTGTCAACTAGAAGAACTGAAAGCTGAATAGATAGTTGGATCTCCAAATGAAGCTCCAATCTCCAAAGGTGAGTCTCTAATGCTGTATTACTCAGTCTGACCCGAGCGTAAAGCAAAACACAAAACACTCGAGTCAGGATTAACATTCTTATATCAATAAATTCAACTCAAGTGAAATATCAACTGAAATACAATATAACTTAAAGGATGTTTGGGATGTCCATCCTCTAAGGGTCCATAGAACTATCTACAGGGTAGAAATATACACTATTACACCGTAGTCATTCACTTAATTTATACTTCAAACCCAACAGTCAACTTTACTTCGAATAATCATATTTCCCAAACTAGTATCTATATATCGAGTAAAGTATACAGTACAGTATTCAAATTCCTTAACTTAACCAATTGTTCACGTCAACCTGACCTTCCCATTTAAATAAAATCCAATCTCATTTTATCAGTTAAAATCTTCCTAAAATTCCCACTTTAAATTTATAACTCCCAATTTGGATTTGATATCCCAATTTCCCCTTTTATTTCAATATGTTTCCATATTCTAAGTATTCAACATTTTAACTAAATTTTCCCAATCTAGTTTTCTAAATAAAATTCCAATCTAGTCCAAACTCAAATTTCACTTAATTCGATTTGTTATCTACATAACCGATTTAACTATCTTGGTCAATATCATTTTAGTGACCGTAAATTACACTTTACCCAAATTTTCTTAAATTTTATTAACCGTGAAATATCTCATTCGATAAATTTCAAATTGATTTAGATAAATAAATCCTTATCTAAATACCATTTCAAACTAACCCAAATTTATCTCCCAATCTTAATTTATTCAGATTATTGCAAAATTTATCCGAATAAAATTTACATAATTATTGATCATAAGTTATGTATTTAATCGAATCTTGATTAAACTGGATATAATTAACTCTATATTTATCATTACTATGTATATATGTATTTAAGAATTTACATTTAATAAGACCATATATTTCTCACCATATGGTCAAGTGTTACGGACATTATCATCTCAATCTGTACACTAAATGTATACGGGTGGATAGCCTTTCCACCCGTAATCCCAATTTAATTAAATGAAACCGTTGGGTCTATCATTCAACCCATTTCAATTCAAAAACAAACATAACAAAGGGAACTTGCAATGTGATGACAGGAATGGTAAACAAGCAATAACAACAATCAATAACAATTCAATAGATAAATCAAATACTCCTGGAAAAATCATATTAATTCGCATTGTTATTTGTATAATTATTTCTAGAATCTACACTATCATTTCATGTAGATTATAGATTATTACACTTCAGTTTTTCACTTGTCGTCCCATTTCAAATTTCAGTTTAATACTACAACAATTAATCCAATTACGTTCAAAGATTTAAAGTATAATTTATCAATTTCTACGACCATTAAAGGGTCAAATTTAACTAATCGAATTTACATATGGCGGGGGCAGGTTTTAATAAATCAAGGTCCGTCATATAAAATCCGTTAAATTTGTAAACTATACTAACCCACATTAAACTAGCAAACTAGTTATCACTTAACAATAGAAATTAACATCCAATTTAAACGACAATCAATCAATCAAATCAATTATCAACCAATCTGTATTATTATCCCATAAATAATTAACCGATAATGGTGTCAGGTGTCATAGGTGAACAGATACAGATAATAGCAGTCATACAGTAAAACAACTAACAGCAGCATATTTCAATTGACGTTTCAATTGAAATCAAATTTAATAAATAAAGAACGTTAATCGTGAGTGATTACTCACCTTTCGAGGCTAGATAGATTTTTGACACTGAAATTGAGTTACTAAATCCAGGCACGAATCCCAAAACAAACAAGGTGGCACGAATTCGACGAATAGCTGATAACAGGAAACGATGGAATAAATTTGAATCGGTTTTGATAAGAGTTGAACTAAATATACGTAAATATATTTAGTTAAAATAATATATGTATTTATTTTACAAATTAGACGTTAAATCCCAAAACGTACTGTACCTATGTAAAATTGAAAACCAAATTCATGTACATATATTTAAAATATATATTCAGAAAATAGTTTGCATAATATTATGTGTTTACAACAGTGATACATATTAACCATTTACCTCATTAAAAATTTAAAGTATAAATACGTGCACAAAACCCATAGGAAAACTTCCACTGACAACAAATATTACAGAGCTTATGTAATTTATTTATAAAGATATCAGCTTGAATACTCATAACTTACAATATAATATTAAAATCCATACTCTTTCCAGTGAAACAACAGAAAACTGTAACCATCCAAATATATACCTTATATAAAATAAATTCAGGCCTACTCTATTGTAAACGGTAAGTATGAATGACTCAGCCTAACTTATAGAAACAAATATTATATAAACTAAAATACAGCAATCTGCATTATAAACTTGCATAGTATATATATTATACACAACAAAGTACAACTTGTATACAATACAAACTATAAACATATATGTGTACGAAATATACCAAAATAAAACAACTCATGTGAAAACTTATACATGCTGCGAATAAACTATGCACATACTACTGTAATATATAAATTAGAACGTATTAGTATTTGTGTAAGCAAAATATTAATAAACCAAAACTATCAACTTTTAATATATAAGTGAATATATCAGTATAAATAATATATGTAGTTAGTATACTTTTTAAACAAACAAAACTTTATGATATATAACAGAATAATTTAAAACACTGTAACTCAAAACTTGCGTATGTAAAATAAATAAACTAACCTATACAAGAGGACAAGGCTACTCGGCTGTGCTGAGGAGAAGGGCGGATTAGGGCACCGGAAAGGACAGTTGTGCTCGAAGAGGGCTGTTAAGGTGGGGCCGATGGATCTGAGATGGGGAAAAAGTGGAGGTGATGAAGTGGAGGCTCGGCCTCTGGGTTGTTGCAACAAGGAGAAGGGGAGGAGAAATAGGCGGTAGGTGATGGGTAGGTGGGTCTGCCGTGCTCAGTGATGTGGAGGAAGCGGGGATGAGGTGGCGCGGTAGGCTGCAGGCCAGAGGGAGGCATAGTGTGCTCGGTGGTGCGTGGGTGGCGCTGGGTGGAGATGCCGGTCGCGTGCACTGGGAAAGTGAGTGGAGGTGGCGAAGTTGGCGAAGGAGCAGATCTCGGAGGTGATGGTGGTTAGGGGTAGGCGTGGTGGAAGATAGCTGCACTCGGGTTTGAGGTCTGGTGGTGGCGGAAGCGGGTCAGTGGGAAGACACGGCGGAGGTTGGACGAGTGGGAGATGCAGACGCATGCTTGGGTACGGGTCTCGCACGGAGGCGTGGTGTCGGGTTTTGATGGCACGCTAGCGTGAGGAGGTGGAGTATAAGGAAGGGTGGGCCAAAAATAAATGGGAAAAGTGGAAGAAGATATTCGGCTACAGGAATGAATAGAAGAAGAAAAATAAATATACAAGGGAAAGGAGAACCAGTAACAGCAACTTGTGAGCTAGAGGGACACGTTTTCATATATAATAATAATATAGAGACGTTTCTAACAAAAGTTATACATAGAAGAAAGGCAAGTGAATATATATATAAAACGTACACAATGCGATCAGTCATCCTAAAATTTAGCTGAAGAGTTACGGCAATAAATCTTGTAAGCAGGGAAATATATAAAGAAGGAGAAGAGTCCGCGTTCTCTGATTTTGCTAAAATAAATTTCAACATTTAAAATAATAGATGTTGGAATTCATTTCAAAAGTAACTGTAGGACCATAGATTGATGGACATATAATTAAAGCAATTTATTATATTGCTTGGGATTCACGTTCAAATTTGAAAAGGCAAAGGAAAACTAACTGCCACAAATTTATGGTACCGATACAACGTACCGTTTTATGGTTTCTGTTTCGTATCGGATACCAAAATACAGAAATAAATATACTATTGAGATCAGCACGACGAGACGATCTCAACGGTGTATAGATATCAGTGGTATGATCATCCGATCAAAAGTCGATTATCGGTACCAAAATGCTGCTAATTTGTCAGAAATAAGGTAAACGGAGCAGTAGACGTCCGAATTTTGAAAAACGAAAGATGCCGTCTCACTCAGAAGAGGATTTAGAAATTTTCTGTTGAAAAATATTTATGTTTGGAAATTAATTTATCATCATCAATTATTAACTGATTTGAATGCAGTAGAGTTACTTAATAAAATAAACTTCCATAAACTAAATTGAAAATTTGCCATCTGCTATGTTTAGTTGGACGTAATCCTAATATTAACTTTTTATTTGCAAATTAATTTTTTTAAAATTTTACCAAAATCCAATTAAATACGTTAATAAAACAATAAAATTTATTAAAATCTTACAGGTCGTTACACTCTCCCCCACTCAAAACTTTTCGTCCCCGAAAAGGAAGGAAGTAGGAGAATAGAACAACCAGGAATAAAGTAAATTGAAGGTCAAAGGTAGATAATTTATTTAGAACTATATAAATCTTACTTGAAATATTCCTTTGAAACTTCATTTGCAATTTAATTTCTTTAATGTTTAATACTTTTCAAACTCCTTTTGAAACAACTATTTACATTATTATTTATATTTACAAAGACTATTGAAAATATTAAATCCAAAATTTATGAAGTTTTTAATTTATCTCAAGATCTCTTTCAATATTATCAGTAAGTTAATAATCATTTCTTTAAAATGTTTTATTTAATTAATAACTTCAAAATATTTATAACACTAGAATTTTATATTACACAATGTAGTATATAATTAGACATTATTTTAAAGGATAAATCCCACAAGGAAGGAGAGTAGAATTGTAAACAGAATCAAGGAGAATAAATAAGCTGAGCAGATAGGGTAGATTCAAAAGAAAGAATCGGGCACGAAATTTAAATTTTCCAAAGGAATTTAATTTCGAAGATTTATACAAATATTTCTTTGATGGGGAAAAATACTTTTATAATAAAATACTATCATATCGAAATAAATTTCCTTTCGAAAATATTTTTATAACTCGATGTTTCCACAAGTTCATCCTCGTTCTTGCAGACTCTGGCCATGCGTTGATCAGGCGCAAAGCTAGAATTCTTCAAGTACTAAGTAGACTTGTTTCAACACCCAGTGAAAATACTTGAAAAACCTTTTAAAACAGATATGGAAAGTACGATCCAATCAAATCAACCAAAACAAAACCTTTGTCCGATCATGGTTCGCAGATACACAATGGTTACGCCTGGTTCCCCCAGGAAACAATCCATATCCGTAAGCTTTCACAGCCCTGCGAGTTACGCCATGATGACTAGTAGGGTGCAGGATACACAATGGTTACGCCTGGTTCCCCCAGGAAACAATCCGTACCCCCAGGCAAGACTCAGCCAGGCACTTGCGCTACTATTCGCGACCTACACAGATTGCAGGATACACAATGGTTACGCCTGGTTCCCCCAGGAAACAATCCGTACCCCTAGGCAAGACTCAGCCAGGCAATTGCGCTGTGCATTCACGAGAGAAAAAGAAAAACCATGGGTTACGCCACGGTGGGAACACTCGAGTATTACATCCGGAAAACCAAATCAGAGAGAATAATATCGATAGAATGAATCCACGATGTGGCCACAAAGCGGATATCAAGCAGAAGGTACTTTCCATATCTTTACTTGGAAAATATATATCATATAGTACCTTTTTAAATCCCTTTTAAATATCATACTGATATAAAGTCCATAATATATAGGATTCCTTTCTAAATCGAATACTTTCCAAACTAATACTATATCAAAACATACTTATATGGACTTGATAAAATTCACTTTCCGAATTGAGTACCTTTCAAATCAATAGGTTTCAAATCACTTTCATACTTACACAAATCCATTTTATATAAGTTCGACCACTCCCAATTCAAGCGCATAATAATATACGGTTCTCAATTTCAAATCATTTCAATATCATATATGATTTCACCAAATTTTCTTCCAGATTAATTATCAAAATTCCAAAATTCCCAAAATAATAGGCTTAGAGAATTATCCCGGTTTCAAGTTTTTAAAATAATTCAAGTCAAACAGATTTATTTCCAACCTCACAATATAAGTACTGGTTTTTAATTTCAATTTAATTTCCAAAACCAATATTTTCTCAAAATCAATTATACCCAGAAATGGTTCCCAAATTTATACTTATCCCTTTAAACCTTTAAACTATCTATTTCTATTTGAAATATCCAATTTACCTTTCTGAAAACCATTATCCAAACTATTTAAATTTTTTCCAAAACATTTCAAAACTAAATTCCATATTAGTATAATTCAAATATTCATATTCTCTTGTTTAACAAAAGGCTTCAGACTTAAACATATAAACTAAACTTATCTGCTTTATCAAATATTTTATACTTTTCGAAATTTCTTAGCTTTGAAAATTTAATCTCGATTTGGAAGTGTTCGAACATTCAAAATAGTTAGGGAAATCAAATTTCAAATCTAAGAGTTGGAAATCAATTTTTATAAGTAGGGTTATTCTAAGTCAAATCGAAAACTCGAGGACTGAACACCGGTCTCATTTTAAATTGTTTCAAATATATATTTATCTCTTTCGAAAATATCAAATTACTTCGGAATTTGAAATCAAAATGGTTTTACAAAATCACTCGCATAGCGAAGCTATTAAAGTGGCCTCTCCCCCACTCTGAAACTCGAAAATCAATGTCGATGATGCGTGCACTCATCACCGAAATTATTTTCCAGCGACATAAGTGAGTTCTGAACTTCTATTTTCGTGAAAACTTCTTTGATTTTCTTCAAAATTATTGGAATTCATTTGAACTCATTTGAAACATTTCTTATTCGGGAAAAATACTTTTAAATCGTATTATCTATAGATATTTTTCAAAATCCTAAAACCAATTTCAAAATACCCGAATTCACTTCTCGAATATCAAATTTAACCCTACAGTTATAAATCATTTTTTTTTTATAAATCCATTTCTTATAAATTTTCCAGACTTTCAAATCCTTTCAAAACTTTCATATATAGAATAACATTTCTTGTTTGGAAAAAAAAAATACCTTTAAATCGTATTATTTATATATATTTTCCAAAATTTCAATTCTTTCAAACCCTCTTATATAGAATGACATATCTTATTTGCTTTATACATATAGGTATATCATCCTTATTGAAAACAATTTCTTTTTATATATAGGGTATAATTTTGATATATAAAGCAATTTCAAAATACAAACATACCCGATTTTCAAAGGATAATTTAAGAATGGATTTCAAACAAAGATGAAGATTTAAATTAGAGGAAATCTAATCAATAGAATCCTGATACGAAGATAGGCTCAAACCCAGATGAGAAAATCAAATTACAATTAGAAGATGGATATACTTCTATAAATCGCGGGCGACCTTAACCGGGTCAACCGTGACTTCAGGAATATGATTGATGCGGAATTCCCAAGGCAAATCAACATTCGATTGCTAGAGATAGAATTCGGCATATCAAGAAATAGTAGCATCGCAAACCGAGGATACAAAATCTTCGGTGAATCGATGCCAATTGTAAAGGAGTTTTCACCCTCTTTACAAAACATCCAGTGGAGTTATGGGATACTCCAGAATCAAACTAATATAAATAGAGGGAGACAAGAATGAATTTCGAAATCGAGGGGCATTCCAAAATTCGAAGGAAATCGAGTCGAAAGAAAGAGATTCAACTCGAGCGAAAGTGATTCTGTAGATAAATTTACTATATATGTTAAATTTTGCCTAGAGCCAAAGCTCTGATACCAGCTGTAACGACCCGCTATTTTGGACCGTTCAAATCGACACTAAAACCGTACATGTCCGACTTGAATAATTCAAAATACCGAATTGTTAATTTAATTTGGCAAAACTTAAGATATACAGTAAATAAATCAAACACAGATCACAGATACAAAGTAATATAATGCAGCGGAATAGAAAAATAGTAGTTCATGAAGCTACTATATACATCAGAGTTTAAAATAAAATACATCAGAATGTCTCGAATACGGTGAAGTCTTCAGTACGAACCGATGACTTCTCTGAACCTGTCAACTAGAAGAACTGAAAGCTGAATAGATAGTTGGATCTCCAAATGAAGCTCCAATCTCCAAAGGTGAGTCTCTAATGCTGTATTACTCAGTCTGACCCGAGCGTAAAGCAAAACACAAAACACTCGAGTCAGGATTAACATTCTTATATCAATAAATTCAACTCAAGTGAAATATCAACTGAAATACAATATAACTTAAAGGATGTTTGGGATGTCCATCCTCTAAGGGTCCATAGAACTATCTACAGGGTAGAAATATACACTATTACACCGTAGTCATTCACTTAATTTATACTTCAAACCCAACAGTCAACTTTACTTCGAATAATCATATTTCCCAAACTAGTATCTATATATCGAGTAAAGTATACAGTACAGTATTCAAATTCCTTAACTTAACCAATTGTTCACGTCAACCTGACCTTCCCATTTAAATAAAATCCAATCTCATTTTATCAGTTAAAATCTTCCTAAAATTCCCACTTTAAATTTATAACTCCCAATTTGGATTTGATATCCCAATTTCCCCTTTTATTTCAATATGTTTCCATATTCTAAGTATTCAACATTTTAACTAAATTTTCCCAATCTAGTTTTCTAAATAAAATTCCAATCTAGTCCAAACTCAAATTTCACTTAATTCGATTTGTTATCTACATAATCGATTTAACTATCTTGGTCAATATCATTTTAGTGACCGTAAATTACACTTTACCCAAATTTTCTTAAATTTTATTAACCGTGAAATATCTCATTCGATAAATTTCAAATTGATTTAGATAAATAAATCCTTATCTAAATACCATTTCAAACTAACCCAAATTTATCTCCCAATCTTAATTTATTCAGATTATTGCAAAATTTATCCGAATAAAATTTACATAATTATTGATCATAAGTTATGTATTTAATCGAATCTTGATTAAACTGGATATAATTAACTCTATATTTATCATTACTATGTATATATGTATTTAAGAATTTACATTTAATAAGACCATATATTTCTCACCATATGGTCAAGTGTTACGGACATTATCATCTCAATCTGTACACTAAATGTATACGGGTGGATAGCCTTTCCACCCGTAATCCCAATTTAATTAAATGAAACCGTTGGGTCTATCATTCAACCCATTTCAATTCAAAAACAAACATAACAAAGGGAACTTGCAATGTGATGACAGGAATGGTAAACAAGCAATAACAACAATCAATAACAATTCAATAGATAAATCAAATACTCCTGGAAAAATCATATTAATTCGCATTGTTATTTGTATAATTATTTCTAGAATCTACACTATCATTTCATGTAGATTATAGATTATTACACTTCAGTTTTTCACTTGTCGTCCCATTTCAAATTTCAGTTTAATACTACAACAATTAATCCAATTACGTTCAAAGATTTAAAGTATAATTTATCAATTTCTACGACCATTAAAGGGTCAAATTTAACTAATCGAATTTACATATGGCGGGGGCAGGTTTTAATAAATCAAGGTCCGTCATATAAAATCCGTTAAATTTGTAAACTATACTAACCCACATTAAACTAGCAAACTAGTTATCACTTAACAATAGAAATTAACATCCAATTTAAACGACAATCAATCAATCAAATCAATTATCAACCAATCTGTATTATTATCCCATAAATAATTAACCGATAATGGTGTCAGGTGTCATAGGTGAACAGATACAGATAATAGCAGTCATACAGTAAAACAACTAACAGCAGCATATTTCAATTGACGTTTCAATTGAAATCAAATTTAATAAATAAAGAACGTTAATCGTGAGTGATTACTCACCTTTCGAGGCTAGATAGATTTTTGACACTGAAATTGAGTTACTAAATCCAGGCACGAATCCCAAAACAAACAAGGTGGCACGAATTCGACGAATAGCTGATAACAGGAAACGATGGAATAAATTTGAATCGGTTTTGATAAGAGTTGAACTAAATATACGTAAATATATTTAGTTAAAATAATATATGTATTTATTTTACAAATTAGACGTTAAATCCCAAAACGTACTGTACCTATGTAAAATTGAAAACCAAATTCATGTACATATATTTAAAATATATATTCAGAAAATAGTTTGCATAATATTATGTGTTTACAACAGTGATACATATTAACCATTTACCTCATTAAAAATTTAAAGTATAAATACGTGCACAAAACCCATAGGAAAACTTCCACTGACAACAAATATTACAGAGCTTATGTAATTTATTTATAAAGATATCAGCTTGAATACTCATAACTTACAATATAATATTAAAATCCATACTCTTTCCAGTGAAACAACAGAAAACTGTAACCATCCAAATATATACCTTATATAAAATAAATTCAGGCCTACTCTATTGTAAACGGTAAGTATGAATGACTCAGCCTAACTTATAGAAACAAATATTATATAAACTAAAATACAGCAATCTGCATTATAAACTTGCATAGTATATATATTATACACAACAAAGTACAACTTGTATACAATACAAACTATAAACATATATGTGTACGAAATATACCAAAATAAAACAACTCATGTGAAAACTTATACATGCTGCGAATAAACTATGCACATACTACTGTAATATATAAATTAGAACGTATTAGTATTTGTGTAAGCAAAATATTAATAAACCAAAACTATCAACTTTTAATATATAAGTGAATATATCAGTATAAATAATATATGTAGTTAGTATACTTTTTAAACAAACAAAACTTTATGATATATAACAGAATAATTTAAAACACTGTAACTCAAAACTTGCGTATGTAAAATAAATAAACTAACCTATACAAGAGGACAAGGCTACTCGGCTGTGCTGAGGAGAAGGGCGGATTAGGGCACCGGAAAGGACAGCTGTGCTCGAAGAGGGCTGTTAAGGTGGGGCCGATGGATCTGAGATGGGGAAAAAGTGGAGGTGATGAAGTGGAGGCTCGGCCTCTGGGTTGTTGCAACAAGGAGAAGGGGAGGAGAAATAGGCGGTAGGTGATGGGTAGGTGGGTCTGCCGTGCTCAGTGATGTGGAGGAAGCGGGGATGAGGTGGCGCGGTAGGCTGCAGGCCAGAGGGAGGCATAGTGTGCTCGGTGGTGCGTGGGTGGCGCTGGGTGGAGATGCCGGTCGCGTGCACTGGGAAAGTGAGTGGAGGTGGCGAAGTTGGCGAAGGAGCAGATCTCGGAGGTGATGGTGGTTAGGGGTAGGCGTGGTGGAAGATAGCTGCACTCGGGTTTGAGGTCTGGTGGTGGCGGAAGCGGGTCAGTGGGAAGACACGGCGGAGGTTGGACGAGTGGGAGATGCAGACGCATGCTTGGGTACGGGTCTCGCACGGAGGCGTGGTGTCGGGTTTTGATGGCACGCTAGCGTGAGGAGGTGGAGTATAAGGAAGGGTGGGCCAAAAATAAATGGGAAAAGTGGAAGAAGATATTCGGCTACAGGAATGAATAGAAGAAGAAAAATAAATATACAAGGGAAAGGAGAACCAGTAACAGCAACTTGTGAGCTAGAGGGACACGTTTTCATATATAATAATAATATAGAGACGTTTCTAACAAAAGTTATACATAGAAGAAAGGCAAGTGAATATATATATAAAACGTACACAATGCGATCAGTCATCCTAAAATTTAGCTGAAGAGTTACGGCAATAAATCTTGTAAGCAGGGAAATATATAAAGAAGGAGAAGAGTCCGCGTTCTCTGATTTTGCTAAAATAAATTTCAACATTTAAAATAATAGATGTTGGAATTCATTTCAAAAGTAACTGTAGGACCATAGATTGATGGACATATAATTAAAGCAATTTATTATATTGCTTGGGATTCACGTTCAAATTTGAAAAGGCAAAGGAAAACTAACTGCCACAAATTTATGGTACCGATACAACGTACCGTTTTATGGTTTCTGTTTCGTATCGGATACCAAAATACAGAAATAAATATACTATTGAGATCAGCACGACGAGACGATCTCAACGGTGTATAGATATCAGTGGTATGATCATCCGATCAAAAGTCGATTATCGGTACCAAAATGCTGCTAATTTGTCAGAAATAAGGTAAACGGAGCAGTAGACGTCCGAATTTTGAAAAACGAAAGATGCCGTCTCACTCAGAAGAGGATTTAGAAATTTTCTGTTGAAAAATATTTATGTTTGGAAATTAATTTATCATCATCAATTATTAACTGATTTGAATGCAGTAGAGTTACTTAATAAAATAAACTTCCATAAACTAAATTGAAAATTTGCCATCTGCTATGTTTAGTTGGACGTAATCCTAATATTAACTTTTTATTTGCAAATTAATTTTTTTAAAATTTTACCAAAATCCAATTAAATACGTTAATAAAACAATAAAATTTATTAAAATCTTACAGGTCGTTACAGTCTAAATTCGGGATCGTTACAAATTCCCCTCCTTAAAGAAATTTCGTCCCCGAAATTTGCAGGTACGAAAACAACAAAGATAGATGAAAAATATTTCATCAAATCAAACTGAATATCTATTCTGCATTCGGCTTACCAAATCAGAATATCAATAATAGATACAGGAATGAATCTATTTAATTTTTCACAGGGTACTCGGGTTATCCGAATCTACGAAGTATGTAGAGGCATTGGTTAGTCGAAGGGATAACTAACTATTCGTAGAATACATCGAGACCCAACCAATAGATAAATGGATTTTTATTTTCCACAACTCCCAAACAATAGATATGGATTCCAATTCAAATCGGAATACTTCAAAATATATACCAATTTGTCCCTCTACGGACATCGATATACCCAAGAAATTGCAATAGAATTTCAAATTTGGTTTTAAACAAAATCGTCTTATTGATACAATTCAAATTTAGCTTCATATTCTATTAATCAATTTAACTTAATTTAAAATTTCCAATTTATTTAAAATTTCAATTCCAAATTTCAAACTCATATTCATTAAGGTTTAAAATCAAAAACTGTTAAGAAACCGATGAAGATACGAAGCAAGGATTTTCTACAGTGATTCGTAGGGCCACCATCACACCGAAACTTCTTCTTGTAGCTGGTACGAAGCAATCAAAAGAATTTAGAACGAATCAAAGGAAATTGATAGAGAAAGATTGTTTCCACTGTTGCAGGGCATTGACCATTTATGGTGGTACTCCCCTGTCCCCTATCTCGTTTTCTTCTTGCACTCATTCTTACTATCAGTGAATAGTAAGAGAATTTACTGAGACATTCGAACGGATATCTTAGGGTTATACTCATTCTAGGGTTTACTTCACTCTATCTCTAATGAGCTACTTAATGTGTTATACTCCTGAGCTAAAGTTTAACCCTCAGCTCTGATACCACTTGTAACGATACAAAGATTGTAACAACCCATATTTTGATAATTAAAAATATTAAATTTAATAAGGTTTTTGGCTTTAATATTGTCAGAAATTAAAATTTATGATTTATTAAATTGAATCTTATTAGATTTGAAATTTTGAATTTAAGATAAATTTTAAAACAAATAATTTAATGAGATAAAACATATAATTGGCTAATATTGATTGAATGTAATTGACTACTATACGATGTTAACGTAATTTCAATCAATTTAAATAATAAAGGTTAATAAGGAATAGAATAAATGATGTATAAATTGATGTAATCTTATGTTATTAATTGCAATTGGTTTTAATATGGAGTATGAAATCAATTATTTTGTACATAAATTTATTAACCTTTGTTTGTAAAGAATAAGTTAATAGATATAGATTATTAACGTATAACCATTGTTTCATTTATTTTCTCATTATTAAATCGGTTAGAAATTTATTTGGTAATTAATGGAGAATTAACGTAATTAAAGTATTACGATTGATATACGAAGAAACGTTAACTGTTGAGTGGTGAGTGTAAAACTTATGTCAATCAATTGCATAAGGGAATAGCTGATTTAATAATAAGAATGTAAATCAAAATAAAAGGATTTGTTTGAAATTTAAATATATAATGAACAGGTTTTATTACATTTGTAATTAAATGATGGAATTAAATTAGTATATAGATATTGCGTTTAACATAGAAAATTGGATTTCAAAGGAAAAAATTGGATTAATTATCTTCCCTGTATTAGGGTATGTTTTGAGATTTAATCATTGTAAGTAATAGTAATTATATCTTTCCATTAATAAGAGATAGAATTAAATGGTAATTAATTAATGATATGTGCAACAAATGTTTTATGTTAAAAATATAATGAGAATTTCATTGAGAAATATTACGTTCAAATTGTAAGCACTTAGATTTGGTACAAATATAATGATAATATGAAATTAATTGATAAAGAAATGATGTGGTTGTACGAAGTATTATTTTTGTGACTCTTTAATAGGTTAATCTTTAAATATAAGTTGGTTTAATGAAAAGAACATTCATTATCAAATAAAATGATCTTTCATTTGTGAATGTAGTTTTAATTTCATTAAGATAAAGAATAGAATGATTGATTTAAAGGAAGAAATATAAGTATATTTGAACTATGTTTTAGCATATAGATGGGTCACAAGAGTGGAAAAATAATTTGTTTAAGTAAGTTATTTATTTCTCTACTGTATAAGCAACAAATTTATAAATGTGCTTAAATGACTAAAGGAAACAATTATTCTATTTTTCATCCATTTTAGTTGTCTGTTTTGAAATTTAACTTTATAAGTAACTGTAATTAATATAATTGAAATATTTCAATGAGAAGGGAAGAAAACGTTGACTGCAATTAATAGATTTAATAAAAGAAACGCATCTTTTGTGTTAAACAGAAAGGATGTTTTAATGGAAATAAAAGATCATTTTGGGAAAACCAAGTTGAACGTTTTCATTTATATGGTAAGTAATTTTATTTATTATGCATAGATAAAAAAATTAAATGCGTACAAATTTGAATATTATTTGAGTTAATGAAGTCAATTTGGTTACGTTTCACAAATTGAATTTCAAAAAGGTTGTGCATGTACATGGTCCCTTCATTTCTTCTGTTATTAATTGTTGCATGTTTTGAGACGTATAAAAATAAAGCTTTCATTTTGAACAAGAATGATTTTGGATAAAAAAAATTGAATTTTAGAATAATAAATACACACACGCACATTAATATTCAAACTTTTAAATATATCAGAGGGTTCGTGGTTGTGTAAACATCGTGGAATCAATTAGAAATTACTTTTTTTCAGTTGTACATTGATTACATAAGTTTATATTCATTTTTCCATTTTATATACGGTTAAAATTTGTAAATGGGTTGCATTAATGCGACCATTACAGTAACTAAAAAGTAAAGTAAATCATTTTTATAGTGCATAGGTTGATATATATATATTCATTAATCAATAAAATTTGTTTGAGTAACATAAATAAATATATATTGAATGTTTGATTAATTGATTGGTTGATTGTTAATTGATTGATTGAGTTAATGTAGTGTGCACATATATTAGCATAAAACGAATGTTTTAATATGGAATTAAATAATGTAAATATATGTATATTTGGGTTTATTGATATAAATTAATTGGAGCAAGTTTTGGAATGTGGACCCAAAAGGTTTGTTTATAGGAAATAGGTGGTCCCTTCATTTACTTTACATTTATTATCACCTTGCAATCTCTCTCTTTTCGTTTTCAAGTAGTCTAATAATTAAACTACTTATTCATTCCTTATAAATTAATGGTTGTTTCATTTGATTTATTTATAATTAATAATTTCCACATTCTTTTTATTTGTTTCTCCTTTATTCGTTTGCTCTTTTTAAATGCTTTACCTGAAGTTTTTTCCTTTTCTGTTTTTTTTTCGTTTTAAATGCGAACATCCAAATTAATATGCATGCCATCTAATTAGCATTTACTATTTTCCGTTTCAAAAGTTTATTTTGCTTATGCATCATTAGTTCTTGTAGCTTCCTTTCATTCGCAATTCTGGAAGCTTCATATTTAAAACGGAAGATTTATTTTTATCTTTATTGATATATTTGTTCCTTTAGTTTACATCTTTCAATACTACATTTTAGGGCTATTCATATTTTTACTTTATTTCAATTCCTAGTTTGTTTATATATACCTTATTAGCTTTTCATTTTTTTTCCATCTTCACTCCTATAGCCTCATTTCTAATCTCATCTTCTTTAGCTTCATTTTTTCCAAATAATATTTTCATCTCATTCTTTTTACTCTTCACCTTCCTCATTCCCTTTTCATTTTTTTTTTCTTTTTTAAATCTCCTTCTTCTCTTTTTTTTTGCTTCATTTTTTTGCTTTTTTTTCTTCTTCAAATCTTCTTGTTCTTTTTCAAAGCTTCCTTTTCTTTATTTTAATTCATCTTCTTCTTTAATTTTTTTCTCTTTTAAACCTTCTCTTCTTTCTATGTCTTTTTCTTCAAATCCAGATTTATACAATCTTCTCTTTAAAACTTTCTATAAAAAAAAGATCAAGATAGCAAGGAAACAAAATAAAATGAGAAAGTAGTTGCAGATCCAAATCTGGCTAGAAAAGGGAAAGCAAAAAGGTGAGTGATTCAACCCACTCACGCAATACTAAAAATTCCATTGCAAGTTAAATAAAATATATGATGTGATATATAATATTTTTTTTAAGTTTGTTGATTTAAGTTCACATTTGAATTGATATTGAATCTGAATTGACATTTAATTTTATATTGGAATTTAATTGATAGTTAAACCCCGATATTGATAACTATTATATGTTGAAATATATTGGCTGATTTGGATGTTGTTGAAATGGATGCTTATTGATTGATATGTTGGATGTATGGTTGTTTTTTTATTGTAATATGTCCCTGTTATCACCTTCTATATTATTGACATCATTAAGTGGTCCTCTGAATCATTTTAGAATTGGATAATTAAGACAATTAAATTATGGGTTGAAATGATATATACCCATACAATTTCTTGAATTTGGATTATTTATTAAAACTGAATTATTTAAAAAGTTTATGTTATTAATTTAAACTACGGATTTATTTTAAATAAAGTGGTTAAAATTGGTATTTCAAATTATTTGAAATCCCGTAAATTACTGCACTCACGCTGTACACTTGATAGGAGATGAAAAATCCCATAACCTCTCTGAAGCCATTGCACTCATATTTTTATTTGAGATTGATTTGACTTACATAAGAATTTTTAGTTCTGACTCGAGTGTATTGTTTTTCATTATGCTCGGGTCAGTCTGAGCTTTTTCAGTGTATTGAAGACCATTTTATTTTCTGGAGGACGAAGACGAAGATGAAGATTCAGTATATTATTGCTATTTATTATTATTATTCCACAGCTGCATTATATTTTTATTTTTTGATGTATGTATAACCTTGATTTGAATTGTAAAAGTATATGTTTGCACAAAAAATGGACAAACGCCTCCAAGTCGTATGAATTAGTTGATTTTATGTTGTTTCTAGTGATTTGGGTGATTTATGCAAATATATAAAAAGCAGGGACTAAACTGTAAAAGACACACAGATTTATAGTGGTTCGGCCAGAACGTGCCTACGTCCACTTTATATGTTATTCTCCTTTTTCTTTCGGATTACAAGTACAAAGCTTTGTATACAAGTATATGAAAGTTGTTTGAAAGTTCCTTCCGTGCTTGAGCTCTCAAACTTGTCTGCCATTGTTGTACCCCTGCCCCTCCATTTATAGAGTGAGGCTGGGGGCACGGGTCTTGGATGTATATAGCTGCTGGTGGGCCTGGGCTGGTGCAATCTGGCCTGGCAAAGTTGGTCCGGAATGCCTTGGTCCGGTAGTATTGTGGTTTGGTGATGGTGGGTTGGGAGTTTGATTCGGTGGTAGATGAGAGGCCTTGATTCGGTAGTGCTACCCTGGGCCTGGTTCGGTTGTATGTTAGTCCGGTGGTGACTGGGAGATGGGATTGGTTCGGTGATGACTGGGTGATGGGATTGGTTCGGTGTGGGCTTGATTGGTGTTGGTTCGGCAGTAGTTGGAAATGGCTTTGGTTCGGTGGTTAGATGGTTTGGTTTGGCAGGGAGGTGGAGGAGGTGTTGGTTCGACAGGAGGTTGGACTAGTCGAAACATACCCAACACTTGCCCCCCAAAGTAGGGCATGTGCATGGCATATGTCGTGCTTTGTTTTTAGCTCGGACATCTTCGTTCGGTTCTGTGTGCTGATCTAATGGATCCGGTAGTTTATATTTTTTCTATAAGTATAGGTCTGAGGCCTTCGTTATTCCTTATCAGCCGAACCATACCTTTGTCCTTGCCGAGGCAAACTTTTATCTTCGCCGAATCAAACGTGTTAGCCGAACCAGATTCCTATCTTTGCCGAACCAGGTGAGATCCATTTCTGTCGAATGTGTTTTTACCGAACGAATTTAGGGTCCTGACCCACCGGATGAACTCATGGAGTATATGTGCCGAATGGACTTATATATACTTTGTTTTACCGAATGGGATAGGGAGTTTGAGTGCCGAATGGCCCTTTGATATTGTACTACCGGATGTGTTAGGGGACCCTGTGTACCGAATGAACTTGAAAAACCTTCGATTACCGGATGTCCTCAAAGACTATCAATACCGAATGAATTCGGGGGCTTAAATGTCGGATGTCCTTTTGTGTTTTGAATCGTGAATGAAACTCCAGGCTGCATGTACTTGTTCGTTTACATTTTCATATTCCTTGTTCTAACAATATGTCTTTCCGGTGATGCAGATAATGTCTCACAAAGTGGAAACTCGATCAGATAAGAGAAAATCCAAGGGCGAAGGAGAGTCCTCCGCAGTGCCCCCAGCCCAATCAGGACCGGGACGACATGGGCCCACCCCGAGATCGCTAGTGGATGGATATGGTCCTCAGGAGCTCTTGAACTCTCATCCTGACTGTTTTCCTAGCTCCCTTCGAGAGGAGCAGCTTGATGTTATATCCCGCTCCTTTGGGATTGATAGAGCACTCATGTTGTTGCCGGGGGACGGAGTGATGCCGTACAATCCCCCTGAAGGATATTTTGCATATAGTAGGTACCATTGCATATGCGGGGCCATTCCTCCGATCAATGCGTGGATAGTCAGCTTCATTACTTACCTGAAAGTGGCTCCTTTTCAGCTTCAGCCCAACTCCTACGCCATCTTAGTGTGTCTATTCGTTATCTTCCACAGGAGATATGGGCGCCCCCTTCTAACCGGGAAATCCGATATCTATACAATCTGATGGGCTACAAGAAGGGGTCTCCGTACATTAGTTTAGAGTCAGCCGTGTCCTTCAAGCCGGTCTTGGACTTATACTCGAAGTTTACCATGTTTAAGAAGGAATGGTTCTTCGTCAAGGACGACTCTGTTTCTTTTCGCCTTTTCACTTCTGGCTGTAAGTTGAATTCCACTTGTAATTTCTTTGTCCCGACTGCAATGCTTCTTCTTATATGCTTTTATTTCTTGCTAGCGACAGGTGGCTTTGCGGTCGTGGAGAATGATCGCCTGGTACAGATGGCCGCGGAGATAGAGGCTATCTCTGGAAGGGACAAGTCGGCTTCTTACCTAATCAGGAATGCCACTCTCCTGGAGCACAACCTGATTCTGCCACGTCAATCCGTGATTAATCAGAGAGATACAGCCGAGGAAAGGGCTGCTAAAGCTAAAGATGGGGCTACTACGAAGAGCAGCAAGAGGAGGCCTTTTACAAAACCTCCAGTTGTCGGAGGTAAGAAGCTCAAGAAGTCCGACGGCCCTTCCCCTAGCACGTGCCCAATGACTCCGGGGGAGGAAGACGTGGAGGAGGATAGAGGTGAAGGCGAAGTAGGCGATGTAGGAGGAGAGGCAGAAAGCGGAGACGACAGAGAAGGTGATGGTGGTGGTGATGGTGCCGGGGCTTTGCCTCCTGGGCAAGCAGGCGAGATTCAAGAGTGGACGGATGATGCCTTCCGCCAGGCTTTGAGGGGTTGGAGGAAGGATCAGCCTTGGTGGAGAAATCAAAGAGGTCTGATAAGGCCGGGTCTGGTGCCAGCCTATCTTCTGAGAGTATTTCAGCTAAGGCAACTTCGGCGGTTCAAGGTGAATTCTTAACTCCTTCTTTTAACTTCACACGCTTCTTGAGTCGTTGTTTCATGCATCCTTGTAACACTTGGTTTTTATTCCAGGAATGGGTAAGGTGGCCAAGACATCAGATATTCGACACCGCCTTGAACAGTATAAGTTACTCAAAGTTTCCGCCAAACTAAAGCCGTCAGCTAGCCGTCCTGGAGATGCGGTCAGATATCGCCCTCTTCTCGGAGTTATTGAAGAAGATATGCAAACGAGAAAGAGGGGCCGATCTTCATTTGAACCTTCACCTGGCCCTCAGCCTCCAGCCCAGCCTATCCATGATATTACTAAGGAGGATACTGAGTTTTTGCCTTCCCCACATCCGTCCGAAAATCCAACCGTCACCCCAATAGACCATCCTACTTTGGTTCGCAACCCATTTGCCGGCCATCCGGATCTGGACCCGAGTTTTCAGGATATCTCTTTTGACGAGGCCACGGTTGAGCATCTTCTTCCCCGCAATCCCATGGTACGGGTGCTTGATGAGGCTAAGTCCTTAGACCTCGATTTGCTTACTACTCTGATAGTTGCCATGGGGGACGAAGCCAAGACTAATATTGATCGGGTCGCGGAGGAGACAAGGAAGTTGATGGGGCATCATGCCCGTCTGGTCAAGGCTGGAGAGGAGATTGGGAGTGCTAATATTCGGTTGCGGCTAAAGATTGCTGATCAGGCCAAACAGCTTGCCGATCAAGCCATTTAGATTTCTCAGCACGAGGCAGCCTCCAGGCGATTGAAGGAGACTATGGAAAAGGCTAGTAGGGCAGAACTACGAAAGATGGAGGCCGCCTGCAAGGAGCGGATTGACATAGCCATTGCTACGGTGGATGAGGTTCGGAGGGCGGATCTCGATCAGGTAGAGGAGTTATCTGGGAGGCTTGAGGCAGCAGAGCTTGCTCAGGCCAGGCTAAAGGAAGAGATGGAGGAAATGAGGAGGTCTCTCCAGGCTGACCGCTTGAGATATCGATCGGAGAGGGATGTTGCCATCGCTAAGTTGCTGTCCTCCGAGGCCCAGGTGAGGGAGTTTGAGGAGAATGAGGGGATGATGGATGAGATGTTGCAAGATATGTACTTCCGTACCTGAAAGCAGGGTAATCTATCCTGGATGGATGACTATCCCTGGGTCATGGCCAGGATATATCTCCGGGCTTTAGAGGAGGGCAAGGCCGATGCGGATAAGGAAGGTGGAGCAGCATTCAGGATGGATGTGGTTACCGCCCAGTTCTCAAAGGAGGAGAAGGTAGCGGTGAAGGAGGGGATGCGACTACTTGCTGTGGAGGAAGCCGGTGTGCAGTTGGGGGATGAGGACCAAGGAGCGGGTGTTGGTGAGTTTTCCCTTTTTAGCTTTTCATAACTTGATCGTTCGTTGTCGGTTTAATGGACTCTTTTCATGAATTGGATAGGTGGGGCCTCTGGTCATCATGCTGGGAGCTCCGATCCTGCAGTCAAGTAGATTCGAAGAGCTGGTAGGACGAGGGTGGATCACGGGTGCAGTTGGTTATTTTATTTGGTCTGCTTGACATTCCTGTACATGCTAGTTCAAAACATTAATGTACTCTTTAAGTTGTAATTATGTCATTGAACGTCTTTATGTAAGTTTATAACATAAGCCGATCCTGTTATATTTTGAATGCTGTTATTATTTTGAAGTGCTGTATAAAAAACATAATTATGCATATGCCTGTGATTTAATTATGTTCGATGTTAAGCTTTTGCTCGAAATATAATCTCATGTTTTGCAATGTTATGAATAAGTCATAGCTACATGATTATGTACAAGAGAAAAGAGTACCGCCCTTCATATTCTGGTTGCAGGGGGTAGCTTTGGATATCTTGTGTAATTGACCATGGATGCAGCTGAGTGCCTTGTCACCCAGTTCGTGGGCTCAGATTCTCGTGAGCGAATGCCTCCTATTTAGTGTCCTGTACTTTGGGGACCGTTATGCAGGATACAAGAAAAGTATTTAAATGGAATGGAAATATAGGAAAAGTAAAACTTCCAGTCACGGAAGGCCGTCGATATGCTTAAGTTCGTGGCAAACGGGTTTTGTAGTCACTTTCCCTAGCTGTGGGTCTTGGAGACATTTGTCACCCATCTTACGCCTCCGCGGGGAGTTTATCTTTTTTACCACAGCCGCACTTAAGACATATCGGAGCCGAGATCACGCACAGTAACTACCCAAGCCATTATGGCCCGTAATCGTGGGTATTATTCGATTTACTGTGGCCGGCTAGTGTGGGTGCCGATCGTCAACCGTGAACTACCCCTGGCTGGCCACACCTTATGTTGGGGCTTAAAGTAGGTTCACAGTTGCCGGCGAATCGAACGCCGTAATGAGCTGCCATCGGCTATAGTCGGCCTCCGTGATGGCTTATAATCGGCTCAATACAGTTGGCTTTGAGGGCAGTCGCGAGCAATGAGTTAACCCGCAGCAGAGGGATGCTGGAGCAAAAGTGTCTCATTGCGAGTGCATAGAATCGCATAGTACCTGTTGGGTCTTGTCCAGGTGAGGTTGCGCCGCGAAGTTCCAAGTACGGAAATGTCGTTATACATGATTTCGTTCAACAGAAAAGGATAACACTTAACAAGCGGCCAAGATATAAAGGAACAAGTTAAAAAGAGACAAGATTTTTAAAGTGGTTCGGCACGAAAATGCCTACGTCCACTGATTCTCTTTGTTAATTCACTTCATATGGGCAGTACAAGTTAAGAAAAGTATTGACGGAGGTGTTGGATGTTCCATGCCCTCTGGAACACCTCTCCGTCTACTGTTGACAAAATATAAGCTCCGTTGTGGAGATCTTTATGAATTACGTAGGGTCCGTCCCAGATTGGATCTAGCGCTCCGGGGCGCGGGAAGATCCGCTTGAGGACAAGATCTCCTTCCTGTAAGCTGCGGTGCTTGACTTTAGAGTTGTATTGTGCTGCTACTTTTTGCTTGTGAGCCGCCGCTTTAAGTGCTGCATCATTTCTTCTTTCTTCAATTAGATCCAAAGACATGTATAGGAGTTCTTCATTCTCTTCTGGGTTGTAGTGGATCCTACGGTGGGAAGGCACTATAGTTTCAACTGGGAGCATGGCCTCCGATCCGTATGCCAAATAGAAAGGAGTATGCCCTGTTGATGTTCTGTAAGATGTGCGGTAGGCCCAAAGTGCCGTAGGAAGTTCATCCACCCAAGCGTCTTTTGACTTTTCAAGTTTCTTCTTGATTAGGGTTTTGAGGATTTTGTTGACAGCTTCGACTTGTCCGTTTTCCTGGGGGTAAGCCACAGATGAGAAGCTTTTGTGAATTCCGTGCTCTTGGCACCAGTCGGCGAATTCCTCGCTGTCAAATTGAAGTCCATTATCCGATATGATTTTGAGTGGAACCCCGTACCTGCATAAAACATTTTTGATCAAGAAGTTAATTACTTTTGCCGAAGATATTTTATTTAGAGGCTCCGCTTCCACTCATTCGGTGAAATAGTCAACTGCTACTATGGCATATTTGGCTCCGCCTCGGCCCACTGGCAGTTCGCCAATCAAGTCAATTCCCCATATTGCAAAGGGCCAAGGGCTGGTCATTTGAGTAATCTCGTTTGTTGGTAGTCGAGGAATTTTAGCAAATTTCTGACATCTGTCACATCTTTTGACGAAGTCTAGGGCGTCTTTGTTTAAGGTGGGCCAGTAATATCCATATCGGAGTATCTTCTTTGCCAGAGTCTGCCCACCAGTGTGATCTCCGCAACTTCCTCGATGTATGTTGGATAAGATCTCCTTGGCTTCCCTTCCAGCGACACACCTTAATAAGGGATTAGAGAAGCCTCGTCGATAGAGGATGCCTTCTTGTATCATGTAGTGGGAAGCTTTCCTCAAGATTTTCTTGACTTCGTTACGCCCGTCGGGCAGTGTGCCATCTTGTAAATATTTTCGGATAGGAGTCATCCAAGTTTCCTCTTCGATTGCAGCTATTATGTTCATTATCTCGTAACTTGGGGCTAGTTGCTGTGAGGTGGTTATTGTTCGAGAGGCGGCGCCGTCCTTAATGCTAGCTTGCTTTGCCAGTTCGTCGGCCTCTTGATTCTCTTCTCGAGGAATGTGTTTGATTAAATAGTGATCCAACTGATTGAGCAGCAGCTTGGTCTTCTTTAGATATGCTGTGAGTCGTTCTCCTCGAGTCTGGAATTCTCCCAGTATTTGATTCACAATAAGTTGAGAATCACTATGGAGACGTAAAGAACCGACTCCAATCTCCAGGGCAAGTTCTAATCCGGCTATCACTGCTTCGTATTCTGCGTCATTGTTAGTGGCAGCGAACTCCAACCTTAGGGTGTAGTGCAGCTTCCTTCCCTTGGGGGTGATTATAACAACACCTACCCCCGAGCCTTGTTCATTTGATGCTCCATCAACGAAGAGGTTCCACTTGATATTTTCTGCTACTTCAGATTGCTCCTTACCTTCGTCAGTAGTGAATTCGACAATGAAATCAGCTATGGCTTGTCCCTTGATAGCGGTGCGAGGATGGTAGGTGATATCATATTGACTCAGTTCAATGCACCACTTAAGTAGTCGCCCGGAAGTGTCGGGGCGATGGAGTACTTGCCTTAGCGGTTGATCGGTTAAAACCCTGATGGAATGAGATTGGAAGTAGTGTCGCAGTTTCCGTGACGTGATAAGCAAACAGTATGCTATCTTTTCAAGTTTAGGGTATCTGGCTTCTGCCCCTATGAATCTCTTGCTTACAAAGTATACAGGTCGCTGTGCGTGGTTGTCCTCCCTCACCAAAGCGGCGCTTAAAGCATGGGACGATACAGCTAGGTATAGGTATAGTTCCTCGCCTTCATTTGGAGTTGAGAGTACTGGTGGTCTTTGGAGGTGTTCGATCAAGTTAAGGAAGGCTGTCGAGCATTCGTCAGTCCATTCGAACTTTCCTTTGTCTTTCTTAAGAGCTTTGAAGAAAGGGATGCATTTGTCGGTTGCTTTAGAGATGAACCTGCTTATGGCAGCCACCTTCCCGTTTAGGCTTTGCATCTCTCTTCGAGTGGATGGTATCTTGATATCTTGCAAGGCCCGGACTTGTTCGGGGTTCACTTCAATCCCCCTGGCATGGACGATGAATCCCAAGAACTTTCCCGACGATACTCCGAAGGAGCACTTTAGAGGATTCAGTTTCATTCCATATTGGCGAAGTACTTGAAACATCTCGTTCAGGTGGTTTATATGATCGTTGGCTTTCCTTGATTTTACCAGCATGTCATCCACATAAACTTCCATAGTTTGCCCTATTAATTTTGCAAACATCTTGTTGACAAGGTGCTGATAAGTAGCTCTGGCGTTTTTAAGTCCAAAAGGCATTACTTTGTAGCAGTACAATCCCCGGTCAGTGATGAAACTGGTGTGGTCTTGATCGGGGGCGTGCATAGGGATCTGGTTGTATTCTGAGTATGCGTCCATGAAGGATAAGAGTTCGTGTCCGGCTGTGCTGTCCACGAGTTGGTCGATTCGAGGGAGTGGGAAGCAGTCTTTCGGGCAAGCGTCATTTAAGTTGGAGAAATCGATGCATGTTCGCCACTTCCCATTAGCTTTCTTTACCAGTACCGGGTTGGCGATCCATTCTGGGTAGATGGCTTCTCGTATGAAGTCATTGGCAAGTAAGTTCTTTACTTCTTCCTCGAGGGCTGCTGATCGTTCTGCCCCTATGCTCCTCTTTTTCTGCTTCACTGGCACCTTGGTGGGGTCGATGTTCAGTATGTGGCATGCTACGTTTGGAGAGATTCCTGTCATGTCGGCGTGCGTCCATGCAAATGCATCCATGTTGTGGCGAAGAAAATCGACGAGTTGATCTTTCAACTCCGCTCTTAACTGAGACCCGACTCTCAACAGTCTACTTGGGTCGTGTTTGTCTACAGCTACAAATTCCATAGCCTCTGCAGGCTCGGTGGTGGCCTCCTCCTCTTTGTCCCTAGGGTCTAATTCGTTGAAAGGATCGCTGGTATATCGAAGAGGAGGGGCTTTCTTTAATTGCTATGCTTCCAGGCTTTTCTTACAGAGTGAAGTCTCTGCATCCTTTCCTTTATCCTTCCTGCGGTTATTGCAAAGCTCAATTACATAGCAATCTCGAGCGGCGTCTTGATCTCCCTCTATTTCTCCTACTCCGTTATCTGTTGGGAATTTCATCTTCAGGCACCATGGGGCTAGGACAATTTGGAAGTCAGACAAGGCTGGTCTTCCCAAAAAGGCATTGTAGGCCGAATGGTTCTCTATTAGTACAAATGTTTGTTTTCGCACAGCGGAGCGGGGATGACTTCCTATTTCAACAAAAAGGTCCAGTTGCCCGAGGGGCACTTTCGCGTCTCCAGTGAAACCATGTAGTGGTTTGTTGCAGGGAGACACATCCTTCATTGACAGCTTCATTTTTTCGAATGCATGCTTGAAGAGGATATTCACTGAGCTTCCAGTGTCTATCAAAATTCGAAAAACTTTGGCTGGACCGAACCAGGCAGAGATGACCATAGGATCCATGTGTGGGTACTGTCTTCCCTCTAGATCACGCCTACTGAATGTGATGTCGTCACTCTCTTTTCGTTTCGGGTGGCGTTCTTCCATAACAGAATTAACGTAGTCTTCAGCGTTTCTAAGTGACTTACCGTATCTTTCCATCTCTGTCCAGCTTCTATCGGCGATGTGTGGTCCTCCTGATATGGTATGGACTACTATTTTCTGTTGACTAGAGCCGCTGGTGTTGCGATTTCCTCTGCCTTCCTCTGGGAGGGGTAACCCTGGGTTTTCATTGGCGGGAGCTGGAGTCCTGCTCTGGCTTTTTATATAGCGTCCCAGTCTCCTCCTTCTAATGTGTTCTTCAATCAAGTCGCGGAGATGGTGGCAGTCATTGGTGTCATGTCCGTGGGATTCGTGGAAGTGGCAGAACATTCCAGATTTGAGTGCGTTATCTGACTCTTTCTTGTGCGAGGGGCGCTTGTATCTAACTTCGTCTTGAGTGGCTAGGAAGATGTTTTCGATCGTTTCATTCAAAGGAGTGTAGGAGTCAAATCTTGGTCCAGGTCGATATAGGCGCTTTTCCCCTTTCTTGCCCCCAACATTGTCTCTAGAGTCATTTCTCCGAACATCCTTTGTTGCAGCGGAAACCCTGTCTGTGGCTGTTTTAACCTGTTGCCCTGACTTCCTCTCAGTGGCAGCGTCTTCAAGTCTCATATACTTTCCAGCTTCATGGAAGAAATCAGGAAAAGTAGCTGGATTTTCCTTGGTCAGTCTTCTAGCAAATTTAATATCCGGATGTACACCACTGCAGAGAGCCATTAGGATAAGTTTCTCGCCGGCATCTTGGACCGCGGCCGTCGCAGCGTTGAATCAGGTGAGATATTACTGCACTGTCTCTCCGGGTTTCTGCTTGATATTAGATAAGGAATAAGCATCCTTGGGTTGTTCCACATGAATGCGGAATTGGCTGATGAATTTTTCTTTCAACCTTTTCCATGAGCTGATGGACCCTTGGGGTAGGTGGCAGAACCAGGAGGCAGCTAGGTCTGCCAAGAAGAGTGGGAAGCATTTACACAATACTCCCTCCGTTGCTCCGCTCATGAGCATATGCTGGGTGTATCTCTGTAAGTGTACGATGGGGTCAGAGGTTCCCTTGTGAGGTTCCATCGTTGTCATTTTCCATTTCCGGGGGGTGATGGCAGTTTCAATCTTGCGGGTGAAGGGGCTGGTTACCCTAGCACCATCCCTCGATCCCTTTGCTCCCGTTGGACGCACTCCCTGAACAATCGCGCCATTCTTTCATCAGAACTTGGTTCTTCCCTGCGGGATTGACTCCGTCCAGTTGACCTGTAAGGATGGTATCGTTTATCACTCCTGACATTCTCCAATGGCTGCCTCTGGTCTTCCGGAGGCATGCTGGGGTCAACCACAGTTGGCTCTTGCCTTGATCTTCCCCTGCTGGGTTCTGTTCTTAGCACTTCCTCGGGTCCAACTTCGGGCTGGTCTCCAGCTCGGCCCCGTCTACTGGTGTTTCCATGGTTAGGTAGCATGACAGGCTCAGCTACATCCGACCCCTGTCTGGTGCCTCCCTTGTTGGGTTCGGCTCCAAGAGTTTCCTCGGGTCGGAATTCGGGCTGAGCCTGGGCTCGGCTCCTACCATTGTTGTTTCTGTCATTAGCCTCTTCGAAGAAGAAAGACCTTTGTCGTCTCCCAGATCCTCCAGACCGGGACTCACCCCATGATTCAGTGTTACGGTTGGATTCTTCAGCATCCCTTAAGCGTGACATGAGTTGGTCCACCAAGGCTTCTTGTTGAGATGCGAAGCGGTTAGTTACTTCAGCCACAATCCTGTCCAGATCTGCCCTTGTAATTGGTTGTTCCGTAGCAGGGGATGTCGAATTTGCCTGATCTAAATTTGCTGTTGGAACTGAATGATTGTCTTGGTCCCTGATCACTGGATCTGGGATACTGCCAGTTGCGACGTCCTTTCCTTTGTTAGCATCTTTCTTCCGTCCGGGAGCTATATTTTCCAAGCAATGAACGATGTTGATAGGAAAAGGGTTGAGTGGGAGAAGCTGAAGCTTCGAGCTCCCTCCTTCTCAGTGAAAGCACCAATAATGTTTGCACAAAAAATGGACAAACGCCTCCAAGTCGTATGAATTAGTTGATTTTATATTGTTTCTAGTGATTTGGGTGATTTATGCAAATATATAAAAAGCAGGGACTAAACTGTAAAAGACACACAGATTTATAGTGGTTCGGCCAGAACGTGCCTACATCCACTTTATATGTTATTCTCCTTTTTCTTTCGGATTACAAGTACAAAGCTTTGTATACAAGTATATGAAAGTTGTTTGAAAGTTCCTTCCGTGCTTGAGCTCTCAAACTTGTCTGTCATTGTTGTACCCATGCCCCTCCATTTATAGAGTGAGGCTGGGGGCACGGGTCTTGGATGTATATAGCTGCTGGTGGGCCTGGGCTGGTGCAATCTGGCCTGGCAAAGTTGGTCTGGAATGCCTTGGTCCGGTAGTATTGTGGTCCGGTGATGGTGGGTTGGGAGTTTGATTCGGTGGTAGATGAGAGGCCTTGATTCGGTAGTGCTACCCTGGGCCTGGTTCGGTTGTATGTTAGTCCGGTGGTGACTGGGAGATGGGATTGGTTCGGTGATGACTGGGTGATGGGATTGGTTCGGTGTGGGCTTGATTGGTGTTGGTTCGGCAGTAGTTGGAAATGGCTTTGGTTCGGTGGTTAGATAGTTTGGTTTGGCAGGGAGGTGAAGGAGGTGTTGGTTCGGCAGGAGGTTGGACTGGTCGAAACATACCCAACAGTATAATCAAATGTCATTTGTAAAACAGCTTCATGAACTGTTTATTTGATTACTATATTTTGTCATTCCGCTGCGAGATTCTC
Source organism: Allium cepa (assembly GCA_030765085.1). Classification (NCBI taxonomy): domain Eukaryota; kingdom Viridiplantae; phylum Streptophyta; class Magnoliopsida; order Asparagales; family Amaryllidaceae; genus Allium; species Allium cepa. Next base: position 679,185,925 of record CM060943.1, on the reverse strand, counting down.
TGTTTTATTTTTCCTTCTTTTCTATTATTTTCTTATTTACCCCATTAACAATCCTCCCTTTTGAATGGTTTGAATCAGACATGTGTGGTTTATTGTCGATTTAAATCGTCCAAAAAGGTGGATCATTACAGTTGAATTATATAGTTGAATTGATAACCTTAATTTGAAAGCAAGTAAAATAAGGTTTAATTTGTTATATCTATGTTTAGTAAATGAATGGAATTGGGGTATACATTCTTGGCATGAAATGTAATAATATAAAAGTGTGTACTTTAAGCCTTTGGATCTTTAAATTGAAACTGTGATTAAGGAAATGTTGTAAATACGATTAAATTGGAAAAATATGTTTATAAACATAATTAACATTTACGAAACATGTCATATATAAATTTAAAGGTAAAGGTGAAACTAAATGGAATAAGCAATATGAATTAAGTGAAATGATTTCAAATAAAGCCATGACTTGTAAATTGTTATGAAATAGATAGATGTTGCAATAAATGGTTATAAATAAAGTTGTGATAACTTTAAACTCGAACAATATCTTATAAAAAGGAAATAAGTTTTATAAATTGGTCGTAAAGAAATTCCTTATGAAATGATTTGCAAATAAATTAGTTTTAAATGAGAAATATTACATGTGAAATGAATGTAATTTAAATTGAAGAGAAATATAAGCTATATTATGAGAATGGATATATTAATGTTTATATTAAATGGAGAAATTCTGTGAAACAAATATTAAAGTATGAAGTGATATTTGTGTTAATCGATGAGATTAAAAATGAATTTAATTGAAATGAAATTGTGATGAAACAAATTGGAATAATTACATAAGTTGCATGTATATTAATTTATTCGCAAAATTAATTTGATCCGGATTTGAGTACACAAGTTCTATGTGAATTACATCACTTCATGTTGAGATTTTTCTTTCGATTCTTGATGGCGAATATTTGATATGGATTTTTGGTTTGATTATAGAATTCTCTATCATAGTATATGGCTATGCAAGGAGAATGATGGTTTCTAGTCAAGAAACCATATCGAAGTCCACATTAGGGAAGTTGAATGGACAATACTAGTTCGAAAGCTAACTTGTGTGATCGAGCGGGTGATCGAATGTGAATTTGCGAAATGATGACATAAGTACATCTTATGTTCTAATATTATTGATATGATTTGGCGCTGAAATTGAAAGTTGTAGGGTTGGATATCTTCATAATTCAAATTGGAATTTTCTTCTATGCAAAACCACTATTGATTTAAAACCGTTTTTACAAAACTATTTCCTTTATTTTTCTTATACAAACTATCTTATTCTATTTTATTTTGATAACTATGATTTTTTATATATATAAAAGTGAAAATGTTTTTGATAAGGATTATACACCTATATATATAAAGCAAATGAGAAATGTTATTCTATATAAAAAGGTTTTGAAAGGATTTGAAATTTTGAAAAATTATAAGAAATTGATTTATATAAAAATGATTTATAACTGTAGAGTTAAATTTGAAATTCGAGAATTGAATTCTAGTATTTTGAAATTGGTTTTAAGATTTTGGAAAATATATAAAATAATATGATTTAAAATTATTTTTCCGAATAAGAAATGTTTCAAATGAGTTCAAATGAATTCCAATAATTTTAAAGAAATTTCAAAGAAGTTTTCAAGAAAATAGAAGTCCAGAACTCACTTATGTCGCTGGAAAATAATTTCGGTGATGAGTGCACGCATCATCGACATTGATTTCGAGTTTCAGAGTGGGGGAGGGCCACTTTAATAGCTTCGCTATGCAAGTGATTTTGTAAAACCGTTTTTGATTTCAAATTCCAAAGTATAATTTGATATTTTGGAAAGATATAAGTATATATTTGAAACAATTTAAAATGAGACCGATGCTCAGTCCTCGAGTTTTGGATTTAATAATTGATTTATTGATTTATTGTTGATTTTCAACTCTTGAATTGAAAATTTGATTTCCCTAACTATTTTGAATGTTCTAACACTTCCAAATCGAGATTAAATTTTCAATGCTAAGAAATTTCGAAGAGTATAAAATGTTTGATAAAGAATATAAATTTTAGTTTTGAAATGTTTTGAAAAAAAATAGATGAATAATGGTTTTCAGAAAGGTAAATTGGATATTTCAAATAGAAATAGATAGTTTAAAAGTTTAAAAAAAAGGGATAATTATAAATTTGGAAACACTTTTGAGTATAATTGATTTTGGGAAAATATTTGGTTTTGAAATTAAATTGGAATTAAAAACCAGTACTTATATGGTGATTTTGGAAATGAATTTGTTTGACTTGAATTATTTTAATTTGGAAAATGGGATAATTTTCTAAACCTATTACTTTGGTAGCTTTGATATTTAGATATTTAATTTGGAAGAAAATTTGGTGAAATATATGATTTTGAAACTGAATTGATATTGAAATGATTTGAAATTTGAGAATCTTATATTATTAAGCAATTGATTTGGGAGTGGTTGAACTTATATAAAATGGATTATATATGTATGAAGTTGATTTGAAATCTATTAATTTGAAAGGTACTCAATTTGGAAAGAGATTTTATATAATCGAAGTCTATATAAGAATGATTTGATATATTCGAGATTATTGATTTGGAAAGTATTTGATTTGAAAATGGAATCCTATATATAATGGACTTTATATAAGTATGATATTTGAAAGTGATTTGAAAAGGTACTATATGATATATATTTTCGAAGTAAAGATATGGAAAGTGCTTTCTGCTTGATATCCGCTTTGTGGCCACATCGTGGATTCATTCTATTGATATTATTCTCTTTGATTTTTGGTTCTTCGGATGTAATACTCGAGTGTTCCCACTGTGGCGTAACCCATGGTTTTTTTTCTCTCGCGACTGCATAGCGCAATTGCCTGGATGAATATGGCCTAGGGGTACGGATTGTTTCCTGTGGGATCCACGCGTAACCATTGTGTATCCTGCAATCTGTGTAGGTCGCGAATAGTAGCGAAACTGCTTGGCTGAGACAGCCTAGGGGTACGGATTGTTTCCTGGGGGACTCAGGTATAACCATTGTGTATCCTGCACTCTACTAGTCATCATGGCGTAACTCGCAGGGTTGAGAAACCTTACGGATACAGATTGTTTCCTGGGAGATCCAGACGTAACAATTGTGTATCTGCGAACCATGGTCGGACAAAGGTTTTGGTTGGTTGTTTTGTTTGGATTGTACTTTCCATATTTGTTTTAAAGGTTTTTCAAGTATTTTCACTGGGTGTTGAAACAAGTCTACTAAGAACTTAAAGAATTCTAGCTTTGCGCCTGATCAATGCATGGCCAGAGTCTGCAAGAACGAGGATAAACTTGTTGAAACATCGAGTTATAAAAGTATTTTCCAAACGAAAATTTATTTCGATAATAGTATTTTATTATAAAAGTATTATTATAAAGGTATTTATTATAAAAGTATTTTTCCCAACAAAGAAATTTTGAATTAATATTTGAAATTTAAAATTTTATGGTTTGATTTAACGATTCGTGCCTGATACTATTCTTTTGAATCTGCCTTATTTGCTCAGCTTTAGTTGTTCACCTATATTCTGTTTCCAGAATCTACCTTCCTTTCCTTTTTGAATGTAATCTTTAAAATATATTTTTTATTTATATACTACATGGTTTAATAGAAAATTATAAATATTTTGGAAGTTATTAATTAAATAAAAATATTTAAAGCAAATGATTATTGATTTATTAATAATGTTTGCAAAGTGTCTTGAGGTAAATTAATAAATTTATGAATTATGGATTTAATGCTTTCAAATAACTTCCTTGTAAATATGACTAATGATGCGAATAACTATTTCCAAATAGTTTTCATATGTTTATAAAGGTGTCATTTAAACATATAAATGCTACTTATAAAGGAAGCTGGAAATTTTACAAATGGGTTTTGAAAATTTTTAAAGTACTAAAGATAATTGAATTGCAAATGAAGCTTTCAAATGAATATTCCAAGTAAAATTTATATAAGTTTCTTTGAATGTAGAATTTAAAGATATTATATAAATGGGAAAAAAATTGATTCGCGAAGTTTATTTATAGCAATATACTTGACAAATAAATTTGAATCCCTATGTTGGAAGTATAGTTTGAAATATTTACTTGATTTCAAAGTACTAATAGTAAAGTTTATAGGTTTATTTACTATTTAAATTTTGTATTTTCATTTTGAAACAAGTGTTTAAATTAATTATGAAGGTATGAAATTTTATACTTTGATTTAGAAATTTAATGTAAGATTTGAGTATACTATTAGTTTCAGTTTAATAATATTGAGTTTATACTTATTTTAAAAATAATGAGTCTAATAAATTTTTTGGATTTAAGGAACCCTATTTTAAAGCTCATTATAATGTTTGATATAAATTTCTAACATTGTTTTAGACTTTTGAAAAATCTTTGCATAATGCTTTGAGGATGTTTTAAATATATCTTATATTTTTACTAAGTGAATGAAGTTAAATGTTTTAACTAAATTTTTAGATATGTTGAAATATTTCTTTTCTCTTCAAGGGCAAATACCAAAAAACTTAAATTTTTAATCAATAACCGAATGGAGTTATTTTCAAATTTATATTAAATTTAAATATGTAAGTTAAATTGTTTATAAATTGATCATTTTAAATAAAATATTTCAAACTCCTCGATTCCTTCTTGTTCCTTTTCGAGGACGAAAAAGTTTTGAGTGGGGGAGACTATAACAACCCATATTTTGATAATTAAAAATATTAAATTTAATAAGGTTTTGGGCTTTAATATTGTCAGAAATTAAAATTTATGATTTATTAAATTTAATCTTATTAGATTTGAAATTTTGACTTTAAGATAAATCTTAAAACAAATAATTTAATGAGATAAAACATATAATTGGCTAATATTGATTGAATGTAATTGACTACTATACGATGTTAACGTAATTTCAATCAATTTAAATAATAAAGGTTAATAAGGAATAGAATAAATGATGTATAAATTGATGTAATCTTATGTTATTAATTGCAATTGGTTTTAATATGGAAAATGAAATCAATTATTTTGTACATAAATTTATTAACCTTTGTTTGTAAAGAATAAGTTAATAGATATAGATTATTAACGTATAACCATTGTTTCATTTATTTTCTTATTATTAAATCGGTTAGAAATTTATTTGGTAATTAATGAAGAATTAACGTAATTAAAATATTACAATTGATATAAGAAGAAACGTTAACTGTTGAGTGGTGAGTGTAAAACTTATGTCAATCAATTGCATAAGGGAATAGTTGATTTAATAATAAGAATGTAAATCAAAATAAAAGGATTTGTTTGAAATTTAAATATATAATGAACAGGTTTTATTACATTTGTAATTAAATGATGGAATTAAATTAGTATATAGATAGTGGGTTTAACATAGAAAATTGGATTTCAAAGGAAACAATTGGATTAATTATCTTCCCTGTATTAGGGTATGTTTTGAGATTTAATCATTGTAAGTAATAGTAATTATATCTTGCCATTAATAAGAGATAGAAGTAAATGGTAATTAATTAATGATATGTGCAATATATGTTTTATGTTAAAAATATAATGAGAATTTCATTGAGAAATATTACGTTCAAATTGTAAGCACTTAAATTTGGTACAAATATAATGATAATATGAAATTAATTGATAAAGAAATGATGTGGTTGTACGAAGTATTATTTCTGTGACTCTTTAATAGGTTAATCTTTAAATATAAGTTGGTTTAATGAAAAGAACATTTATTATCAAATAAAATGGATCTTTCATTTGTGAATGTAGTTTTAATTTCATTAAGATAAAGAATAGAATGATTGATTTAAAGGAAGAAATATAAGTATATTTGAACTGTGTTTTAGCATATAGATGGATTACAAGAGTGGAAAAATAATTTTTTTAAGTAAGTTATTTATTTCTCTACTGTATAAGCAACAAATTTATAAATGTGCTTAAATGACTAAAGGAAACAATTATTCTATTTTTCATCCATTTTAATTGTCTGTTTTAAAATTTAACTTTATAAGCAACTGTAATTAATATAATTGAAATATTTCAATGAGAAGGGAAGAAAACGTTGACTGCAATTAATAGATTTAATAAAAGAAACGCATCTTTTATGTTAAACAGAAAGGATGTTTTAATGGAAATAAAAGATCATTTTGGGAAAACCAAGATGTTTTCATTTTTATGGTAAGTAATTTTATTTATTATGCATAGATAAAAAAATTAAATGCGTACAAATTTGAATATTATTTGAGTTAATGAAGTCAATTTGGTTACGTTTCAAAAATTGAATTTCAAAAAGGTTGTGCGATGTAAATGGTCCCTTCATTTCTTCTGTTATTAATTGTTGCATATTTTGAGACGTATAAAAATAAAGCTTTCATTTTGAACAAGAATGATTTTGGATAAAAAAAATTGAATTTTAGAATAATAAATACACACACACGCACATTAATATTCAAACTTTTAAATATATCAGAGGGTTCATGGTTGTGTAAACATCGTGGAATCAATTAGAAATTACTTTTTTTTCAGTTGTGCATTGAGTACATAAGTTTATATTCATTTTTCCATTTTATATACGGTTAAAATTTGTAAATGGGTTGCATTAATGCGACCATTACAGTAATTAAAAAGTAAAGTAAATCATTTTTATAGTGCATAGGTTGATATATATTCATTAATCAATAAAATTTGTTTGAGGAACGTAAATAAATATATATTGAATGTTTGATTAATTGATTGGTTGATTGTTAATTGATTGGTTGAGTTAATGTAGTGTGCACATATATTAGCATAAAACGAATGTTTTAATATGGAATTAAATAATGTAAATATATGTATATTTGGGTTTATTGATATAAATTAATTGGAGCAAGTTTTGTAATATGGACCCAAAAGGTTTGTTTATAGGAAATATGTGGTCCCTTCATTTACTTTACATTTATTATCACCTTGCAATCTCTCTCTTTTCGTTTTCAAGTAGTCTAATAATTAAACTACTCATTCATTTCTTATAAATTAATGGTTGTTTCATTTGATTTATTTATAATTAATAATTTCCACATTCTTTTCATTTGTTTCTCCTTTATTCGTTTGCTCTTTTTAAATGCTTTACCTAAGTTTTTTCCTTTTCTGTTTTTTTTTGTTTTAAATGCGAACATCCAAATTAATATGCATGTCATCTAATTAGCATTTACTACTTTCCATTTCAAAAGTTTATTTTGCTTATGCATCATTAGTTCTTGTAGCTTCCTTTCATTCGCAATTCTGGAAGCTTCATATTTAAAACGGAAGATTTATTTTTATCTTTATTGATATATTTATTCCTTTAGTTTACATCTTTCAATACTACATTTTAGGGCTATTCATATTTTTACTTTATTTCAATTCCTAGTTTGTTTATATATACCTTATTAGCTTTTCATTCATTTTTCCATCTTCATTCCTATAGCCTCATTTCTAATCTCATCTTCTTTAGCTTCATTTTTTCCAAATAATATTTTCATCTCATTTCTTTTCACTCTTCACCTTCCTCATTCCCTTTTCATTTTTTTTTCTTTTTTAAATCTCCTTCTTCTCTTTTTTTTTTTTTTGCTTCATTTTTATGCTTTTTTTTTCTTCTTCAAATCTTCATCTTCTTTTTCAAAGCTTCCTTTTCTTTTTTTTAATTCATCTTCGTCTTTAATTTTTTTCTCTTTTGAACCTTCTCTTCTTTCTATGTCTTTTTCTTCAAATCCATATTTATACAATCTTCTCTTCAAAACTTTCTATAAAAAAAAGATCAAGATAGCAAGGAAACAAAATAAAATGAGAAAGTAGTTGCAGATCCAAATCTGGCTAGAAAAGGGAAAGAAAAAAGGTGAGTGATTCAACACACTCACGCAATACTAAAAATTCCATTGCAAGTTAAATAAAATATATGATGTGATATATAATATTTTTTTAAGTTTGTTGATTTAGGTTCACATTTGAATTGATATTGAATCTGAATTGATATTTAATTTTATATTGGAATTTAATTGATAGTTAAACCCCGATATTGATAACTATTATATGTTGAAATATATTGGTTGATTTGGATGTTGTTTGAAATGGATGCTTATTGATTGATATGTTGGATGTATGGTTGTTTGTTTATTGTAATATGTCCCTGTTATCACCTTCTATATTATTGACATCATTTAAGTGGTCCTCTGAATCATTTTAGAATTGGACAATTAAGACAATTAAATTATGGGTTGAAATGATATATACCCATACAATTTCTTGAATTTGGATTATTTATTAAAACTAATTATTTAAAAAGTTTATGTTATTAATTTAAACTTCGGATTTATTTTAAATAAAGTGGTTAAAATTGGTATTTCAAATTATTTGAAATCCCGTAAAGTACTGCACTTACGATGTACACTTAATAGGAGATGAAAAATCTCATAACCTCTCTGAAGCCATTGCACTCATATTTTTATTTGAGATTGATTTGACTTACATAAGAATTTTTAGTTCTGACTCGAGTGTTTTGTTTTTCACTATGCTCGGGTCAGTCTGAGCTTTTTCAGTGTATTGAAGACCATTTTATTTTCTGGAGGACGAAGACGAAGATTCGGTATATTATTGCTATTTATTATTATTATTCCACAGCTGCATTATATTTTTATTTTCTGATGTATGTATAACCTTGATTTGAATTGTAAAAGTATAATCAAATGTCATTTGTAAAACAGCTTCATGAACTGTTTATTTGATTATTATATTTTGTCATTCCGCTGCGAGATTCTCTGTTTTATTTTTACTTCTTTTCTATTATTTTCTTATTTACCCCATTAACAATCCTCCATTTCGAATGGTTTGAATCAGACATGTGTGGTTTATTGTCGATTTAAATCGTCCAAAAAGGTGGATCATTACAAAGATAGTGGCGACCGGTAGGCTTTGCAACCATCCCAGACCCACCGTGGCATAACAGTGGTACCTTGACCTTGCTTTTACGGCCAGCCTTTCGACTGTCACGGCTTACGCCTAACCAACCCCTATTCACTAAGAGAGGGCATGTAGGGGTAAGAGTCTCCCGTTCGCCACCAAACCGCGAAGCAAGAACCCCCTATCACGTTGCACCAAGCTAAGCAAGATCAGTCATGAGACTGGTATGAGTAACAAAAACAGTTTATCTTTAAAACAAACAGCAAAAGAATTTTAAAGTCAATTCGCAATGCTTTTCGAAAATGAAACTACCATAAGACCTCCCGCCACACACACAGTGCAAACGCAGAATTGGAGGAGATTTCTTCTTATGATAGTCAAACATGTTTGATACGAGAAAATTTCTGATATTATTATTATAAGTGCACAGTGGAGAAAATATTTCGAAAGTAGAATATAAATCTTAGCCAGCATAGACATTTCGAACTATGTCTACTATAGCTACCATCCAAACAGTGGGGCGCCACCATAAGTGAATGGCAGGAATACAACTAAAACCGTACAGGGCACGTATTGGGTGAATGGATTTCCAACAAATGGTCGGGCTAAGGAACTTCCCACTGACCATGGGATCGCCTTTGGTGGGACGTCCTGAGAACTTAACCAGCTCTCTGCCAACACAAGACCGGGTTACCTCTTTAACTAGGTAACTACTACACGAGCATGTCATCCCCCGGTCCTTTGGGACCTTTATCCGAGGTACCTCTATTCCAACAACATCACACAGTAATAAATGTATGGTGTCCACATGAGTATGTATCTGGGCTCCATACCATGATACCACCCTTTTCCAGAAGGGAATGACACACCCTAAAAGGAGCGACCCTCATAACCTTGCCGCATCTTTCCTGTTTTGACCATTTTCGGGATGTGAGGTCCTGATGCAGTATCATCCACAAAGCTACGCTTTTCACAAAAGCCACGCTTTGATCAACAAATGATCAGCAGCACTCAGCATGTCACATTACCAAGTTGGGAAGATATTACTGATAACCTTCAACTACATAACCTCTAAGGGTGTTAAGCTAAGAAAATGAATTCTCCACCACCAACAGAAATGTATTTGAAAGAAATCTGCTTTATATCTCAAAATGTAATGTCAGACATACAATCCATACAAGTCTGTTCTGGATTAGAACAGAATCGAAGGCACTTCCAAAGAAGCCCTTGCAATCCGGGTATTCACAATCCCGATCGGACTTCCCATCACTTAGGGAATCTCTATACCGGCGCGACTCAGTGCAGAGACAATCGATAGGTCATCCTATCGCTCTCGCAAATACCCGGTCTTCACCACCGGTCTTCAATGTTATCCATATACGTCGTATCACTATTTGGAATGGGTTATATGACACAAAGGTCCTCCCCCGGCTAAACCGAATAACGAGCGCAATATTAAAACTCATATGGATACTGGGATCTCCGTTAAATAACAGCTTAAAGCCCAAACTTTTCATTCGAATGGTTAAAACAAATTACCATTTCCAATCTTTTAAACAAAAAGATTCATTTCAAAAACCTTCAATGGCTTAAACAATTTCCACAATTTTAATCTTTTAAACAAAAGATTTAATTCACAAAGTTCACCTGGTTCAAAAAGATCCATTTATGGATTTCAAAACAATTACCATTTCAATTAACTCGTTAAATCTTTAAATCAAGATTTAACTTATAGCTTTCAAAACTCATTTCTAAAGATTCATTCATAGCCTTTCAAAAACAATTCCGATTCAAACTTGAAACTTTTCAACAAAATTTGGAAATCCTTTCTTTAAATGAAAGCTATTTTTTATTTGAAAACAAGTAGTTTTCATTTCGGAAAAACCCGATCTCATTTATACAAGTTAAAATCTTTAGGTTAATTCAAATTCCCAAAAACAACACTTTAAAAGATGGTTTAAAACCCATATAAACTTGTATACCGTTTAGTATCATAAATACTGAATATAGAATTCAATTTCAGATATTGAATTCCAATTTAAATCAAATTATTCAAATTTCAAAACTTAATCAAGTTGTTCCAGATAAATTTCATCTTTGAAATTCCATTTCAAAAGCTTTTCACTTTAATCCCAAAACATTTCCAAAACCATTTGGATTTAAATATTCAACTTTTAAACTATTTCAAAATCTAATCGATTTCCCCGTGAAATCCATATTTGTGTGTGTATAAGTGTGGTCCAGGGGTTTAACACAATAGTGCAACATCATTCAATCATCACAGATTAAACAAAGAAATATAGTTGATAAGCAATATAAACTATAACGCTTATCGTCCATTCATAGATTCACAGATAATAAATGTATCACAAATAAATGAATAAGATACACAGCTCAATCCACAGAAAAAAATATTACAGATCAGATAGGACAATCAATTCAATGCATCTTACACAATACAGTCATTCATAAGTAAGGTCAAGTATTCAATAGTCATTTATGAGTAGGATTAATTAATCGTTTAATCCTAATCAATTTAATTTATTTTCAATTAAATAAATTAATTATGAATTAATTATCCAATCTTGATTAATTAATTACAAATCGTTTGATATAAATTAATTTATCAAACACTTTAATTAATTAAATTATTTTTAATTAATCATATAAACCAAGTTAACCTTTAAACCAATTACATAATTAATTAACCCCTTGATTAATTATCTTAAGAAATTAAACCTTTAATTAATATCCAATTAATAAACCTTGATTTACAAATTTATCATTCCTTACTTAATTGATTAACTTAACCCTTAATTAATAAATTCAAATCATAAATTAATTACATAAATAAATTATCCATTTGAATTAACTTAATAATTAATGAATTACAAATCCTCATTAAATCTTAATTAACTTAAGTTAAAACTCATTCTTAGTGATGATTAAATTACCATCTACAATTTTGATTGGAAACATTGATTTTCGAATTTACTCTTAAATTTCAATTTAAATCCCAAGATTCAAAATGAATACCAATTTATCTTTAATAGAGTTTAAAATGATTTCCAAACCCTTTAAATTTACATGTTAGAGTAATATTTTGTTATAAAAGAAATTTAAAGAGTGAGAGTCAAATTTTCTTTAAGTTCACCTATTAAAGTCTACTTTAACAATTTAAACTCATTTAAATTTTTAAATTTAGAAACTTATTTTATTTCAAAATCTTGATTTCCATATTTAGATTCATGTCCAGGTTTCCAGATTTTGATTTTTAACTTTATCTAAATTCTTTCTTTACAATTTCAAGTTCCATTTTAAATTCAAATTCTTACACTTAATTATCTAGTACTTTTAATAAATAAAACAATTTAAATTTTTTAAAACTTGATTATTTACAAACTAAGTTTTAAACAAACTTGAATTTATTTTTTTATTTTTTTAAACTTTGTTTATCATTTGAAATTTAATTTAAAAATTCCAAAACAAGTCGAACATGTTTTGTTTAACCTGGAAACAACTTATACTCAAGGCCCTTAAAATTTGCTTTGAGCAAATCAACCAAATCCCCAAGCTTGGCTTCGAGTTTTCCTAAATTTTACCCGAGTGAAATTTTTTTCCAAAAAAATCTATTAAGTATTAAAATTGACCCGATGCAGCATACTTCTCCTTCGAGTCAAAACCCACAAAGCACGAGCTCCACTTCGAGTTCACTTCCAACTCCTTCTTCCCATTTCACTGCAACCTAAAACCCAATTCCAGTTGCATGAAAACGTGCACGGTGCACGTGCCCACTGTCGATGATCGACTCCGGTCATCACCACTAGGTCGAACAAGTCACCAACCAACCTCAAACCATTCTCCGACCACCCAAACTTCACAACTCCCTCGAATTTCGAATTCGAGCTTAAAAGCTCGAACCTGGAAACACAACTGAACTCGCCACCAAAGCCTGGAAACGCCGTCGTTCTCGAAATCTGGACCACCAGACCACGCGAAACTCCGGTCATACAATCGCCATCATCCCCGCTATCATCCCCTAGAAGCACGTAACACTCGATCGTCCCTAGACAACGAACGAGAGAAAAACGAAACTGCGTCAAAACTAGGTTTAAAAATTTTAAACCTACGCCGCCGACGCCACAGAAGACTATCGTCCTTTCTATCATTTTTGCCGATCACTTTGAACCTTCACCTAACTCCAGCCCAAATCCCGACCATCCCAGTGCTTGTGGCCATCAGAATTTGCCCAGTATTCCAAAAACGGTGCAACCCCAATATTTACTTAATTTTAAATCTAAAAATTATGATTTCGATCTTAAAAATCATGTTTTAGATTAGATTTTCAATTTATATCCCTGAATTGCTAAATTATCATACTTAAATTTTTACTCAAAACCATATTATCCTATTCAAGTTTGGTTTCCAGACAAACTCCTATCTTATTTTCACTTAAATGAATTTTTAATTCTAAATCTTACAATCAAATAAACAAATCATGTTTAAATCCTAAGTACTGACAATAAGTAGATCAAGAGATATTGGGTTCTTTGGCTTAGTATCTAAGTCTGAACTAAGAACAAGAAAAAGCAAACTCAACAGCCAGTGTCCATCTATCCATTCATATATACACATACAGAACTCCACCAACAAGTATATATACACAAGCACATTCATTATTTGAAACCAGAATCTCATTTTAAGATTTTTTTTTTTAAGGAAGGTAGTTACTCACAGTTATGAAGAGGAAAGAATAGGGCCTCCTTGATTTCTGGTTTGTTTGATTTTCTTGTTGTTTTTATTGAAGCTTTGTTTTTGTTTGTTTTACCATTTCCAGGTTGCATTGCTATTTGAATTGCTTTGTCCTGGTTGTTGAACAGAATTCCTTTTTTTGATAATACTTCTTATTGTTTAAGCTTTGAGATGATGCTACTTTCAGTTTTTTTTTCTTGTTTTAATTTGAGATGAACAAACTTAAGTGAAGAGGAAGGCTGATATATAGGAGATGTGTCAGGTGATATTCTTGTACAACAGGTACAAGATTTTATTTTATTTTATTAATATGCTCAGAGATTTCCTATTTCAAAGTGTTGGCTGCAAAGATATGTTGAGGCTTGCATTAAATGCATGAGATATGTTGCATTAATTACCTTGTACATATTACTTTGTTTATTCTTTTGCCTTGCTACTTTGTTTATGCTTGCCTACTTTTTTTTTTCTCGGCTGAAATGATTTTATGTTTGGTGGCTGATAGATGAGGTTGTTTTGGGCTAGAGATGAAAGCATTTATTACTTTGTTTATATTTTATATTCTTTCTTTCATTTCTTTTGTCATGTGTACGTATTTTATGTTTGTACAACAGGGTATATTATTTGTACAGGTTAATATTTTTGTTTCTTGTCTAAGTGTATTTATTTTTATTTATTCTTTGCCTGATTATGCTTTCAAAACTTAATGTTTATGGATATAAGGCTATTTTTAGTTATGTTGTTTGAACCTTAACAAATTTGTTTAATGTGTTTTATTTTTATGTTTTATTTCTTTTGTCTTGTATTGTATTGTATGACTTAGGTTGAATTTTTTTTAGTCTTGTTAATGATGAAAATTTAATGAAGTTCTATTTCTATTATTTACTTGTTTCATACTTACTTAATTTTAAATCATACTTAAATGTATTTTATTACAACATACATTTTAAATTTTTATTTTCTATTCAAAGTTTAATTATCAACATCAAATTTTCATCACATATTATTATTTTTCTTTTCTACATATAAATATTTATTAATATTATTTTTGTTTGTATTTATACATATTATTTAAAAGACAATGGTTTGAAAATAAATACATATCAAAGGAATTACATAGGTGTATTTTCTAAATTTGATCAATTTACCAATTAATTTCGCAAAATTTTATTCAATATTTAAATTAATTTTCAATTTAAATTTAGTCTAAATTCGGGATCGTTACATTTACGAATTGAACTCGTCGAAGCAGCCGAAGTGAGCAATGAGGAAACGATCGATCAAAGCTACACGCGAATATCCACTTAATACATCAACAAAGTCGGCGGCTTCACAAGCCCTAATTCTAGATTGAGGAACGAATGAACGAACGAAACAAGAGCCGCCATTTTCACCAAATAAGGACGGGCCGATTAGAGATAGAAGAAAAGTGGGCTGGCATAAACAAAGAGGAGATATTTTATAACTTATTAATTTGGGCCAAACTAGGAATGATAACATAAAATTTGGGCTTTATTATTTAAATTTGTTTTTAAATTTAAATTCTTTTGTTAAACCGTTATAAATTCTAGTCGTGTCACTAGGGTACAAACTACGTGGCGTGGTTTGAGAATTCGTAACTCAGTGGCTGAGTTGTAGCAGAGTTTTGAGCGAAGAGTTAAGGCTAGTCGATAGTGGGTGTCGCGAGTTTACGTGTGTAAGCGTCTGACTGCTTAATTTCTAGTAGAAACCTTGGAGGCAGCACGTAGGCAGGGTTTTGCCGGAGCTGGATAAATTCTGTGTCGTTCTGTTTCTGCATTTATTATTTTGTTATTATCTGTGCTGCTATTTTGATATATCTGTGTTGAAAATATTTTATAAACTTCTGCGATAATTTTTATGATTAATAGCATTACCCTATTCACCCCCCTCTAGGGTGAAATCGATCCTACATGGCTCAATATGAGTTGGCCGACCTGATGAGAAATCAATTAACGTGTAAGGACATCACTTGAATGTTTGGTGACATTTCTCGGTTCAAATGGTCAATTTGCGTGGAAACGATCTATATAGTAGATCATTGGTAGCATTAAGAATTTCCCTCGTTGCTTGGGTGATAGATGCTTACGCATATGGAATGCTTAGTGATATGCAATCATATGTGAGAACATGAGATAATAAACATTGTGGACACGAGATATGATGTGTACAAATATGCATGTTTGAACAATGGAGTGTTAACGAGACAAATGAGTGGCGTGTCGAACCATTCAAAGACCTTAGTATAAAATTATGTTAGAGATGGGTGAGTTTGAGCAGGCACCTCAATGGCAATGCTTAAGAAAATATGGGTGTTGTTTTGTATCAGTGGCCAAAGTGTGTGAAAGGCGGATCATTCATGTTCAAGTGAAGATAAGATAAGCTTCTTGTTTTATTACATGATCGCGTAGGTGAGACGATCCTTTATTTTATAAAATATGTAGATGAAGTGATCATGCAAGGGTATATATGACGATATTCTATACTCTTTCCGTCGAGAGGTCTGGAAAATTGTGAATCACTTGAAATGTTACCTAAACAAAGAGATAAAAGCTAAGAGGATGTCCCTAGGAGTTTGATAGTGGTCAGCAGTTTAAAAGGCAAACAGTCGTATGTTAACTTGAGATGTTTGAATATGGGTGGAAGGTAAACTCTTGAACATATGCAAGGTGATGAAGAATGACTAGTGGGCAGAATGTATGTATAACAAGCGAGTGAATAATGAAGGCTACAAAATATGGTTCGTTCTGTAACCTAATGTCAAGGTATTATACCTAAATGTAATATAAAACTGTAATCAGTGCAAAATTTACCTATATATTTATGTATGATCACACATGTATCTACACAATACAGCAATGAACCAAACCAGACTCGAGCACAGTTGATGTTCAAGGTAAACTAGAGGTGGCAACATGAAACTTCATTCAATACCAAAGTAAAATAGAACATGTGCATATATACACAAGCCTGGAAACATGATTATCAAAGTGCAGACATGATGAAGTCAGTGCCAACAGTACAATGTGAACTAGCTCGAAACAATATGGATGTCGAATGGCCTAGCAAGTGCACACACTAAACCAACAAGAGGCCAGAGGGATTAATATGGCAACACAACAATGCAACTGTATAGAGTACAAGTTAAAGACTGCAACACTACAACTACAAGTGACAATGTCAAGTCAAATCAAAACCAAAGTATTCAAACCAGAGAATACAAACTATATCACAAAAGCACAATCTAAACAAAGCTGCAAGACTAATATTAAACTGCAACTGGCCTCTATATCAAATGACAAACCCTGTATGTACACATATGATGAATGAAATTTCAGCTACTAAAACATAAAGTGCGAACTCAAGGAAATAAGAAAGACAACAAAGCAAACAAGTGACTGTGATCAAGCAGAGCAACCCGAAGCTATGCCAAAAAATATAAAAAAAGTGCAAACCATGATGAACTCAAACAATGCCGAAATTATGGTGCATCAGTAAGTTAAATGTGAAGGCATGAAGACAATATGGTGATAAACTGCATTTAAGCATCAGGTTAAAAATACAACAGAGAAATTAATAGTTTTTTACCAAAGTCGAAGTCAGGTGACAATGAACTGGTCAGAGACATAATGGCCGAAGTAAGTACACAAAGAAAATGCAAAGTTAACTCAAAGCCATATGCAATGACCAGAGGCAATAAACAGAGAAGCCGAAGTTTCGAACCAAAAATAAGACCGTAGGTGATTTCAAAATAGAATCAAATTCAAAAGTTCAAAGAATCAAAATAACCAAGGAACAAGCTCAAACAAAGCTCAACAGCACAATATCAAGCAACAACAAGTGTACAGGTAAATGAAAATTCAAGTTGAACCGTGAGCAATTGACTCAAAGGCCAACAAATCGTGGTGGCCAAGAAATCGAACCAAGTCAGAAATCAACACGGTGGGAATCAAGTAACAAATATATGAATTGGAACAAGTCGGAAATCATCACTAGCATCCAAACGAAAATCAATGGCCGAGATAAATTAAATGACAAATTCAAACGAACGAGAAAATAGGAATTTGAATCCTATATAAACCCGTTCATCATGGGCTTTCAAATCCATCGAATTCAAGCAAGCAAATCAGAAGAAGCAAAAGCAAAGATCACATACCAGATTTACGAATTGAACTCGTCAAAGCAGCCGAAGTGAGCAACGAAGAAACGATCGATCAAAACTACAAGCGAATATCCACTTAATCGATCAACAAAGTCGGTGGCTTCACAAGCCCTAATTCCAGATTGAGGAACGAACGAACGAAACAAGAGCCGCCATTTTCACCAAATTAGGACGGACCGATTAGAGATAGAAGAAAAGTGGGCTGGCATAAACAAAGAGGAGATATTTTATAACTTATTAATTTGGGCCAAACTAGGAATTATAATTTAAAATTAGGGCTTTATTATTTAAATTTGTTTTTAAATTTAAATTCTTTTGTTAAACTGTTGTAAATTCTAGTCGTGTCACTAGGGCACAATCTACATGGCGTATTTTGAGAATTCGCAACTCAGTGGCTGAGTTGTGGCAGAGTTTTGAGCGAAGAGTTAAGGCTAGTCGATAGCGGGTGTCGCGAGTTTACGCTTGTAAGCATCTGATTGCTTAAGTTGTAGTAGAAACCTTGGGGGCAGCACGTAGGCAGGGTTTTGTCGAAGCTGGGTAAATCCTGTGTCGTTCTATTTCTGCATTTATTATTCTGTTATTATCTGTGCTTCTATTTTGATATATCTGTGTTGAAAATATTTTATTAAATTCTGCGATAATTTTTATAATTAATAAAATTACCCTATTCACCCCCCTTCCTCTAGGGTGAAATCGATCCTACATGGCTCAATATGATTTGGCCGACCTGATGAGAGATCAATTAATGTGTAAGGACATCACTTGAATGTTTGGCGACATTTCTCGGTACAAATGGTCAATTTGCGTGGAAACGATCTATATAGTAGATCCTTGTAGCATTAAGAATTTCTCTCGTTGCTTGGGTGATAGATGCTTACGCACACAGAATGCTTAGTGATATGCAATCATATGTGAGAACATGAGATAGTAAACATTGTGGACACGAGATATGATGTGTACAAATAGGCATGTTTGAACAATGGAGTGTTAACGAGACAAATGAATGGCGTGTCGAACCATTCAAACACCTTAGTATAAAATTATGTTAGAGATGGGTGAGTTTGATCAGGCACCTCAATGGCAATGCTTAAGAAAATATGGGTGTTGTTTTGTATCAATGGCCAAAGTGTGTGAAAGGCGAATCACTCATGTTCAAGTGAAGATAAGATAAGCTTCTTGTTTTATTACATGATCGCGTAGGTGAGACGATCCTTTATTTTATGAAATATGTAGATGAAGTGATCTTGCAAGGGTATAAATGATGATATTCTATACTCTTTCCGTTGAGAGGTCTGGAAAATTGTGAATCACTTGAAATGTTACCTAAACAAAGAGATAAAAGCTAAGAGGATGTCCCTAGGAGTTTGGTAGTGGTCAGCAATTTAAAAGGCAAACAGTCATATGTTAACTTGAGATGTTTGAATATGGGTGGGAGGTAAACTCTTGAACATATGCAAGGTGATAAAGAATGACTAGTGGACAGAATGTATGTATAACAAGCTAGTGAATAAATGAAGGCTGCGAAATATGGTTCGCTGTGTAACATAATGTTAAGGTATTATACCTAAATAAATGTAATATAAAACTGTAATCAGTGCAAAATTCACCTAGAAGTCAGAGTGAATAAAATGGTATAAATTTGAGTAGGCATGATATAGTGGACAACGAGCGGGCGGTTAATATGAATATATGGAATATGGTTAGTTGTATAAACCAATTGTTGAGATATTTTGCTTAAAAATAATGATATATAAAGCACGATTAGCGGATAGAATGCCTAGCGGGTGAAATGCATAGAATAGAGCATATGTAAACGAGCAGGACAATACGAGAATTGAGCGGACGATTAACATGGCGATATGCAATTTATTAGTGTTACCTAACATTTTGATACCATGCTTTAAACCTTGGATAAATGCAGTGGATTTATACATTAACCTAATGTTAAGGCGTTATGCTTTAAATTAATGTATGTATAATGTGAATGATACTTATTTGTGTTGGATATCGGTTGAGAATCATTCACATTAGGCATCATGTTAGATTTTTTTGTATTCCTGGTGATGCTATAGTCCGAGAATAGAAGCGGATAGATTTAGTTAATTTGGAATGTCCACTGCGCAATGTTCTAAATTCCGCTCGTCACGACGGAATCCCGTCCATTCTGATCCGGTTCCGACGTGGTCTGGGCTTGAATTTCACCAAAATTCCATTTTCGGCATGTAGCTAAAAAAATCTGCAGAGGCGATAAAATGAAACAAAAACACCATAAAATACCTTTCCTATTTTCGTATTTTGTTCGTCATCTTGCTTTAATTAATTCTCGCGCTGCAGTTCATCTTCATCTTTAAATATAAATTGCAGGTATAATTATTTTCTTCGTTCGTTCTCATCTTCAAATTAGGATAGAAATGAAATAATTGCTGAATAAGGACATCAGATTAATTTGAAAAGGAAAGAAAACAAGAGAAGGAGAGAGACAGTGAATTATGGCACGGAATCAATCTACAGAGAGGAGAAAAGGAGAGCTGGATTAACACTTAGAGCCTGAGTAGCTGGGTTTTATTTAGTAGGTGGGCTTTGTTACTAATCAGTAAAATTTGTTATAAACCCAAATCTTATATTGACTTGTGGTATTAATTCATATTATAATTGTTTATTTGTACAGAATTCTAATGGCTTTATAAAAAGATATATCAATGCTAAAGAAATCTTTTGTATTAAAATTGTTAGATACTACATATTCTAACACGAAGAATGTAGCATATAATTATATTAGTCTTAAATATATATATATATATATTAACAAGCACAGGAATTTATAAAACGGAAACTAAATGGAATTTTCGGAGTTTTTGAAACGGAATCGAAATTTTGAAAATATCGTTGGCTGGAACGAAAACGGAAAACAAAATTCCGAACCTTGCCACTGCAGCATGCGGGCTTGAACGTTTTAATTGAATTTTAGGCCCTTTTTTTCGTAAGAGATAAACGAATTATTATATATTCTGTTGTGTTTGCCATGTAAAAAAGGAGAATGTGACTCTTTTTATTAAAAAGACTCGACCGATCACACGAAGAGACACATCTCTTTCAGGATAGTCTGTCAGTTTTCAACATTTTTTGGACATGTAACCTTTAGATGATGAAGCAGTTTTGTTGCAACTGAAAAAACATGATACCTCTTCTATAATTTCACCTTTTATACTTGGTTTATATGTATGTATGTATGTATATATATATATATATATATATATATATATATATATATATATATATATATATATATATATCCCGGCTAGTTTAGCCCCTAACCTGTGGTATGATCTGTGGTATGATGTGAAACTGGATGGTAAAAGATCAAAGACTTTGAATCCCAACTATGATGGCTAATATGACATTACAACATCTGTTTTTTGGATCTATAAAATTTACGGTTTACATTTGTTTCACACGTCTCTCCCCTAATTTGATGCGTGCCACCCAAATAGAGAACCGACAAAGAACACATGTGTGGCCATAATACTTCAAACTCAATCTGTAGCTATCAATTTAAATATCAATTGTTCGATCTTCATATGTATGATCATAAATTCATCTTTGCCATAACATTGATCAACTGATTATAAACATTAACGTAGTTGTTGATAATGTTGTTACTTGAACCTAGGTGCTCACACTACTGACTTATAATAGTATAACAGATACAGATAAGAAATAAGAAATTAAACATTGTAAAAGTTTATAAATCAATTCACCACCCTGCAATTAACTCTAATCTCTCCATTATTTCCATTAGGCAGAAGGTTCCCCATTTTCACCATTGCTGCAGTAAAATCATCTTCGAATGCCTTCAAATTTTCGCTATATAGCTTCACTACCGAATCCTGAGATCCACCATTAAACAATTCTTGATCTGAATGCAGCAACCCTTGTTTCACGACAAGGTCCTTATAATACTGGTTATCAAAAGAGTTGCTAGTTTTATCAAGAGGAGAAAGACTGCTGTTGCCAGTAATCGGGCAAGTTGTCTTAAGTTGTCGAGCAAACTCTGGATCAATGTTGAACTCATTATATATGCGGGTCCTAAAACTCTCACAATGGGCTAGCCCGACTGTGTGTGCCCCCAATAAGGCGGTCATGTCTCGTGCATTGAACCCTTTTGCTTCAAACTTGGAAATCAGAGTAGAAAGATTGGAGAAAGGTGATGGTAAATCTCTTTCCGCGTCGCTTTTGCTTGCAGTTCTGGAGTCAAGGCGACCTAGTTGTACTTCCCATGCAGGTCCTCCAAGCTAAATATATACTACAAATATCATATTAACATCCAATAATATTACCGTACATATATAACATATATCAATGAATAATATGTACCAAGATGACACTATCACGAGCAGCCAGAGCCAGAATATCAGCACATGAAACAGTAGCTGGGCAGTTGGCTTCAGCTGTAGATTTGATTTCATCTATCACTTCGAAGCCACGGGCAGAGTTTAAGCTTGGTTTTGCATTCTTCTCAGTGTCATTAGATATGGGTGTGTCATCTAGAAGGATTGATGCATCACAACCCTACAAGTTCATTTTAAACATAAAGCAAAGATAACATGGTTATAATATAGAGATAGTCATGCAAATAGGGTACACTTTAAGTACTTCTTGTCAAAGATGTTTATTTATAAATTATATCATCTGAACGATTAGGTTAATAAACGGCGGTGGGATGATGCCCAGAAAATATACTTGATTTTTTTTATTTTATTTTAATATATATATATATATATATATATATATATATATATATATATAATGTAATTATTCAAATGGTTAAATGTGTTGCATATTACATTAACAAAGCAGTCGTGGAAAAAAAGTCGAAGAATAGAGGCTCCCATTCTCGGTTCCCTCTCCAAAGCTTGTGAAATTGTTGATTGCACCATTCCATGAAGATTTGGACAAGAGTGTTCATAGTATCTTTCGTTTAAAAGTTGTGCACTGACATCAAGAACAAAGAAAGAAAACACCAAGACAGCAGGAACTACTAAGATAGTAGATAAAGCCATATCTACTTATTATAATTAAGTGCTGCTAATGAGGATTGCTTGATTGAAATGATATGTATATTTGGCTTATTTGCCATGGTATTTATAGTGTTCGACCGTCCATGCATTCCGCTATTTTGCCATGTCCATATTACAGCAATTTGAAGATCAAACTTACTTCAAGATTACGGTTATTAATTTACTAATTAATGAAATCAGAAGATATCAGACATAAAGTGAAAAGATAAACATAAAGTGAAAAGATAATATCTTCTTATACCACAAATTAACCGTCAAAGATATATCAAATGCACGAACTTACAAAGAAAATTTGGTAATAGAATAGAAGATAATGATCAAACGGGTACATCAGCCATGTGATTTCATTCTTACATCTCTAACAAACTCAGTAAATATAGTGATTGGATCATGATAACAACAAAGTTGGAAAGGTTTTCTTCAAAGAAAATGTGAAACGATATAGATTTCTATATATATTATTCAAATTGTTCGATGCATTAAATTAAAGCATACAACAGATTTATGAAATTGGCCAAAATTCCAGATATGAACAATATATTGGAAAAGAGGTGGTTAGTACGTCATCTATGTGCTTGGATTGCTCCTTCTGATTTCTGTATATAAACTAATCTTCCAGACTTGTTTTTTACTATTTTACATGTACTGCCCCCTGTATTGCTGAAAACTGCAAGGTCTTACTTTCTGATCAGAAGTATGTAAATATGCGTTGATTTATCGCACATGTCGTGAGCAAATGTGTCTCCATGTTATTTAATTTATACCGCAAACAAAAAGTTCAATTTGAATTCCAATTTGGCACAATGGCATAACTTGAGAAGTGAAATCTGTATTGGTTTGAACCGAGGTTCAAGTTTTCATTTTCGGTTACTGTTCCGATAATCGAAGAAATTTTAAATTCCAGTACCAATTCGAAAATTCTAAAAATTCTAGTTTACGGATTCCTATGTTTTTTGTAAATACAATAAGAAATATATAATATTAATAGCGAATTATTCAAATTACATATATAAAAGTTACAAAACATACAACATAAACAATTTAATACCAAAAACTATTCCTTTAAACGTCATATGAATTGTGGTCTTCGTTGTCTTCATCCTGTGTCGGATCATATATAATATTATGAAAATGCATACTGTGGTATTTGGTCTGAATTTAAAAACTGTCATCATATTATCAAATGGTAGGCGTTCATCTTAGCTGCTAGACGGTTCGACGAAATTTGGTTGGATTAACTCCACAATATTGAAAAACCTCCAACATATATAGTCAAACGTAGAATGCCTATAATCCGAAACATTTTTAGAAGTATATATACCATCATAACAACGTTGATCTCCATGTTCAGTGTTCAAATTTCTATCTTTTCGTTCACTGTAGTGATTTGCATCTCCCCTATAATAATTTTGAGTAGGGCTTTGAGAATCAACAAAAACGGGACCAACACCATAACCACTAAAATCAACAGCTTTACCTGAATCATCATTTGGTGAACTATTATTTTCGCTGTTGTTCTTTGTGTGGATACATTATCATTGTCTGACTACGGATTATCTCTTCTATTATCAAACAGTGGATTCTCAACTTCTCTAGTCCATTCTATAAGTGGCTCCTCCTCATGAAAGGTGTAATCTACATCAATAAGTTAGTCAGTTGTATGTTGTCATTTATAGCATGTCGTACTCTCAATCGTATTTTATAATGTACAAATACCATTTCCATTTTTGTTATGTTTCCTAACTTCGTATGAACCATCACAAATGTTGTTCGGTTTCTTTCATAGTTTGAGTAGAAACCGTTTGGGTAAGAATATGTATTGCTAAATGTGTTAAATTTGGAGCAACTTCTCTACCAATTATTGACCACTACATAACTAGAAGACGTGATTTAGCTGACTATTTTTCTTTTGCGAAATCAAACACATCAAGTTTCATTCTATATTTGTCTACTTACACAACATTCATTAATAGACCTGTGATTATTTGCACTAAATATAATAACAAGGATCATGAGTAGTGAGTACTATGTTTTATTACCTCCTTTGAAGTTGCAATTAGCATAGCAGTAGGTACATTTTTTTCAAGAATATTTGTCTATCCGTTTAAAACTTCGTCATCATTTATTGCATTATCTCCATTGTGAATATGAGGTTGAGAAAAGAACCTAAAATAATTTGATAGTTCAAAGAGATATTGACATGCTACGTACTTTTATGATTGTATAATAACAAAATAATATTCATCCGCCACATAAATAGGTCGATGCAATTTTCTTTTCCATCTTTTATCAATTTTGTTCTACTATTTTGGGTATTGTCTTGTACCAATATTTTTCTTAATTGATTCATTCGCTCGATCCATTACTTCGTACAGATATCCCTTCCCCGCTTTATCACTATTGTCCTTCATTCTTAAAATATTTACAAGTGGATCAAATACGAGAATAATAGCACTGACGTTAGTCCAAAATTTATCACTTTATAATTAAAAATTGCCTTTTTTGGTCTTTAGGACCGAGTTTGGGAATCTTTGCGTTCCAGCCCCTCAAAGAAATCATTCTTCTTAAATTGCCTTTATGCGTGTATATGGATTTTAATGCAATAAAGTGAGTAGCAAAACTGATTATTGCTGACTGAATCAATTTTTATTGTTGGTTTCTCTTCTCATTATGTCGAATAACCAACCATGATTATATATGAATCATGTTAATGACCGACAATTTCAAATAATAGTTTTTATCTTGTCTTCTTTTGAAATACTACTGGAATCAAATCGATACAATGTGCTGCATAAGATGTCCTATATAGTTATCTTCTTTTTTCCATTAGCTATTGACCAACAGCTTTATAATTTTCTCTATTATCGATTATTATTTACACAATTCTATCTTATCCAATAAAAATAACTACATTATCCATTAGATCATTACTAAGCACTTTGAAATTTGCTAGCAGTATCTATAAATTTAAGAAAGACGGTTTCTTGGGTAGAATATACAAGAAAATTTATGATTTTTTTCTCCAACCATCATACATCAACGTACAATTATACTCATCCAAAAAACTGCAACAAGTGTCAATGTATTGTTTGACTTCAACGATCTCTAAATCTAAATAAGTTTTCGAAAGTTCATTCGGGTTAGGTGCTTTAATTCGAGGACTGGCTTCAACAATGGAATCAACCATATGTCGATAATAAGGACTACTTGCAGTATTATGGTTAAAATAAAATAAAAATTGATACGATTGAAGTAAAGTAAAGTTGATAGTAAAACTAAAGTTGATATGATTGAAGTAATATAAAATTTTGATTCTTTTCTTAGTTGTTTGATTAGGAGAATTATTGTTTGATTTTAACCGTTTTATTGAATATTTTACTGTTTTTTAACCCTAATCAGGAATTCTGGAATTCTAAAGCTTTTCTGGTCCGACACCATCAAAACTGGGAAGGAATCTCCGAGATTCCATTGTGCCGGCCGAAAAGTTAAATAATGGTTAAAACAGAGCTAGTCTTGAGCCTCTAAGTTTTCTACGTGATTGAGGTTGATATTTTTATAGTCATGCTAAAATAATAGACTGAAATAGTAAAATAATGAAATCATGATCTTATACGTACCTAACGATTAAATATGGCTAGTATTATATTGATAAGGTAAAATGAACATCCTTACGTGACCACTACTATTACTAAAATAATCATTAGTACATCGATTATAAATCAGATGTTGTAGTTTAAGTTTACCAATATAGAAGAACAATTATTTTTTTGCAACTAATTCATTAGCAATAACAGTTTCTTCTTTTTTAGTTTTATCTTATTTCACTTTTTATAGTGTTAATACACAACATGACGTACTAATTTAAAAAATTTCCTTGATTCATCAAGAATTAAATGAACTAAATTAAAGAATTCTTATTGTCAAAATTTAAACTAGAACGAGAAAACTTAAAAGAGATAATTAAAAATAAAACTACATCATCTTGATACCCAGGTTATCTTAAATAAAATTTCATGGTTAATTTTCTTTAATCAATTTCAAAGACCTTTATTCATATAAATAAGTACAGGTATACACAGTCACATAGCCAAATATTGGCCACAACTTCTCCTTCTAGTGTAAATTAAACAACCCATTATTTGAAAATAAACGAAATCCTAACACAACCCAAAAACTCAACCTCGGGTTTTCACCCAATCGAAATTCTCGAATCTTCCTGCATACTGAAACAGAAGTTCACTAAACTAAAACACGAATTCATTTAGCTCATTCTTATTTTTCTTTAAACCCATGTTGGCTACCGAAAACCCACACAAAAAAGTAATTTTACACCGAAATTTCAGTGGATTTCACTAGTGCATGTCAGATCTAATGAGTTTGAGCCTAGTTTAGAGCACTCTCCCGCCTTCCTTAGGTTCAAGATTTATGACATTTAGCTCTGAACCCGGTTTTTTTACTTCGATCTAAACAAGTCGCATTCTATTGGGTTGATTTTAGCATCAATTTCACTCTGCATGCAACATATCTACATCTGTAGTTTGATCTGGGTCTAAAAGCTCCCTGATTCCTCACTTTAAAGGTAAGTACTTTTTCCATCACATTTTTTGTTGTTATATGTCTAGTATACCGAAATAGGGATTAATTAATAATAAAATCGTCTCACAACTTTATAATTCAGATTTCCACTACTTTGGAATTCCGTATTAGCTATTTTTGATAATAAGTATGTTGTAATTAATTACAACAACAAACTAACAACTATAGTAATAATAACTATAGTGATAAATCAAACGTTATACTATTTAAGGAATTATTACAACGTAGAAACGAAAACGGTATATATATATATATCAACTAGAAATATAACCGGTTGAAGAAGGAAATTTCATCTGAGGCTTGTCGTAACAATTTTATAAGACTTTACTCAAAGTCTCCCAAGATACAACAGACGTAAGCTGCTCGAGATCGTGATGCGTATAATCCTCTGTGTGATAGGACTGATTATGATTTTTTGAAAATAAAGATAAAGAAGAGATAATTCGGTTTTAAAACTGAGTGAAGAAAGTGATCAGGTTTCTTCCTTATTTATAGCCGAATTTCCAATGGCTACACCCGTTGAGAAAAGTAGCATCCCTTTATTTGCAACGCCAAAAAGTGTTACTGTACGCAACAACAGCGTCCGTTTGTTTGCAACGACCAAAAACTAATGCGGTTCGCGATAGTTGCGTCTCTTCGTTTGCAATAGCCAAAAATTGTTACGGTTTGCAACAGTCACGTCACTTCATTTGCAACGGCCAAAACCTATTGCGGTTTGCAACAGTTGCGTCTCTTCATCAGTTTGCAACGGTCACAACCATTGGAAAGTATCTTTTTTAAACACACATCTGTTTTTAAAATCAGTCCTTTTTAGGTAGCAAAAATATATGACACAGCCCAATAGCCCAATCTTATTAGACCCGCACCATTGTCCTCCCCTTCGTAAAATATTACCTGACCCTAAGGGCCAATATAAGGATCGAGAGTACACTATATAAACAAGAAAATAGACTTATTTTTGGCGATGTGGGATATATCTTATTCACTATTTTTGAGAATTCTAGCAATCCCCCACATGAATGACGACATATGTCTCCCCCACACAAAGTGTAATATCACATAGTTCATATGAAAATAATGCTATACCAAGGATAAATAGATATTTCACTTTGAGCTTTCCCTATTTAAAACTTATCGGATATACTCGGTTATGCTTGGTTCATATGAAAATAATGCTATATCGAGGATAAGTAGATATTTCACTTTGAGCTTTCCCTAATGAACTTTCCCTATTTAAAACTTATTGACATATGTGACTAGAATGCTTCTATCAACTATATTAAATGGTTTTTTGACCATTTTTTCTTCTACGCATGTGTCCTAATCCATCATGCCATAGTAAAATTTCATTCTCAAGCAAATAAGAAACTTCAATTTTTTTAATAGCATAATCAGAATACATAATTTTATTGCCGACAACGACTACATTTTCCTTAAATAGGCCATCACATAAATATCCCCTTCTTAATACATTCCAGCTTTGGACAGAACCATCTTGTTTGACTCGAAGACCATTTTGAATCCTTTCTTTGATAGCACTGGACCAGAGATGAGATTCTTATGTATGTCTAGAACGTGGAGCACATCATTCAACTTGACAGTTTTCCAGAAGTAAACTTGAAGATTATTGTGCCACTGCCTTCGATCATGGAAACTCCATAATTACCCATATAGAATTTTTCTTCCTGATTGAATTTCTGTTATGTAGAAAACATGGATTTTTCAGAGCAAACATGACAAGTAGCGCCTGTGCCCAACCACCATTTGTTAGGGTTCTGAACCAAATTGCATTCAGATATAACTGCTGAAAAATTAGACACGTCTACTTCCATGTTATCCACCACATTTGCCTCTGAGTTGCCTTCCTTCTTGTGTCTGCAATCTCTAATGGCATGTCCTGCTTTTCCACAAACCCAAACTTCTCCATTAAACTTCGTGGTTCGTTTTTTGTCTTTGGGTTTGTTTTGAGGCTCTTTTCTCTTCCGTGGGAATTTCTTCTTGTTTTTCTTGAATTGCCCTTTGTTCTTTGACTCTTCTACCACAAATGCATCTTCTCTTTGTTTTGTCACTCCACGGTTATCAGCCTCAATTTTTAGTCTGACAATAAGATCTTCTAAGGAAATCTCCTTTTTCTTATTTTCAAATAATTGCGGTAGTCTTTCCAGGATGGTGGTAATTTCCCTGTTATCGCTTCAACACGGAAGGATTCTCCAACTTTATGACTTTCTGCTTCAAGTTCGTGAATTATGAGTTGGAGTTCTTGCACTTGACTAATTAATTATTTGGAGTCAACCATTTTGTATTCCATAAACTTATCTTCGATGAACTTCTTCAAATTGAGATTCCGCGTTTTTTATTTATATGCAAGTGTAGTCCATAAGGATTTTGTTGTCTGGTGTGGCTGATATACTTTATACAGTACTTTATCCAAATAGTTTAGAATATAGTTTCGGCACAGGAAGTCTTAATGCTTTCATGAGTCAATTCCGAGAAAAAACAAATGCATCTTTTTCTCTAGTTTATCCGTCTTTAGGCTTTCGTACATCGTCCTCGATGCACTTCTGCAGCCCTAGCATGGTGAGATAAAACAACATTTGGTTTTGCCATGTTATGAAGTCATCATCATCTCCTTTGAACGGATCAGGCCTGTAGTGAGTAGCAGCCTTTGTTGATACTTCAACTGTTACCATCTCGGTTATAATGAAAATAGGAAAGTCTTAAGATGTTATATGTCCAGTGTACCAAAATAGAGACTAATCAATAATAAACTCGTCTGACATGTTTGTAATTCAGATTTCCACTACTTTGGAATTCTGTATTAGCTATTTTTAACAATAAGTATGTTGTAATTAATTACAACAACAAACTAACAACTATAGTTATAATAACTATGGTGATAAATTAAACGTTATACTATTTAAGGAAACAGTGTAACATATAAACGAAAAAGATATATACATACATACATACATATATATATATATATATAAATCAACTAGAAATCTAACCGGTTAAAAAAGGAAATTTCGTCTTAGGCTTGTCCTAACAATTTCATTAAGACTTTATTCAAAGTCTCCCAAGATACAATAGACGTAAGCTGCTCGAGATCGTGATGCGTATGATCCTCTATGTGATAGGACTGATTATGATTTTTTTAAAATAATGATAAAGAAGTGATAATTTGGTTTTAAAATTGAGTGAAGAAATTGATCAGGTTTCCTCCTTATTTATAGCCGAATTCCCAATGGCTGCACCTGTTGAGAAAAGTAGCATCCCTACATTTGCAAAGCCAAAAAGTGTTACTGTTCGCAACAATCGCCCCCGCACAAAATAACCATATAGGTCCTCTACCTCGCACAAAATTACCTGACCCTAAGGGCCAATATGGGGATTGAGAGTACACTAAGTAAGAAAATGGACTTATTTTTGACAACGTGGGAAATTTCTCATTCATTATTTTTGGTAAATCTAACAATCCCCCACATGAATGACGATATATGTCTCCCCCGCACAAAGTGTAATATCACACAGTTCATATGAAAATAATATTATAACGAGCATAAGTAGATATTTCACTTTGAACTTTCCCTAGTTGACACTTATCGGATATACTTGGCTAATCAATGAATTATTTCATCTTGATCCATCGGCTGTTATTGTATAACCAGACAATAAGCTTTACAAAGAATTATTTCCCTTCACATCCAATCTATTGGTTGTGTTCATTTTAGTCATGAAATTTTTTTTTGGTTTTGCGAGTGTTTATAAAGAATAAAAGCCTTTAATATTCTCATAGAGCCGACCCAGCTCATACTAACATAGGTGATCACAATCATTAAGAGTATCCTACATATACCCACTTGCTATTTTTAAGATGTGGTCATCATTAAAAAACATAGTTTTATCCTTTTAATACTTCTGTAGGTATGCATTTATATTGTGCATCATAAAAACGGAGTATGACTAAGTCCAAACAAATGCGTTACGCCTTGAGTTATTCAGAACTAGTTTGTCTATTGATCCTAGTCCGTGGGATCTCCAGTCGCTTGGATAGGTTTCCCTATAAGATAACTCTTGTTGGTTTAGGCTTTTAAACCCATTCTGCTCGATGCGTAGTTAATTTTCTCTATTGATAAAACTTTAGTAAATGGATCCGCTAGGTTATCATTTTTTCGTACATAATCTATGGAAATAGTTCCATTTGAGAGTAACGGCTTAACTCTGTTATGGCATCGACGAATGTGTCGTGACTTTCCATTATACACAAAGTTTTGCACTCTGCTTAATGCTGCTTGGTTATCACAGTTTATGCATATGGCCGGTACAGGTTTAGGCCAATACGGAATATCTTCTAAAAAGTGACGAAGCCATTCTACTTCTTTGCCTGCTTTATCTAAAGCGATGAACCGCGATTCCATAGTGGATCGAGCTATGCATGTTTGTTTAGTAGACTTCCATGATACTACTGCCCCTACTAAGGTACATACATAATCACTCGTTGATTTTGATTCCTCTGAATCAGCAATCCAGTTTGCATCACTATATCCTTCTAAGATGGCAACATATTTTCCATAATGTAAGGAATAGTTTGTGTTATTTTTAAATATCCAAGCACTCTCATTAGTGCTTTCCCGTGTTCCTTCCCTGGGTTGCTTGTATACCTGCTTAATCGACTTACTGCATAAGCTATATCTGGTCTTGTGCAATTCATGAGATATATGAGACATCCTATTACACGAGAGTATTCCAATTGCATTATACTCTTATTAGTCTTTTTATGCAGTAATTCCGATTGATTATATGGCATTTGTACTCTTTTAATTCCAAAATTTGAAAATTTTCATTCACTTTTTCTACATACGTGACTGAGATAATTCAATTCCATTAGGTGTTCTTATTATTTTGATTCCCAAAATAACATCTGCAACTCCTAAGTCTTTCATATCGAAATTGTTGATTAACATCTGCTTAGTGGTCTATTACCTTAGTATTTGGACCGAAGATTAGCATATCGTTTACATATAGACAAATCATCACGTATGATTGTCCAATTTGTTTGAAATAAACACATTTATCACATTCATTTATACGAAAACCAATTTTCATCATGAAACTATAAAAAATTTCATGTCATTTTTTGGAGCTTGTCTTAGTCCGTATAATGATTTGACTAATCTACATACTATGTTTTTATTCCCTTTGGATATAAAACCCTCAGGTAGCTCCATGTAAATCTCCTTATCGAGATTTCCATTTAAGAATGCCGTCTTTACATCCATTTGATGAATCTGCAGATTATAGATGGATATAATTGCTATTAACATTCTTATAGAGGTTATTCATGTTACTGATGAATATGTATCGAAGAAGTCTACACCTTCTATCTGACGATATCCTTTGGCTACCAGTTTTGCTTTGTATTTGTCGATGGAGCTATCTGGTTTTGTCTTCTTTTTAAAGATCCATTTATAACCAATTGATTTTATTCCAGATGGAATATAAACTATTGCCCAAGTTTTATTACTCGGAATTGAATCAATTTCACTTTGGATTGTTTCTTTCCAATATAAGGATACAGAAAATGACATTGCTTCCTTGTACGTTTGAGGTTTGTGTTCTAATATATATGTTAAAATTTTTGAAGCAAACATCTTAGAAGTTCCTGCCCTTACGCTTCTTCTTGGTTCAACTTTCTCAGTTTCACGATGAGTTTCATCTTCATGTGATTTACTCAATTCTTCTCTTGTACTTTTGGGGACATTATTTCCTTCATTTCTTTTTTGCGGAAACACAACTTCAAAGAATGAGGCGTCTCTTGATTCCATGATTGTATTTACATGAATATCAGTTATATTAGACTTGAATACCAAAAATCTGTAGGCACTACTATTTTGGGCTGGCCATAAATAGTAACAATCTAATGTTTTGATCCAAGTTTGACTTTCTTGGGAGGAAGAACTGGAACTTTTGCCAAGCACCCCCACACTTTGAAGTATTTAAAACTTGGTATGTGTCCTTTCCATAACTCATATGGAATTGTTCACGTTTTATTATGAGAAACCTTGTTTAATATGTGATTAGACATATTTAAGGCTTCCTCCCACAAGTTCGTCGGTAGGCCAGAAGTTAAGGGCATCGCATTAATGATATCTTTTAATGTTCTATTCTTTCTCTCGGTTGTACCATTTTGTTATGGTGAATATGGTGCTGTTGATTGATGAATTATACCATTTTTGGCATAAAATTGTTCAAATGGTAATTCAAATTCTCCACCTCGATCAGATCTCAATATCTTGATCTTTTTATTTAACTGATTTTCTACCTTAGCTTTGTACTTCCTAAATGATGTAATTACTTCATCCTTGCTATATAAAAGATATACATAGCAATATCGTGAATAATCGTCAATAAGTGTAATAAAGTACCTTTTCCCACCTCTTGTTGGTAATGATTTGAAATCACATAAATCAGTATGAACCAAACCTAGTGGTTCGGTGCTTCTATCAACTGTATGAAATGGTTTTTTGACCATTTTTTCTACGCACATATCACATTTGTAGTTTTTATCTACTTGGAATTTCGGAATTAATCTCAAGTTTGATAGTTTTCTCATTTTCCCGAAAATTTATGTGTCCTAATCTATCATGCCATAGTAAAATTTCGTCCTCAAGCAAATAAGAAACTTCAATTTTATTAATAGCATAATCAGAATACATAGTTATTGCCCACAATGGATACATATGCCTTAAATAGGCCATCACATAAATATCCCCTTCCTATATACATTTCATCTTTGAAAAGAACCATCTTGTCTGACTCGAAGACCTTTTTGAATCCTTTCTTTGATATAACTGGACCAGAGATGAGATTCTTAAGTGTGTTTGGAACGTGAAGCACGTCATTCAACTTGACAGTTTTTCCAAAAATTAACTTGTGTATTACTGTGCCACTGCCTTCGATCATGGAAACTGCAGAATTACCCATATTGAGTTTTCTTCCTGACCGAATTTCTAGTATGTAGGAAACATGGATTTTTCAAAGTAAACATGATGTATAGCATCTGTGTCAACCCACCATTGGTTAGGCTTCTAAACAAAATTGCATTCAAATATAACTGCTGAAGAATGAGATTCGTCAACTTCCATGTTATCCACCATATTTTCCTCTGAGTTGTGTTCCTTCTTGTGTCTGAATCTCTAGCAGTGTGTCCTGCTTTTCCAAAAACTCAACACTCGCCATTAAACTACTTGGTTCGTTTGTTGTCTTTGGGTTTGTTTTCAATCGCTTTTCTCTTCTGCAGGAATTTCTTCTTGTTTTTCTTGAAATTCCCTTTGTTCATTGACTCTTCTGCCACAAATGCCTCTTCATTTTGTTTTGTCACTCCGTGTTTATCAGCCTCAATTTTTAATCTGACAATAAGATATTCTAAGGAAATATTTTTTTTTTCTTATTTTCATATAATTGCGGTAGTCTTTCCAAGATGGTGGTAATTTCCCTGTTATCGCTTCAACAAGGAAGGATTCTCCAAATTTATGACCTTCTGCTTCAAGTTCATGAATTATGAGTTGGAGTTCTTGCACTTGACTAGTTACAGATTTGGATTCAACCATTTTGTATTCCATAAACTTATCTACGATGAACTTCTTCAAACTGACATTCTGCGTTTTATATTTATATGCAAGTGAAGTCCATAATGATTTTGCTGTCTGGTGTGGCAGATATACTTTATAAAGTACTTTATCCAAACAATTCAGAATGTAGTTTCTTTACAGAAAGTCTAAATCCTTCCATGAGTCAATTCCGAGAAAAACAGCTGCATCTTTTTCTCCAGTTTGTCCTTCTTTAGGCTTTGGTTCATCCTCCTCGATGCACTTCTACAGCCCTAGGTTGGTGAGATAAAACAGCAATTGAGTTTTCCATGTTATGAAGTCATCACCATCTCCTTTGAACAGATCAGGGCTGTTGTGAGTAGTAGCCTTTGTTTATAGTTCAACTGTTTCCATCTTGGTTTTAGTGAAAACATGAAAGTTGTAAGATGTAATACTTCTAGTATACCAAAACAAAGATAATCAATAATAAACTCATCTCACAAGTTTATAATTCAGATTTCCACTACTTTGGAATTCTGTATTAGCTATTTTTAACAATAAGTATGTTGTAATTAATTACTACAACAAACTAACAACTATAGTTGTAATAATTATAGTGATAAATCAAGCGTTATACTATTTAAGGAAATTGTACAATGTAGAAACGAAAATGATATATATATATATATATATATATAGCAACTAGAAATCTAATCGGTTGAAGAAGGAAGTTTCTTCTGAGGCATGTCGTAACAATTTTTCTTAAGTTTATTCAAAGTCTCCAATGTACAACAGACGTACGCTGCTCGAGACCGTGATGCTTATGATCCTCTATGTGATAGGATTGATTATGATTTTTTGAAAATGAAAATAAGGAGATATAATTCGGTTTTAAAATTGAGTGAAGAAAGTGAACAGGTTTCCTCTTCATTTATTGACGAATTCCCAATGGCTACACCCGTTGAGAAAATTAACATCCCTTCATTTGCAACGCCAAAAAGTGTTACTGTCCACAACAGCCGTGTTCGATCGTTTGCAATGGCCAAAAACTATTGGGTTCGCAACCGTTGCATTTCTTCGTTTGCAACGGCCAAAAACTGTTGCAGTTTGCAACAGTAGCATCTCTTCGTCTGCAACGACCAAAAATTGTTGCTGTTTGCAACAGTTATGCTTCTGCATCAGTTTGCAACGGTCACAACCGTTGGAAAATCCGTATCTTTTTAAACACACTTCTGTTTTTAAAATCAGTCCTTTTTTAGGTTGCAAAAATATATGACACAACCCAATCTTATTGCACCCGCACCCACGCCCGCCTCGGACGGGCGGGCGGCGGCGCGCGCGCTTGTTTTATTCCATGGTCATATAGATCCTCCCCCACCCACTAAATTACCTGACCCTAAGGGCCAATATAGGGATTGAGAGTACACTATATAAACAAGAAAATGGACTTATTTTTGGTGATGTAGGATATATCTTATTCACTATTTTTGAGAATTCTAATAATCCCCCACATGAATGATGAAATATGTCTCTCCCACACAAAGTGTAATATCACACAGTTCATATGAAAATAATGCTATATCGAGGATAAGTAGTTATTTCATTTTGAACTTTCCCTAGTTAAAACTTATCGGATATACTTGGCTCATCGGTGAATAATTTAATCTTAAACCGTCTACTGTTATTGTATAACCAGACAATAAGATTTACAAAGCATTATTTCCCTTCACATATCTCTTGGTTGTGTTAATTTTGGTCCCGAACAATTCTTTTTGGTTCTACGAGTGTTTATAGAGAATAAAAGCCTTTAATATTCTCATAGAGCCGACCCAGCTCACACTAACATAGGTGATCACAACCATTAAGAATGCCTTACGTATAACCCACTTATTATGTTCAAGATATGGTCATCATTAAAAAACATAGTTTTATCCTTTTAATACTTCTGTAGGCATGCATTTATATTGTGCACCATAGGAATGGAATAGGACTAAGTCCAAACAAATGCATTACGTCTTGAGTTATTCAGAACTGGTTTGCCTGCTGATTCTAGTCCGTGGGATCTTCAGTCGCTAGGATAGGTTTCCGTATAAGATAACTCTTGTTGGTTTAGGCTTTTAAACCCATTCCGCTCGATGCGCAGTTAATTTTCTCTCTTGATAAACCTTAATTAAATGGATCCGCTAGGTTATCATTTCTTCACACATAATCTATGCAAATAGTTCCATTTGAGTGTAACTGCTTAATTATGTTATGGCATCGACGAATGCGTCGTGACTTTCCATTACACACAAAGTTTTGTGCTCTACTTAATGCTGCTTGATTATCACAGTTTATGCATATGGCCGGTACTTGTTTATGCCAAACGGAATTTCTTCTAAAAAGTGACGAAGCCATTCTACTTCTTCGCCTGCTTTATCTAAAGTGATGAACCCCGATTCCATATTGGATCGAGCTATGCATGTTTGTTTAGTAGACTACCATGATACTACTGCCCCTGCTATGGTAAATACATAACCACTCGTTGATTTTTATTCCTCTGAATCAGGGATCCAGTTTGCATCACTATATCCTTCTAAGATGGCAGCATATTTTCCATAATGTAAGGAATAGTTTGTATTATTTTTTAAATCTCGTTAGTGCTTCCCAGTGTTCCTTCCCTGGGTTGCTTGTATACCTGCTTAATCGACTTACTACATAAGCTATATCTGGTCTTGTGCAATTCATGAGATACATGAGACATCCTATTGCATGAGTGTATTCCAGTTGCATCACACTCTCATTATTTTTTTTATGTAGTACATTCGACGGATTATACGGCGTTCGTACTCCTTTAATACCAAAATTTTGAAATTTTTCAATCACTTTTCTATATAATGTGACTGAGATAATTCAATTCCATTAGGTGTTCTTATTATTTTGATTCCCAAAATAACATTTGCAATTCTAAGTCTTTCATATCGAAATTGTTGATTAACATCTGCTTAGTAGTCTCTATTACCTTAGTATTTGGACCGAACATTAGCATATCATCTACGTATAAACAAATCATCACGTATGATTGTCCAGTTTGTTTGTACTAAACACATTTATCACATTCATTTATAAAAAACCATTTTTTATCATGACACTATCAAATTTTGCGTGCCATTATTTTGGAGCTTATCTTAGTCCGTATAATGATTTGATTAATCTACATACTTTGTTTTCATTCCCTTTGGATATAAAACCCTCAGGTTGCTCCATGTAAATCTTCTCATCGAGATTTCCATTTGGGAATGCCGTCTTTACATCCGTTTGATGAATCTGTAGATTGTAGATGGATGCAATTGCTATTAACATTCTTATAGAGGTTATTCGTGTTGCTTGTGAATAGGTATCGAAGAAGTCTACACCTTCTTTTTGACGATATCCTTTGGCTACCAATTTTGCTTTGTATTTGTCAATGGTGCCATCTGGTTTCATCTTCTTTTTGAAGATCCATTTACAACCAATTAGTTTTATTCCAGGTGGAAGATTAACTATTTCTAAGTTTTATTACTCAGAACTGAATCAATTTCACTTTGGATTGCTTCTTTCCAACATGAGGATTCAGAAGATGACATTGCTTCTTCGTACGTGTTCTAACATACATGTTAAAAATTCCAAACCAAATGTATTAGAAGTTCTTACTCTTACGCTTCTTCTTGGTTCAACTTTCTCATTTTCACGGTGAGTTTCATCTTCATATGTTTACTCAATTCTTATCTTGTCCTTTTGGGGAATTGTTTCCTTCATTTCTTTTGTGCGGGTACACATCTTCAAAGAATGAGGCGTCTCTTGATTCCATGATCGTATTTACATGAATATCAGTTATATCAGAGTTGAATACCAAAAATCTGTAAGCAATACTATTTTGGGCTGGCCCTAAATAGTGACAATCTACTGTTTTTGGTCCAAGTTTGACTTTCTTGGGAGGCGAAAATGGAACTTTTGCCAAGCACCCCACACTTTGAGGTATTTAAAACTTGGTATATGTCCTTTCCATGATTCATATGGAATTTACCTGTTTTATTGTGAGGAACCTTATTTATTATGTGATTAGACATATTTAAGGCTTCCCCCCACAAGTTCGTCGGTAGGCCAGAAGTTAAGAGCATCGCATTAATCATATCTTTTAATGTTCTATTCTTTTTCTCGGCTGTACCATTTTGTTGTGGTGAATATGGTTCTGTTGATTGATGAATTATACCATTTTCGGCATGGAATTGTTAAAATGGTGATTCATATTCTCCACCTCGATCAGATCTCAATATCTTAATCTTTTTATTGAACTGATTTTTTACGTTAGCTTTATACTTTATAAACGATGTAATTGCTTCATTCTTTCTACTTAAAAGATATACATAGCAATATTGTGTATCATTGTCAATAAAGGTAATAAAGTTCATTTTCCCACCTCTTGTAGGTAATGATTTGAAATCACATAAATCAGTATAAGCCAAATCTGGTGGTTCGGTGCTTCTATCAACTTTATGAAATGATTTTTTGACCATTTTTGCTTCTACGCATGTCACACATTTGTAGTTTTTATCTATTTGGAATTTTGGAATTAATCCCAAGTTTGATAGTTTTTCCATTTTTCGAAAATTTATGTGTCTTAATCTATCATGCCATAGTAAAATTTCGTTCTCATGCAAATAAGAAACTTCAATTTTATTAATAGCATAATCAGAATACATAGTTTTATTGCCGACCACAGCTAATTTTGCCTTAAATTGGCCATCACATAAATATCCTCTTCCTATATACATTCCATCTTTGGACAGAACCATCTTGTCTGACTCGAAGACCATTTTGAAACCTTTCTTTGATAGCACTGGACCAGAGATGAGACCCTTACGTATGTCTGGAAAATGGAGCAGTCATTCAACTTGACAGTTTTTTTAGAAGCACACTTGAGGATTATTGTGCCACTGCCTTCAATCATGGAAACTGCAGAATTACCAATATAGAGTTTTTCTTCCTGATTGAATTTCTGATATGTAGAAAATATGGATGTGTCAGAGAAAACATGACGAGTAGCGCCTATGTCCACCCACCATTGGTTTGGGTTCTGAACCAAATTGCATTTAGATATAACTGCTGAAAATTAGACTCGTCTACTTCCATGTTATCCATCATACTTTCCTCTGAGTAGTATTCCTTCTTGTGTCTGCAATTTCTAGCGGCATGTCTCGCTTTCCCATAAACCCAACACTCGCCATAAAACTTCTTGGTTCATTTGTTGTCTTTGGGTTTGTTTTCAGGTGCTTTTCTCTTCTGTGGAAGTTTCTTCTTGTTTTTCTTGAAAATGCCCTTTATTCTTTAACTCTTCTACCACAAATGCCTCTTCACTTTGTTTTGTCACTCCAGGGTTATCATCCCCAATTATTAGTCTGACAATAAGATCTTTAAGGAAATCTCCCTTTTCTTATGTTTCAGATAATTACGGTAGTCTTTCCAGGATGGTGGTAATTTCTCCATTATCGCTTCAACAAGGAAGGATTCTCCAACTTTACGACCTTCTACTTCGTGTTCATGAATTATGAGTTGGATTTCTTGCACTCGAGTAGTTATAGATTTGGAGTCAACCATTTTGTATTCCATAAACTTATCTACGATGAACTTCTTCAAACTTACATTCTACGTTTTGTATTTATGTGCAAGTGTAGTCTATAAGGATTTTGC
Organism: Allium cepa; assembly: GCA_030765085.1. NCBI lineage: Eukaryota > Viridiplantae > Streptophyta > Magnoliopsida > Asparagales > Amaryllidaceae > Allium > Allium cepa. Next base: position 679,145,028 of record CM060943.1, on the reverse strand, counting down.
TGTCTGTTGTGGCTGATATACTTTATATCGTGCTTTGTCCACACAATTCAGAATGTAATTTCAGCGTAGGAAGTCTGAATGCTTCCATGAGTCAATTTCGAGAAAAAAAGTTGCATCTTTTCTTTAGTTTGTCCATCTTTAGGCTTTGGTTCATCCTCCTCGATGCACTTTTGCAGCCCTGGTGTGGTGAGAAAAAACAACATTTGATTTTGCCATGTTATGAAGTCATCACCATCTCCTTTGAACGGATCAGGCCTGTTGTGAGCAGTAGCCTTTGTTGATAGTTCAACTGTTGCCATCTCGATTTTAGTGAAAATAGGAAGTCTTAAGATGTTATATGTCTAGTATATCAAAACAGAGACTAATCAATAATAAACTCGTCTCACAAGTTTATAATTCAGATTTTCACTACTTTGGAATTCTGTATGAGCTATTTTTAACAATAAGTATGTTGTAATTAATTACAACAACAAACTAACAACTATAGTAATAATAACTATAGTGATAAATCAAACGTTATACTATTTAAGAAAATAGTACAATGTAGAAACTATATATATAAATATATAAATCAACTAGAAGTCTAACCGTTTGAAGAAGGAAAATTCGTCTAATGCTTGTCGTAACAATTTCCTTAAGACTTTATTCAAACATCCAAGATACAACAGACGTAAGCTGCTCGTGATCGTGATGCGTATGATCCTCTATGTGATAGGACTGATTATGATTTTGTGAAAATGGAGATAAAGAAGAGATAATTTGGTTTTAAAATTGAGTAAAGGAAGTGATCAAGTTTCCTCCTTATTTATAATCGAATTCCCAATGGTTACACCCGTTGAGAAAAGTAGCATCCCGTCATTTGCAACGCCAAAAAGTGCTACTTTTCGCAACTGTCGCGTCCGTTCGTTTGCAACGGCCAAAAACTGTTGTAGTTCGCAATAGCTTCGTCTCTTCATTTGTAATGACCAAAACTGTTGCGGTTTTCAACAAACAAGTCTCTTCGTTTGCAATGGCCAAAAACTATTGCGGTTTGCAATAGTTGTGTCTCTTCATTAGTTTGCAACGGTTATAACCATTGGAAAATCCATATCTTTTTAAACATACTTATGTTTTTAAAATCAGTCCTTTTTTAGGTAGAAAAAATATATGACACAACCCAATCTTATTGCACCGTACCCATCTCGGACTGGCGGTGCATATGTGTTATTCCATGGCCATATAGGTCCTTCCCCTCGTACAAAATTACCTGACCCCAAAGGGCCAATATAGGGATTGAGAGTACACTATATAAACAAGAAAATGGACTTATTTTTGGCGATGTGGGATATATTTCATTAACTATTTTTGAGAATTCTAACAGTTGTACTCGTGATGGAAGAAGATATGAAACAGCCCACAAATCCAAACCCCTTGAGTCAACACTATTCTACACCAATTAACTCAAGTGGAACAGAAATACGCACCATTAGGGTTAAAGAAGAAGAGATAGAAGAAGAGGAAACTAAACAATATCAAAATCTCACAGTCGCAGCGGAATAAACTATAATAGTAAATAATAGATCCTTACACAAAAGGAAACTATATCTGTTTTATACATCATATCATCAGAGTATCTCATATTACAATATTACCAGACAGACAAATCCATACAATCACAGCAGCGGATAAATATACATGTACGTATAATACGTCTCGGACTTCAGCTCCTCTCCTGCTCCATAGTAACATGTCCTATACATATAATACTGGGTCTGACCTGAGCATTATAATGAAATAACACCTGAGTCAGTCTGGAATACCAGCTGATAATAATGCAACCAAATTGATTATTAAGTTTCAAAAATCCTTTTGAAAAAAAAGGCATCTCGTAAGAACACGCCACAAATAATCATGTCGGGTTTTTACCTTACGATAGCTAAAACACTTTTTATAGAAATCCTCTGATATTATAATAGGGTCTATATACAAATGCATACAAAATAGCCGAAATTGTTACATCTATTAAATTCCAGCTACTAGCCACAGTGTGGGTAATACAAACAAAACTCGTAAACGTAGGGAGAATGGATTTCCATCAATGACTAGGCACTGAGGTACCACCTGTCACAGTACGTGGTCTAGATCATAGTACCGAGGAGTATGCCCGCTCCCCTGCAACACAAGACCGGAACCATCCCTTACTGGACAGTTCCGAATAAGATCACCCCGCGGTTGGGATCAGCAACCGCACCACTAAGCCGAAATAAAAAGGGACATCTAGACAGGGATGACCTTACTCTCAAGTGGGGGCTACCTAGGAAGCCTTGCAGCATAACCCCTGATTTTCTGTCATTCCCATTTGATGATGCCTGAGGCTAAGCGTTACCTTTTAGAACGTTTCACTTAGAATGCCTATCGCCCATCTGACGATGTTCCGAAGCATTCGTCCATACAAGTCCGTCCCGGGTTCGAACGGAACCGAAGGCACTACTCCTACTACATCCATTTTGGAAATATCCTCAGGATAGTAGCGACTAGCTCTTGCACTTCACTACTCCATCTTCGACTCCGAACACGTTTTTCCATGAAATGTGCAAACCGGATCGAAGTGGTTTTCGAGAAATAAATCTCGATCCCGGTCTCTTCGAAACGATCAATGCATTTGTCAAATATTGATAGCCGGTGATTTAACTATAAATTAATATTCACAAACATCCATCACACAATAAATAATTCCCAATTATTTATTTTCTCAAAATATCTTTAGGAGATATAACTCCAATTTCAAAATTCCTTTTGAAAACATTTTTCAAACCCAGTTTCCTCATGGAGTAGATTTTCAAATCTTTATTCCCTCTGAAACATCCAAGTACCCATATTTAAGGTTTAAAATCATTTAAATACTTTATCCCTTAAAATACATTAAAACCATTTATAGCAAATCTGCTTACCTACTTAATTTAAAATATACATATACTTTTAGAAATATTTCGAATAAAACTGCTTTATAAAATATAAACAATTAACTAAAAATAAGTTAAGTCATACTAGTTTTAAACATAAAGCTATGAATCCTTATACAATTTCAAATAAAACTTTAATTGATTTTCTTTAAAACAGAACCTTTTATAAAGAATAAATGATAATAATATTCCTTAAAACATGATTCTAATTACCCTATAAAAGTAGTTACTTCCATAACTACTTTAATATATGTTCACTTCAAAATTCTTACAACTTAAATAATTTTCTTGAAACCATTCTTTAAATAAAACTCAAAACTCCTAACCTTTCAAAAATCAACTTTAAAAACGTACTTGGCATCTCAGGGAAATATACTTCCATTTTAGGATAACCCAAGAATTCTCTTTATCAATCCAATCACGTTTACCCAATTCTATTTTACGTTCATCTCGTAAACTTCGTTCCCATATTTTTAAAACAGCTCCTTTTATTTTAAAGACATTGCTATTTCCTGGAAATCAATTTCAAACATACTTTTAAAATATTTAAAATAATTTTTGAAAATCATTTAATTGAAAATAATACTTAAGGAAATATAAAAGGTTTCCAAGTATTTTAAATAAAATTCCACTTTTTAAAATAAGGTAATTAAATCAAATATTCATATTTAAAATTTTTCTTTTGAAAACTAAATACCACTGTACTTCTTTTAAAATAATTGAACACCATAATTACTTAATCAAATATTTGATTTCACCAAAAAACATTTTAAAATAATATTTCTTTCTAAAAATATTCTAAACATATTTAAACTGCAAATTTATAGATTTGAAAGCTTTCTTAAACGAAACAGAATTTCCAGAAGAAAGCACACCTCTCATTCTTTAAAGTAAATTTCGCTATTAATTTAAACAATTCTCAATTCCCTCTAAAATCAAATTTCAAACACTTGAAACTTTTCAACCCATTCCTTGGATTTAATCTCTTTTAAAATCCTTTACTTAGGAATTTCTTTTATATTCTTAAACCCAATTCAACTATTTATATTTAAAATTTTCAGGTTGTTTTCCCCCAATCACAGCACAACACAATTTAAATTTAAATTTAATGCATCACAGCATATAAATAAAACACTGCATATCAGGCTCTAAACAAATTATCACGGAAAAATAAATGATGTATATCGCAGAATATAAATTAATTTCTATTTGTGACAGATCCAGTTGGATCCCTCCAACCTGTTTTCCTGCATCCACATATATTAGCACAACAACATATATCGATTCAATCATATTCAACCAATTAAGCAATTCATTTAAATATCGACTATTTAAATTAACCAATACTCCAGATGTGAGTGAGTTAAACTCACCTTGAGTTTCGAAATTTCAAATTTTAAATAAAATCGAGCCCGTTCAATTTAATCTAAAATTCTTACTTGCTCCAAATAATTCTAGATCTGCATCGCAGCGTAGATCATAACGCTGCGATTCCAACACTTCCCGTTTCATTGATTTCAACTATGTATACATTAGATATGAATTTTAATAGTTTGAGCTATAATTTAAAACAAATTTCTTTATTAATTTTATAACCTATCAGCAATCGGCCGTAGGATCTGCTACTAGAAATCAGAGCCGCACCTTTACTCCTCTTCCCCATTCGTATGCTCAGGACCACGAAACCCTCCGAAGCACCCTTAGGGTTGAAAAACGTGGTCATCACGTCGTGCTATAGCTTGATCGGCGACCATCCCAACGACGCTCGTTGCTCCCTCCACCTTCGGTCAAGATGCGGCCAAGCTTAGCCCCTCTAATGTGCCAGAAATCATGCACGACTACCACCCAAACACGGCCCCTAAGCGCCTCCTCTGGTCGACTAAAATTCATCTCCACCGCACGAATCGAAGATCCAAACGCTCTCTACGATTTTCTAGTTGGAAGCATCTCCTAAAACTCGATGGATTGATCGCGATTTGGAGGAGAAGGTCAGCGAATTTCGGCCATTGGAGCATGAAGATGGCGGCTCTGAAAATAGGGCTATGGTTTTCTTGTTAAACGAGAATATATGAACATATTTATATATTATTTTAATATTAAAAACATTATAAAGAAACTTTTTCAAACGAACTACAAACAACGCGCGACGACAGGCGTTCCTAGGGTTTTACCTACGTTTCGAACATAATGGAACGTGTTCCTGAAGCTAATTTGATCATATACGCATGTTACAGAAATAAATTTCTATTTTAAATTAAATCGATTAAAGTATTTTCTATGCGTTTTAAGCTGCCGGAGTCAAGCGACAACTCTGATTGCTACGAAAATTGAAATCCGATAATAACTAACTATTACGGATCCAATGAAACTGCTTTCGTTGAATTCTGAGACTGTGCCCCGAAAGGCTATTTTAACTCGACAATTAAATCGAACGATTTTCACAATTGTCGAAATCATCTAAAATTACATTTTTAAAATTTTACTAACTCTATAATGACTCGTATAAAATTTATATTCACACTAGAAATCATTCTGAATCAGTTTAAATCTAAATCCGATCATTTGCATTATTATATTATTAAATTCCATTATTAAATTAATATAAAATTCCAATTCAATTTATCAACTTCTAATTTCATCCAACAGTCCAACATTATAATTCAAACCCAAATAGACTTGAAATAAGTTTGAGAATCAATTTTTATGTTCATTTACACCCAGAGTCATCAATTATCCCAATTCCACTATTGAATTATAATTATTCGAATTTCAATTAAATTGCCGTCTTAAAGTTTAACCAATTCTATCAATTTAACCAAAATCTTTTATTTAAAAATTCAAATTATAACACATATTCAACATTGAGAATAAATTAAATGTTTAAATCCGGCGACCCAAAATTTCGGGTCGTTACATTCCTCCCCCCTTATAAAAATTTCATCCCCGAAATTTGCTATGGTAGAAAATACTTCTAAACCCACTTACTTACCCAACTTACTTGGTTAAAAACTTATATACTCTTTCTAAAAAAAACCTTTAGCTCCATCCCAAACCCATGTGCTACATTTATTATTCAAAAGCTTTGTGGCAACATTATTTCAAAACAACTTTACAAGTTAATAAATTTTCAAAATTCCCAAAAATTTTCTATCCCAAAAATTTTCAGAAAATTTTGGCAGTCTCCCCTGCACGGAGGAGCTTTCGCGATATTGCGATACAGATAAATATATATACATCGACCCACACGGTCGGAAACCAAAATATATCACAAAATATATATCATTTCCCAATTATATTAGCATAGGCGTACCTTTTAGCAAATTTTAAAAGTAAGCGGCTAATATATAATGCATATACGCGCTCCAACTCTATTGAATGCCTCCCATACGTGTACTATACTTAACAAACTCATCAATTTTCAAGGATATGAACATTTTAACAACATTTCCCATGTAAATCTAAGCCAAACATATCAATTTCATAATCCATTCAACAATTTGCATGATTTCATAAGTAAATCATATTTTATAGCATGTACAAAGTTCCTTTTCTAATTCCAAGCTCCATTTTATTTCACACAAATGATTTACATACAAGTTTACCATTCTCAATACATAATTACTACCACCAGTTCATATTCACTTCAATATTATGAACATATGCTTCACTATTTTCAATTTACTTCAATTTAACTTCAAATTGATTCACAATGTAATGTACTTCCAATTTGATTTATTTGCATTTCTTTTCCAAATTCAAACTTCATTATATTTCACTCGAATGACTTACATCCGAGTTGCAAATGTTAGATTCACATTCACTTCAATAAGAGTAATATAAGCTTTTGATTCATTTACTTTTCTTTTTAATTAACTGGCATTTACATACAAACCCACTAAATAGATTCCAATCCATTCCCCATTATTCAAATATCAATTTCATTTACTTCTTTTAATTCATTCACTTAAGTTTAACGACTAATTTCTATGCAGGTTGTGGTTATTCAAACAAATAGCTAATTCTTAAGCTCATAACCAGTTAAAAACTAATTTCCAACTTAGATACTTGTTACTTTTATTCAATTCTGCATGGTTCACACTCTAAGCATTCTTATCACATTACAATTATTCAATTTCATTAACCAATTCAAGTTTATATTAATATCATTCCATTCTAGATTATTCACAACTCATACAACCTTATTTTATCACAATAATTAATTAAAATTCTCTTCCATGATATTTTCATTATCTTCTTATATCAATTTTTGTTTTATTTCATTTGATTCTCATCCAAATCAATTCCAATCCATTTACAAATTTAATGCACTTTGTTTGTTTATTCAATCCATTTTTAGATTTATTTTATTAACAAGAGACCATTTTAAATTATTTCACTCATTGGAATTTATTTACAATCCAAACCATCACTATTATAATCTAATTCCATTATTCATTCACACTCTCAACTTTTATTTGCCAAAACTAAATTCCATATCAGAACTGGGTTTATATTTTTCTTTTCAAAATTTTCTTAACAATCCATTAAAATCTCATCCATGTCTACACAAATTACATTTAATTTAGTTTAACTAAATTCATCTTCAAGCTATTCTTTATTTAGTTTAGCTTACGCTAAATTCACTCTCAAATAATTCCTTTAAATTTTGGTCGAGTTAAAATTTTATTCATACAATATCCTTTTTACTTCTATGAATTAAATTTTCTCAAGTTAATTTCTTTTTCAATTTAATTCAAGTCCAACTAAGTTTTAGTTAGTCAACTTGAATTCATTTTATTTCTTTTACTATTTAAATAAGAATTTAATTTTATTCAAAATTATTTGTAGCACAGCTGAATTTTGATTTTATTTCAATCCAATTGCAATTCTCCATATACAAGTTCAAATTTATTTATTAACTTAAGTTCATCCACATCCTTTATATTTTATACTTTCATCATCTTATTTCAATTCACATTTCATTTGAGATTAGGTATGAATTCACCATACAATTCAACTATTTCCCATTTGTGATCATCATTTCATTTTCTATTTATAAGTTCACCCAATTATTTACTACAAAGTTTATATTGCTCATTTTAATTCATTTACATCTTATAATCATCCATTTCAAATTTTATATATATGTGTATCACTGAATTCTCATGGATACAAATTTTCTTCAATTTAATTCTTTGCACCATTTTAAATTCACAATTTCAAACTATAAGTAAAACACTTAATAGCTCATGGGTACAATTCCTTACATAATGACCCACAATTACAAAGTCATTTTACATTTCAATTTTAACCCGAATCAATTTTATTCTAGGTCCAATTTATTTTACTTATCCCAAGTTAAATTCAAATTTTCTATTTACTTCCATACATTTCATTTACTTCCATTTACTGAAGTTAAACTTTAATTCCAAGATTAAACTTTCATTCCTTCCTTATTAACATCAACTTTACTTAATAAGCTCAATAGTTGATTCATTTTAAATTCTACATTATCTCTATGGAATTTACCAGAATTCAATTACCCGGTTTTATCCCAAAACCATTTTGAAATAGCAAATAATTCATACTCTCCTGGTATATCAAATAAAACTTCCGGATTTCCAAACAACTTGGTTGTACCAAAACAATTTTCCCATTTTGAAAATTTTAAAATCACTTGTATCCCAAACAAGTCCAACAAATATCATAATCACTCACATGGTAGCAATCCATCACTTTAGAAACTCGAAAATGAATTCTGATGATGTGGCCAGCATCATCCGGATTATTTTCCAGCGACTGAAGTGAGTACAGTGCCTCCTTACTTTCCCGAATTCATTTCAAAACAATTCCCATCCAAAATACTTTCCACAATAATATTCCATGATTGCTTGCAAACACATTGGAAAACATTTCAAACATCCCTAAGGTTTAAATTTCCAAACATTGTTTTCAATACATGTAAAAAAAATTCAAAATTTCTGGGTTTTAAATTCTGATTTAATTCAAATTTAGTTATTCTTCTTTTGTATAATTTATACTCATATAATTTTTTTTAGATTAAATTTTAGATTCTTATTTGATTTAGATATCCACATCCAAGAAATCAAATATGTAAATATATATAATAATTCACAAAATTATTCCTTTTATATCAAAAATATAATTTTGGGTAAAATTATTTCATTTACCCATTTTAAAAACAATACTATGTCGGTTTATCTTGTTTTAGAGTTTAGAAATCCCTATCGATACGGTTGTACTTCCCGTACCGACCAGAATTCATAAACACTCAACCGATAAGTCAACACAGTATAAAAAACAATTTTTATATTCACTAACAAGTACGCACTCATATCTACTAATACGCTCGACTCATTATAGAGTACTATTGACTCTGTTCAATGAGTAATTTCCCCACCAAAGCCTAGGTTGTCGCCAACCTAAGCTCTGATACCAAGTGAAACAGCCCGCAAATCCGAACCCCTTGAGTCCACACTATTCTACATCAATTAACTCAAGTGGAATAGAAATACGCACCATTAGGGTTAAAGATGAAGAGATAGAAGAAGAAGAAACTAAACAATATCAGAATCTCACAATCGCAACGGAATAAACTATAATAGTAAATAATAGATCTTTACACAAAAGGAAACTATATCTGTTTTATACATCATATCATCAGAGTATCTCATATTACAATATTACAAGTCAGACAAATCCATACAATCACAGCAGCGGATAAATATACGTGTACGTATAATACGTCTCGGACTCCATCTCCTCTCCTGCTCCATAGTAACATGTCCTGTACATATAATACTCGGACTGACCCGAGCATTATAATGAAATAACACCCAAGTCAGTCTGGAATACCAGCTGATAATAATGCATCCAAATTGATTATTAAGTTTCAAAAATCCTTTTGAAAACAAAAGCATCTCGTAAGACCACGCCACAAATGAACATGTCGGGTTTTTACCTTACGATAGCTTAAACACTTTTTATAGAAATCCTCTGATATTATAATAGGGTCTATATACAAATACTTATAAAATAACCGAAATTGTTACATCTATTAAATTCCAGCTACTAGCCACAGTGTGGGTAATACAAACAAAACTCGTAAAAGGCTCGTAGGGAGAATGGATTTCCAATAATGACTAGGCACTGAGGTACCACCTGTCACAGTACGTGGTCTAGATCACAGTACCGAGGAGTACGCCCGCTCCCCTGCAATACAAGACCGGAACCATCCCTTACTGGACAGTTCCGAATAAGATCACCCTGCGGTTGGGATCAGCAACCGCACCACTAAGCCGAAATAAAAAGGGACATCTAGACAGGGATGACCTTACTCTTAAGTGGGGGCTACCCACGAAGCCTTGCTGCATAACCCCGGATTTTCAGTAATTCCCATTTGATGAGGCTTGAGGCTAAGTGTTACCTTTTAGAACGTTTCACTTAGAATGCCCATCGCCCACCTGACGATGTTCCGAAGCATTCGTCCATACAAGTCCGTCCCGGGTTCGAACAGAACCGAAGGCACTATTCCTACTACATCCATTTTGGAAATATCCTCAAGATTAGTAGTGACTAGCCCTTGCACTTTACTGCTCCATCTTCGACTCCGAACACGTTTTTCCACGAAACGTACAAACCGGATCGAAGTGGTTTTCGAAAAATAAATCTCGATACCGGTCTCTTCGAAACAATCAACGCTTTTGTCAAATATTGATAGTCGGTGATTTAACTATCAATTAATATTCACAAACATCCATTACACAATAAATAATTCCCAGTTATTTATTTTCTAAAAATATCTTTACGAGATACAATTCCATTTTCAAAATTCCTTTTGAAAACATTTTTCAAACCCAATTTCCTCATGCAGTAGATTTTCAAATCTTTATTCCCTCTGAAACATCCAAGTACCCATATTTAAGGTTTAAAATCATTTAAATATTTATCCCTCGAAATACATTAAAACCATTTATAGCAAATCTACTTACCTACGTAATTTAATATATACATATACTTTTAAAAATATTTCGAATAAAACTGTTGTATAAAATATAAACAATTAACTAAAAATAAGTTAAGTCATACTAGTTTTAAACATAAAGCTATGAATCCTTATACAATTTCAAATAAAACTTTAACCGATTTTCTTTAAAATAGAACCTTTTATAAAGAATAAATGACAATAATATTCCTTAAAACATGATTCTAGTTACCCTATAAAAATAGTTACTTCTATAACTACTTTAATATATGTTCACTGCAAAATTCTTACAACTTAAATAATTTTCTTGGAACCATTCTTTAAAGAAAACTCAAAACTCCTAACCTTTCAAAAATCAACTTTAAAAACATACTTCGCATCTCAGGGAAATATACTTCCATTTAGGATAACCCAAAATTCTCTTTATCAATCCAATCACGATTTACCCAATTCAATTTTGCGTTCATCCCGTAAAATTCCAATATTTTTAAAATAGCTCCTTTTACTTTAAAGACACTGCTATTTCCTCGAAATCACTTTCAAACATACGTTTAAAATATTTAAAATAAGTTTTTAAAATCATTTAATTGAAAATAATACTTAAGGAAATATATAAGGTTTCCTAAGTATTTTTAACAAAATTCAACTTTTTAAAATAAGGTTATTAAATCAAATATTCATATTTAAAATTTTTCTTTCAAAAACTTAATACCACTATACTTCTTTTAAAATAATTAAACACCACAATTACTTAATGAGATATTTGATTTCACCTAAGAACATTTTAAAATAATATTTCTTTCTAAAAATATTCTAAACATATTTAAACTGCAAATTTATAGATTTGAAAGCTTTCTTAAACGAAAAAAAATTTTCAGGAGAAAGCACACTTCTCATTCTTTAAAATGAATCTCGCTATTAATTTAAACAATTCTCAATTCCCTCTAAAATCAAATTTCAAACACTTGAAATTTTTCAACCCATTCCTTGGATTTAATCTCTTTTGAAATCCTTTACTTAGAAATTTCTTTTATATTCTTATACCCAATTCAACTATTTGTATTTAAAATTTTCAGGTTGTTTCCCCCCATTCATAGCACAACACAATTTAAATTTAAATTTAATGCATCACGGCATATAAATAAAACACTGCATATCAGGCTCTAAACAAATTATCACAGAAAAATAAATGATGTATATCGCAGAATATAAATTAATTTCTATTTGTGAGGGATCCAGTTGGATCCCTCCAACCCGTTTTCCTGCATCGACAGATATTAGCACAACGACATATATTGATTCAATCATATTCAACCAATCAAGCAATTCATTTAAATATCGACTATTTAAATTAACCAATACTCCAGATGTGAGTGAGTTAAACTCACATTGAGTTTCGACGTTTCAAATTTTAAATTAAATCGAGTCCATTCGATTTAATCTAAAATTCTTACTTGCTCCAAATAATTCCAGATCTGCATCGCAACGTAGATTATGACTCTGCGATTCCAACGCTTCCTGTTTCATTGAATTTCAACTACGTATACATTAGATATGAATTTTAATTGTTTGAGCTATAATTTAAAACAAATTTCTTTATTAATTTTATAACCTATTAACAATCGGCCGTAGGATCTGCTAGTATAAATCAGAGCCGCACCTTTACTCCTCTTCCCCGTTCGTATGCTCAAGACCATGAAACCCACCGAGCCGCCCTTAGGGTTGAAAAACGCGGCCATCACGTCGTAGCTTGATCGGCGACCACCCCAACGACGCTCGTTTCTCCCTCCACCTTCGGTCAAGATGCGGCCAAGCTCGGCCCCCCTAATGCGTCAGAAATCGTGCACGACTACCACCCAAACGCGGCCCCTAAGCTCCTCCTCTGGTCGACTAAAATTCATCTCCACCGTATGAATCGAAGATCCAGACGCTCTCTACGATTTTCTAGTTGGAAGCTTCTCCTAAAACTCGATGGATTGATCGCGATTTGGAGGAGAAGGTCGGCGAATTTCGGCCATTGGAGCATGAAGATGGCGGCTCTGAAAATAGGGCTATGGTTTTCTTATTAAACGAGAATATATGAACGTATTTATATATTATTTTAATATTAAAAACATTATAAAGAAACTTTTTCAAACGAACTCCAAACAACGCGTGACGACAGGCGTTCCTAGGGTTTACCTACGTTTCGAGCACAATGGAACGTGTTAAGGAAGCTAATTTGATCATATACGCAAGTTACGGAAATAAATTTCAATTTTAAATTAAATCGATTAAAGTATTTTCTACGCGTTTTAAGCTGCCGGAGTCAAACGACAACTCCGATTGCTACGAAAATTGAAATCTGATAATAACTAACTATTACGGATCCAATGAAACTAGTTTCATTGAATTCCGAGACTGTGTCACGGAAGGCTATTTTAACTCGACAATTAAATCGGGCGATTTTCACAATTGTCGAAATCATCTAAAATTTCATTTTTAAAATTTTACTAACTCTATAATAACTCGTATAAAATTTATATTCACATTAAAAATCATTCCGAATCAGTTTGAATCTAAATCCGATCATTTACATTATTATATTATTAAATTCCATTATTAAATTAATATAAAATTCCAAATTCAATTTATCAACTTCTAATTTCATCCAACAGTCCAATATTATAATTCAAACCCAAATAGACTTGAAATAAATTTGAGAATCAATTTTCATATCCATTTACACCCAGAATCATCAATTATCCCAATTCCAATATTAAATTATGATTATTCAAATTTCAATTAAATTGCCGTATTAAAGTTTAACCAATTTTATCAATTTAACCAAAATCTTTTATTTAAGAATTCAAATTATAACACATATTCAACATTGAGAATAAATTAAATGTTCAAATCTGGCGACCCAAAATTCCGGATCGTTACAAGATACTAGTGCACCTTTCTATTTTTGTGAAGTTGTACCATTCTTCCCTGTAATAATTCATGTAAAAAAACAAAAATGGTAAAATTAAAACATGTCATATCTCCGCATCGTGCAGAGGGGGTAGATGGAGCGTTTTGCATTGTGCTCTGGTTCAGACACCACCCATTCTAGGTAGTCGATGAGCTGTTACAACCATTCTATACATATTACTTCATCTTGTCTATCGGTATAGAGCTTGTGTTTAAATTTTTGTGTTCTGATTCTGATTGCATCATAAATCATCTTACATGATTGTTATATGGTATACAATGTGGATCCAAAGACCCTATTATTATGTTAGTTCCATATGGTTCACACAAATGTAGCCATAACTACCTTGCCCACATCTCTGCTTTTGTTATCTTAATTAAAACTGGCTGAGATTCTATTTATCTGCTCTGTAATAAGCAGGCTATCATACCGTGTTACGGTACAATGGAGTTTTCACCTATACCATTCGATACTTTAAAACTGTAGTCATATTTGAAAAATAGATGTTCTGTAATTTCATTATGATCAGTGCAAAGAACACACTTTGGATCCATATTCAAACACCTCTGGATTAGTTTCTGTTTGGTTAACATGTAGTTGTTGATGGCTTTATACAAACTGCCATGTTTGGAGCATGAATTGTATTTCATATAAACTCAACGCAATCAACTTTACTGTGATTCATTTTGATGTTAACCTGATTGATTTAAAAATGTGTTTTCCATTATTGAAACATGCCCAAGCCCAAAAGTCTCCCTTCGCACCGTTGTGTACTTTGGTTTCCAATGTTTCATTTCTAAATCTTCATAGATAGATCACATTATCTGTTCTCCAATGGTTATTTTCTAATATTTCCTCCATCATGATATTTTCTACTCTTATTCTTTTGATTGTTTCAATCCTTAATCGATGTGTTAATTTCCCTCCCTTTAGGCATGAATCACACCACATGGAGGTTGATCTGCCATCACTCTCAGTAGATGTTCTAATAATCCTGAGTAGTCAGCTTTGATTTCCATATCCTAAAAAGATTGATTTTTTTAAGAATTTAGACTTCATCCATTTAGCACATACCCCTTCCTCGTTTAAAACTTTCCATCCAAGTTTGATGCCCAAAGCCGTGTTCATTCTTCAAATGCTCTGAATAAAAATCCTCCTTTCGACTTTTCTTTACAGACCACCTCCTAGGTTATTTTATCAAGTTTTCCTTTCCAAACAATGTTGAGGAATGCTTACTTGATTTTGTTAATTGTTACCATCGACGGTTTAAAACATTGCATCCAATAAGTTACAATTGGATGTACGGTTGGCTTGATCAGTTCTAATCTGCTTTAATACTTAGTAACTTCGCTTCCCAACTACTTGTTCGGCTCTTGATTTTTTCCTATTAAGGGGGGAACAATCTTTATCCTATAAATTGACACTTGATAAGGGAATGCCAAGATATCTGATTATCAACTCCTCTTGTTCAATTCCAACAATCTCTTCGATTTCTGCTTTGTTTCTTACTGCTCTAAAGTGTAGCGAAGATTTCTCTATGCTTAAATTTAGTCCCATCGCTACCTTCAAAAATGTAGAATTATCTCCGGCAGCTTCTGCTCCATTCACATTCGCTTTCATAAATATAAAGATGTCATCGGCGTAGATTGTGTAGCTAATATTATTGTCTCGAGATGTTATTCTGATCGATCCCTTCCTTAAACTTTCTTCGATCAGTAACGTTAAGTACTCCATAACGGATGTGAACAATAGTGGAGAAAGTGGGTCACCTTGATGAAGTCTTGATTCGCTTGAGAAATACCTTACTGGCCTGCCTTGATCTATAATAGAGAACCTAAAGAATCTCTTAAAATGAATAAACATGGCATATCCTTTTCATTAATATTATGAGATATAAATAGAATTACAAAAGAGAATCTATCCAAACTGACAGCAAAAGAGTCGGTCAATATAATTACAAAAAGAATCATTATAAAACTAAGAACAGTGCTGCTAAAAAATTGGTCAATAAATATATTAAGATCATCAAATGTACTAATTCGATTCTCTGTTATGCCCCCGCAAGTTGGAGCTCCTTGAGGTGAGACCAATCTTGTTTAACAAGTCATGAAAATGCATGCGGGGTAATGGTTTGGTGAGTACATCATCTAGTTGATCCGTCGAAGAGACATGAGTGACTCGTAAGATGCCATCTTGAACTTGTTCACGAATGAAGTGAAAATCGAGAGCTATATGTTTCATGCGTGAATGAAAGACCGGATTGGACCAGGGATTTGTTGCTCCCACATTATCACAGTAGACGACAGGTTGTTGTGAGGATGTGAAACCAAGTTCAGTAAGAAGATATGTTATCCATCTCACCTCAGCAGCTATTGAAGCAATAGACCAGTACTCAGCTTCAGTCGAGGAGCGAGCTAATGTTCGTTACTTCTTTGAAGTCCAGGATATTGGGTTTCTCCCTAGGTAGACAATATAAGCACTGGTGGAAGTGAAGTCGTCTTTGTTACTAGCCCAGTAAGCATCTGAGTAAGCGTGTAGGGTGATAGGTGACGAATGATGTAACATAATTCCATGATCAATGGTGCCGCACAGATATCAAAGTAGTCATTTGGCAGCATTCCAATGTTCCATAGTCGGACGATGCATGTATTGAGATAATCTGTTGACTATATAGGCAATGTCTCGACGAGTATGTAAGAGATACCGAAGACTACCAACTATAGCTCGAAATTCGGTTGGGTCAGTAAGTGTCATCCCAGATTGAAGAGTGAGAATAGGAGAGGTGGCAAGCGATCACTACAAGATAATACGGCTATTCCAACGGCTCCTAGCCGTTGGCGGCCATTGGAAGCCATTGGAATAGCCGTCGGAATAAATCACACGTCTTCCAACGCTTTCCAACGGACAATTTCCAACGGCGTTTCCAACGGCCGCTAATGGCTTGTAGCCGTTGGAATCCGTTAGAAACCGTTAGAATAAAATGGCCAACAAGCCGTTGGAAGCCGTTGGAAATATTGGGTTTATTTTGCTGTATAACAGCAAGCTTATTTACCTTCCACCACACCATTTCCAATCCATTCAATTTCCATTCCATTTCCAATCAATTCTACATATATATATCAATATTAATACAAACAACACACATAAATCAATAAAATACCAATATAAACAAACCAAACCGTTCAAACATCACAAAATATACCATCAACGTACATACCATCAACAAATGTCCATAAACCATGTACATACCATCAAAATATTTCTCACCCACTCCGTACCAATATATACAACATCACCATCAACATCAAAACATCTCCAAGTCAATATATACATTGTTCAAACACAAATACTCAAAAACATACCTCCTCAAGGATCCTCGTCGCCTCCAGAAGCACCAGACGACGAAGGAAGGGTACCATGATTCTGCAAATACTGTGCAAGCTTTTGATCCAACTGCTCCACCTGGATGGCTCGTAGACGATTCTCCTCCCGTAGCTGCTCAACCATAGCTCTAAGCTCCTTGATTTCTTCTTTGTCTTGGTCTTTTTGAGCTTGTCGAGCCTGTCGAGCCTGCAAATAAAATTAATAACAAAAGGGTTGTCTCAGCATATAAAATATTATAACATTATATATCTAAACGCTGATTTTTTGTACAAATGTAAAAGGATTAATTACCGTTAGGTTCCTGAAGCCAAAACGTCTACTCCGTTGCGCCGGATCCATAACAGCGGTAAAAATGTTATCATGCTCCTCCTATGTCAGCGCATCACGACCAGACTGCTCAAGCGCATAAGCCTGTGCCTCCTGCAACCTCGACTATAATGAAAAAAAACAATTTCAGTTGAAAAATAATAGCATGTAATTATTTTGAATAGCTAGAAATTAATAAACTTATCGGTGTAAGTATTAGAAATTAAAAAATGCATACATATGCCTCGGTCGCCCTATCTTGATCACCCCACTGATATATGATATTGCCAGCCTCATCTACTTGCCTAGACGCGTGGGTGTGAGCAAACACGTCCACTAAGCCAACAGAGCCTCCACGAGCTCGTTCCTCCAATTGATAATTTGGATAATTTAACTGTACATAACTAATTACTGAACTGATTAATATACAAATGTGATAATAGATAAATTTACCAAATCTTCACGGTGATGCTGGAAAGATTTGGAGCCTCCACGGTGTGATACAGGATTCCTGCTCCTGTTTGCCGAGTTCCTAAGTGACTCCTCCTGCAAATTTACAATGATTAATTATTTATTAAACAGTAAAAAATTGCTGAGATTTATTGTAGATTTACCTTGAACTCCTCAGAGTTCCACCAATCAACCCATTTCTCCCATACAGTCGCGCCCATCCACTTGGGCTTCTTTCCTACTTTTTTAATCTCCGACATAGTCTCCCTTTAGTTCTTCGCGATCCTGGAGTTCCAGTGCCGCTGAACTAAATTGACGTCAGGCTCTTGCAAATCTACGGCGCCCTGTACAATGAGAAAATATTACTAATTATTTATTTGTATTTAATTAATCATCTTGTAAAGCGGTATAAACTTACCAGAAAATCTTGCCAAATCGTCTCTATCACGTCGTCGGGAATCTTGCCCTACTTAGGCCAGCAATCGGTCATCCTAGCCATGTACGCCTGCTTCGAAATGCTCAGAACCAGTTTGGATGGCTCCAACTCAAATCCACTGCGTTAAATATAAAATTGAATTTTAGACAATTGTAGATATATCATGTACAATTAAAAAATTAAAATGCTATGCTCGCTAATTATGATACTTACGTCTCATCAGCCTTAGGCTGCAAGTAAACAAGTGGCCGAGCTGGTGGCTCACCACTACTCTCTCCAATATGACGTGAAGAGCCACGTCACCGAGACCCAGAACCAGAACCGGAACCGGACATAATATATATACCTGCCATATATACATACATATACACATTATAATAATCATGATATGATGAACCATTAAAAAATGTAATACAATATGTTACAAATGTGTCATGTTGTGTCTTTCTTTGATGGTCGGTCATCCTACTTCCCATTACAAACACGATAGTAATTATATTCCGTAAATCATATCATTTTGAATGCTTCACAAAAATTTTGGCAGCATTTCCCCCGTGTTCCTTGTATCTTACACGAATGCGTGTACACAAAGAACGTAAAGGAAATGCCGTCGAAATTTTGTGAACCGTTTAAAGTGATATGATTGACGGAATATAATTACTTTATAGTGTTTGTAACTTGTCCAATACTGGGACAAATCTGACAAATGATGTATCAGATGAATAGAGTTTTCCGTTTTGTGGAAAAAACGAATATCCCTAAAACGATCATATACAACACTTGTCAGATGGCGCCGAATAATATCTAAGGATTTAAATATTTGTTTATATTAAATATGAATATATAATTCTTTTAATTAATATTGGTTTATATTTTACCGTTTTATTACATAAGTACTAAATTCATTTTATACACTAAATTGGTACACAAAATTCATTTTTTTACAAATTCACGTGTTTCTACAAATACAAAAATCGTAATCGCACAAATTCAATATCCGTTCTAACGGATTCCAAATGCAATAAACTCTATCACACACATATACGTTCAATACTAACCAAATCAACATATATAAACTATAAAAATATCCTAAACTACAAAATTTTCAATCGGTAATAACTTGTTTATTATGGGATAATAATTAAAATTAGGGGATAATATAATGTTATATGCATACACTAACAAGTAGGAATCAATCAACATTCGAATTAAACCCTAAATAAAAAAACCTAAATATTAGCTTTAGGAAAATTACCGATTTGGAGAGCTAGAAGGGTGGAGATGGGCCGAAGTAGCTTCCAAATGGTGTCGGAGGTTGTTGGGTTGGTGTTTGGGCTGGCAGCTGAAGATTGGAGATGGTGGAATTGGGGGTAAGATTTGGTGGGGAAGAAGAATAATGAGCTGAGATCGGTCTTTGGAAAATATGCAGGAAAGTTTCCAACGGCTTCCAACGGCTTCCAACGGCCGCAAACGGCTAATTTTCAGACGGCTTCCAACGGCTACGTAAAAAATTAACGGGCCATTGGAAGCCGTTGGAAGTGCCGTTGGCAGCCGTTAGAAATGGGGCATTGGAATATACTGTTTTTCTAGCAGTGGATGTTGCAACTGGTCGAGCATCGGTCATCTTTGTTCGAGCTAGCAACTCGGCAATGTGTCTTCGTTATGAGAGAAGAAGACATTGAGGACGAGGAACAACTTCGACACCAAGGAAGTAATGAAGAGTGCAGCGGTCTTTGAGCGAGAAGCGACGAGAAAGAATTGGGATAAAGTTCTGAATTGACTCTGCATTATTACCTGTGATGATGATATCATCAACATAAACAAGTAACATGATGCTATACCTTTGTCATTGAGAATGAACAAAGACGTGTCAGCATCTGAGTTTGAGAAGTGAGATGCGAGTAGAAACTTGCGAAGTTCATTATATCAAGCTCTAGGAGCTTGCTTGACGCCACATATCGCCTTTCGCAATTTGTAGACGTGGTATGGATTGTCAGCATCAACAAAACCATGGGCTGGGTCATGAATACATCTTCAATGAGCGTGCCTTGGAGAAAGGCAATGTTGACATCGAGTTCACGAAGATCCCAACCTTGGTTGATAGCAAGAGAGAGGACGAGATGGATTGTTGTCGGCTTTACAACCGGACTAAATGTCTCATAGTAGTCTACTCCAGGTCGTTGGTGAAACCCCTTTGCCACTAAGTGAGCCTTGTATCTATCAATAGCGGGTAAACGTTTAAGTCAAAAAATCCATTTACATCCCATAATATTTTGCACACCATTGTGAGGTACCAGTTCCCAAGTGCCGTGTCGAACCAAGGCAACAAATTCCTTGGACATTGCCTGCCTCCAGCTGCCATCCTTAATCGCCTGAGTTACACATGTAGGTTCAATTTCATAGGTAAGTTGGGCCAAGAGGCTGAGTTTGTTAATTGGTTTGTTGATGTTATTTCGAGAACGGGTGATGATGGGTGAGGTGCGGATCAAAGGTGGGAGTGATGGGATGTCCGAGAATTGGTTAAGGACAGGTGGGGGTAAAGCCAAAGGGGCAGGTGGTGACATGCTCCGAGAAATTTCAGGTATTGTGGTGGATAATAGGGGTGGTAAGGAGTTGGGAGAAGTTGGAGAAGCGTGAGGTGGGTATGGAAAGGGAAAGGAGAGGGCTGGAGACAAGCCTTGTTGATCTACCATCTCTGTTTGTGTGTTGGAGTCGACTGGCAAAGAGCCGCTGGAGCTAACTTCAGATGATGTGGATGAAACCGAGAGAATGACATGTTGAGGGAGCCATGCGTCACATGTTAAGTCATCAGGACGAGGGAGATGCGGATCAACTTTAGACATAGGAAACTCAAATTCAACAAATCAAACATAACGTGAGAAGTAGATCTTGATAATGCTTGGATCCAAACACAGATAAGCATTCTGAGTAACTGAATAACCAAGAAAGACACAAGGTGTGGAGCGATAGGCAAGTTTGTGGGGAGAATATGGACGAAGCCAAGAATAACGCAAACAATCAAAGGCTCGAAGCTTGGAATAATTAGGTGGAAACTCAAAGAGTTTGTGATAGGAAGAGATCATATTAAGAGTGGGTATTGTAAAACGATTTATGAGATAGGCGGTAGTGGAGAAGGCTTATGACCAAAAGGTTAGTGGTAAGGAAGCTTAAGAGAGAAGAGAAAGTCCTATTTCAATAATATGACGGTGTCTACGTTCGAAGAAGCCATTATGTTCTGGAATGTGAGGTGGCGAGGTGAGGGGTGAGATCCCATGTGTGGATAAGTATGTGGCAAGACCGGTGGATTGGGCGAGACCTGTATATTCCCCCCATTGTCGGAGTAAAATATAATTATTTTTTGTTTGAAGTAGTTTTCAAAAAGAGCTTTGAAATGTGAAAAAATCAACGTTATATTTTCGTTTGAGGGGGTAAAGCCATATATAGTGAGTGAAGTGGTCCAAAAAAAATGAAATATTATTTGTAACCATCAACATAATAAATAGCGAGGTCCACACATTAGAATAAATAATTTGAAGAGGGGAAGTAGACACAATTGATGATTGAGAAAAGGCAATTTATGAATTTTATTGCAAAAACAGTCTTTACAGTGAAACTGCTTGGAACTAGGCAAATCTAAAGATAAAATAAACTAAGAGACAATATGACGTTGGATTGACTCAGATAGATGACCAAGACGGTGGTGCCAGTCACATGAGGACACTTTGGTACCGACGAAGACAGAAGGACGAGAAGCTAGGTGCGAAACTGCAATTCATAGGCTCCACCTTTAGGTTGTCCTTCCAGCAACGTGGCCCCTGTCAGTAGATCCTTCACACAAAAAGAAGATGGTAAGAACTCAATCGAAGCATTATTGGTTTTGCAAAACTGAGATATGGCCAGAACAGATAAAATATTATGTAACTGAAAAGTGTGAAAGAGTGTTTTAATAGAAGTAGAACCAGTTTTGGAAATGTGTAGCCCAGTACCATCACCAATTTCGATATCGTCAGGCCCATCGTATGGAGCATGAAGTGGGAGGTTGCCAACCTCAGTCGTGACATGGTGAGAAGCACCACTGTCAAGAAGCTAGGTTGGGGTTTCAACACCTGACGTTGTGGCAACGTGCGCCTTTGGGTACCACTGAGATCCAATGAGCAAGGAACGAGTAGCACCTTGTGAGGAGGCGGGTAGCTGAAAGAGGGGACATTGAGCAACAGTATGACCCTGTTGGTGACATCCTTGACACTTGCCTAGATAGTCCTTTGCTACCGAGTCATGACTTGCGGAGGCTGAGATGGTTGTTGTCGAGGAGTGGAGTGTGAAGACTGTTTCTGATTTGATGAGGAGCGATGTAAAATGTTGGACCCTGTCGATGTAGCATTTGCTGTAGCGAGATGAGGGAAGGAAGTAGGTCGTGGATGTTGAATAGTCAGTTCTCTATTTATGAGTTTTTCATGAAGCTCATCAAATGAGACGGGGGTGTCCCTACCTTCAACTATATCTACAATGTGGTGGTAGTCATCATCGAGACCCATTAAGATCTTCTCAGTGACGTCTTCATGGTCCATCGGTTTTCCGAGTGCAGCTAGTTGATCAGTTCGACACTTAACATACCGCATGTAGTCCGATATGGACCGAGAATCCTTCGTTAGCTTTCTTGATCTGGTCCTTAATTTTCTTTATGTGACCACGAGTCGGGCGAGCATAGTTGTTGGCAAGAGTTTTCCATGCTTCATGGGAGGTGGCTGATTGCTGGATGAGCGGAATAAAAGAGGAGGAGATAAAACTACAAGTGAGCCAAACAACAGTTTATCTTGTCGAATCCATGGGAGGAAAGCCAGGTTAGGAGCTTCAACATTGTTGGTGGTGATGGTGCGAGGAGAACATGGATGAGTGTTGTCAATGTATTTGTAGAGGTTATGACCGATGAGAATGGCTTCAATCTGGAGTTTCCAGGCAAGATAATTTGTGGAGGTAAGTTTAATGATGGATGGGTGGGAGATGTTTATGAGTTGAAGATTTTGGGTTGGATTTTATGGGTTCGGGATGGCGATAATCTGTGGATCAATGGCCATGGTAATGCTGTCTGTAGGATTGCTGGAAAATAGAAAAGTGATGAGAAAGTTTTAGCTTTTAGGACAGACTACTACTCTGATACCATAAAGAAACTCTTAAAATGAATAAACAATGGCATAGCCTTTTCATTAATATTATGAGATATAAATAGAATTACAAAAGAGAATCAATCCAAACTGACAGCAAAAGAGTCGGTCAATATAATTACAAAAAGAATCATTATAAAACTAATAACGGTACTGCTAAAGAATTTGTCAATAAATATATTAAGATAACTAAATGTATTAATTTGATTCTCTATTAGAAACAAGGTGAGTTGATTCTACTTTAATTACTTGCCATTTTTGAGAGAATCTCATGGCATTCGTTACTGTTGACCGAATCATATTCTTTCCTTATACTTTGATGCACTTAATTTTATTATTTTTCCAACCCATCCCTTAAACAATTTCATGAGAAAGAAATATGTCGTTCCTTATCGACCTATTTTGGATAAACACACATTGGTTGGCAGAAATCAAGTCTTCTATAAATAGTTATAGTCTGTTGGATGGTACTTTCATCATGATTTTGTAAACCATGGTGCAATATGTAATTAGCCTATGTTGATGAATTTGGTTGGCCCCTTTACTCTTTGGAATTAGATGTAGAAATGTGCTATTAATCTCTTTTAAAATCTTTCCTTTCTCAAGGCAATTGCTCGCTGCATCCTTTAAAAGTTCTTCTAATGATACCTAATGAACTTTATTGAATTTCACATTGAACCTATCTAGACCCAGCGTTGTGTCATCTTTAGTGTTGAAGAGTGCTGATTCAATTTTTGATATGTCATATGGTCATTCAAGAAAATTTTCCCATTTCTATAATTACATACTTGCACACTATTGAAGGGAGGGATACAGTTTGTTGTTTATTGAATAAATCTAGAAAATATTTCACTTCTTCTCTAGAAAATCATCTCAGTTGTGGGACAATCCGCCATTTGAATCTAAAGTTCCTCCCTAGTTTTGCAAATTGCTTCAACTTGACATTATAGCATAAAAGAAAGAAGTTGGTTCATCTCCCAATAATAGCCAGTCATATTTGGCTTTTTTTGCTTTATGTCTTCAATTTTCGACATTATCGCCTTTTCCAAATTGACTTTCATATCCTGTAATTCGAGTGTTATGTGTTCACTTCAATTCCTCTCCAATTCCTATTGCAAATCAGTACATTTACTCTTGCAAATTTGACCCCTTTCCTTGTGTTGTTCTTACCTTTGCTCCCCTTCTTTAGCTTATTCCTAATCATTTTCTATTTACAAATCAATCAATATTACGGTCTACCTTCTACTGTATTATTCCACCCTTCTATTATCAGGTCATTGTAGTTGTCACACGTCGGTCGGTAGTTCATGTGTTTAAATGTTTTGGTAAGACGAGGCCCTTGTTCTACTATCAATATGAGAATAGGAGTATAATCGATAAATCCTGATGGAAAATACCTTACATTGCGACACACTGTTTTCTCTTGTTTTTTCCCATCATTCGAATACGGTTGAGTTCACCCAATATGATCCATGGTCTAAATATTAATATCACATCCTCCATAAAACTTAACCATAAACTATCCCTTGGATACTCTAAGTTTTGTGCATATATATAAGTGAAATTGCGAATAAGTCCTCTACAGTTTTTCATTTTAAAAGTTATCTATTGATAGCTCATATTTATGATGTTAACATCCTAGATGTTGCTATTAATCAAGATAAGAATGCAACATTTATAATAACATCCCCCTTGCTCAAAATAGTCCACTTACTGTCAATTTGACTCTTCAATTTCTCGATTTCACTATAGTTTAATTTATTTTCTAGAATATTTATGTACTCCAACTTATGATAATATATATTTTATTAATCTCTACAAGCCTATTGAGTTTCTAAAAACCCCTCACATTACAGCTTAAAGGAGTCATTTATTTACCTTGTTTCGACTACTAAACTAGCGACCTTGAAAATTGGTGCCTTTCACCTTCTCTTCTTTTTCACTTTGATTCATATATTTAGGGTTCTTTTTGACTAGGAGCTCTTTTCTGAACACTTAAACTTTTAGGTCCCTTAACGGGGATCTTGGGCTAATGTGCTTTACTTACATCAATCTGGTCGTAGATTTCACTATGTAAAACATTTATTGTTCCTGAAATCTCTATTTTGACGCTGTCGGTAGTACGTTATAAAAAATTATCAATTATTTCATTGCATAGATTAATAATTATGGAATTTGAGGATATCGCTATTGTCTAATGATGACTGAATGGGCGATGCTGGTAATGCTCTGGTATTACACTCAATATCTCTATCTAATGGTGTGTAATGGATTGTTGGACTAAGCTTTTCCCCCCATCCGCCTCGACTGAGGGCCTAACTTTCGAATTACTCCTAATCTCATCCTATCTGCACTTCATGCCCTTTGAAATTTCCATGGGTTATTTTTGTTTTCACTTTGTGACAGTGTTTTTTTCCTCCTTGTTGTTGTCGTCTGCCATCTCCTCCTTTTATGAGATCTTTCCCCCGAATCTTGCGTTTGCTATATTACTCTTTCCCTTAGCTTCTTAGCCCATCCTTCCATCATCCATCTTCCTTGTAACTTCCACTTCTTCCAGGATTTTCTCCTTGATCGTAATCAATTGATCAATCACATCTTCTACCTTCTTGAGCACAGAACTTGACTTCCCACTCTTTACCTCTTTCTCCTTACTGTCCTTGATATTACCTCCTTTAATGGAATCTACAAAATCTTCTGTTTTGCTATCCACTTCCCATGCATACGAAATTAGGCTCATCTTCTCTTTAAAGACTACTTCTTCCTTCCTCTTTAATTCATCGCCCTCATCATTTAATTCATCTCCCTCATCATTGTGCTCTTCTTTGGGTTCTCCTTTCTTGTATCTATAACAACCCGCCATAAAACAGGCCTAAATTCCGACTCAGAAAAGCTTATTGAAACTACGACCCATTTCAAAGCTGGCTGCTGGTTAGTAAAAAGAAAAAAAAATACAGAGCCATCTATCTAATTTTTCAAAACTCACAGTGGAAGGAACAAAATATAATAGCAATAATAGTACCCATTTAATTCAAATAATTTAAAATGTTACAAAACATATAATAATGTCAATAACAACCATTACATCCTTTTATTCCCAAAATACATTTTATAGGCACAACAGAAAATAATAATGTCCTACGTATTTAAAATCATTTAATACTTCATATAAGTAAAGGACGCGGGTCCTTAAGCAATCACTTAATACCTTCCATTCTCGAAGCACGTTTCTTAATCCCATAACCCATAACCGACATCATAAATATCTAACAATGCTAGAGATAGAACTCAAACCACTTAATACCTTCTAATGAAAAGTAGGAAGACTCTTACCATTTAAGACCCCAGTTGAGATAGACCCCCATCATTAATACCTATTCCCAAGGCGGACTCCACATAGGTATCTATCTAGCTTATATTGCATGGAAATCTATTCCGATATTTAATACTTCATACTGAAGCGGGCCTTTCTAAGATATGTTTAATCGTGTCTAAACCCAATCTCGACTGCTTAATGCTTCTATAACGAACCGTAATTTCGCTACTTCGAAAATGAGAGATTTCGTTCGATCTAAAATTAAAAAGGAGTTTAAATCTTAAATAATATGTTATGTATAATTAAAAATTATCTATTCTTATGGTTAATAAATTAAAAAGTATAAATTTGGATTTTTGAACAAATCGACAAAAGTTAAAAATAAATAAAGGCTTAAATAAAACGGATTTAAATGTTTATTTAAAAAGGTAATTCTTATTTAAAACATCTAATAAAGATAATAAAAGTATGTTAAAAGATTTAGAAGTTTGTTAATAATTGTTTTACAAAAATAACCAAAATTTGCCGCATTTTGTCAGTTTTACAAACACTGTAAAATTAGAGATTTTGATATTAATTAAATATGGTCTTAAAATATAAAGAGACATGTTTTAATTTATTTAAAGAAGTAAAAAGTTCATTTTAAACTTTGATTTACTTCAATATATAGCTTAATAAAAACGTCAAATTTTGACTGTAAATTTTGTCGACAAAAACACCATTTTCAACCAAAACAAGTTGTCGACAAGTTGTTGCAACTTGATACGTTTTCTAACTTATAAATACAAGTTTACAAACTATATAAACATTTTACATTTAGCACTAAAAACAAAAAGAGTTTACTTTTAAAAATATTTACATATATGTATATATATATATATATAAAGTGAAAAGTATGATTTGACAAATTTAAAAATTATTAAAGCTTTTATAAAACAACATCATTACCTTACTTCACATCTCATTAATAAGATGTTATGCTTATACACAGGAAAGGAGAAAATGGAAAAGTGAAAAGAAAGCTAATTTAAGTAATTAATGACACATACATCCATGCATTTAATGGAAATCAAATCAGTGCAAAATCTTCTCTTTAAACACAAAATCTAAGAAAGAAATGATAAGTAATCATTTCTATTTCTTACCATCACCATTAATACATATCAAATCACTCTTTTCACATAAAAGAAAAGTATATTTAAATTCAAAATTGAAGAGGGTATTTATATCATTTACCACTAAAGATGTTCACTTATAAATACAACCACACATCTCTTCATTCCTCTACACTTTCATTTCATAAAAATTTCCAAACCTTCTCTACTTCCACTATTTCCCTTCCACCTTCAAGATATCACCTTCATACTCCAAACCATCACCTTACATCACCAAAACCAAGCTCAACCTCCACCTACCCACCTCCTCCTCACCCAAAACCCACGCCTACCCCTCCCTATAGCCACGGTCGAGCCACCCTAAGCCCAAGCTGAGCCCAAACTCACCAAACCCGAGCACCCCTAAGCCCTAGGCCGAGCACCACACACTCCTACCCCCTCGTACACGCCTAAACACCAAGGCCATATCCTCTCCTCCTCCCAAAAGCTCATGTCCTCCATATATAAAAAAGAAAAAGAAAAGAGAGAAGAAAAGAAAAAAGAAACGAGAAAAGGAAAAGAAAGGAAAACAAATGCATTCGGAAAGGAAACGACAAAAGACGAGACGTTGGAAATAGCACGTTAACGAGAAACGGAAATCTTACGTTAAAGTTTGACGGAGTGGGTATAAAGGTGAGAAATTCTCACCGCTGTTTAAATTATATTGATTATCATGCTTAATTGTTATGTTAGATAATCAATATTTGATGATATGGATGTTTGATTTATTTTTTGAATATATTGGATAACCTACAGAAATGTTACGACATTTACCGTATTGAAAATGTTAATGTTATATGATTTGTTGTATGGTTGTGATGATAATTTGGATATCAAATTTCTATTAATTAAGTAATCCCATTGTTTAATAAGTCCATATTTTAGTAATATGAGATATGGTGGAAAAATAATCTCTTTTCATTCAGAAGTGAAATTAAAGTTAAAATGGAAGAGAATTTGAAATTTGAAGTGAAACGGATTTGAAAAAGATAGTTAATTAGAAATTGAAATCGAGATGAATAGTGAAATTGAAATTGATTTTGAAAAAAAGTATAGTTTAGTTTGAGATCGAATTGAAGTTTAAATTGAAATTAGATTTGAAATCTAAGTTTTAAATGTGTTTAATTTGAGATTAGAATTGAAATCAAGCTGAAATTGGAATTTAAAATTTAACATTAAAATAACAGGAATATAATAATATTATAATATAGCAATAGTGAAAATATATTTTTAAATACTTTAAAAAGAGAATACATTGATTTAAAATGGTTTCTAATGATTTTATAAGTGTTGGAATCCAATTTGAATAGATTATTTCAAGTATTAAAAAAAAGTTAAAACTAGACCCGTCGCACAACGGTAGTTCGCGATTTCGTGTTGAAATGTTCAAATAAATGTATAGTGTGGAATATAGCTCGGAATTCTTCGAGATAAGAAAATTCCGGACTATTATATCCATATATTCTAAATAAAGAAAGAAAATCATAGTTTCGTTGAGTACATTTTGAAATAAGTCCAAATCAATTTTCTAGAAAAGTCGCGCTAGTGCAGTTTAGTGACCATAACAGGAAATTTGTTTAAATGGATGTTTTTAATTATGGATAAATATGGAATAAATTTGATAAATCTATCTAAATGATTTAAAAGAGATTTGGATCGAATAATATGAATTTTCAAATATTTAAAAGTTGTTTGATTCAAATGTGCTTATATGGCACTTTCCGCAGCACTTTTCTGCTGCGAATTCTATAACTTTTGGAATATGAGTTTAAATGTAACGATGTTTTCCAGAATAAATTGTGAATGTTTTAAAAAGGATACTTAAGCGTTTTGAAAGATAATTTGAAATATTTATAGGCGATTCCAAAATAAGTTGAAAATCTAAGTATGTGGAAATGACTAGTACATTTGTCCCGCCTGTGAGATCTGGAAAGATAAAATAAGGTGTTTAACTATGGTTAGGGATGGAGCAACCAGTGCCCTGAACTTACCTGGCCTATGTTTTCTTTTCTTAGGCGAGGAGTGGAACATATCGAAGGAAAAGCCCGGATGCTCTTAAATAAAAAGATCGTATTGAGTTTTCAAATAAAAGAAAATTGGTATTATCCCAAATTTAAGCAATCTCCAAAATGAGTGATTTCTATGATCTTGTTGACTCAAAAATGTTGCTAAGGTTGATTTAGGGTTTATCATAAACGATGTCTTAAATAACATTGTGACGTAGCGGATAATTAACAAAACGATATGGATCGATGAAAGTAGCAATCGGTGGATTGAGGATACTGAAATGCCCAAATTCGTTGATCACAAAGATACCGAATTCTAGCTATCTTCGACACGTTGATCGCGCACGATACCGTGAGATAAGATCTTCAATTCTTCAAGCGTTGATCAAGCGCACTTGATTCCGCGAATCGGCTTCAACAATCGTTGATTCGAGCGCACTCGAATAACCGAAAGTGGAGATAGGAGATTACACTCAACTACCAATTTAGGATGAAAGCACACAGCAATCAACAAGAATTTTATTCCAAAAATCAACTTTCACAAATGTCATCACACATGCCTATTTATAGGCCACAATTCTCATGACTCAACTTCACCGACCTAACATAGGTCGTACACGGCTTATAAAAGAAAACTCACCACTTACGACTTAGCTTGAGTCGGTAACGACTTAGTAACAATTCCTCACTCATATTACAACAAAACACAATATACGATATAAGAAATAAATGACTCAACTACACAACGTATTACATACAACACGTTACAGCAAAGTATCATGACATACGATTTAAACATAGCGACTTAAGACAGGACGACTTAAAATTGTCTCGACTCAAGCCCTCAGCAACTCAACTTCCAAGCGCTTAACTCTTCGCGACTCATCATAGGTCGGTAGGTCGTGGACGTCTTAAGGAACACAGACGACTCAAAGAACATGGACGACTTAAGTATATGTTAACCCACAGCCCTTTTTCACTAGCCTTGTTAAGTCGCAGACGACCCAAAACCCCTTCCTTAGGTCGTAAACGACTTATATTCCCCGAACGACTCAAACGTAGCTTTCTTCACACGGCTTAAAGTTACTACATTAACTCGCAGCTTCCCTTTACGCGACTCCTTAGGTCGAGGCCGACCCAAAACATGCTATGGTTTCTGTAACTCGTTGTTAACTCGTGGCAGACTTAAATCCGAGGCTTCCTCCATACGACTTAAGGTGTTGTTAACTCGTGACTTGTTATCACGTGATTCATTAGGTCGGGGTCGACCTATATCTTTCCTCTTAAGTCGTGGACGACTTAACTCTTCTCTTCTAGCTTGAGCTGCATCATCCTCCCCTGGTTGAGAGAAATTCGTCCTCGAATTTGTAAATTCTTCCAAATCAGATTGTCCATTTCCATAATATGGTAAAAGATGCTTAACATTGAATACGTCAGAAGTGTATACATCCTCCGGCAGCTTCAACTTATAAGCATTCTCATTGATCCATTTCACAACTTCTACTGGACCAATTTTTCTGGCTTTCAACTTGTTATAAGCACCTACTGGAAAACGATCCTTTGTTAACACAGCATACACCAAATCTCCTTCGTTAAATTCAACATTTCGGCGCTTCAAGTCTGCAGTCTGCTTATATTTCTCATTTGCTCTCTTCAATCGTTCCTGAACGATTCTATGACATTCACTTAATTCATCAACAAAATCAGCAGCTCGTTTAACTGTCCCCTTTGGTTGTGGTACTACTGCCAAACCCAACGGTCCTCTGGGTAAATTCGAATATACAATCTGAAATGGAATGAATCCCATACTACGATTTATTGCATGATTATGTGCAAACTCTGCCTGGCATAACTTCATGTCCCAACCCTTCAGATTATCCTTCACAAGACATCGCAACAAATTTCCCAACGATCTGTTAACAACTTCGGTCTGTCCGTCCGTCTGTGGATGGTAAGCACTACTAAATTTCAACTTCGTTCCCACCATCTTCCACAAACTAAGCCAAAAATGACTCAAAAATATGGTATCCCTGTCTGAAACAATAGACTCTGGCAACCCATGTAAACGATAGATTTCCTTGAAAAATAACTGAGCAACACGAACTGCATCCGCTGTCTTCTTGCAAGCAATAAAATGTGCCATTTTCGAAAATCTATCCACCACA
Source organism: Allium cepa (assembly GCA_030765085.1). Taxonomy (NCBI): domain Eukaryota; kingdom Viridiplantae; phylum Streptophyta; class Magnoliopsida; order Asparagales; family Amaryllidaceae; genus Allium; species Allium cepa. The sequence continues at coordinate 679,112,749 of CM060943.1, read as the reverse complement.
ACAAATATAGAATCATTTCCCCTTTGAGTTCTAGGCAAACCCAAAACAAAATCCATGCTGATATCAACCCATGGTTTAGTTGGTACAGGTAACGGCATATACAATCCTGCATTTGTCGTTGTTCCCTTCGAAACCTGACATATATGGCATCTCTCCACAAACCTTTGAACCTCTCTCCTCATTGACGGCCAAAAGTAAGATTGAGAAATCAAATGCAATGTACGATCACGGCCCACATGTCCTTCATCGTGCAACTCTTTGATAATCTTCAATCTCAAACTGCTCTCTGGAATACATAATCGATTTCCTTTAAACAAGAATCCATCAACCAACATAAATTCATTAGTATCTCCATCCTTAACTTTATCAACGAACTTTGCAAAGTAAGGATCTTTGTCAATCAATTCTGGCAATAATTCAAACCCCATCACCTCAACTTTCATTGTAGTCAACAAATGACTCCTCCTACTCAAAGTATCAGTCACACGATTCGTTACCCCAGATTTATGTTTCACGACAAAAGTAAACTGTTGTAAATAAGCAATCCATGATGCATGTCTCGCTGAAATCTTATCCTGCCCCTGCAAATGCTTCAAAGCTTCATGATCAGTGTAAAGAATAAACTCTTTCTGAAATAGATAATGCCTCCAATGTTTAACAGCTTGCACAACAGCATAAAACTCAACATCGTATGTACTGTATCTCATCTTTGCCCCTGACAACTTCTCACTGAAATATGCAATAGGACGTCCCCTCTGACTCAACACTCCACCAATCCCAACCTTTGATGCATCAGTGTGTAGCTCAAACAATAACTGAAAATCTGGTAATACAAGAATTGGTGTTGTCGTCAAAAGTTCTTTGATTCATTCAAAAGCAACTCCTGCTTCCTCTGACCAAGAAAACTGTTTCCCTTTCATACAATCAGTAACTAGTGCCATCACGCTACTGAAGTGTGGAATGAATCTTCGGTAGAATGATGCCAATCCATGAAAACTTATAACTTCAGTGATCGTTTTTGGCTGTGGCCAATTTCTAATAGCTTCAACTTTACTCTGGTCCACTTGGATTCCCTTCTCAGATACAACATATCCCAAAAATAACACACTTCGAGTCATGAACACATATTTCTTCGTAGCTGCATAAAATTGTTCTTCACGAAGAATAATTAACACCTTTCTCAAATGCTCTACATGCTCCTCTGTGCTCGCACTATAAATCAGAATATCATCAAAGTAAACTACAACAAACTTCCCAATGTACGGTCTGAAAATTTGATTCATCACTCTCATAAATGTACTAGGTGCATTTGATAGACCAAACGGATAACCAACCATTCATATAAACCTTCCCTCGTCTTGAATGCGGTCTTCCATTCGTCTCCCGGTCTAATTCGAATTTGATGATAACCACTCTTCAAATCAATCTTCGAAAAGATAGTTGCCCCACTCAACTGATCTAGTAAGTCATCCAACCTTGGCATAGGAAATCTGTAGCGAACAATAATCTTGTTCGAAGCTCTACTATCGGTACACATTCTCCATGTTCCATCCTTCTTCGGCACCAACAATGCTGGCACTGCACAAGGACTCAAGCTTTCCTGAACACGTCCTTGCTCTAACAACTCTTCCACTTGCCTTCTTAACTCCTCATGTTCCTTCGGACTCATTCGATAATGTGGTCGATGTGGTAAAACTGCTCCCGGAACAAGATCAATTTGATGTTGAATGTCTCGTAGTGGCGGTAAATCCTTAGGCAACTCTTCTGGAAATACATCCTCAAATTCTTTCAAAACTGGCTTCGCTTCTTCTGGGATTTCAACCTCTTCACTACGCTCTTGCCCAATCAACAAATAGACTTCAGGCTCTTCTTCAACTTCTTTAACAAACTCCTTCAAAGATAGCAAAGTTTTCAGCTCTTCGATCTCCTCCAACTTGCTTTCCTTCTGTTGCTGCTTCTTGGGAACTAAAGTGATTTTAGTACCTTCGAACATGAAACTATAGCTATTAGCACGACCATCATGTTGTACTGCTCTATCAAACTGCCATGGTCTGCCCAACATCAGATGACACACATCCATGTCTACAACATCACACTAAATTTCATCTTTGTACTTCTTTCCAATAGAAAATTTCACACAAGCCCTTCGACACACCTTCACTTCACCACCCTTCCTCAACCATGCTAACTTGTACGGTTTAGGATGCTTCTCAGTTTTCAAGTTCAACTTCCTTACTGCTTCTGTAGAGATAATATTGTCACAGCTTCCAGCATCAATAACGAACTTGCAAACCTTCCCTAGAATAGTACACGTCGACTGAAAAATATTGCTTCTCAACCAACTAGTATCATCCTCTTGCTTCGACGTAAGACAAGACCTCCTCATCATAAGATTACAACCCTCATCTCCGGACAATAAGTCTTCCTCCTCAACTGGTAATGAATTAGAACATTCTGCATCTTCATCCTCTTCTTCAATCTCAGTAACCATTCCTCTCTTCTTCGGCTTCGGACATTCATTGCTTTTGTGACCCAACTCCTGACAATTATAACACTTGAAACCACTGTTAACCTTCGCCTTCTCAGCCTCCTTCACAACTGACTTACTGACAGGTTTAGGAACATTAGAACTCCCACTAACACCCTTCACCTGATTATTGGAGTTAGTAAGCACACCACCTCCATGCCTTCCCTGCTTCTCCCAAGCCAACGCTTTCTGATGTGCCTCTGCTACTGATCTAGGATCAAACATATTAACCATATCCTGGATCTGCATTCTCAATCCCCCAATGAATCTAGCAGTTAGTTGTTCTTCCGTTTCCATAATATCATTCCTGGCAATGAGTTGGTAAAATTCATCAGCATAATCACTAACAGACTTCGTCCCTTGCCTCAGATTCTGCAATCTCTGGTACATAAGTGATTGATAGTTGTAAGCTAAAAATGTAGCTCTCATCAACTTCTTCATCTTATCCCATGATTCAATCTTTGACTTCCCTATTCTCTCCCTTGTAAGTTTAGTTTGCTGCCACCACGCTAATGCTCTCCCCCTCAGCCTTGTAGCAACTAACTTCACCCTTCGATTCTCCGGAACCTCCTTGAAATCAAAGATTTCCTCCACATTTGACAATCAATCTAAGAACTCTTCAGCTACCATTCCACCTTTAAATTCAGGAATTTCCATCTTCATACCCGACTCCCATCGACGATCTTCTTCAACACCCCGATAAGAATTTCGAACTTGGTCTCGATCTCGATAATGAATACTTGCTCTGTCACCCTCTTCATCAAAATCAAATGTACGTCTATATCGATCTCGACCATCAACATCCCTTTGATCACGCATGTCTCTTCTACTATGTCTCTCCTCATCTCGATATGGCTCATCTTCAAACTCACATGGAGTCCTTCTCTCTTCATGTCTATATTCATGGTGATCTCTCCTTGATGAAATTGATGTTTCTCTTCTATCTCTAAAAGAATGCGGTGATACCCTCCTCGCTTCCGTAACCGATGGCGAAACTCGGTTTCCTCCATGGTTCGAGTTTGGTGATCTCCTCTTTTGAGTTTGATTCAAATCATTCATCAACTTCTCTAACTTTCCAATGCCTTCATCAAATTTCTCATTAATACGTTGTTCCATAAGCTCGGCTTCTTCTCTTCTATACAACGCTTCAACATTTTGATGACGGTTAGCTCTCCTTGGTGGCATGATTGGAAACTCTTCATAAACACTTCAAAACTTCTCAAATACTTCAATAAATCGAACACAAAACTTTCAACACAAGTCAAACAAATCTCGCCTCACTTGCAACTTGGCTCGGCCTCACTTAGCTGGAATAAGCCTTGCGACTTATCACCATAGCTCGGCAATAGGTAACGACCTATGGTTAGGTCGGCTCGGCTCAACAAAGCACACACGGCTCCAAGCACTTCTCCTTCAACTTTGGCGCGCAAAGATCTCGCGACCAAACTCAAACACTCTTCCAAGTTTGATCCAAAATGAAATGGATCAAAATCTTCAACTCGTTGCAACTTCAAGACGAACACGATGAACAACAACTTCAAACTTCAACTTCAAAAATTCGCTCCAAGTCTCGGCTTAGCTATGATTGGCTAAGTCTAGCTCTGATACCAAACTGACGCAGCGGATAATTAACAAAACGATATGGATCGATGAAAGTAGCAATCGGTGGATTGAGGATACTGAAATGCCCAAATTCGTTGATCACAAAGACACCGAATTCTAGCTATCTTCGACACGTTGATCGTGCACGATACCGTGAGAGAAGATCTTCAATTCTTCAAGCGTTGATCAAGCGCACTTGATTCCACGAATCGGCTTCAACAATCGTTGATTCGAGCACACTCGAATAACCGAAAGTGGAGATAGGAGATTACACTCAACTACCAATTTAGGATGAAAGCACACAGCAATCAACAAGAATTTTATTCCAAAAATCAACTTTCACAAATGTCATCACACAAGCCTATTTATAGGCCACAATTCTCATGACTCAACTTCACCGACCTAACATAGGTCGTACACGGCTTATAAAAGAAAACTCACCACTTATGACTCAGCTTGAGTCGGTAACGACTTAGTAACAATTCCTCACTCATATTACAACAAAACACAGTATACGATATAAGAAATAAACGACTCAACTACACAACGTATTACATACAACACGTTACAGCAAAGTATCATGACATACGATTTAAACATAGTGACTTAAGACAGGACGACTTAAAAATGTCTCGACTCAAGCCCTCAGCAACTCAACTTCCAAGCGCTTAACTCTTCGCGACTCATCATAGGTCGGTAGGTCGTGGACGTCTTAAGGAACACAGACGACTCAAAGAACACGGACGACTTAAGTATATGTTAACCCGCAGCCCTTTTTCACTAGCCTTGTTAAGTCGCAGACGACCCAATACCCCTTCCTTAGGTCGTAAACGACTTATATTCCCCGAACGACTCAAACGTAGCTTTCTTCACACGGCTTAAAGTTACTACATTAACTCGCAGCTTCCCTTTACGCGACTCCTTAGGTCGGGGCCGATCCAAAACATGCTCTGGTTTCTGTAACTCGTTGTTAACTCGTGGCAGACTTAAATCCAAGGCTTCCTCCATACGACTTAAGGTGTTGTTAACTCGTGACTTGTTATCACGTGATTCATTAGGTCGGGGTCGACCTATATCTTTCCTCTTAAGTCGTGGACGACTTATCTCTTCTCTTCTAGCTTGAGCTGCATCACATTGTTTTTGACCCGTTTAAAAGTTAATTAATTTGGATCAAGAAATAAGTATTGAAATTGAAATATTTTCCAAAGCAAAAGAATGAATTATTTAGAATTATCCTAAGTTAAAAGAAAGAGAATTTCAAAATCATCCGAAAAGAATTAAAAGTGAAAAGAGACTTAGTAAATCCTGTATACTCATATTCACTTTTTATCGGTAATTGGATTTCGAAGGAACCAGAGTCGGATTTGAGTAATTCCTATCCGAAAACCACTCTAAACCAAAGTATATGTTCGAACGTGAAGACATGTTGAAGATGATGATTAAAGACCGTGGATCTTCATAGCGTGAAGACTGCTTGTTGAACATGCTCTGGTTGGCCCCCATTATAGAGTTATTTATAGCAGTGGTCTTCTCGTGATGGAAATTTTTCGAATTACAAGGGCTTCTCGCCTAGTAATGGCCGAGTAAAGTGCCTTCGGTTTGTCCTGTTTCGGGACAACTTGTATGGACATTTGTCTGACGTTGCGTTTCCAACGATTGCATATATGGGTTTTTATAAACGTACATCAGTGGCGACGGAGAAGACAACTTCTCTTAGCTTAACACCCTCCTTGAGACATACGAGCTCAAGGGTTGTATTTTTTGTGGAAGACAATTAGTAGTTAAAAGGAAATGGCAATGTGGCATTCAAAGATGTGATATGTGCTGTGTGAAAAGGTAATCATTTGCCTCAAGCCTCATCAAACCGGAAATGACCGAAACAGTATTAGATGTGGCAAAGCTAAGTGGGTCATTCCCAATTAATATATGGTCATCCTCTTCTAGATATACCTTTGCACGGTATGACGTTGTGTATCTGATTATTGTGGTTTGTATGCTAGAGGGCCCTCGATAAAGGTCGGTAACGACCGGAGGATGTCATATTCGGTACCATCTAGTTATAGAGGTGGAACGGTCTTGTGTTGGTAAAGGATCCTTTGTGATGGTCCTCGGGACATCCATCTAGAGGTGTACCCTTTCGAAAGGTAGATCCTATGCCTGGTCATTTGTATGGAAACCCATTCTCCAATAAGAACCTACGGACTTGATTGTAGAGCCTAGTATGCTGGAATTTAATAATGGCAACAATTTCAGATAAGATTAATAAGTTTATTTGCAAATGTTTTCAAAGAGATGTCATTAGAAATAATATCAAAGGTTTTGATATAAAAGTATTTTAGGTATCATAAGGTAGAAACCCGTCTGTGTTTATGTATGGACGTGGCCTTATGAGATACTCCTTCTTTTCAAAGGATTTTATCCAAAGACTGATATATGACACTGTCATTTATTATTGAGTTTTTCTTACGCTGGGTTATCAAGCCCGATCCTGGTATTTTCAATACTCGGGTTAAATCCGGGTAGTTTCAGGATAGTCGAAGACAGTTGGAGTTTCCAGAGGAGAGCTGGAGATATTCATCGACGTATGGACATATTCTATTATCCGCTGTACTTAGTACATTTTGTTTGATGTTTGTCAGCATTTGTAAGGGCAGGTTTTATAACTGTCCAAGCTGAATCTAGGTTAGACTCTGATATTGTAATTTAAAAATTTCCGCTATAAAGATTATTATTGAAATAATATATGTTATTCCATTCGTGTGAGATTGTGTTCTGTCTACTTTTCTTTATCACCCTTAAAGATCCGTCTTTTCATGTAATTTGAGTTAGACATGTGCGGTTTATTGTCGATTCAAAAGGTACGGGAAAACGGGTCTTTACAGCTTCATTTGGGGAAGAAGAGGGGCCCTTAAACAACTATTTAATACCTCCAAAACCCCAAAGCAGGTCCTTCGTCTTATCACCCATACCCATGGTGATGTTTCCCATTAGCCCGACTATTCATAGGTAATGATTGTCAAGTTAACTAGGCAGATGCACCCTATATATCTAGGACTAACCTCACGTCATCGTTGCTACCTGTCATAGGTGATGTCTTACATCAGCCTCAAAGTCGCACTGTTGGTAACTAGGTGCAACAACTCAAGATTTTCAGTCCTCAAAAATCGATACTAATACGTCCACTGTATTGCGTGTCGAGCAACTGAATGCCCATTAAGCTGATTGTTAGGGGAAAAACAAAAAAAGGAAGAAGAAGAGAAAAAGAAAAAGACAACATAGAATCTCACAGCGGAAAAAATATTCTATAATATGTAATAAATCTTTACGCAAAGAAGAAAGGTAATATATATGCATAGGTCAATCTGAGTATGCTAACTTATTTTAGCCTGGACATTTATAACAACCTGTCCTCATAATTGCTAATACATACAACAAAGAAAGCAGTAGAAGAATAACAATATATGCGAATATGTCTCTGGACCTCCAGCTCGTCTCTTGAAGCTCCAAAGCATTTAACTAAACCTGTAATATGCTCGGTCTGGCCTGAACATTATAATAAAATAACACTCTAGTCACTCTGAGAACCAGAGCAAGAAAACACACCCAACAAGATTTTAAAGTTATAAAAAGCCTTTGAAATCAAAAGTATCTCATAAGACCACGCCGCACATGAACACGAACGGCTTTTTACCTTACGATCACCAAACCATTTCGTATGAAATTCTTTGGTATTATAATAGTGTATAAGATACAAATATTTGTTAATCATAACTGAAATTGTTATGTTAATTAAATTCCAACATAAGGTATACAATTAAAACCGTAAAGGCACGTATTGGTAAGTGGATTCCATACAATGACTGTGCTACTTGGGTATCTCCGGTCATGGTGAATCTTTAGATAAAATGATTCCGTGGTCCAACCTATGGACCCTTGTCAACAAAGGATCAATCTACCTTTACTAGATAGTACTGAATATAATCTTCCCTCGGTTAATGGGTCTCGAAGCGTGCAAACGAGAGATAATATCGAATCTAGACAGGGATGACATACCCTACTTGTAAGCGGCCCACTTACCCCTGCTGCATCATCCACATTTTAGTCATTCCCAGTTGATAAGGATTGAAAAGCTACGTTTTATCTTTTGTATAGCACATTCAACTTAGAATGCAAACACTGTCCTCCAAGCAACAATGCAATGCTAGCATTCATTCATAAAAGTTCGTTCTACGACCGAACAAAATACTTAAGAGCTCTATCTTTAATTCCATTATCTTCGAGATGTCTTCACTTTGAAACGCTGAGTTGGATCGAAGTCGTTTCCGGATAATAGACCGGACACTAGTCTCTTCGAAACAAAACTCAATAGTTTTTGGTAAATTCAACTCCAGTTTTTTTGAAAATAACAGTCAAAGATAAGAGCGAGATCACTTCCTAACTGTTAGCCGACGGGTTTCCTTATCATTTGTCCAAGAAAGATGAAACGAGATTTATACGCACAATATATCATCATCGGAGATGACTGTGCCATATAACTCACGTGTTTCTCCTAAATATTTCCAAAGTTACGTTTTGGGTCCATATTTGACATTGGTTATTTAACAATCCACAAATGCGCATCCAACTCAGGGATTTATTTCAATAACCGGTAATATTATATAGTTGATAAGAATTGTTGATTGAATGTTTAGGTGATTTATTATTTTATCAATTGGTTTGGATTATTCCCACCCATAGTGTTGATGACCCTTTATATATGTCCGTCTAATAGCGGATCACCCATATTATATAATTATATACTGTTTGTGATGCATAAGGATAGGTTGGAGGGATCCAATGGAATTTCTCACCATTATTGATTTTAATTTCAATAATATTCCCGTCATATGAATTATTGGATATTAAACCTAATTGTCGGCACTTCTGGTTATGACATTATTATATGTTTGAAACTTAAAACTCTTTAGTGACAGAAAATCAATACCAATATTGGTTGAGCACTTGGTAGCTATTTGCCTTAAATTAGTATTTTTAAATACAATAAATTGCCATTTGGAATTAGGATTGATTTTGAAATAGGAAATGATTTTAAATTTGGAACTGGGTTTCAAAAATATTTTGTTTTTATGGATTTAATTTCTATTTCACTTTAACTTCATTAATTACCTTTTCTAAGTCATTAGAAATGTTTCCTTTCAAAAAATTACTTATTTATATTCAATATTGTTTTAATATTTTTATATTTTATAGTATTTGAGGTTATTTTATTTAATATTGTTTTTAAAGTAATTTATTTATAATTAATATGGTTTTAGAGTAATTTATCAATATTTTAATATTTTGAAAAGTTATTTATTTAAAAATAAATAATATGGTTTGAAATTAATAATAAGGATTTATTAATAATGTTTTGAAAATAAAGTACTATTTATAGTAATGTTAAATATTAATTATTACTGTTTTATAATAATTTTTGAAATTATTGAATAATATTTCTAAGATATTTTGAAGTTAATAATTATTATGTATTATAATGTTTATTGTTAATAATTATTATTATATAATAATGTTAAAGTAAGTATTCGACCTTATTTATAAATGTTACAGGTTTACAAAAAGAGTTTTGTAAACAGACTTGAGTTTTGTAAGAGGAGTTTTATAACATGGTCTGGGAACTTAAAAGAAGACTGGTTAATGGTGAAAGAGTTTTATAAATAGTTCTAGATATTTATAAAAGAATTTTAGAATGAGTTATCGATTTATAAAAGGAGTTTATAAATGGTTTATGGAATTATAAAGGGTTTATAAATGATTTTAAGAGTGTATAAAAGGGGATTTTATAAATAATTTTCAAAAATTAACGAATAGGGTTATAAAATGGTTAGAGATTTATAGATGAATTTATAAGTGGTTTAGAACTTTGTAAAAAGGAAATATTTCATTGTTTTGTGAATATACTTATACAGTTGAGATACGTCTACAGATTATTCTCAAGCATTTAAATATAAAGGTTCGTGAATGAATCTTTGCAAAAGTATCTTGGTACAATTACTTCAAAGTGATATTAGTTAATGAAAGGATTAGTCAAGGAGGCTAGTGGTCTCTTATGTGCTTAACTAATGTTAGTTTCCTTTCACTCACCAGAGTTTCTGTTGTCTCCGAGGCATTCCGGTTTAGAACGAAAATCGATAGATATACGATTTTAGATCAAATTTCAATCGTCTCCAAATTCGTCCTACTCAATTCCTAAGTGCAGTATTCGTTCATATGATCGTAACGCAAAAACCCGCGTTCAAATCCGTCCGAATACCATCAAATTATTGCATTAGTACGATCCAAGAATTTAAATAATATATTTCATAAGATAAATACATCATTAACTAATATAATTGACCTTGATTATTTCTAATCCTTTTCTCCTCATCCTCAATCGCGCACGAAAATACTCGGGCCATAACTTCCCTTACTCGTTGTTGCCACCATGGCCATCCAACTGGCGTCGCCGCGCTCCCGCCGCCGCTCCCAACCCTACTGACCTCGCCATCTTCGGTCGTCACTAGCCTACGAAAAACCCAAAAACACGTTTCAGTTCAAACCAAAATATTGCCGTGATGGATCGCCGTTGGCTACTAAATTTTGGTCCAAGCCAGCTCCCACCTTCCTCTAGATTTTCTCTTCACATGCCATCACCCCTAAGATCGCCAAAACCCTGCAATTGGTGAAAAACGATGTCACGACCCGAAATCCAGTGATTGAAAATCGACATCAAATACCACGCTTGTATTCGACTTCCGGAGATTCAAGCATTGAACTTCAGTTTGATTGGAGCTTATAACAACATTAGATGAATATAAACAGTGGAAAACAAAATGAATATCATTGAATACAACATAGATACAATATGATACAATTTCCAATAAAACATCGATCACTAATATCAGAGTGATACGGATAAGATACAATAATAATATGACAGCAGAAACTTCAACAAGCTTCCAACATACTTCACGTCGATAAGGTCTTCAAAACACCAAAAGCTTTAAAAGATTTCCAAATCCAAAAGCTCTCTTAAAAACTGATAGCTTCCAAAAGCCTTCAAAATCCAAGCTAGCTCGAAAACACGGATAACCTATTTCTAGGCTGCTCGTGTGGAAATTATGGGACCCAGAGTTTAGGAAAGGAAAATAAGCTCCGGGTCAGTCGTGGAACTGGTATGAGTAAACAAAACAGTTGTTTGAAATAAAAACAGTTTATTTTTATCTAAAGAAAAACAAAAGAATTTGAAAGAAATCTGCAATGCTTTTTGAAAATGAAACTGCCATAAGGCCCCCCGCCACACACACAATGCAAGTGCAAACTTGGAGGATATTTCTCTTTATGACAGTTCAAAATGATTGATACGAGAAAACTCTTTTAGATATTATTATTAGTGCATAGTGTGGAAACATTTTCGAAAGTATAATATTAATTTTAGCCAGCATACGTACCATTGTAGTATGCCCACTATAGCTACCATGTTAATGGCAGGTTCTACAACTAAAACCGTAAAGGGCATGTATTGGATGATTGGATTTCCAATAAATGGTCAGGCAAAGGAACTTTCTACACAAAATGGAACGCCTCTGGAGGGACGTCCCTGAGAACCTAACCGGATATCTACTACACAAGGTCAGGTTACTTCTGTAACTAGGTAACAACTGACACGAGTATGCCACCTCCCGGTCATTACCAACCTTTATCCGAAGCGCTTCTCAACCGACAACCACAAAGCAATAAGTTTGCAGCAACCACAAAGTAAGTATCTAGGCTCCATACCATGATACCACTTATAATCCAGAAGGAAATGGACATACCCTTAGGGGGCGCTACCCCCAAATAACCTGGCTGCTACGGTTCCTGTTTCGACTATAACTGGTTTGTGAGGTTCGACGAAGTCTCGTCCACAAAGCTGCACTTTTTCACAAAGCCATGCTTCAATTAACAAATGATCAGCAACACTCAGCAAGCCACACTACCAAATTGGGAGTATATCACAACCTTCAACTACATAACCTCTGAGCTCGTACGTCTCAGAGAAAGGTGTTAAGCTAAGAGAATAAATTCTTCGCTGCCAACAGAAATGTATTTAAAAGAAATCAGCTTTATATCTCAAATTGTAATGTCAGACATACAACCATACAAGTCTGTTCCGGGTTCGAACAGAACCGAAGGCACTTCCAAAGAAGTCCTTGCAATTCGGGTGTAATATCCCGGAATTTCCAAGAATTTAAAATGTGATAATCTCTTAAGTTTAATTATTTGAAACTGATAAAATTGTTATTTTCAAAAATAATTAACCAAGTAATAATAATATAATGTCTTAATTATGGTTATAAATTGGTTTTATAATAAGAATAATTATTTTATTGTGTAAATAAATTCTAAATAGACTTATTGTTTTCTTAATTAATAAATGTGTTTAAAAATATTTATATCTGTGTATTTTAAATTGATTTTTAAAATAGGATAAATTATTTGTAAATAATAATGATCTTATTTAAAAATAGATATTATATTTATTTAAATTGATTTTTAGATTTAATTTTTAAATTTGACAAAATGAATATAAATTTGAATTCAAGGAATATACATGCATCTTAAAAATAAAATAATATATGGTTTGGTTTTAAATTATATAGATAATGTTTTTAGTTAAAAATAAGATTTGTTTTATTTTACTTTCTATAGAAATTTAAAGCTTCTGAGATAACATTTTAAAAGAGTTTGCAATATTGTATATAATTTTATTTAAATTATATTTGGTTTCATTTTTTTTAAAGATTGTATTTTATATAAATTTAGCAAACATTTGTAAATGTATAAATGTATTTTTTATTAGAAATTTAATTAGAAAAGCATTTTTAAATTAAGAAAACATATTAGTAATTAGGAAAATAATTTAAAAAGGCTTTTAAATTCCTTTTAGAATAAATAAAAATAAAAATTGATAAGTGTTTAGTTCTAAAACACTATGACAACAAGTGTTACAACATTTGTGAAAATTTAAGGCAAGTGTCCATGTTTTTTTTATTTTCTTTTAATTTAATAAATCTGAAAATTTCTTATATAAACACCTTATCTCTTCACTTTCTTTTTCTTTAAAACTTTTTGTTCATTCCTAAAAGAAACTTGAATATCCATGCAAATCTTCACTCAACAACCAAATTCTGAAATCCTCAAACAAATGCTCAAATGAAAATCTGAAATTTCCTCAACATCAAGTCTGCAAAAATTTATTTTCCCTGTAAACATTCTTTTCAGTTTTGTCTCAAACTTAAATCTGGAAGTCCTCCTCAAACAAAAACCTGTAACCTTCTTGTTATCCCATTTTTGGTCAAAACTGGAACATCAATGTTATGTGCGTTCCCACCACGACCGAACCAAGAAGAATCAAGCAAGCGTATATAGGTCCGAAATTTCACTCATACTAGTTGAAGTATATAAGGGTCATTCAACACTCGAATCCCCAAGTCTTCATTTAGCAATTCAAATACGAGAGTGTCGTTCGGTACTTGCAAGCCCTTCATATTCGTTTGGTAGACCGAAGTTATCATGATCATTCGGTATGAGTCCATCCGGTAGTACAAGGTCGAAGGGCCATTCGGCACTCAAACTACCGAACTCATTCGGTAGGACAAGGCAAGAGGCCATTCGGCGATGCACTTCTCAGCTCATTCGGTACTCATTCCTCGTGCAGCCTCTACCACCGGTCCAAACCCTTCCCAAGCTACGCCGGTCCACACCAACATGCCTCCATGCTCCGCCGAACCAACATGCCTCCATGCTCCGCCGAACCAACATGCCTCCAAGCTCCGCCGAACCAACATGCCTCCAAGCTCCTCTATAACCGAACCAACCCACGTCCACTCACCACCGGACCAACTACCACCGAACCACAACTCCAACAACCCACTACCGGACCACCCTACACCGAACCAGGTGACCACCGAACCAAGGAACGCCAAACCAAAGTTGCCAGTCCAGATTGCTTCAGCCCAGGCCCGCCAGCAGCTATATACATCCAAGACCTCTACCCCCAGCCTCACTCTATAAATAGAGGGGCAGGGGTACAACAATGGCGGACAAGTTTGAGAGCTCAAGCACGGAAGGAACTTTCAAACAACTTTCATATACTTGTATACAAAGCTTTGTACTTGTAATCTGAAGAGAAAAGGAGAATAACATATAAAGTGGACGTAGGCACGTTCTGGCCGAACCACTATAAATCTGTGTGTCTTTTATAGTTTAGTCCTTGCTTTTTACATATTTGCATAAATCACCCAAATCGCTAAGAACAACATATAATCAACTAAATCGTACGACTTTGGGGTGTTTGCCCATTTTTTGCGCAAACATTTTGGTGCTTTCACTGAGAGTTGAACACAAGGACTTACCGCTTGGAAGTTGAATTTGACAGTTTAGAGATTCAGATTGGAAGAGTCATGGCGAGACAATCAAGCAGAAGGCCAAGGTCAGAGAAGAGTCAACAGGAAGGGAGTCAAGAGGCTTCCTCAAGAGAAAACCAAGCTTCAGCCTTCATCACCAGGGATGAGATGGAGGCTATGATGAGAAGACAAGAAGAGATGATCCAGAACTTGCTTCAGCAAATTGGGCAACTTGGAGCACAAAACCAAGGAGCAACTGGAGTTCAAAACGGAGCTGGACCATCTGGCGTAGCACCAGAGCTAGGGCGCACACACGCAGAGCATGTTAATCCGATCCCGGGAAGAGAGACGGGGGCATCCGAACAACCTGGTGGCAATAGAGGAGTGAACGCTCAGTCAAGGGGGCTGATCCCAGAGTTCCCTCGTGAACTCGGGGGGTAGGTTGAAAGTGATGAACGAAGATTGCATCTCGGAGACGATGACAGATTGGCGGAGATGGTTAGAAGAGCTATGAGAGGCGGTTTAGTAAACAAAGACTTGGAAGATGTAAACAGGAGTCCTTTTTCTTCTGCAATTAGGATGGCTAGGAACCCACCAGAATTCAAGCTACCATCAGTAGAGATGTACGATGGGAGGACAGACCCTGCGGTCCATCTTACTAAGTATATGAGGCACATGGATGTGCTGGGGGCATCGCAGGAGATCATGGCCCGGTGCTTTCCACTGTATTTGACGGACATTGCAGCGTTATGGTTTAGGCAACTGGAGAGCGGCTCCATAGGAACGTGGGCAGATTTAACTGAGAGATTCATGGGGCAATTCAGGGTTCATATTGCGAGACCCAAGAATGTGATGACTTTGGCAACCTTGAAGCAGAAAACTGGAGAGACTTTGAGGAGCTTTCTAACGCGATTTAATGCGGCGGCAGCATCTGTGGATCGACCAGATCCATCTATGGTCATGATGGCGGTTGTAACTGGAATAGCTTATAGTACAGAGTTCAAGAATTCATTAACCAAGGACCCGCCTATGAATCTGGGAGAGTTCTATCATGAGGCTGAAAAGTTTTTGCGTTTGGAAGATGCTAGTGCAGAAAGAGAGGAAGAAGATAACGTTTACGCAATCAAGAGCGGAAACCCACCTGGAAAGGGTGCGGAGACTAGCAAAGGAAAGAGAAAGGCTGAGGATAATGGTGACAGGTCAAAGCGGCAAAGAAGGGAGCCGCGATTCATCACTCACACTGAGCTAAATGAGAGTCTGGAACGAATTTATCAGGATACCAAGGGGCAGGTTCCGTATCGTAGACCAATGCGAAGGGATCCAACCTCTGACGAAAGAAAATCAGATAAGTTTTGTTTATTCCATGAATTAAACGGTCATAACACTAATGATTGTAGGCATTTGAAGGACGAGGTGGAATGGCATATCAGGAACAGTATGCTCCTTCAGTCCGTGAGGAGGCGAACTCCAGCAGTGGAGCCAGAGCGACCACCGTCTACATCGGCTAGAGGTGACCCTGGATCGGGGCACCGTTTGATTATCCATTGATTGCTTGATTAAAATAATGATGAACAAGTTGTAAACCTCTCGCTAACACGGTTAAATCATTTACACATGTGAGCGATCGCGCACGATCCATAGGCATGCTCTGAATGACTACCAGCCGCGTCATAGTAAGAGTTTACGCTTTGACATCTTCATTCTGTTTTTTGCTTTGATTTTGATTTGAGCATTTAAATTCTTCCTGTTTGGACATTTCTTCCGTAAGGTTCATATAATTATTGCTTTAACATTTACCATTCTATGGAAAAATTTACTTGTATGCCCGTTGGATCGCGAACGGTCCACGAGCACCTCTTGCATGGCAGCGAACTGCCAAAGTCTTTGATTCGGAAACTCCCCCAAACAATAACTCCGGCACTGATAATATTAAGTCCCCCGGGCACACATAATTCGCCTCGAACGGCACCCGACCTCGAACGGTCACAACTCGCCTCGAACGGCACCCGACTTCGAACAGTCACAATTTGCCTCGAACGGCACCCGATCGCGAACGGTCACAACTCGCCTCGAACGGCACCCGACTTCGAACAGTCACAATTCGCCTCGAACGGCACCCGATCGCGAACGGTCACAATTCGCCTCGAACGGCACCCGACTTCGAACAGTCACAAACTCGCCTCGAACGGCACAACTCATCTCGCCACAAATGGCTCGATTGCGGAAGGTCGCCATTTGAGGTCCACCCACTGACCGCCAACAGTCACACCTTACCACGAATGGCTCGATCTCGAACGATCGTCATCCGAATTAAGGCGCTTGACCGCGAACGGTCCCATTTCATCTTTTGCCACGAACGGCACCGGCCGTGAATGGTCATATTTCACCCCAAGTGGCTTGATCGCGAACGGTCGTCATTTGAGGTCCGCCCTCTGACCGGGCTCGGTCGCACTTTACCTCGAATGGCTCGATCCCGAACGGTCGTCATTTGAAGTAAAGCGCTTGACCGTGAATGGTCACATTCACCGCAAATGACTCGATCGCATGGATTTAGACGCTTGACCGCGAACGGTCGCACTTCACCTCAAATGACTCGATCGCGAACGGTCGTCATTTGAAGTTAGGCGCTTGACCATGAACGGCCGCGCTTCATCCCAAATAGCTCGATCCCGAACGGTCGTCATTTGGGGCCATATAAAATATCAAGCTCTTTACAGGTTGTCAATAGGATATGAACATCCAGCTCATGGCATTACAAAACACGCCTTCCTACCGCAAGGCATGTTTTGTGGGGCAAAGTGTTATCCCATTTTTGGTCAAAACTGGAACATCAATGTTATGAGCGTTCCCACCACGACCGAACCAAGAAGAAGCAAGCAAGCGTATATAGGTCCGGAATTTCACTCATACTAGTTGAAGTATATAAGGGTCATTCAACACTCGAATCCCCAAGTCTTCATTTAGCAATTCAAATACGAGAGTGTCGTTCGGTACTTGCAAGCCCTTCATATTCGTTTGGTAGACCGAAGTTATCAAGATCATTCGGTATGAGTCCATCCGGTAGTACAAGGTTGAAGGGCCATTCGGCACTCAAACTACCGAACTCATTCGGTAGGACAAGGCAAGAGGCCATTCGGCGATGCACTTCTCAGCTCATTCGGTACTCATTCCTCGTGCAGCCTCTACTAACGGTCCAAACCCTTCCCAAGCAACGCCGGTCCACACCAACATGCCTCTATGCTCCGCCGAACCAACATGCCTCCATGCTCCGCCGAACCAACATGCCTCCAAGCTCCGCCGAACCAACATGCCTCCAAGCTCCTCTATAACCGAACCAACCCACGTCCACTCACCACCGGACCAACTACCACCGAACCACAACTCCAACAACCCACTACCTGACCACCCTACACCGAACCAGGTGACCACCGAACCAAGGAACGCCAAACCAAAGTTGCCAGTCTAGATTGCTTCAGCCCAGGCCCGCCGGCAGCTATATACATCCAAGACCTCTACCCCCAGCCTCACTCTATAAATAGAGGGGCAGGGGTACAACAATGGCGGACAAGTTTGAGAGCTCAAGCACGGAAGGAACTTTCAAACAACTTTCATATACTTGTATACAAAGCTTTGTACTTGTAATCTGAAGAGAAAAGGAGAATATCATATAAAGTGGACGTAGGCACGTTCTGGCCGAACCACTATAAATCTGTGTGTCTTTTACAGTTTAGTCCCTGCTTTTTACATATTTGCATAAATCACCCAAATCGCTAAGAACAACATATAATCAACTAAATCGTACGACTTTGGGGTGTTTGCCCATTTTTTGCGCAAACACTTTTCAATTGCAAATACAAAACATTCTTCAAATGCATGCAAGAACTCCAGCCAATTCAAAACATTTCTAGTTTCCATATGCATACAAGTGAATCTGGGTCAAGGAAATCTGAAGCAACCTGTTAGAGCATAGCAAGTTTTCAAAAAAAAAGGACCTGAAACTAAATTCAAACCCATCTGCATTGATTCTCCAAAATTCTGTAGCCATTTTGCAAGCTCTGTTAATCACCAAAGCCTGTAACCATCTGTTAAGTGTGTAAGCAAACAAATCTGGGTCAAAACAAGAAGTTTTCAAAGCTTTTCAAAGATTTAAAGGAAGCACTTCAGTTTTATCATCAAAGCTTTGCAGTTTTAAAGAAAGGAAGCATTTCAAAAACAAAGTCTTTTGCAAGTTTCCAGTTTTATCACCTCTGCACTGCACTTCTTTTAAATAAACGCGAGTAAACAATTTTAGTAAAAACATCAGTGATGAATTATCTGTTGCTTGAAATATCTCTGTGATAATGATGTGTTGCATGTGATGGTAGGAGTACAAATCTGTGTATAGGAATATATTTGAAATTTTGTTTGGAATGTTTGGATCTCCCAGTTCCTGATTTCAAAGATTTTAAGACAAAACTAAATTTTAAATTTTCTGCTAAATCTCTGTGAATCTATGGTGATTAAATCTAGCTTGCTAGTTTTAAACATCATATAATTTTCTTTAAAAACAAGAACTAGTATTTTAGATTCAGGAAAAATTTCTGGAAACAAGTAAAACCTTGTTGGAATCTCAAATGCAATAAAACCAAATGTTAATTTATATTGATTTAAGCATATATCTCAGATCATCTTAGAATGTTAGGATTTTTAAGACAAGAATCACCATTTTAAAAATTAAATTAAGTGAGTATTTGGGGTTCAACTGGAAATTGGTTTTTTGCAAAATTCTGTTGATCCTTGAATCTGAAGTGCTCGGGATTCATGATGGAGCTAGTAGTATGTTTGGGAAGTAAGGTAAAAATTTCTGAAGGGTTGTTAATCCACTGTGATAATTGGATTTTCTAGATTTTGATTTTAAAACTAATTTTTAGTCTTGCTGTAAATTAAATCACTGCTCCTCATATCGTGTTTCGAGTTGAATCAAATTTTGGGAGGAGGATGCGTGGTGGGTCGTCGATCCATGGCCGAAGTAGTAAGGGTTTTAGTTGATCGGAGGCGTGGGATTTGGGGTTCTCTGGTGATTGGGTTTGGGGTTCTGTACATCCAAGGGTACTCGATTTTGAATCGAGACAGGAAACAATGTTTGGTTGATCATAGGTGATTGCAGGGTGCTTGGGTGACGTGTTGGTGGTGTCGGCGTTGGCCGGAGGCGATTCCGGCGCCGGTGCACTTGCACAGGGGGGTTGAGTGTATCTGTGGGTTTTGTTTTAGGTTCACATATTTTTCTCGAAGTAGAACTCGGGACATATGGTAGATGACTCGGGGAAAACTCGTGTGGTGTTTAGGTTTTGCTTGCTGATTAAACTGTTATGTCTTTACAGTTTTTAAAATTTAAACTGAAACAGCTTTTAAATTTTAAAGTTAAACTGTTTTTTTTAAGAAAGGGATGATGTACTGGGTTCTTGGATTCATGTACATATGGGTTGAACCCAAATTGAAATGCTTAAACAGATTTTATAATTTAAAATAAGTAAGTTTTTAAACTTTAAATAATTAAGTTAAATTAAATTCTTGTAATTCTTTTTTTTGAATTTAATTGTTTTTATAAATGAATTTGTATGAATGTTTAAAATGGTATTAAATGTTTTAAGTTAAAACGTTAATGTTATTTTTCAAACTTATTTGAAATATAAAAAGGAGATTATAAGGAAATATTTTTAAATTAGTTAATTAATAATTAAAAGAAAGTAATTAATGATTACTTTATATCTTAAACTAATTAATGATTAAGTTAAGTAAAGTTTTTCAAAACTAATTAAAGATAATGTTTTATCTTAAATATTAATTAAGTGTTAATAAGTTGTAATTAATTAAGTTAATTAAGAAATTTTAAGTTTAATTAATTAATTTAATTAATTATTTTAAAGGATTAATTAAGTAATTAATTAAGTATGATTATTAATTTAATTAACTAATAATTATAATGATTTAATTAATGATTAATGATTAATTAAATTTTAATTATTAATTAATTAAGTGATTAAACTAGTAATTAAGTTTTAATTGGGTTTTCTTAATTAATAATTAAAAAGGTTATTAATCTATAATACAAGTTAATTAAGAATTAATTAACTATTTTTATTTAAGGTTAATTAATTGTAATTAAGGATTAATTAATTTCAATTATGAATTAATTAATTTGTAATTAAGGTTGTTAATTAATAATTAAGTTTTATTAATTAATGATTAAGAGATGATTAATTAGTTAATTAAGGTTAATTAATTAATTATAAAAGTAATTAGTGATTAATTACTTTGTATTAAAGGATTGATTAATAATTGAGGTTTATTAATTAATAATTGAAGATAATTAATCTATTAATTGAAGATTAATTTGGTTAAAGAGTAATTAAGGGATGAATTACTCGATTTTAATTGATGAGATAAGTGTGAACTAGTAAGTTAATTAATTTGTTAACTAATTAAATATAGTCACTTGATAAATGATAAGTATGTTTACTTAATAAGTTTTGATAAAAGAAATTACTTAAGATAAGTAATTGATAAATTACAGGGGTAATTGAGATAAATGAAATTACTTATTGGGAAGTAATTTTAAATGGATAAATTACTTGTTAAAGTAATTAAGGGTTTATTACTTGGTGTAATAAAACAAAGAAATTATAAAAGTAATTAAAGTTAATTAAGAAGTAATTAAGAATAATTAATTACTGTTTACTAAAGTTGACTAATTGAAAGCAATTAATTTAAGCATGATTAATTAATGTAATTAATTAAGAAATAATGTAATTAATTTTAGTTAATTAATTCATGGAAGTAATTAATTGAGGTTCATTGATTGATATGATTAATGAGAATAATTAAGGATTAATTATTTGATTAAGAGTTAATTAATCAAGGTTGATTAATTAAGATGATGATTAATTAATTGGTTTAATTAATGTTTAAGTAAGCAAGATTTATTGTGATGAAGGTAATTAATTTAATTAATTTTAAATTAATTAAGAAGTACTTAATTTAATTCACTTTAAATTAATTAGAGATAGAGATAGTTAATTTAATTGATTTAAATTAATTATGTTGTGATTAAGTAAATCGTTGCTTATGTATGAATGGATGACATTGATTGTCTTGAATGGATGTAATCTCTGAAATTAGATAAATAATGTTGTGTGGTATGAATGCTTGGTTGCATTGTGATGGTAATATAGATAATCTATTGTGATAATGATGTGGATTACCTATTTTGTTATGGACCATCAGTTTATTTTGAAAATGTGGTTATCAATTATGACTTGTGAATTATCTATTCTGTGTGTATATAGATAGTTGAATGTAATTGTTTAACTTTAAACAACTTGGACCTAAAAGATACGTTTTGGACTTCGATGAGACCGGGATCGGGTTTCCATATTTGGATACCCGAAAACCACATCGATCCAAATTAACGATAGGTCGTGAAATCTCTTGTGAAGAGTGAAGACTCGAGGTGTAAGGACTATCCGTCAGTATAACTCTGGGGTGATTCCGTGATGAGTTGACGGAAATAGTACTTACAGGCTCGAGATGGAGATTCAGAGTGCAAGGGTTATTGTCGTTAACTCTGACGGTGATTCCAAAATGAGTATAACGAGATAATGCCTTCGGTTTCTTTCGAACCCGGAATGAACTTGTATGGATTGAATGCTTTCAGAACATCTTCAGGTGGCCGATGAGAATTCTAAGTGATGTGTTCACTAAAGGTAATCGTAGCCTCAAGCCTCATCAACCGAGAATGGCTAAAACAGGAGAGGTGCAGCAAGGCTTCGTGGGTAGCCCCCACTTGAGAGTAAGATTTACCTCTGACTAGAGGTCCCTTTTATTCCGGCTGTATGGGCGGTTGAATAACTACATCTGTCGGGGCTGTCTCATTCGGAACTGTTCAGTAAGGAATGGTTCCGGCTTTATGTTGCAGGGGAGCGGGCGTACTTCTCGGTACGGTGATCTAGGCCACGTACTGTGACGTGCGGTACCCCAGTAGCCCTGCAATTGTACGGAATCCAAAATCCAATAAGTGCCATCGGATTTGACTGTATTACCCACTTTTGTGGCTAGTAGCTGGAATTTAATAAATGTAACAATTTCGGCTATTTCATATTTATTTGAAAACCCTAGACCTAATATAATATCACTGAATTTCCTATCAAATGTTTTATGAGCGTAAGGTAAAAACTTTTCCATGTTTATGTGTGGGAAGTCTTACGTGATACCTTTTCTTTTAAAAGGACTTTTTAAAGTTAAGCAATTTTAACCGTTTACACACACAAGACCCATGTATGACCCGGAGTTTATTCTGTTTTTCTTAAACTCTTAGGTACTCAAATTTTTACGAGTAGCCAGGGGAATTCAGGTTGGCTTGACGAATTCTGGAGGAGCAATGGGGCAGGAGGCTTCTGCATATAGCTATATAGTATTCCGCTGTGTGTTCTCTGAGTTGTTGTCTTTGAGTTGTATAACTAGAAAGATGTTTATAACTGTCTAGTATGTGTTGTTTTAGCTGTGTATCTCTGATGTATATGATACTATGTATTGTATTATGTGATTAATATAATTTATTCGTTCCGCTGTTAAGATTCTTTCCTTTCTTTCTTCTCTATCTTTTCTCTTTTCTATCCCTTTCTTTCTTAAAAATGATGCGATTTTTTGTGGTAAGAAAGTCGGGTCGTTTCAGTTGGTATCAGAGGATTAGGTTGAGTGAATACCTAGGCTCTGTAGTGGTGTCTTCCTTGAGAGAGCGTACTTGTAGTTTTTATATATAACTATATATATATATATATATATATATATTTCTACCTATCCGTTGGGTTACCTGTTCGGGTTTTCCTATATAAGTTATAAAGGTAAATGAGGTAGTGGTGTGTGTAACACGACTACCATTGGTTGGAGTTTGAATGTTTGAGATTGGAAGTGTATTTGTCGAGACTGTGACCTAATACCGTCTCGAGTAATCTTTGTAGTTTGATGTAAGGATTTCATTGATCTCTGAAGGAAACCTGTTAAGATTCGGAGTTCATCTTCGAAGTGTAAGTTTGATCGCGCTCGTGTGAGCGGATTTTTGAGAATTTGGATCTGTCGGTTAGGCAGAAGTAAGTGATGGTATCTTGGCAACCTCAGGAAGTAGTAGCTGCGTGATGAGATGCAGTGACAATGGATGTCTCCGAAGATGTTTTCTTTCGGAGCAAGTTTAAGGAAGTGTGTCTGCTTCGGGGTTGTAGATGAGTTCAGCAGGATGTATGTGTTTAGTTGGAGGTCCGAGTTTCTCAAAGAATTCTAGATAAGAAGTCTTTGGCATTTGTGTTACCGGTGCAGCTCAGGAATGTTCTGCGTTCTGGCAGGAAGATCTTTTTGGCTTAGTATTTCCTAGAGGTGGAATTTAGAAGTAGCAGTGAGGATCTGTTTCTTCGATGGATTAGTTGCTCGAGGATAAACTGTTCTGATTAGTGGAGAGAGATGGGTTGATCGCAAAAGTAACTTGCGATGGTTTGGTGATTATCTTAGATAATCTTTTGCTTGGATTTGTGGCATTTCTAGAGGATGTAGAAGTTTTGGTACTGTCGAAGATTTTTCAGATATATCTTTAGGAAAGTTAGAGATTTGCATGCATTGGAGATTGAGTTCTGAATCGACTTGATGTCAAGAGTGATACCGGTGATTCAGCTGGGTAGAAGGTTGTTTCCTAGGTTGGTTGTTTGGTGAAGTAGCTCTGTATTTGTTGGAATTTCTGTTGAACCTTATTGTTGGGATGTGTTGTTTCGACGGCATTCTCATCTGCTCCAGATCAGAGTTGTGCAGCGGAAGCAAGGTGGCTATTGTTCTTGAGTAGAAGCAACTGGAAGTTGTAGTGTTTCGGGTTAGAGAGTTTCTACTGAAATTTTTCAGGATCTGAGGCAAGTTGGCGAGTGATTCTATTCTGTCTTTTTCCGATAGGAGAAGTTGTTTTCTACTGTTGATAGTAAAGTTTGGTTTTGATTTTGAATTGATCTTGTGAGGATCAGTTTGTGAGTTGATCCAGTTTGTTTGTAGGAGCATCAGCGAAGGTTGAACTGATCAGGAAGGATATGTAGGCAGCCCGGATCATCCGAGAAGTTTTTGAAGCTAAGTAACGAAAGAATTTGGAATTCGAAGTTGGAGACTTCGATATTGTTGAGATTTTCTCTGATAAAGGAAGCAATAAGTTTTGGTGAGATTCGAGGTGAGCTTCGAGGTATATTGGATTCTTCTGAGTTTTTGTAAGGATAAGTGCTTTGGTTTGAAGAGTTGAATTGCCAGTTTGGAAGACTGGAATTCAATATATTTCACGTGTCTCTGAGGGAGTACGTGTTTTGGTCATCACTGGTTTTGAGACTAGTAGTTCTGTGAAGGATTTAGTGGTTGTTCAGTCTTGTCTATGGTCTGGTATCTTGTGCAGATTATAGATCTAGCTGAGTAAGACTCAGTAGCTTAGCAGTATAGCTAGTTTGGATTTAGTAGAGCGAGCATCCCTATGTCTCTACCTGGGAAACTCGAGATAATTTTAGGAAGCTTATCCGGATCTGTGTCCGGATAGCTAATGTTATTTATTTGATTGAATTGGTTGTTTGGATGAAATTGTTTGTTTGATTTGATAGTGTATGGCTGTTATGTATGTTTGAATTGGTTAAAATAAAATAAAACTTTGGATTATCTTTGTTTTAAATTTCGAGGACGAAATTCTTTTAAGGAGGGAGGAATGTAATATCCCGAAATTTCCAGGAATTTAAAATGTGATAATCTCTTAAGTTTAATTATTTGAAACTAGTAAAATTGTTATTATCAAAAATAATTAACCGAGTAATAATAATATAATGTCTTAATTATGGTTATAAATTGGTTTTATAATAAGAATAATTATTTTATTGTGTAAATAAATTCTAAATAGACTTATTGTTTTCATAATTAATAAGTGTGTTTAAAAATATTTATATCTATGTATTTTAAATTGATTTTTAAAATAGGATAAATTATTTGTAAATAATAATGACCTTGTTTAAAAATAGCTATTATATTTATTTAAATTGATTTTTAGATTTAATTTTTAAATTTGACTTTGAAAATGAATATAAATTTGAATTCAAGGAATATACATGCATCTTAAAAATAAAATAATATATAGTTTGGTTATAAATTATATAGATAATGTTTTCACTTAAAAATAAGATTTGTTTTATTTTTCTTTTTATAACAATTTATTGATAGAAATTTGGATATGTATTTATTTAATAAAAATAAATACAAAGCTTTTGAGATAACATTTAAAAGAGTTTGCAATATTGTATATAATTTTATTTAAATTATATTTGGTTTCATTTTTTTTAAATATTGTATTTTATATAAATTTAGCAAACATTTGTAAATGTATAAATGTATTTGTTTATTAGAAATTTAATTAGAAAAGCATTTTCAAATTAAGAAAACATATTAGTAATTTGGAAAATAATTTAAAAAGGCTTTTAAATTTCTTTTAGAATAAATAAAAATAAAAATTGACAAGTGTTTAGTTCTAAAACACTTTGACAACAAGTGTTACAACATTTATGAAAATTTAAGACAAGTGTCCATGTTTTTTTTCTTTTCTTTTAATTTAATAAATCTGAAAATTTCTTATATAAACACTTTATCTCTTCACTTTCTTTTTCTTTAAAACTTTTTGTTCATTCCTAAAAGAAACTTGAATATCCATGCAAATCTTCACTCAACAACCAAATTCTGAAATCCTCAAACAAATGCTCAAATGAAAATCTAAAATTTCCTCAACATCAAGTCTGCAAAAATTTATTTTCCCTGTAAACATTCTTTTATGTTTTGTCTCAAACTTAAATCAGGAAGTCCTCCTCAAACAAAAACCAGTAACCTTTTCAATTGCAAATACAAAACATTTTTCAAATGCATGTAAGAACTCCTGCCAATTCAAAACATTTTCAGTTTCCATATGTATGCAAGTGAATCTGGGTCAAGGAAATTTGAAGCAACCTGTTAGAGCGTAGCAAGTTTTCAAAAAAAAACCTGAAACTAAATTCAAACCCATCTGCATTGATTCTCCAAAATTCTGTAGCCATTTTGCAAGCTCTGTTAATCACCAAAGCCTGTAACCATCTGTCAAGTGTGCAAGCAAACAAATCTGGGTCAAAACAAGAAGTTTTCAAATCTTTTCAAAGATTTAAAGGAAGCACTTCAGTTTTATCATCAAAGCTTTGCAGTTTTAAAGAAAGGAAGCATTTCAAAAACAAAGTCTTTTGCAAGTTTCCAGTTTTATCACCTCTGCACTGCACTTCTTTTAAATAAATGTGAGTAAACAATTTTACGAAAAACTTCAGCGATGAATTATCTGTTGCTTGAAATATCTCTGTGATAATGATGTGTTTCATGTGATGGTAGGAGTACAAATCTGTGTATAGGAATATATTTGAAATTTTGTTTGGATTGTTTGAATCCCCCTGTTCCTGATTTCAGAGATTTTAAGAGAAAACTAAAATTTAAATTTTTCAGCTAAA
Source organism: Allium cepa (assembly GCA_030765085.1). Classification (NCBI taxonomy): domain Eukaryota; kingdom Viridiplantae; phylum Streptophyta; class Magnoliopsida; order Asparagales; family Amaryllidaceae; genus Allium; species Allium cepa. Next base: position 679,085,648 of record CM060943.1, on the reverse strand, counting down.
TCTCTGTGAATCTATGGTGATTAAATCTAGATTGTTAGTTTTAAACATCATATAATTTTCTTAAAAAACAAGAACCGGTATTTTAGATTCAAGAAAAATTTCTGGAAACAAGTAAAACCCAGTTGGAATCTCAAATGCAATAAAACCAAATGTTAATTTATATAGATTTAAGCATATATCTCAGATCATCTTATAATGTTAGGATTTTTATGACAAGAATCACCATTTTAAAAATTAAATTAAGTGAGTATTTGGGGTTCAACTGGAAATTGGGTTTTTACAAAATTCTGTTGATCCTTGAATCTGAAGTGCTCGGAATTCATGATGGAGCTAGTAGTATGTTTGGGAAGTAAGGTAAAATTTCTAAAGGGTTGTTAATCCACTGTGATAATTGGATTTTCTAGATTTTGATTTTAAACCTAATTTTTAGTCTTGCTGTAAATTAAATCACTGCTCCTCATATCGTGTTTCGAGTTGAATCAAATTTTGGGAGGAGGATGCGTGGTGGGTCGGCGATCCATGACCGGAGTAGTAAGGATTATAGTTGATCGGAGGCGTGGGATTCAGGGTTTTTTGATGATTGGGTTTGGGGTTCTGTACATCCAAGGGTACTCGATTTTGAATCGAGACAGGAAACAATGTTTGGTTGATCATAGGTGATTGCAGGGTGCTTGGGTGACGTGTCGGCGTTGGCGGGAAGCGATTCCGGCGCTGGTGCACTTGCACAGGGGTGTTGAGTGTATCTGTGTGTTTTGTTTTGGGTTCGCATGTTTTTCTCGAAGTAGGACTCGGGACATATGGTAGATGACTCGGGGAAAACTCGTGTGCTGTTTGGGTTTTGCTTGCTGATTAAACTGTTATGTTTTTAACAGTTTTTAAAATTTAAACTGAAATAGCTTTTAAATTTTAAAGTTACACGGTTTTTTTAAAGAAAAGGATGATGTACTGGGTTCTTGGATTCATGTACATATGGGTTGAACCCAAATTGAAATGCTTAAACAGATTTTATAATTTAAAATTAGTAAGTTTTTAAAATTTAAATAATTAAGTTAAATTAAATTCTTGTAATTCTTTTCTTTGAATTGAATTGTTTTTGTAAATGAATTTGTATGAATGTTTAAAATGGTATTAAATGTTTTAAGTTAAAACCTTAATGTTATTTTTCAAACTTATTTGAAATATAAAAAGGAGATTATAAGGAAATGTTTTTAAATTAGTTAATTAATAATTAAAAAAGTAATTAATGACTAATTTATATCTCAAACTAATTAATGATTAAGTTAATTAAAGTTTTTCAAAGTTAATTAAAGGTAATGTTTTATCTTAAATATTAATTAAGTGTTAATAAGTTGTAATTAATTAAGTTAATTAAGAAATTTTAAGTTTAATTAATTAATTAAATTAATTATTTTAAAGGATTAGTTAAGTAATTAATTAAGTATGATTATTAATTTAATTAACTAATAATTATGATGATTTAATTAATGATTAATGATTTATTAAATTTTAATTATTAATTAGTTAAGTTATTAAACTAGTAATTAAGTTTTAATTAGGTTTTCTTAACTAATAATTAAAAAGGTTATTAATCTACAATACAAATTAATTAAGAATTAATTAACTATTTTTATTTAAGGTTAATTAATTGTAATTAAGGATTGATTAATTTTAATTATGAATTAATTAATTTGTAATTAAGGTTGTTAATTAATAATTAAGTTTTATTAATTAATGATTAAGAGATGATTAATTAGTTAATTAAGGTTAATTAATTAATTATAAAAGTAATTAGTGATTAATTACTTTGTATTAAAGGATTGATTAATAATTGAGGTTTATTAATTATTAACTGAAGATAATTAATCTGTTAATTGAAGATTAATTTGGTTAAAGAGTAATTAAGGGATGAATTACTCGATTATGATTGATGAGATAAGTGTGAACTAGTAAGTTAATTAATTTGTTAATTAATTAAATATAGTCACTTGATAAATGATTAAGTATGTTTACTTAATAAGTTCTGATAAGAGAAATTACTTAAGATAAGTAATTGATAAATTACAGAGGTAATTGAGATAAATGAAATTACTTATTGGGAAGTAATTTTAAATGGATAAATTACTTCTTAAAGTAATTAAGGGTATATTACTTGGTAAAATAAAACAAAGAATATATAAAAGTAATTAAAAGTAATTAAGAATAATTAATTACTGTTTATTAAAGTTGATTAATTGAAAGCAATTAATTTAAGCATGATTAATTAATGTAATTAATTAAGAAATTAATAATGTAATTAATTTTAGTTAATTAATTAATGGAAGTAATTAATTAAGGTTCATTAATTGATATGATTAATGAGAATAATTAAGGATTAATTATTTGATTAAGAGTTAATTAATCAAGGTTGATTAATTAAGATGATGATTAATTAATTGGTTTAATTAATGTTTAAGTAAGCAAGATTTATTGTGATGAAGGTAAGTAATTTAACTAATTTAAATTAATTAAGAAGTACTTAATTTAATTCACTTTAAATTAATTATAGATAGAGATAGTTAATTTAATTCATTTTAAATTAATTATGTTGTGATTAAGTAAATCATTGCTTATGTATGAATGGATGACATTGATTGTCTTGAATGGATGTAATCTCAGAAATGAGATAAATAATGTTGTGTGGTATGAGCGCTTGGTTGCATTGTGATGGTAATATAGATTATCTATTGTGATAATGATGTGGATTACCTATTTTGTTATGGACCATCTGTTTATTTTGAAAATGTGGTTATCAATTGTGACTTGTGAATAATCTATTCTGTGTGTATATAGATAATTGAATTTAATTGTTTAACTTTAAACAACTTGGACCTAAAAGATACGTTTTGGATTTCGATGAGACCGGGATCGGGTTTCCATATTTGGATATTCGAAAACCACATCGATCCAAATTAACGATAGGTCGTGAAATCTCTTGTGAAGAGTGAAGACTCGAGCTTTAAGCACTATCCGTCAGTATAACTCTGGGGGTGATTCCGTGATGAGTTGATGGAAATAGTACTTACAGGCTCGAGATGGAGATTCAAAGTGCAAGGGTTATTGTCGTTAACTCTGAGGGTGATTCCAAAATGAGTGTAACGAGATAATGCCTTCGGTTTCGTTCGAACCCAGAACGAACTTGTACGGATTGAATGCTTTGAGAACATCGTCAGGTGGACGATGAGCATTCTAAGTGATGTGTTCACTAAAGGTAATCGTAGCCTCAAGCCTCATCAACTGGGAATGGCTAAACAGGGGAGGTGCAGCAAGGCTTCGTGGGTAGCCTCCACTTGAGAGTAAGATTTACCCCTGTCTAGAGGTCCCTTTTATTTCGGCAGTGTGGGCGGTTGAATAGCTACATCCACCGGGGTTGTCTCATTCGGAACTGTTCAGTAAGGAATGGTTCCGGCTTTGTGTTACAGGGTAGCGGGCGTACTCCTCGGTACGGTAATCCAGGCCACGTACTGTGACGGGCGGTACCCCAGTAGCCCTGCCATTGTATGGAATCCAAAATCCAATAAGTGTCATCGGATTTGATTGTATTACCCACTTTTGTGGCTAGTAGTTGGAATTTAATAAATGTAACAATTTCGGCTATTTCATATTTATTTGAAAACCCTAGACCTATTATAATGTCACTGAATTTCCTATCAAATGTTTGGTTAGCGTAAGGTAAAAACTTTTCCATGTTTATGTGTGGGAAGTCTTACGTGATACATTTTCTTTTAAAAGGATTTTTTAAAGTTAAGCAACTTTAATCGTTTACTCACACCAGACCCATGTCTAACCCGGAGTTTATTTTGTTTTTCTTAAACTCTTGGGTACTCAAATTTTTACGAGTAGCCAGGGGAATTCAGGTTGGCTTGACGAATTCTGGAGGAGCAATGCAGTAGGAGGCTTCTGCGTATAGCTATATAATATTCCGCTGTGTGTTCTCTGAGTTGTTGTCTTTGAGTTGTATAACTAGACAGGTATTTATAACTGTCTAGTATGTGTTGTTTTAGCTGTGTATCTCTGATGTATATGATACTATGTAATGTATTATGTGATTAATATAATTTATTTGTTCCGCTGTTTAGATTCTGATGTTGTTCCTTTCTTTCTTCTCTATCTTTTCTCTTTTCTATCCCTTTCTTTCTTAAAAATGATGCGATTTTCTGTGGTAAGAAAGTCGGGCCGTTTCATCGGGCATCCACAATCCCGATCGGACTCTCCATCACATATGAAATCTCTTTACCAGAGCAACTCAGTGCAGAGTCATTCGACAGGTTATCCTATCATTCTCGAAGACGCCCGGTCTTCACCACCGTCTTCAATTGCTATCCATTTCGTCGTATCGCATATTTGGAATGGGTTATATGACACAAAGGTCCTCTTCAGGCTAAACTGAATAGTGAGCGCCCAATTTAAAAACACGTGGATGTATCAATCACGAAGATTCACATTCAGGGTTCGATATGGGTTTCGGATAACCAACTGGAATCCGACTCCCTATCGCATCGAAATTTAAATGTCGTTTTACGGGCCAAAGGGTTTTCACATTCTCACAGCTGTATATTCATCACAGATATCACAGCTCAACACAAAGCATTTCATATTACATAGCATCACATCACATATCAAGAATATCAATCCAACACACACATCATTCAATAACAATCAAAACATCTTCAATTAAGATGAATAATCGTGTAGTTTTAAATTTATTAACAACATAATTACTTTCATTAGTAATCTTTAATCAATAATTAATTTCATTAATTACAATTAATTAAGTCTTAATCACTTTCATTAATTAATCATTTCTTAATTAATTATCTTAATTAATTAATCCTTAATTGTTAATTAATTAACTCTTAATTACTTTTATTAATTACTTACCCCTTAATTAATTAATAATTAACTACGAATTAATTAACCTTAATTATTTATTAAATTAATCTTTAATATTAAATAATTAATTAAGTAATTACCTTTTAAAATAATTATATTAACAAAATCATTAATTATTTAATAAATGAAAAGATAAATTAATTACTTTGATTAATCTTTTAAACCATGTTTAATAAATCACCTTTATCATATTAGTTACTTTAAAAGGTTAAGATTTATTTTAAACAACATTTTATCTTATTATTGTTATAAATTACATTATTTATTAAATATAAATAACTTTGTAAAAGTATTGTATCAAAATCAAATAAACTAAAATTTAATTTCTTTGAAAACATCTTACTTAAGTCCTAAATTAATTTAAAACTTTAATCAAATCATCATTTGAAAACATAGTTTAAAAGTGTTTAAAAGTTCGAAATTTTTTTTAAGGTAAAAATTGTTTCATATATTAGGCTCAAGACCTGCTTTGAGTCACCCCCGAGAATTTTGCTTGTTTGCTTCGAATCTTATTGAAAATTTACCCGAGTGCCCACATTTTCAACTTAAAATTTTTTCTAAGTATTTTTACCCGGTGCTTCAATAATTTCACTCGAGTTAACACTCGAACTTCCACTGGTTTCACCCCGGGGCTTGCTTCGAGACATTCCTCCCTTCACTCTTTTGCCTCGTTCCTGATACACAATAGGACTCATGCACATGCACGGTCGGAATCATCACCATTGGCTGAAGCTACAGCCACCATCGAGTCGACGACAACTCACCTGAACCCAACAAGCACCCAGAAACCCATCACGTCGACGAAATTGAAATTTTGCTGTCGACCACAAACTGTAGCCAAAACCCATCATCATGAAATCGCTTTGATCATCCACCTCAGGCCGTCAACAGTCGCGTGCTCACACTCGAAGCTTCCACGATGCCTAGCGTTTGTGACGGCACTAGTTCGATCAACTCCGGTCAACCAATGACGCGACAACATTTTTTTCGATCATGACCAAATATGAACATTTGACCATAAATTGATCCCATCACTACTCTGCGACGATTTATAAATTCAACTCACATTTTTCTGATGATTTTGAACCTTCAACCTAGCTACGACTTCGATCTCGAGAATCAATGACACCTCGATCACCAGAATTTTGCAACAATGACGATACCGTTCATCCTCGAGTTTCACCGAGAATACATTATTAAAAATTCCGATTTTGCTTTTAAAAATCATGGATTTTAAAAACGTTTCGAATCATATACTTGAAATCAAGAATTTTGATGATTTAATTTTTTAACATGATTTGGGTTTACCTGTTAATTCAAATTTCCAGGTAAAACTTAAGTCAAATCTTCTTGAATATATTTTTAAACCTTAAACCAAATCTAAACAAATAAAGTTTGTTTAGATTCTAAAGCCCAGTAAGGATCAAGGAAGAGGAATTTAATTTTGTACAAGTTTTAGAATCTAAGAACAGACAGAGGCAAATGTGCCTCAGACAGAGGCAAATGTGCCTATAACTCAAACATGCACATTCTTCTCTGCATATAAACGTCTGCAAATTTGCATGCATGTCAATTCATTATAATTTTATTGTTAACATCATCACAAACAACACATAATGCTTCAAATTTTAAATGTTTACTCACCTATTAGCCTGAGAACGGAAAACAAAAATAGAGAGAAGCTCTGGAAATTGATTATTTGAAACTGTAACTTCTGTTTTAACTTGGTACTGGATTTTTATTTTACATACAACTAATTGTTTACATTTGCTTAGCTTCTGTTGGATTTTATTTGTTTGATTACTTAACAACTGAAACTCAAAAGTTTAAAGAAAATTACCTTCAGTCTTTTTATGAAGACAGAGAAGAGTTGAATGTTGAAATCTGGAAATTTGCAATCATTTTTTGGATTTGTTTATAAAAGGCCTTGATTCCTGATGTTAAGATGATGAAGCTTTGCCGAGTTGAAATTGTTTGTAGTTTACAGTTCTTATTTGCTGAACAGAGATGAAATTCCCTGCTTGAAATCAAAAGGATTGAAGAGGTTGGTCTTTCTCTGGTTTGTGAATTCAATTTGTTTTAAGCTTGCTTGATGATCTGATTTGAGGATTTGAATTTTTTTTCTCAGATTTTTTTCTTTTAAGTTTTTAAAAATGAGATCAAAAGAGTGAGAGAAAATAGTTTACATTTCTTTTACAAATTTTTTAAAAATTAAAATTAAGGAAGATGACACTAGTTCACTTCCATAATTTACATCTTAACACTTGTAAGTTTTCACATTATAAATGTTACACTTGTGCTTTTGCATGAGAAAAGATTAATACATTATTTTTAAATTGTTCATTTATAAATACATTTTCTTTTATATTTACATAATCTTTTAAAAGAAAAGATTTAATACTTATTCATAAACTATACATATATGTTAATGTATTTAATCCAAAAAAAATTTACATAAGATATTTCATTTTTAAATTTAAATTCAAATACAAGTGCAAATTCAAATTCAAAATAAAATTCAAATTCAAATATATAATTCACTCCATTCTACATACATATGTATATAGATAAAATATTAAACAAACAAACTCAATATTTCACTTGTTTTGAAATTTTTAAAATTAATTCAATTTGTCTTCAAATTGAATTCCAAAAATTCAAATAAACTAAAAAAATTAAATTGATAGATTTGAGGATGTAACAGGTTCTCCCTTAAGAAATTTCATCCTCGAAATTTGAAAGAGGGAGAAAGACAACCAAAGAAGATATGAAGATATAAAAAAATAAAGTAATGGCTTACCAGATTAAGCCGAGATATCCACTCTACAATTGGGATAGGACTTTTGCATACTATCCTCTGTTTCCCAAGTGCAGTCCTTTAGATCTCCACTCCAATGCACTTTGACTAGTTTCACAATTTTGTTTCTCAGCTGCTTTTGATCATGATCCACAATCTTTATCGGTTCCCTCTTTACTGCCAAGTTGGGAGTGATTTCAAGGTCTTACTGAGCTGCCTCTTCAGTAATACTATCTGGGTCGTGCACATATTTTCGGAGGTTAGAAATATGAAACACATTCTGCACGCTAGATAACCAGCTGGGTAGCTGCACTCGATATGCTGGAGGACCGATCCTCGCTAGAATAGGAAAAGGACCAATATAATGCAGTGCCAGCTTACCAGTTTTCCCAAACCATAACACGCCACGCATTGGAGACACTTTCAGAAATATAGAGTCTCCAACTTGAAATTCCAAATCTCTTCTTTGACGGTCATAATGGCTCTTTTGACGAATTTGAGCAGTTATTAATTTCTTTTGAATAAAATCTACTTTCTCCACGGCTTCTTTAATCATATCCGGTCCAAGGACGAGTCTATCACCTGACTCGATCCAACATGAAGGTGATCGACATGGACGACCATATAAAGCCTCATAAGGAGCCATTTCAATACTGGCTTGATAGATATTGTTATATGAGAATTCTACCAGATGTAAATGGTCCTCCCAAGAACCACCAAAGTCGAGAATACAAGCCCTCAAAAGGCCTTCTAGAATTCGATTAATTCTTTCAATCTGCCCATCAGACTGTAGATGATAAGCAGTACTGAAGTTCAGCTTTGTTCCCACTACGGCTTGGAATGCCTCCCAAAATCTACTAGTGAAGATCGGATCATGATCACTCACTATGTTGCTAGGAATACTATGGAGACGGACAATTTCCTTTATATATAGCTCTGCTAAGCTTGTTGCAGTCCGAGTAGATTTCACTGGGATGAAGTGAGCAGTTTTGGTTAGACGGTCCACTATAACCCAAATTGCTTCATTTCCCTTCTTGGTTCGTGGCAATCCGTCGAGGAAATCCATTGGCACTTGATCCCATTTCCACTTTGGTACTTCCAAAAGATGAAGTAAACCAACCACTTTCTTTTGATCGCTTTTAATTTGTTGACAGGTAGCACATTGACTTACATATATAGATATGTCTCTTTTCATCATTTTCCACCAAAACGTTCTTTTGATATCACGATGCATTTTATCGAATCCTAGATGGATGCAAAGTTTAGACTTGTGGCACTCGTCCAAAACTTCACGTTTCAGCTCTGGAATGTCAGGGACACAAATTCTGCCTTCCAACCTTATAATTCCACTATTATCAATTCCCAAACTGGAATCCTCCCCTCGACGAATCCTTCCATAGATTCCCTGAAGAAATTTGTCTTCTTTATATTTGCTGGCAATCTTTTCAAGGAGAGTAGGAGTGACAACAAAATGAGCAAGAATAGTGTTTCCTACTCAAAGCATCGGCAACTACATTGTCCTTTCCAGGTGTATACAGAATATCTAGGTCATAGGATGGCAGAAATTCCAACCAACATTGCTGTCGTAGATTCAAATCTTTCTGGGTGAAGAGATACTTCAAAGATTTGTGGTTGGTGAATAATTCAATTTTTTCACCTAAACAAGAAATATTTATTAAGTATAGATTAAGTTAAGTTGAACTTTAAAAAATATTATTTTAGAAAAGATAAAGGAGATTCTTACCCAGAAGATAACGTCGCCAGATTTTTAAGGCGAAAATAACAGCCAAAAGCTCCAAATCGTGTGTTGGGTAGTTTCTCTCATGCGGACGTAATTGTCTACTCACATAGGCAATTACCTTTCCATTCTGCATTAATACTACACCTACCCCATCACCACAAGCGTCAGTATAGACATATAAGCCTTAGTTCCCATAAATGATAGCGAGAATAGGAACAATAGTTAATCTCTTTTTCAATTCCTGAAAAGCTTCATCACACTTTGGGGTCCAATTGAACTTGGCATTCTTCATTATTAGCTTAGTCAACGGACTAGCTATCTTAGAAAAGTCCTGAACAAACTTCTGGTAATAGCCTACTAAACCCAGTAAACTTCGAACTTCTTACGGAGTTGTGGGTCGCTTCCAGTCAATAATAGCGGAAATTTTGCTCGGATAAACAGAAATCCCTTTTTCGTTAACAATATGGCCAAGAAATCTGGCTTCATTGACCCAAAAGTGGCATTTAGAAAATCTGGTGAATAGGATATTCCTTCTCAATATCTCCTAAACAATTCTGAGATGTTCAGCATGCTCTTCTTCGGTTTTGGAGTAGATTAGGATATCATCGATAAATACAAGAACAAATTTATTCAACACCTCCCGAAACACACGGGTCATCAAATCTACGAAGCACACGGGAGCGTTGGTTAGTCCGAAAGGCATGACTAACCACTCGTAGAATACATCCGGACCCCTAAATAAAGAAGTTAGGTGAACACAATCTTCGGCAATTCGCAACTGATGGAATCCCTGGGCTAGATCCATCTTAGAAAAGAATCGTGCACCATGAAGTTGATCGAATAAGTCATCGATCCAATGTAACGGAGACTTGTTCTTGAGAGTTTGCTTATTGAGATCGCGATAGTCAACACACAATCTCAAAGACCCGTCTGATTTGGCCACAAACACTACAGCCGAACCCCATTCAAAAACACTAGGACGAATCAATCCCTTCTTTAGCAAATCACCAGTTTGCTTGATTAGTTCAATTCTTTCCCGGGGTGCCATCCTACGACTAGCATGAACGACAGGACGAGCGTTCGGAATTAAGTCAATTCTGAATTCAATCTCTCTATGTAGGGGTAAAGATTTCACTTCTTTGAATACATCGGGAAAATGCTGGACAATATGAATGGACTCCAGACTAGGTTTTGGACATCCCAAAGTATACATCAGTTTATCCCTTTTGGAGTAGGGTCTTCACCAGAAATTTCAGTGAAATCTCCAATTTTTATTTTTACTAGAATTGTTCGGTTATTGCAATCTAACTTGGCTTCGTATCTCGATAACCAATTCATTCTGAGTAGTACCTCAAATTCATTAAGGTCGAGAACATAAAGGTTAATTGGAAATCGATGGCCAGAATACGAGATAGGCACCCTCCTACAATATAGACATAGATTTGCAGGACCACTCACTGGATTCTTCACACAAATATGTTCATCGACAAACTTGAGTTTAAGTTTTAATTCATCCATGATCTATTGGGAGATAAAGCTATGTGAAGCTCCCGTGTCGAATAAAACTCTAGCAACTCTATCACCAACAATAAGATTACCCTCCAAAACTCCCTTTCCTTCATTCGCCTTTGAAGTTCAGGGTTTATCTTTTATTGCGCACACTTTCGCAATTTGTGCTTGTTTCTTTTTCGGGCAATTTTTAACTCCATGACCTGGCTGGTGACAACAATAGCATTCCTTGGATCTTTGAATTATCTTTAGAAGTTGATCTTTCTTCACTTGTTTCTTTGGCTTCTCACAATCGTTTGCTAAATGGCCTTTCTCCTGACAATTATAACAAGTAACATTTCTAGCCAAGTTCTCTTGATTACTTCTCTTCTTCTCCTTGCATTGAACCAGCCTCTTTCCTTCAAACTTTCTTTTCTTCCAATTCGTACTACTTGAACTCCCCTTCTCGTCCGGAACTATCTGCATATCTAGAGGAGCATATTGACAACCATATCGATCAAGTCCGAAAAAGATTCTTTAATGTGGGCTGTCATCCTCTTTTGGTACTTCTTATTCATTCCCCGAATGAATCTTTCATTTTTCTTCAAGGGTGTATTCACTAGCTCCGGACCAAATCGAGACAATTCGTTAAATTCAAATACTCCTCAAATGATAGACTTCCCTGCTTCAAATCTGGAAACTCTTGGTACATTCGAGAGATACCAGCAGATGGAATGTATCGCTGCTCAAACACTTCTTTAAGTCGTCTCAAAGTAACCTCATCTTCTGACTCATCCCCAATAATTGTCCCACCAAGCTAATGCTTCCCTTTGGAGTTGCCAAGAAGCTATTAGTCGCTTTTGATCGTCTTCCAACTTCAATCCCCTGAAAATTCTTTCATAGGATCGGATCCAAGCTTGGGCTTCAACAACAGATTCTTTGCCAGTAAACGGCTTACCACCAAGTCTCGAGAAGCACTTATATAGATCAGCCAGATTCGGCTGAGGTTGAGTAGGCACAATTGTAGTTGTAGGGACTTTACTAGTTGCGGTGGTATTTCCCCATCCCCTGCCTTGTCCTTTTCTTCCGCTTATTCTCACTATCTGTAAATAGCAAGAAAACTTGATTTCGGCATACGGATAAGATATCGTAGGGAATATCAATAGTTAAAAGGAATAGACCAAGAAATTTAGGGTTCGGTCTCTCGGTTTATACTCATTCTAGGGTACACTTTGCCCTATCTCTAATGAGCCATCTAATGTGTTATACTCCGTAGCTAAAGTTCTTACTCAACCTTTAGCTCTTATACCACTTGTCACAAACCGAAATCCAGCGATTGAAAATCGACATCAAATACCTCGCTTGTATTCGACCGCCGAAGATTCAAGCGTTGAACTTCAGTTCGGATGGAGCTTATAACAACATTAGATGAATATAAATAGCGGAAAACAAAATGAATATCATTGAATACAACACAGATACAATATGATACAATTTCCAATACAACATCGATCACTAATATCCGAGTGATACGAACATGATACAACAATAATATGACAACAGAAACTTCTACACGCTTCCAACATACTTCACTTCGATAAGGTCTTTAAACCTCCAAAAGCTTTAAAATATTTCCAAATTCAAAAGCTCTCTCAAAAATTGATAGCTCCCAAAAGACATCAAAATCCAAGCTAGCTCGAAAACACGGATAACCTGCTTCTAGGCTGCACGTGTGGAAAATTATGGGCACCTAGAGTTTAGGAAAGGAACAATAAACTCTGGGTCAGTCATGGGACTGGTATGAGTAAACAAAATAGTTGTTTGAAATAAAAACAGTTTATTTTTATCAAAAGCAAAACAAAAGAATTTGAAAAAAATCCGCAATGCTTTTTGAAAATGAAACTGCATAAGGCCTCTCGCCACACACACACAATGCAAGCGCAAACTTGGAGGAGATTTCTCCTTATGATAGTAGAAAATTCTTGATATGAGAAAACTCTTTTAGATATTATTAATCTTAGCCAGCATACGTACCATTATAGCGTACCTACTATAGCTACCATGTTAAATGGTAGGTTCTACAACTAAAACCATAAAGGGCTCGTACTGGATGATTGGATTTCCAACAAATGGTCAGGCAAAGGAACTTCCTATACAAAATGGAATGCCTCTGGAGGGACGTCCCCGAGAACCTAGCCGAATCTCTGCTACACAAGGCAGGGTTACCTATGTAACTAGGTAATAACTGACACGAGTATGCCACCTCCCGGTCGTTACCAACCTTTATCTGAAGCACTTCTCAACTGACAACCACAAAGCATTAAGTTTGCAGCAACCACGAAGTAAGTATCTAGGCTCCATACCATGATACCACTTATAATCCAGAAGGAAATGGACATACCCTCAGGTGGCGCTACCCTCAAATAACCTTGCTGCTATGATTCCTGTTTCGACCATAATTGGGTTGTGAGATTTGACGAAGTCTCATCCACAAAGCTACGCTTTTTCAAAAAGCCATGCTTCGATCAAAAAATGATCAGTAGCACTCAGCATGCCACACTACCAAATTGGGAGTATATCACTAATAACCTTCAACTACATAACCTCCGAGCTCGTATGTTTTAGAGAAGGGTGTTAAGCTAAGAGAATAAATTCTCTGCCACCAACAGAAATGTATTTGAAAGAAATCAGCTTCATATCTCAAATTGTAATGTCAGACATACAACCATACAAGTCTGTTCTGGGTTCGAACAGTTTCGAATGCACTTTCGAAGAAGTCCTTGCAATCCGGGCATCCACAATCCCGATCGGACTCCCCATCACATATGGAGATCTCTATACCAGAGCAAGTCAGTGCAGATTCATTCAACAGGTTATCCTATCGTTCTCGAAGATGCCTGGTCTTCACCACCGTCTTCAATTGCTATCCATTTCGTCGTATCACATATTCAGAATGGGTTATACGACACAAAGGTCCTCTCCCGGCTAAACCGAATAGTGAGTGCTCAATTTAAAAACACATGGATGTATCAATCACAAAGATTCACATTCAGGGTTCGACGTGGGTTTCGGATAACCAACTGGAATCCGACTCCTTGTCGCATCTAAATTCAAATGCCGTTTTACGGGCCAAAGGGTTTTCACATTCACATAGCAGTATATTCATCACAGATATCACAGCTCAGCAGAAAGCATTTCATATTACATAGCATCGCATCACATATCAGGAATATCATCCAACACATAGTATTCAATAACAATCAAAACATCTTCAATTAAGATGAATAATCGTGTGGTTTTAAATTTATTAACCACATAATTACTTTCATTAGTAATCTTTAATCAATAATTAATTTCGTTAATTACAATTGATTAAGTCTTAATCACTTTCATTAATTAATCATTTCTTAATTAACTATCTTAATTAATTAATCCTTAATTGTTAATTAATTAACTCTTAGTTACTTTTATTAATTAATCACCCCTTAATTAATTATAAATAAATTACGAATTAACTAACCTTAATTATTTATTAAATTAATCTTTAATATTAAATAATTAATTAAGTAATTACCTTTTAAAATAATTATATAACAAAATCATTAATTATTTAATAAATCAAAAGATAAATTAATTACTTTGATTATCCTTTTAAACCTTGTTTAATAAATCACCTTTATCACATTAGTTACTTTAAAAGTTAAGATTTGGTTTAAACAACATTTTATCTTAATTTTCTTTTAAATTACATTATTTATTAAATTTAAATAACTTTATAAAAGTATTGTATTAAAATTAAATAAAATTTAATTTAATTTCTTTGAAAACATCTTACTTGAGTCCTAAATTAATTTAAAACTTTAATCAAATCATCGTTTGAAAACATAGTTTAAAAGTGTTTAAAAGTTTGAAATTTTTTTAAGGTAAAACCTGTTTCATATATTAGGCTCGAGACCTTCTTCGAGTCACCGCCGAGAATTTATATTGTTTCTTCTAGTCCTATCGAAAATTTACCCGAGTGTCCATATTTTCAACTTAAAATTTTTTCGAAGTATTTTTACCCGGTGCTTCAATAATTTCACTTGAGTTAACACTCGAGCTTCTACTGGTTTCACCCCGTGGCTTGCTTCGAGACATTGCCCCCTTCACTCTTCTGCCTCGTTCCTGATACAAAATAGGACCCGTGCACATGCACGGTTGGAATCATCACTATTGGTCAAAGCTACAGCCACCATCGAGTCGATGATAACTAACCTGAAGCCCACAAACACCCAGAAACCCATCATGTCGACGAAATCGAAATTTTGCTGTCGACCCCAAACTATAGGCAAAACCCATCATCACGAAGTCGGTTCGATCATCCAACTCAGGTCGTCAGCAGTCGCGTGCTCACACTCGAAGCTTCCACGATGCCTAACGCTCAAGACGGCACTGGTGCGATCGACTCCGGTCGATCAACGACGACACCGCAACATTTTTTTGATCATGACCAAATATGAACATTTAACCCTAAATCGATCCCATCACTATTCTGCGATGATTAATAAATTCAACTCACATTTTTCTGATGATTTCGAACCTTCAACCTAGCTATGACTTCGATCTCGAGAATCAATGACACCTTGATCACCAGAATTTTGCAAAAATGACATTATCGTTCATCCTCGATTTTCACCGAGAATACATTATTAAAAATTTCAATTTTGCTTTTAAAAATCATGGATTTTAAAAACGTTTCGAATCATATACTTGAAATCAATAATTTTGATAATTTAATTTTTTAACATGATTTGGACTTACGTGTTAATTCGAATTTCCATGAAAAACTTACGTCAGATCTTCTTGAATATGTTTTTAAACCTTAAACCATAGCTAAACAAACAAAGTTTTTTTAGATTCTAAAGCCCAGTAAGGATCAAGGGAAGAGGAATTTAATTTTGCACAGGTTTTAGAATCTAAGAATAGACAGAGGCAAATGTGTCTGTAACTCAAACATGCACCTTCTTCTCTGCATATAAACGTCTACAAATTTTCTTGCATGTCAATTCATTACAATTTTATTGTTAACGTCATCACGAACATCACATAATGCTTCAGATTTTAAGTGTTTACTCACCTGTTAGCCTGAGAGCAGATAATAGAAACAGAGAGAAGCTCTGGAAATTGATTATTTGAAACTGAAACGGCTATTTTAACTTGATACTGGACTTTTATTTTACCTGCAACTAATTGTTTACATTTTCTTAGCTTCTGCTGGATTTTATTTGTTTGATTACTTAATAACTGAAACTCAAAATTTTAAAGAAAATTACCTTTAGTTTTTTTAGGAAGACAGAGAAGAATTGAGTGTTGAAATCTGGAAATTTGCAATCTTTTTCTAGAATTGATTATAAAAGGCCTTGATTCCGAATGTTAAGATGATGAAGCTTTGCCGAGTTGAAATTATTTGCAGTTTTACAGTTCTTATTTGCTGAACAGAGATGAAATTCCCAGCTTGAAATCAAAAGAATTGAAGAGGTTGTTCTTTTTCTGGTTTGTGAATTAAATTTGTTTTAAACTTGCTTGATATTTTGATTTGAGGATTTGAATTTTTTTCTCAGAATTTTTTCTTTTAAGTTTTTAAAAATGAGATCAAATGAGTGAGAGAAAATGTAACAACCCGCATATTTTATGATTGAATATTTAAATATTTTGTTTTAATATTTTATCTTTAGTTGGATTATAGTCCGAAAAGTTACTTTTTGCATACGGTCGAATTTGGACTCGAGACCACTTCCATTGAGTTCAAAACGCTGTTTGCGATCTTTTTAAGTATAAACTTTGATATGTTTGGAGTTAGTGGAATTGTGACGACCCGACTTTCTTACCATAGAAAATCGCATCGTTTTTAAGAAAGAAAAGAATAAAAAAGAGAAAAGAAGAAGAGAAAGAAGAAACATCATCAGAATCTAAACAGCGGAATGAATAAATTATATTAATAACATAAATATTACATAGTTCACAACCACAATCAGAGTTACACAGATATACATCACATACTAGACAGTTATAAACACCTGTCAAGTTATACAACTCAATACAACACAAAGACAAACGACTCTGAGAACTCACAGCGGAATATTCTATAGCTATACGCAGAAGGCTCATGCTCCATTGCTCCTCAAGAATTCGTCAAAGCCTAACCTGAATTCCTCTGGCTACTCGTAAAAATTTGAGTACCCAAGAGTTTAAGAAAAACAGAATAAACTCCGGGTCAGACATGGGTCTGGTGTGAGTAAACGGTTAAAGTTGCTTAACTTTAAAAACCTTTTGAAAGAAAAGGTATCACGTAAGACTTCCCACACATAAACATGGAAAAGTTTTTACCTTACGCTAACCAAAACATTTGATAGGAAATCCGATAATATTATAATAGGGTCTAGGGTTTTCAAATAAATATGAAATAGCCAAAAATTTTACATTCATCAAATTTCAGCTGCTAGCCACAAAAGTGGGTAATACAATCAACACCGTTGGCACTTATTGGATTTTGGATTCCATACAATGGCAGGGCTACCGGGGTACTTCCTGTCACAGTACGTGGCCTAGATCACCGTACCGAGGAGTACGCCCGCTCTCCTGCAACACAAAGCCGGACCCATTCCTTACTGAACAATTCCAAATAAGACAACCCTGGCGGATGTTGCTATTCAACCGCCCACACAGCTGAAATAAAAGGTACCTCTAGACAGGGGTAAATCTTACTCTCAAGTGGGGGCTACCCACGAAGCCTTGCTGCACCTCCCCTGTTTTAGCCATTCCTGGTTGATGAGGCTTGAGGCTACGATTACCTTTAGTGAACACATCACTCAGAGTGCTCATCGTCCACCTGACGATGTTTTGAAAGCATTCAATCCATACAAGTTTGAATTGAGGAATTGTTTGAAGATTGGTTTGAAGATTTCTGGTTTACAGATTTTGGATGTTGAGCAATTTTTTGAGGAAGTTTTCAGATTTTCATTTTGAGGAGAATTGTTTTGAAGGTTTTTCTGATTTTTGGAGAGTAAAAATTTGGCATGGATATTCATGTTTCTTTTTAGAAATGAACAAAGAATTTAAAGAAAAAGAAAGTGAGAAGAGATGGTGTTTTAAATAGAAATTTTCAGATTTTATTAAATTAAAAAGAAAATTAAAAAGAGAATAGACACTAGTCTTATAAATCATAAATATTTAACACTTGTTAACATAGTGTTTTAGAACTAAACATTTATCAAAATGAGTTTGTTTTTAATTCTAAAGAAATTTAAAAAGCTTTTAAAATTATTTTCCTAATTAACAAACATGTTTTCTTAATTTTAAAAATACTCTCTAATTAAATATCTAATAAACAAATACACTTATACATTTATAAATGTTTGCTAAATTTATATAAAATACAATCTTTAAAAAGAACATAAAATAAAATCAATTATAATTTAAATAAAATTTACATATAATATTTCAAACTTATTTTAAAAATGTTATTTCAAAGCCTTGCATTTATTCTTATTAAATAAATACAAATCAAATTTCTACATATAAAGTCCTATAAAAGAAAATAAAACAAATCTTATTTTAATTAAAAACATTATCTATATAATTTAAAACCAAACTATATTATTATTCTATTTTAAGATGTATGTATATTCTTGAATTCAAATTTATATTCATTTTCAAAGTCAAATTTAAAAATCAAATCTAAAAATCAATTTAAATAAATAAAATATCAGTTTTTATATAAGCTTATTATTATTTACAAATAATTTATCCTATTTAAAAATCAATTTTAAATACACAGATATCGATATATTTAAACACACTTATAAATTTTGAGAACAATAAGTCTATTTAAATTTATTTACACAAATAAATATCCTTAATTTAAAACCAATTTATAACCAAAATTAAAACATTATATTATTATTACTTAGTTATTTATTTTTGAAAATAACAATTTATCAATTTCAAATAATTTAAATTAAGAGATTATCAACATTTTAAACTCTTGGAAATTCCGGGATATTACAATCCTCCTCCCTGAACAGAATTTCGTCCTCGAAATTTAAAACAAAGATAATCCACAGTTTTATTTTATTTCAACCAATCCAAACATACATAACAACCATACACTATCAATCAAACAAACAATTTCATCCAAACAACCAATTCAATTCAAATAATTAACACTAGCTATCCGGACACAGATCCGGGTAAATTTCCTAAAATTATCTTGAGTTTCCCGGGTACAAACACAGGAATACTCGCTCTACTAAACCCAAACTAGCTATACTGCTAAGCTACTGAGTTCCCACTCAGTTAGATCTACAATCGACACAAGATACCAGACCATAGACAAGACTAATCAACAACTAAAACCTTCACAGAACTACTGGTCTCAAAACCAGTGATGAACTAAACACATACTCCCTCAGAGACACGTGAAATATTTTGAATTCCAGTCTTCCAAATTGACAATTCAACTCTTAAAACCAAAGCACTGATCTCTACAAAAACTCAGAAGAATCCAATATACCTCGGAGATCTCCTCAAATCTCACCAAATCTTGTTGCTCCCTTCACAAGAGAAAATCTCAACAACATCGAAGTCTCCAACTTTGAATTCCAAATTCTTCCGTTACTTAACCACAAAACTTCCCGGATGATCCGACTGCCTACCAATCCTTCCCGATCAGCTCAACCTTCGCTGATGCTTCTGCAAACAAACTGGATCAACTCACAAACTGATCCTCACAAGATCAATCCAAAAATCAAAACCAAACTTTCAACAGAAGAAAATCACTTCTTCCATCTGGAAAAGACAGAACAGAATCACTCGCCAACTTTCCTCAGATTCTGAAAATAAATTCAGTAGAAACTCTCTAATCCAAAATACTGCAACTTCCGGTTGCTTCTACTCAAGAACAACAGTCACCTTGCTTCCGCTGCACAACTCTGATCTGGAGTAGATGAAAATGCCGTTGAATGAACACATGCACAACTAAACATCACATCTCAGAAATAAGGTTCAACAGAAATTCCAAGAAATACAGAGCTACTTCACCAATCAATCAACCTAGGAGACAACCTTCTACCTAGCTGAATCACCAGTATCAATCCTGACATCAAGTCGATTCAGAACTCAATCTCTAATGCGGGCAAATCTCTAACTTTCCTGAAAATATACCCAGACAATCTTCAGCAATTCCATAACTTCTACATCCTCTAGAGATGCCACAAATCCAAGCAAAAGATTATCTAAGATAATCACCAAACCATCGCAAGTCACTTTTGCGATCAAACCAATCCAATATCCAAGATACTATTCTCTCTCCACTAATCAGAACAGCTTATCCTCGACCGGCTAATCCATCGAAGAAACAGATCTTCACTGTTGCTTTTGAATTCCACCTCCAGGAAATGCTAAGCCAAAAAGATCTTCCTACTGAAACACAGAACACTCCCTATCTACACCGCTAACACAGATGCCAAAGACTTCCTATCCAGATTTCTTTGAGAAACTCGGACCTCCACATACATCCTGTAGAACTCAGCTAAAACCCAAAGCAAACACACTTCCTTAAACTTGCTCCGAAAGAAAACATCTTCAGAGACATCTATAGTCACTGCATCTCATCACGCAGCTACTATTCCCTGAGGTTGTTAAGATATCTTTACTTACTTCTGTCTAACCGACAGATGCAAATTCTCCAAAAATCCGCTCACACGAGCGCGATCAAACCTACATTTCAAAGATGAACTCCGAACCTTAACAGGTTTCCTTCAGAGATCAAATCAAATCCTTACACCAAACCGTAGAGATTACTCGAGATGGTATTAGGTCTACAGTCTCAACAAATACACTTCCAATCTCAAGCATTCAAACTCCAACCATTGGTAGTCGTGTTACACACACCACTACCTCATCTACCTTTATAACTTATATTGGAAAACCCGAATAGGTAACCCAACAGATAGGTAGAAATATATATATATATATATTGTTATATATAGTTATATATAAAAATTACTAGTACGCTCTCTCAAGAAAGACACCACTACAGAGCTTAGGTATTCACTCAACCTAATGCTCTGATACCAAGCTGTGACGACCCGACTTTCTTATCATAGAAAATTGCATCTTTTTGAAGAAAGAAAGGGATAGAAAAGAGAAAAGAAGAAAAGAAAGAAGAAACAACATCAGAATCTAAACAGCGGAACGAATAAATTATATTAATAACATAAATATTACATAGTTCACAACCACTATCAGAGTTACAAGGATATACATCACATACTAGACAGTTATAAACACCTGTCTAGTTATACAGCTCAATACAACACAAAGACAAACGACTCGGGGAACTCAAAGAGGAATATTCTATAGCTATACGCAGAAGCCTCCTGCTCCATTTCTCCTTCAGAATTTGTCAAAGCCTAACCTAAATTCCTCTGGCTACTCGTAAAAATTTGAGTACCCAAGAGTTTAAGAAAAACAGAATAAACTCCTTGTCAAACATGGGTCTGGTGTGAGTAAACGGTTAAAGTTGCTTAACTTTAAAAACCTTTTGAAAGAAAAGGTATCACGTAAGACTTCCCACACATAAACATGGAAAAGTTTTTACCTTACGCTAACCAAAACATTTGATAGGAAATCCGATGATATTATAATAGGGTCTAGGGTTTTCAAATAAATATGAAATAGCCGAAATTGTTACATTCATTAAATTCCAGCTACTAGCCACAAAAGTGGGTAATACAATCAAAACCGTTGGCACTTATTGGATTTTGGATTCCATACAATGGCAGGGATACCGGGGTACCGCCCGTCACAGTACGTGGCCTAGATCACCGTACCGAGGAGTACGCCCGCTCCCCTACAACACAAAGCCGGACCCATTCCTTACTGAACAGTTCCAAATAAGACAACCCTGGCGGATGTAGCTATTCAACCGCCCACACAGCCGAAATAAAAGGGACCTCTAGACAGAGGTAAATCTTACTCTCAAGTGGGGGCTACCCACGAAGCCTTGCTGCACCTCCCCTGTTTTACCCATTCCCGGTTGATGAGGCTTGAGGCTACGATTACCTTTAGTGAACACATCACTTAGAATGCTCATCGTTCACCTGACGATGTTTTGAAAGCATTCAATCCATACAAGTTCGTTCCGGGTTCGAACGAAACCGAAGGCATTATCTCGTTACACTCATTTTGGAATCACCCTCAGGGTTAACGACAATAACACTTGCACTCTAAATCTCCATCTCAAACCTATAAGAACTAGTTCTGTCAAACTCATTACGGAATCACCTATAGAGTTATACTGACGTATAGTCCTTACACCTCGAGTCTTCACTCTTCACAAGAGATTCACGACCTATCGTTAATTTGGACCGATGTGGTTTTCGGATATCCAAATATGGAAACCCGATCCCGGTCTCATCGAAATCCAAAGCGTGTCTTTTAGGTCCAATTTGTTTAAGGTTAAATAATTAAATTCAACTATCTATATACACACAGAAAATAAAATTCACAAGTCACAACCGATGACCACATTATCAAATAAACAGATGATCTATAACAAAATAGGTAATCCACATCATTATCACAATAGATAATCTATATTACCATCACAATGCAACCAAGCATTCATACCACACAACATTATTTGTCTCATTTCTGAGATTACATCCATTCACAACAATCAATGTCATCCATCCATACATAAGCAATGATTTACTTAATCACAACATAATTAATTTAAAATGAATTAAATTAACTATCTCTAATCCTAGTTAATTTAAAGTGAATTAAATTAATTACTTCATCCCTTAATTAATTTAAAATTAATTTAAATTAATTACCTTCATCAAAATAACTCTTGCTTACTTATTCATTTATTAAACCAATTAATTAATCGTCATCCTAATTAATCAACCTTGATTAATTAAACTCTTAATCAAGTAATTAATCCTTAATTATTCTCATTAATCAATTAATGAACATTAATTAATTACTTCCATTAATTAATTAACTAAAATTAATTACATTATTTCTTAATTAATTACATTATTTCTTAATTAATTACATTAATTAATCATGCTTAAATTAATTACTTTTAATTAATCAATTTAAATAAACAGTAATTAATTATTCTTAATTACTTCTTAATTACTTTTAATTACTTTAACAAGTAATTATCCATTTAAATTACTTCCCAATCAGTAATTTACCTTAACTCAATTACCTCTGTAATTTATCAATTACTTACTTTAAGTAATTACCTTATCAAATTTATTAAGTAAACATAATCATTCTCAAGTGACTATTCTTAGTTAATTAACAAATTAATTAACTTATTTGATCACACTCATCTCATCAACCAAAATTGAGTAATTTATTCCTTAATTACTCTTTACCAAATTAATCTTCAAATAACAGATCAATTATCATCAACTATTAATTAATAAATCTTAATTATTAATCAATTCTTTAATACAAAGTAATTAATCACTAATTACTTTTATAATTAATTAATTAATTAACCAATTAATTATCTCTTAATCATTAATTAGTAAAACTTAATTATTAATTAATAGCCTTATTTACAAATTAATTAATCCATAAATATAATTAGTCAATCCTTAATTATAATTAATTAACCCTAAATAATAATAGTTAATTAATTCTTAATTAACTTGCATAATAGATTAATAACCTTTAATTATTAATTAAGAAAAACTCAATTAAAACTTAATTACTAGTTTAATCACTTAATTACTTAATTAAGAAACAATTACAATTTAATTAATCTTTAGTCATTAATTAAATCATCACAATTATTAGTTATTTTAATAATTTATACTTAATTAATTACCTAATTAATCCTTTAAACTAATTAATTAAATTAATTAGCTAAACTTAAAATTTTTAATCAACTTAATTAATTACACATCATTAACCCCTAATTTTATTTAAGATAAAACATTATCTTAAATTACCCTTGAAATCTTTTCTTAACATAATTCATTAATTAAAATATAAAGAAAACATTAATTACCTATCTTTAATTATTAATTAACGATCATTAGTTTCAAATTCAAAAATTACTTAAACCCTTAATTGTTAATAAATAAAAACATTTATAAATTTACTTTTTATATTTCCAAAGTAAGTTTGAAAATAACATTAACTTAAAACATTTAAACAAATCATACAAATTCATTTATAAAAACAAATCAATTTAAAAACAAGAATTTAACTTAGCTTAAATTATTTAAAATTTAAAACTTTATTTATTTTAAATTAAAAACCTGGTTGAACATTCCATTGAGTTCAACCCATATATACTTGAATTCAAGAACAAAGTATACTATCGTTTCTTTTTGTTTTAACAAATTTGATTTTTAAAATTTTAAAAACTGTTTAATTTAAAATATAAAAACTGTTAAAAAACATAACAGTTTAACTCTGCACACAACCCAGAACCCACATGAGCAACAACCAAAAATACACGAGCTAAACCCCAAGCCATCTTCCTTATATACCCGAGACCTGCTTTGAGAAAATCAAGCAACCCAAAAAAAAACACAAACCCACTGACAACAACCAACCTCCGTGCAACCTACACTGGTGCCGGAACTATTCCGACCAACGTCGAATCCACCGACAAGTTTCTCTACAACCCTACAAACATCCCCGACCCACAGAACATCAACTCCTACCTCGATTCAAAATCGAGTACCCATGGTTGAACTAAACCTAAAAACCAACATCAGCAAATCCCTAAATTCCACGCCTCCAATCATCTAAAATGGCCACCACTCCGGTCAAGGCTCGCTGACCCACCGCGCATCCTTCACCCAAATTCCCTTCAAGCTCGATGCAGTGAAGAAGATGCAGAAGCCAATTTACAGTAAGAACCCAAAACTAGGTTAAAAATCAATTTCGAGCAAATTCAAACTTCACATTGATTTACAAATTCATCAACCATTTTTACTGCACTCTCTAATCCAACCCCTAGCTTCATCATGCATCCCGAGTAATTCAGATGTAGAGATCAACAGAAATTTACATAAACCCAATTTCCAGTTGAACTTCAAATACTTTCTTAATACAATTTTAAAAATTGTAAATTTCTTTTCAAAATTCATAATTTCTAATGACACTTTAGTTTATATAATCATTTTAACCAAATTTAATACTTGGTTTCAAACATTGATGATAAACTTGTTACTGCATAGTTGTAACGATCGCGATTTTTCGTTGCCGAAAAATCGAACCGTTAGGGTTTTAGAAGAAGAAAGAGGTAGAAGAAGAAAGAAAAGAAAGAGAAGAGAAAACAGAAAAACAAGCAACAGAACGAGAAACAATAACAGAATCTCACAGTCGCAGCGGAACAACATATAATAGATAAATGAATATTCATTAAAACAAAAGAACTATACATTTTATACATTACATCACATTACATTACATCAATCAGAGTGTATGACAACAACAGCGGAAAGAAATACTATATACAATAAATAATAGACTACGCTATCTGGCTCGCCTCCAGATCTGCACAGCAACTCCCGAATCCAGAATAACCTGATAACCTAACTCTAGACTGCCCGTGTGGAAAATAGTGGGCACCCAGAGTTTAGGAAAGGAACAATAAACTCCAGGTCAGTCATGGGACTGGTGTGAGAACTCAAAACAGTTTATCTTTAAACACGCAACAAGAAAGTTTAAATTTTGAAATCCGTAATGCTTTTTGGAAAATGAAACTACCATAAGGCCTCCCGCCACACACACAATGCAAACGCAGAATTGGAGGAGATTTCTCCTTATGATAGTCAAAGATGCTTACTACGCGAAAATCAAATCATTTTTGATATTATTACTAGTGCATAGTGTAGAAAACAATTTCGAAAGTAGAATATAAATCCTAGCCAGCATAGACATTCCGAACTATGCCTACTATAGCTACCATCCAAACAGTGGTGACCACCATAAGTGAATGGCAGGTAATACAACTAAAACCGTACAAGGCGCGTATTGGAGGAATGGATTTCCAACAAATGGTCAGGCTAAGGAACTTCCTACTGCCACATGGGATCGCCTCTGGCGGGACGTCCCGAGAAACTAACGTTACGGTTAGATCTCTGCCAACACAAGGCCGGGTTACCTCTGTAACTAGGTAACTACTACACGAATATGTCATCCCCCGGTCCTTTGGGACCTTTATCCGAGCGCTCGATACCAACAACACCACACAGAAATAGATATAGTGTTTTCCACATGAGTAAATATCTGGGCTCCATACCATGATACCACCCTTTTCCAGAAGGAAATGACATACCCTAAAGGGCGCGACCCTCATAACCTTGCCGCATATTCCTGTTTCGACCATTTCCGGGGAGTGAGGTCCTGACGAAGTCTCGTCCACAAAGCTACGCTTTGTGCAACAAAGCCATGCTTTGGGTCCACAGATGACCAAAGCAATAATCACAAAGATAAATGATCAAACAAATGATCATATCCAAACGATCAACCAATGATCATCACACAGCAGCACTCAGCATGCCACATTACCAGATTGGGAAATATCGCTGATAACCTTCAACTACATAACCTCTGAGCTCGTACGTCTCAGAGAAGGGTGTTAAGCTAAGAGAATAAATTCTCCGCCACCAACAGAAATGTATTTGAAAGAAATCTGCTCTATCTCTCAAAATGTAATGTCAGACACGTAACCATACAAGTCTGTTCCGGGTTCGAACAGAACCGAAGGCACTTCCAAAGAAGCCCTTGCAATCCGGGTATTCACAATCCCGATAAAATTTCCCATCACAAAGGAAATCTCCATATCGTAGCTAACGATGCGGAGACAATCGATAGGTCATCCTATCGTTTTCACAAATACCCGGTCTTCAACACCGGTCTTCAAATGCAATCCAAACGACGTATCGCATATTCGGAATGGGATATATGACACAAAGGTCCTCTCCCGGCTAAACCGAATAGCGAGCGCTTATTTTAAAAATAAGTGTGGATTCAATTCCAAACAAACACAATCAATACCATCCAAGGGTAAATATTGATAGTCGGTTATTTAACTATCAATAAAGATGCGCCACATCATCAGATTCCAAATAATTTTTCCAAAATTATTAAGTCCCAAAATATCTTTACAAGATATATATATATATACACCATTTACAAATAATTGCCCCAGTTATTTGTTTTACCAAAACCACTTCACGATAAAATTTTCCACACTTAACCAATTGAAAAACCAATTTTCAATTTACCTTTACCATTTGAAAACCAATTTTCAAATTACATTAACCATTTGCAAACCAATTTCAAATCACCTTAACCATTTGAAAACTAATTTCAAATCACCTTAACCATATATACCCTTTGAACAAATTTCAAACCACCAAATAAATCTTTACCGATTTATTTTAACTTACGTTCCAAATTCGTAAATTATATTTTCATATTTGAAAATAAATCAACATTTATTTTTAAACAAATTTCCCTTCATATATATAAATTCCAAAGTGGATTTAAATTCCAAGCATCTACTAGCATACGATTCCCAAATCGATTTCAAGTTATTTGCTTTCAATTACCTTAAAGGTGAATTCACAAAAACCGTTCCATTTCATATTAGAAAACCATTCCCATGCTTATTTTTAAAATAAGTAATTCACAAATTTATTTATTTTCAACGATTTGGAAATATTCAATATACTTAAGTTACCGTTAAGTATTTTATTCCATTCTCTTTAAGAAAACATTCTTTTATTCACATTTATTTGGGTTAAAAACGAATGTTGCGTAAAACATCGTTACGACAACCCAAAAACACTAGTATATGGATTTGAAATTAAAAATAGATATATAAATCCAATACTATACAAATTATCCCCTTCTGTTTCTCGAAAACGTCTATTTCAACAATCAATGTTGAAATCTATGTTTTCAATACTCAATACATTTTAAAACACCTTTAATTCGTTTTAAATTCCATTTAAAACATTCCTTTCCCAAAAACAAACCCATTTTATTTAATAATCTATTCAATATTCAAAATAGTGAATATAGCCCACTTAACAAATTCCCATATTTCAATTTATCAAATTCGATGAATTTCAAATTTATAAACATAGTTTATAAATTCCATTTCTATTATAAACCCCAATTTTATAAATTCCTTTATTAATCCGATGCAATTTTACATAACCCAATTTCATACCCAAAAGCCATATTGTAAGTTAAATACTTATAATATTATTTATTTACCAAATCGTTCCTTTGAACTTCACCAATTTAAAATCTTATCACTTACAAGATTTCTTTATGGTTTATAATAATTTCAACTAATGAAATCTTCATTTATTAACAATTTCTATAAAATTCCCCTTTTTAATGCCCAAATCCATTTCTATAAGTTAATAACTTATAAACTTAAAATTTTCCAATAACCATTCGTTTTATAAATTTCACATTTATTAATCTATAAATCCTAGTGAAATGCATGTTATACATCAACTTAACACTTTATAAATTTATTCTATAACTTCAATAATTTTTTATTTAAAAACATCCATTTATAAAATCCTTTATATAAACCATTAATAATAATAACTCCCCAAAAAACCAAATTTAACTATTTTATAAAAACCTATTATTGTTAAAAATTTTTTTTAAGTTATATTTTATAAAAATATAAATTTTTAAAACATAAAATTTTGTCCATCTATTTATTTTAAAATTTAATCAATTCAAAATTCTTAATAAACCATATTCTTTGAAAAATCGATTTAAAACCCCTTTTAAATTCAAAACCGTTATTTTAATTTTTAAAAATTTGAATCCGATGATGCAACAACATCAGATGGTCAATCACGGGAATAAGTGTCATATATCAATATGATTATCAACAATCAACATAATATTTATAAACAAATAAATATGCGAGGAATCCAGTTGGATCCCTCCAACCTGTTACCCTGCATCCACAGACGTTAGCACAATACCAATTCCACTTCAAGATGGAATATCGCGGTATATGGGATTTTATAAATATTCCGCTTAATAACGGCGCAATAGGGTCTCATCCGCTATACGAGGCGGGAAATCAAATCCAATATATACATATGCCAATATATATATATTGCTATATATAATATATATCCTATTATATCTACTACCACAATTAATCAACAATTATCGATCAATATTAACTATTTAAAATTTTAAACAAAACCTTTCGATTGAGTGAGGAGTTCTCACCTTGAGTTTCGGCGAGCGTTCGAAATTCAAATTAAACCGGACAGTGTTCGATTTAACCCAAATTCCTACTTGCCCGGAATGGCTCCGGATTTGCACCATCGCGTAGTGCTCGACTCAGCGATTCCAACGCATCCAAATTCGTTACAATCTGATAACGTATGAGATCGTTATTAATTTTCAAAGTTCGAACAACAATTTAAAACTAATTTTCTTTTATTTAATTACCAAGAAAATCAAAGCCGCTCATCTAAACTACCCAACGCGCACGCAAGCTTCCAGCCTTCTTCTCCTCTTCGCGTGTTACAGAAACGTGAACCCAAACATCACCGAGTTAGGGCACGAGACCACCGCCACCTACCACGCATTCAGCTCGATCGAGAACTACTGCTTCGAAGGCCTTCGCTCCCTCTACCTTCGGTCCATGCACCACGCATCGCGGCCCCTGCCCATGCCTCGAGTTGCGTGCGCAACTCCCAGGAGACGCGGCCCCATCCTGCCTCCAAACGGCGACGATAGCTGAGATCCACCGTTGGATCTGTAGTCCACACCATGCTCTACAACTTTCATGTTGTAAGTTTCTCGATTCGATGAGCGGATTTGGAGATTTTGAGAGGGGAAAATGGGATGATTTCGGCCATTGGACCTATAGGAGGCGGCTGGTGATAGTGATTAGGGTTTTGGAAAAGAAGATAACATATATGTTAATATTATTTTAATAATAAAATGCCCAATTTAACACTTTTGCAAACGAACTCCAAACGACGCGTGCCGCCAGGCGATCCTAAGGTTTTTCCGCGTTCCGGACACAATGGAACAGGTTTCGTAAGCTAATTCGGAAGTATGTGTGAGATACGGCAATAAACGGTCGATTTAAATTTAAACCGATTTAAGCGATTTCTAGGCGTTTTGGCTTGTACGGGACAAACGACAAATCCAAACGACTTGAAATTTGAAATCTTGCAATAATATCACATTACGGATCCGATGAAACTAGTTTCGTCGAAATCCGAGACCGTTTGAAAAATGGCTATTTTAACTCGCCGAATTAAAATTAAAACGATATCGATGCGTTTCGAGCTGCCACGGTCAAACGACAACTCCGTTTGCTACGAAATTTGAAATCCGATAATAACTAACTATTACGGATCCAATGGAACTCGTTTCGTTCAATTTTGAGACTGTTCAAAAATTGGCTATTTTTCAGTCGATAATTAAATATTAAAATATTCAATTTTTACAAATTAACTCCAAATTCAATTTTACAAGTTCTAAAATATTTCTATAACTTTAATATGATAAAACAAAATTTTCCAAACCATTTCCCATTATATTTAACCCAATATTTAATTATTTTTGGAATTTCACTTATTAAATCATCGATTTAATTATCCCATTAAATCCAATATTCGAAAAATAAATTATTCGACTTAAAAATCCCACTTATTAATATTAAAAATAAATTAAATATTCAAATTTAAGTTATCAAAAATTCTGGGTCGTTACAATCTTCCCCCCTTAAAAGAATTTCGTCCTCGAAATTGCAAGTTAAGGAGAATAATTCATAATCCGTTTATTATTTTTCCAAAGCTAATTAGTTTTATCAACCTTCTAACACCAATCTTTTATTAAAGATTTACTATCATTTCAATTAGCTTTCCAACTTCAATTATAGGTTTCAAACAACATTGTTTACTCAACAATTCAAATTTAAATTTAAATTCAAATTCCAAACTTTCAAAATTTTCTCAAAAATTTTCTAACACCCGAAATTTTCGAAAAATTTCGCCAGAGTCTCCTTTGCGCGGCTAGATCGGTACGACTACAAAACGGCTCTACGGCCCCTCAGAATCAAAAAGAAAAGAGAAAGCCAACTGGCTGGAGAAGGAAATCATCAAATCTCATATTAAAATTGAAATACGTACCTTTTTGTCGAGCGTTACAAATTTTTAACTTTGAAATCAAAATCCCAATTCCATTATATACCTGTATATCCTGCTAGTAGTAGTATTCAATTCCAACATTCAAACTATTTTGCCAATTCAAGTTCAAAATTTCCAATGCATGCTTCTTATACCACTTTTAGTTTACTATTAAAGTTGCATATTCATTTTCATTCAACTTTGCATTCCAATTTTCGTTTGAATTCAATTACATAGCTTTCAATTTAGCAGATTCAATTTCGTTAACACTTAAGGAATTTTCATACAATCAACCAACAAGCAAATAACAACCAATGCACATCCAATACAACCAAATTTTATCCATTTTACTTACATTCAATTTGGTTCAACTGTTTTAATTTCAATTGGTTTAACATTCAATTGATTTTCATTCTATTATTAAACTATTTTCAAATGAATTTACACTTGCATGCATCATTTCATATCAACTTATTCATATTCTATTGATTAACATTCAATTCATACTTTAACTCAATTGCTAGTTCTTTTTACAAATAAAATTGAATTTCATTTATATAATTTAAGTTCACATCTTTAACAATTTCATTTACTCACTTTATTCACTTACTTTGATATTAACATCAATTCTTTCAACATTACTTAACTTGCATTCCATTTCAACTTTATTTACCTCATTTAATTCACTTGATTATTTAACTTTGATGCAAAGATCGATTTTTTATTTAACTTCACTTAAGTTATTCCATTTAAACATCATTTGTTAATTAAACTTAAGTTTTACTTATCAATTCAATTCGGATTTTAAATTCCAAAGTAAATCCTATTTAACTTTTACTTAAGCCAAATTCATATCAATATTCAAATTCATATTCTATTTTACTTAACTTAATTGTTTAACCACTTCAACAACTGGTTTCACTTACATTTTCCCATTCTATAAGTTATAAAACTTATTATTCAACTTCTAACTTATTTTATAAGTTCAAAACCTTTTTTCGCTTATACTTATCAACTTCAAGTTGAATTTTAATTTCAAATTGATTTATTACAACAAAACTTCAATTTTTAAATTCATTTTTGTAGCAAATCTATCACATAGAAACTCGAAAATGATACTGATGATGCTGCAGTCATCACCCTTATTATTTCCCAGTGACAATAGTGAAATCAATGCTAATTATTCTTTCAAAAAGTTTTCTTTTATTATTCATAAATCACTTTTATAAACCTTTTACTTATATAATTTTAGTTCTTATATACATACATGATTATCTTACAATTGTAAATCATCATTAATTATTATTTCATCTTATGATTCATTGGTTTATACCATTATTCTTTTTTTTTACAATAGTTGCTTTTATTAGCTTATTCAAACAACTTTTAATTATTTTATATTTATATATATCATTTACAACAACCAAGCAATCAATTATATACACACTTCAATAATTCTTGAAAAATTATTTTCTTTTTATATATAAAATATAATCGAGGCAAAATTATTTCATTTACCCAATTTAAACCAATATTGTGTCGAATTGTTCTATTCAAGTGTTTAGGAACCCCTTCGATTCAGTTTTCGAGGCTGCGCCGACGAAGGTTCATATACCACTCAACAAACCAATCATCACAATATAAAACAATTTTATACTCACTAACAAATACGCACTCATATCTATTATTACACTCACACTCATTCTAGAGTACTACTGACTCTATCTCTAATGAGTAATACCCAACAGAGCAGGTTGTCGCTTAACCATATGCTCCGATACCAAATGTAACGATCGCGATTTTTCGTTGCCGAAAAATCGAACCGTTAGGGTTTTAGAAGAAGAAAGAGGTAGAAGAAGAAAGAAAAGAAAGAGAAGAGAAAACAGAAAAACAAGCAACAGAACGAGAAACAATAACAGAATCTCACAGTCGCAGCGGAACAACATATAATAGATAAATGAATATTCATTAAAACAAAAGAACTATACATTTTATACATTACATCACATTACATTACATCAATCAGAGTGTATGACAACAACAGCGGAAAGAAATACTATATACAATAAATAATAGACTACGCTATCTGGCTCGCCTCCAGATCTGCACAGCAACTCCCGAATCCAGAATAACCTGATAACCTAACTCTAGACTGCCCGTGTGGAAAATAGTGGGCACCCAGAGTTTAGGAAAGGAACAATAAACTCCAGGTCAGTCATGGGACTGGTGTGAGAACTCAAAACAGTTTATCTTTAAACACGCAACAAGAAAGTTTAAATTTTGAAATCCGTAATGCTTTTTGGAAAATGAAACTACCATAAGGCCTCCCGCCACACACACAATGCAAACGCAGAATTGGAGGAGATTTCTCCTTATGATAGTCAAAGATGCTTACTACGCGAAAATCAAATCATTTTTGATATTATTACTAGTGCATAGTGTAGAAAACAATTTCGAAAGTAGAATATAAATCCTAGCCAGCATAGACATTCCGAACTATGCCTACTATAGCTACCATCCAAACAGTGGTGACCACCATAAGTGAATGGCAGGTAATACAACTAAAACCGTACAAGGCGCGTATTGGAGGAATGGATTTCCAACAAATGGTCAGGCTAAGGAACTTCCTACTGCCACATGGGATCGCCTCTGGCGGGACGTCCCGAGAAACTAACGTTACGGTTAGATCTCTGCCAACACAAGGCCGGGTTACCTCTGTAACTAGGTAACTACTACACGAATATGTCATCCCCCGGTCCTTTGGGACCTTTATCCGAGCGCTCGATACCAACAACACCACACAGAAATAGATATAGTGTTTTCCACATGAGTAAATATCTGGGCTCCATACCATGATACCACCCTTTTCCAGAAGGAAATGACATACCCTAAAGGGCGCGACCCTCATAACCTTGCCGCATATTCCTGTTTCGACCATTTCCGGGGAGTGAGGTCCTGACGAAGTCTCGTCCACAAAGCTACGCTTTGTGCAACAAAGCCATGCTTTGGGTCCACAGATGACCAAAGCAATAATCACAAAGATAAATGATCAAACAAATGATCATATCCAAACGATCAACCAATGATCATCACACAGCAGCACTCAGCATGCCACATTACCAGATTGGGAAATATCGCTGATAACCTTCAACTACATAACCTCTGAGCTCGTACGTCTCAGAGAAGGGTGTTAAGCTAAGAGAATAAATTCTCCGCCACCAACAGAAATGTATTTGAAAGAAATCTGCTCTATCTCTCAAAATGTAATGTCAGACACGTAACCATACAAGTCTGTTCCGGGTTCGAACAGAACCGAAGGCACTTCCAAAGAAGCCCTTGCAATCCGGGTATTCACAATCCCGATAAAATTTCCCATCACAAAGGAAATCTCCATATCGTAGCTAACGATGCGGAGACAATCGATAGGTCATCCTATCGTTTTCACAAATACCCGGTCTTCAACACCGGTCTTCAAATGCAATCCAAACGACGTATCGCATATTCGGAATGGGATATATGACACAAAGGTCCTCTCCCGGCTAAACCGAATAGCGAGCGCTTATTTTAAAAATAAGTGTGGATTCAATTCCAAACAAACACAATCAATACCATCCAAGGGTAAATATTGATAGTCGGTTATTTAACTATCAATAAAGATGCGCCACATCATCAGATTCCAAATAATTTTTCCAAAATTATTAAGTCCCAAAATATCTTTACAAGATATATATATATATACACCATTTACAAATAATTGCCCCAGTTATTTGTTTTACCAAAACCACTTCACGATAAAATTTTCCACACTTAACCAATTGAAAAACCAATTTTCAATTTACCTTTACCATTTGAAAACCAATTTTCAAATTACATTAACCATTTGCAAACCAATTTCAAATCACCTTAACCATTTGAAAACTAATTTCAAATCACCTTAACCATATATACCCTTTGAACAAATTTCAAACCACCAAATAAATCTTTACCGATTTATTTTAACTTACGTTCCAAATTCGTAAATTATATTTTCATATTTGAAAATAAATCAACATTTATTTTTAAACAAATTTCCCTTCATATATATAAATTCCAAAGTGGATTTAAATTCCAAGCATCTACTAGCATACGATTCCCAAATCGATTTCAAGTTATTTGCTTTCAATTACCTTAAAGGTGAATTCACAAAAACCGTTCCATTTCATATTAGAAAACCATTCCCATGCTTATTTTTAAAATAAGTAATTCACAAATTTATTTATTTTCAACGATTTGGAAATATTCAATATACTTAAGTTACCGTTAAGTATTTTATTCCATTCTCTTTAAGAAAACATTCTTTTATTCACATTTATTTGGGTTAAAAACGAATGTTGCGTAAAACATCGTTACGACAACCCAAAAACACTAGTATATGGATTTGAAATTAAAAATAGATATATAAATCCAATACTATACAAATTATCCCCTTCTGTTTCTCGAAAACGTCTATTTCAACAATCAATGTTGAAATCTATGTTTTCAATACTCAATACATTTTAAAACACCTTTAATTCGTTTTAAATTCCATTTAAAACATTCCTTTCCCAAAAACAAACCCATTTTATTTAATAATCTATTCAATATTCAAAATAGTGAATATAGCCCACTTAACAAATTCCCATATTTCAATTTATCAAATTCGATGAATTTCAAATTTATAAACATAGTTTATAAATTCCATTTCTATTATAAACCCCAATTTTATAAATTCCTTTATTAATCCGATGCAATTTTACATAACCCAATTTCATACCCAAAAGCCATATTGTAAGTTAAATACTTATAATATTATTTATTTACCAAATCGTTCCTTTGAACTTCACCAATTTAAAATCTTATCACTTACAAGATTTCTTTATGGTTTATAATAATTTCAACTAATGAAATCTTCATTTATTAACAATTTCTATAAAATTCCCCTTTTTAATGCCCAAATCCATTTCTATAAGTTAATAACTTATAAACTTAAAATTTTCCAATAACCATTCGTTTTATAAATTTCACATTTATTAATCTATAAATCCTAGTGAAATGCATGTTATACATCAACTTAACACTTTATAAATTTATTCTATAACTTCAATAATTTTTTATTTAAAAACATCCATTTATAAAATCCTTTATATAAACCATTAATAATAATAACTCCCCAAAAAACCAAATTTAACTATTTTATAAAAACCTATTATTGTTAAAAATTTTTTTTAAGTTATATTTTATAAAAATATAAATTTTTAAAACATAAAATTTTGTCCATCTATTTATTTTAAAATTTAATCAATTCAAAATTCTTAATAAACCATATTCTTTGAAAAATCGATTTAAAACCCCTTTTAAATTCAAAACCGTTATTTTAATTTTTAAAAATTTGAATCCGATGATGCAACAACATCAGATGGTCAATCACGGGAATAAGTGTCATATATCAATATGATTATCAACAATCAACATAATATTTATAAACAAATAAATATGCGAGGAATCCAGTTGGATCCCTCCAACCTGTTACCCTGCATCCACAGACGTTAGCACAATACCAATTCCACTTCAAGATGGAATATCGCGGTATATGGGATTTTATAAATATTCCGCTTAATAACGGCGCAATAGGGTCTCATCCGCTATACGAGGCGGGAAATCAAATCCAATATATACATATGCCAATATATATATATTGCTATATATAATATATATCCTATTATATCTACTACCACAATTAATCAACAATTATCGATCAATATTAACTATTTAAAATTTTAAACAAAACCTTTCGATTGAGTGAGGAGTTCTCACCTTGAGTTTCGGCGAGCGTTCGAAATTCAAATTAAACCGGACAGTGTTCGATTTAACCCAAATTCCTACTTGCCCGGAATGGCTCCGGATTTGCACCATCGCGTAGTGCTCGACTCAGCGATTCCAACGCATCCAAATTCGTTACAATCTGATAACGTATGAGATCGTTATTAATTTTCAAAGTTCGAACAACAATTTAAAACTAATTTTCTTTTATTTAATTACCAAGAAAATCAAAGCCGCTCATCTAAACTACCCAACGCGCACGCAAGCTTCCAGCCTTCTTCTCCTCTTCGCGTGTTACAGAAACGTGAACCCAAACATCACCGAGTTAGGGCACGAGACCACCGCCACCTACCACGCATTCAGCTCGATCGAGAACTACTGCTTCGAAGGCCTTCGCTCCCTCTACCTTCGGTCCATGCACCACGCATCGCGGCCCCTGCCCATGCCTCGAGTTGCGTGCGCAACTCCCAGGAGACGCGGCCCCATCCTGCCTCCAAACGGCGACGATAGCTGAGATCCACCGTTGGATCTGTAGTCCACACCATGCTCTACAACTTTCATGTTGTAAGTTTCTCGATTCGATGAGCGGATTTGGAGATTTTGAGAGGGGAAAATGGGATGATTTCGGCCATTGGACCTATAGGAGGCGGCTGGTGATAGTGATTAGGGTTTTGGAAAAGAAGATAACATATATGTTAATATTATTTTAATAATAAAATGCCCAATTTAACACTTTTGCAAACGAACTCCAAACGACGCGTGCCGCCAGGCGATCCTAAGGTTTTTCCGCGTTCCGGACACAATGGAACAGGTTTCGTAAGCTAATTCGGAAGTATGTGTGAGATACGGCAATAAACGGTCGATTTAAATTTAAACCGATTTAAGCGATTTCTAGGCGTTTTGGCTTGTACGGGACAAACGACAAATCCAAACGACTTGAAATTTGAAATCTTGCAATAATATCACATTACGGATCCGATGAAACTAGTTTCGTCGAAATCCGAGACCGTTTGAAAAATGGCTATTTTAACTCGCCGAATTAAAATTAAAACGATATCGATGCGTTTCGAGCTGCCACGGTCAAACGACAACTCCGTTTGCTACGAAATTTGAAATCCGATAATAACTAACTATTACGGATCCAATGGAACTCGTTTCGTTCAATTTTGAGACTGTTCAAAAATTGGCTATTTTTCAGTCGATAATTAAATATTAAAATATTCAATTTTTACAAATTAACTCCAAATTCAATTTTACAAGTTCTAAAATATTTCTATAACTTTAATATGATAAAACAAAATTTTCCAAACCATTTCCCATTATATTTAACCCAATATTTAATTATTTTTGGAATTTCACTTATTAAATCATCGATTTAATTATCCCATTAAATCCAATATTCGAAAAATAAATTATTCGACTTAAAAATCCCACTTATTAATATTAAAAATAAATTAAATATTCAAATTTAAGTTATCAAAAATTCTGGGTCGTTACAATAGTTTAATTCCCAGGTACATTTCAAAACCCAGAGACTAGATCTATTTTTGTTTTTAGTTTATACTTGAACTAACATGTTTTAGTTCAAATCTATGACTTAACAATTTTTGAATAGAATTGTTTGAAGATTTGATCCATTTTCTCAGATCCTTAGTAGATAACAGAGAGGAAAATGAACTATCATACACAGATCCATCATAAAAAAAACTCCACTGCATAACCATCTCAACACAGAAGCAACTTATATGTATATAACTTAAACATCATCTCAAAATCATGCAACAGAAAATCACTACTTAAATTTTAGTAAATTGTTTACTAACCTCATAAAAGAAATGCAGTGGTTTTGAAAAAGAACAAGGAGGCTTCAAACTGAAATTGCTTCCAGATTTGCATTATGAAAAACTGGAAAAATAACTTTGAACTTGATGCTATTTAAAATCCGGAGTACTCCAGGTTGCTTTTGATCCAAATTCATTTGCATGCACTAGAAGATGATGCAGACATTCAAATGCAGATTTGGTTTGAAAATAAACTGCAGACATGCAGTTTGATTTGCACTTCAATGTCAGGTTTTTGATTTGAGCATTATTAGAATTGAGAAATTGTTTGAAGATTTTTGGTTTATAGATTTTGGATGTTGAGCAATTTTTTTAGCAAGTTTTCAGATTTTCATTTTGAGGAGAATTGTTTTGAAGATTTTTCTGATTTTTGGAGAGTAAAAGTTTGGCATGGATATTCAAGTTTCTTTTTATAAATGAACAAAGAATTTAAAGAAAAAGAAAGTGAGAAGAGATGGTGTTTTAAATAGAAATTTTCAGATTTTATTAAATTAAAAAGAAAATTAAAAAGAGAATGGACACTTGTCTTATAAATCATAAATATTTAACACTTGTTAACATAGTGTTTTAGAACTAAACGTTTGTCAAAATGAGTTTGTTTTTAATTCTAAAGAAATTTAAAAAGCTTTTAAAATTATTTTCCTAATTAACAAACACGTTTTCTTAATTTTAAAAATGCTTTCTAATTGAATATCTAATAAACAAATACACTTATACATTTATAAATGTTTGCTAATATAATATAAAATACAATCTTTAAAAAGAACATAAAATAAAATCAATTATAATTTAAATAAAATTTACATACAATATTTCAAACTTATTTTAAAATTGTTATTTCAAAGCCTTGCATTTATTCTTATTAAATAAATACAAATCAAATTTCTACATATAAATTCCTATAAAAGAAAAATAAAACAAATCTTATTTTTAATTAAAAACATTATCTATATAATTTAAAACCAAACTATATTAATATTCTATTTTAAGATGTATGTATATTCTTGAATTCAAATTTATATTCATTTTCAAACTCAAATTTAAAAATCAAATCTAAAAATCAATTTAAATAAATAAAATATCAATTTTTAAATAAGCTTATTATTATTTACAAATAATTTGTCCTATTTAAAAATCATTTTTAAATACACAGATATAGATATATTTAAACACACTTTCAAATTTTGAGAACAATATGTCTATTTAAATTTATTTACACAAATAAATATTCTTAATTTAAAACCAATTTATAACCAAAATTAAAACATTATATTATTATTACGTAGTTATTTATTTTTGAAAATAACAATTTATCAATTTCAAATAATTTAAATTAAGAGATTATCAACATTTCAAACTCCTGGAAATTCCGGGATATTACAGGAATCTTGCTGCTTTTTCATTTTAGGCTTAAAATTTGGTTTAGCCCATAGGCCTAAACTTATAACTCTAACTCAAACCCCTTCCCTTCATAATTTTACTTTCATTTCCTAACACTCAAGCTTCATCAAAAATGGAGGAAGGAATGGAAAATTAAAACTCCAAGCCCTAGTTCACTTGCAAATCCTACATCTAACTCCAAATTCAAAGAGAAGACATTGATTCAAGCTTCTTGGGTTGATTCTCCTTTGCTTTCAAGCTTCTCTTTCATTGATTTTGTGAAAAGGTGAAATTTCCATCTCACATATTGGTCTATAACTATCTTTGATTGTTAGGTATGAATTCCTAACACTTATTCATGTGTATTTGCTATTGATTTGGATTGAATTGATGAAAATCCCAATTTTTAGTGTTTTGGGTTCAAATTTTTAAAAATCAAATCTTTGATGTTTGAACACGTTTTTCGTGATGAATCGAGGAGCCAATAGGACCGGGTAGCTGTTAGGCGTAATCTCCTAGCGTTCGTGCTCGTCCGATTGCAAATTGAGAGAGTTTGCACTTGTATTGCTTAGGTCGTTTTCGGCCTGCTCCTAAGTCGCTCGGCCTGCAACCCCAAAGACCTTGGCCTTCTGCGCATAGGTCGTCCCACCATTATGTCGCACTACACCGCTAGGTCGCTCGGCTTTA
The DNA here is from genome assembly GCA_030765085.1 of Allium cepa. NCBI lineage: Eukaryota > Viridiplantae > Streptophyta > Magnoliopsida > Asparagales > Amaryllidaceae > Allium > Allium cepa. The sequence goes on along the minus strand of CM060943.1, from coordinate 679,044,722 downwards.
GGTCGTGACCATAGGTCGCGACAAGTTAGGTCGTCTCCTAACTGGGTCGCTCGGCCTTGTCTCCTTTAGGTCGGCCTGCATTTAGGTCGCTCCTCCACCCTATGGGTCGTTAGGTCGAGGTACGTTAGGTTGCTCGATTTTGTGTACCGTTAGGTCGCTTGGCCTTGTTTAAGCCGCAAACTCTTAGGTCACTCGGCCATTTATGCCGTTAGTGCCTTAGGTCGCTCGGCCTTCTCCTGCTCCTTTGGTCGCGACATGCTAGGTCGCTGCTCGGTCTTGTATTCGTTAGGTCGTTAGGTCGTTCGGCCACCTTTGCTCACTTAAGTCGCGCGTCACACGGCCTATCCAACCCACTTAAGTCGTTTCGTATTAGGTCGCCCATCCCCTTAAGTTGTTAAGTCGCTTGGCCTCCTTATCCCTTAGGTCACTGACCTCCTTAGGCCGCTCGACATGTGCATTGGTTAGGTCGCGCCACACTTTTGGGTCGTACCTTGTTAGGTCGCTCAGCTGTTAGGTCGAACCACTTCTCTAAGCCGCTTCTACCTTAGGTCGCTCCTCTGTTAGGTCGCGCCGTGTTGAGTTGCTAGGCCATTTCCACTTAGATGTGTTTGGAATCAAATTCTTTGGATTTTATTTACATCTTCGTATGTGAATTTTTGTGATTTATGGTTTCTACGATCATTTTTGTGATTTTTCATTTAAACCTTTACCTCACTCGTACGAGAAATCTAATTAAATGGCTTAGTAAAACAAATGGTATGAAACGCTTGTGTTACTTCGTCGGTTAATTCTTGGACTTGTTCGATTGAATCTTTATGACAATTTTCTAGTGGAAATCTACAATTTGTTCGTAAATATTTAAGTTAAGCTAGTGGTTATGGGACATGAAGCTAAGCTTTTATATCTACTAGCTTACTGTAATTGACACTTCTTGATGACCGATGATGATCATTTTTGTGATTATGACTAGCGATATGCTATGTTTCTTTGTCCACGTAGGGGACAGTACCTCGTCTTATTGAGTTTCATCTCATTTCTTTTATAGGTTAACGACCTATGTATTATTTGAAGTTTCGACTCAACTTTTGTGGGCTAGCGACCAATGTTCTTTTATGGAGTTCGGTCCAGCGGCCGTACCGTTGTACTACGTCGTTGTTCCGAACTATTCGAGTTTCTGGTTCCTCGGGCGTACCGTTGTACTACGTCGTTGCACCGGCTCTATGGTTAGCGACCATGGGATAGTATCTCGTTTGTGATACACGTGTTGGTGAGCTTTCATGCTTCCGTTTTGTGATAGGCCTCCCCATTTTTTTGATTTCTGGATTTCCATTGATGATTTCTAGAGTTTGTGTTTCACCAATTTTCGTGATTTGTATTGATAAGTTTTATCAATATTTGTGCATTGGTGAATTTGGTGTGCCATTGACTTTTGTGATTGGCATTGATATTATTGTCAATACTTATGATTTTGGTGAATAATAATATAGAGTATGACATTCCTTTTGATCTTTGAGAAGTTTCTTGTGATATTGATTAATCCCTTGTTGATTTTCAATTGCATACTTTTCATAGTATGACTTTAGGGTTATCATATGTTTTTGTCATATCTCTTATTCTATATCATTTCATCTGATATTTATTGCTAGACTGATCCATTTATTATATTCTTATTAAATAATACTTGGGTCAGACCGAGATGTTACAGGTGCTTCTGCTTGACTTCACATCTGGGATTATCACCTTGACTTTTGGCTAACTACTTAGATTAGTAGTTTTTGTTGTATACATTTGAGATATAGACTCATTGATGTACCCATATTCTTTTGTCTAGCACTTGTAGCTATTCTTTTGTGATATTGTGAGTCTTGTTTGACCACTACTCTTATGTACACTTTCATGTGTTATATTCTTATCGTTTTCCGCCTTTGTGATATGGATATCTGTGACTGATTTGTGTTATGTTTATTTCTATATTTGTTTTCGATGAATATATTTAGCCACTGTGTAGTAGCTTTGGGTTTGTATCGGTATGTCGAACTTATGTTGTAGTACTATCTGACATATCGGTGCTCGCTCAAAGCAATTACACGGATGGTCGCTCCTCAACAACCTTATTCTCCGTGCTAGTTGACGGCATTACCCCGTAGTGTCCTTGGCTAGAGTGGGTATAGAGGTGGGGCGTCATAGCTTTGTATCAGAGCCAATCTTCGGAACAATGTAGAATAATCTAGCAAGGATCATCGTCCTAATTCCATCTTAGGAATCGTGCTCTAGGATTCAATTCGAGTCTTCGTACCGATTCATCCTATTTTCTTTATGATTCCTTGTTTACCTATCAAGAATTCTTATATTCATTTGGTGAATAACCTTATCCTTCTTCTTTCTTCTTTCTAAAGGAAAAGAAATGGTTAGACCTGGCCGTCCCAGCGCCGGTCAATCTCGTGCTACTCCCCAGGATGGAGTATTTATGTCTGCCCAGCATCTTGTTGATCTCGTAAAGAATGCTCAAGCAGCCGGTTCTAATCCGGAGTCTTCTCACCCTAAGTCTAGATTTGCACGCTTGTGCAACGATTACGCCAATTTGGGTGGGAAGCCATTCAAAGGTTCTGAAACCATTATTGAAGTCCAGTCTTGGCTAAGAACGTGCGATCGAATCTTTTCTCGCATGAATCTTATTGACCTTCACCGTGTTCAGGTGGCCTCTAGCATGCTCCAAAAAAGAGCATTAGATTGGTATGAGCTTCTTATTTCTGAAATAGTTGAAGCAGATCTTTCTTGGAAGAAATTCCGAGAACGATTCGAGTTAAAATTTGTGCCAGAAGCCGAGAAGGTGATATTAGCTCGCCGTTTTATAGACCTTGTTCAAGGTGAATTTTCTGTGACATATTATGTCGCATCCTTCGAGTCACTTTCTAAATATGGGGTCAAGTACATAAACACCCCGTTGAAGAAGAACCAGAGATTTGTCTATGGCTTGAATAAAAATCTCAAGAATCCATTACTTCTAAAGTTAGAAGTTTCTTTTGATCAACTCATTGATATCGTTCTTCGACTTGAAGAGGCAGATAGAGAGAGTGATGTTGAAGTTGTGAGTGCTAAACCAAACTTCAACAACAAGAAAAGGCCTATTAAGTTCAAAGGGTCTTATCCCAACAAAAAAGGGAAGCAAGCAATTCTGGAGGCAAAGGCTTCTGCCCCTAGTAGTGGGCAATGCTACAATTGTGGTTCTAAAGACCATTATACCAATAGATGTCTGAAACCTCTCTTTTGTCGCTATTGCAAAAGTTCGGGTCATTTTTTATCTTCATGTCCCAAACTTCAGGGCAAGAAGGAGGGAAAGCTTAATGTTGATCAAGCCCCTGGCAACACATCTCGTGGTAAAGGTATTTCTCATTCTATCCTTGATGGCATTATTTTATTTCATGATCATCCTATTCGAGTTCTTTTCGATACAGGTGCATCCCATTCTTTTATATCAAAAGAACTTATTAATAATTTTTCTTTTGATGTTTTGTGTTTAATGACTTCACTGAGAATTGCGAATCCGGTTAGTGGATCCGCAACAATCAGTTTATTGTGTAAAGATGTCGAGATTATTTTGTGTGATTTTTCTTTCCGAGCCGATTTGCATGTTATGCGCTACTTAGGCTTTGGAATGATTTTGGGAATGGATTGGCTTAACCGTTATGAAGCCCAAATCCTATGTCCTGAGCGGACTATTCATCTTCGACGTCCTCAATTTGTTAAGCAGATTTCTATTGATCTTAAAGATTCGGATTCCAGCTTGGTCGCATCTTTATATTCTTTAAATCCTCATGATGACGATAATGATGATGAGGAAGATATTATTTCTCTTATTCACGTTGTTCGTGAATTTTCTGACGTATTTGAGCCCATTTTAGGACTACCACCTAAGCGAGCAATTGAGTTCAAAATTAATCTTATCTGTGGAGCTCAACCTATAACTCGCCCTCCTTATCGTACGTCCAATATGGAAAATGAGGAGATGCGCAAACAATTATCCGAATTGGAGACGAAGCAATTTATTCACTCTAGTTCCTCGCCTTGGGGAGCTTCGGCTATTTTTGTGAAGAAATCCGATGGTACACTTAGGCTTTGCGTTGACTACCGTAAGCTTAATGATCTTACTATCAAGAATAAATATCCTTTACCTTGGATTGATGATCTGTTCGATCAACTTAGTGGTGCTAGAGTCTTTTCACAATTAGACTTAGCTACCGGTTTTCATCAGCTTCGTGTTGCAGAGGATAGCATTCCTTTGACATCATTCCGTACTCGCTATGGATCTTATGAATGGCTTGTTATTCCATTTGGTTTAAAAAATGCCCCGGCATATTTCGTTGACCTTATGAATCGAGTTTTCAAAGACTTCCTCGATCGGTTTGTTCTCATCTTTATTGATGATATTCTTGTGTATTTTAAACCGAGGAGGAGCATAAAAAACATCTTCGGATTGTGTTGGAAACTTTTAGGAGCAATCAATTAAAAGCAAAATTTTCTAAATGTCACTTTTGGCAATCTCGTGTGAAGTTTCTCGATCATATTATTTCCGAATCCAGAATTTACGTGGATCCTTCAAAGATTGAAGCGATTCAAAATTGGAAGAGACTAGAGAGTGTGACGGAAATTCGTAGTTTCCTTGGATTGGCCAGTTATTACCACCGTTTCATAAAGGACTTTTCCAAAATTTCCGTGCCTCTTACTAGTTTGACAAAGAAATGTGTTAAATACATTTGGTCGTACAAATGTGAAGCTTCTTTTCAGAAATTAAAAGAACTCCTTTCCGATGCTCCTATTCTTGTTATTCCCGAGGGAAACCAAGATTTTATTGTTTTTACCGATGCTAGTCGCGTTGGTTTGGGTGCCGTCCTTATGCAAAGGGAACGTGTTATTGCTTATGCTTCTAGGCAATTGAAGCCAGCCGAGACTAGATATGCCACTCATGATTTAGAGCTCGCGGCTATTGTTTTCGCCCTTCATATTTGGCGTCATTATCTTTTGGGAGAAAAATTTATTCTTTACACCGATCATAAATCTTTGAAGTATCTATTTACTCAAAAGGAACTTAATTTGCGTCAACAACATTGGCTCGAATTTCTTGCAACATATGATCTTGATATTCTTTATACTCCCGGAAAGGGTAATCGTGTTGCCGATGCACTTAGTCGTAAGCAACAAGCGGTTGTTTCTATGATGATATCCGAATGGAATGATCTCGTGATTTTATCTACTTGTGAGATTCGAGATCGTGTTTCTGATTTGTGTTCATCTCTTGCTTTATGTAGTCTTGAGGCTCATCCTTCTCTTTTAGACCGCATTCTTGAAGTTCAAAAGCTAGATCCCGAATTGGCTCTTCTTGGCCAAAATTTTAGGGATAAAATTGATATTGAAAGTTCGAAAGACTTTGATATTGATTCTCGTGGCGGTATTCGAAAATTTGGTAGACTTGTCGTGCCAATTATTAGTAATCTTCGTAAAGACTTTTAGAAGATTCTCATCGTTCTAAATTTACCATTCATCCCGGTAGTAGTAAAATGTACGTGGATATGAAGCGACTTTATATTGGGAGGGAATGAAATCTGATATTGCTAACTTTGTTAAGTGTTGCATGACTTGCCAATTTGTCAAGGACGAACATCAAGGCCTGGAGGGTTATTTCAACCTTTAGAAATTCCAATTTGGAAGTGGGACCAAATTTCCATGGATTTTATAAACGGCCTTCCCCGTTCTCGTTCGGGTCATGATAGCTTATGGGTGATAGTCGATAGACTTACTAAATCCGCTCATTTTATTCCCGTTCGGTCCAATCGAACCGTTCTTTTCTTGGCCAAACTCTTTATTAAAGAAATTATAAAATTGCATGGAGTTCCTTCTTCTATTGTTATTGATTGTGATCCATTGTTTACTAGTGGATTTTGGAAGAGTCTTCAAAAAGCTTTGGGAACGAAGCTTAATTTTAGCACCGCTTATCATCCTCAGTCCAATGGACAAACTGAGCGTGTGAATCAAACTCTTGAAGATCTTCTTCGGGCATGTGTTCTTGATTTTGGTGGAAGTTGGGAAGATCATATTTCTCTTGTTGAGTTTTCCTATAATAATAGCTTCCAATCTAGTATTGGTATGGCACCTTTCGAGGCACTCTACGAAAGACCATGCCGATCTCCTTCTTGTTGGCTTGAGGCCGGTGAGAGGCCGGTTTTAGGTCCAAATTTAATCGTGATTCCACAGAAAAGATTGATCTTATTCGTCATAGGATGAAAGAAGCCCGGAGCAGACAAAAATCCTATGCCGATAACCGGAGAAGAAAATTAGAATTTTCTGTGGTAGATCTTGTGTTTATCCGTGTTTCACCTATGAAGGATGTTATACGTTTCAGTCGATCGGGAAAATTAGCACCTCGATATATTGGTCCATTTCCCATCACCAAACGTATTGGTTCCGTGGCTTATCGCCTTTTATTACCGGCTCAATTTTCTGCTATTCATGACGTGTTTCATGTTTCTCAATTACGGAAGTGCCTCCGAGATTTCGATTCTATTCTTGAGCCCGGTGTTGTGGAAGAAATCGAAGTTTCACCTAATTTAACTTATGAGCAACATCCTATTCGTATTATTGCTTCGGAGGTCAAGCGCCTTCGAAATAAAGATGTTCCGCTTGTTAAAGTCCAATGGTCCTCAAATCCTAAGGATTGCTCTCGGGAATCAAGAGAGTTCATCGAGCGAACACATCCGGACTTACTTTCTCGTGCTCTTTGAGGTGAATTTCTTGCTTCAAATTTCATTTGTGTTGATATGCTTTTATGGCTGTTACCTTATAATTTCTTCTTAAATATTGCGAGGATGCAATTTCTTTAAGGAGGGGAGTCTGTAACAACCCACATATTTTATGATTGAATATTTAAATATTTTGTTTAAATATTTTATCTATAGTTGGATTATAGTCTGAAAAGTTACTTTTTGCATACGGTCGAATTTGGACTCGGGACCACTTCCATTGAGTTCAAAACGCTGTTTGCGATCTTTTTAAGTATAAACTTTGATATGTTTGGAGTTAGTGGAATCTTGCTACTTTTTCACTTTAGGCTTTAGGTTTGGTTTAGCCCATTAGCCTAAACTTATAACTCTAATTCAACCCCCTTCCCTTCATAATTTTACTTTCATTTCCTAACACTCAAGCTTCATCAAAAATGGAGGAAGGAATGGGAAATTAAAACTCCAAGCCCTATTTCACTTGCAAATCCTACATCTAACTCCAAATTCAAAGAGAAGAAATTGATTCAAGCTTCTTGGGTTGATTATCCTTTACTTTCAAGCTCCTCTTTCATTGATTTTGTGAAAAGGTGAGAATTTTATCTCACATCTTGGTCTATAACTATCTTTGATTGTTAGGTATGAATCCCTAACACTTATTCATGTGTATTTGCTATTGATTTGGATTGAATTGGTGAAAATCCCAATTTTTAGTGTTTTGGGTTCAAATCTTTAAAAATCAAATCATTGATGTTTAAACACGTTTTTGGTGATGAATTGAGGAGCCAATAGGACTGGTTAGCCGTTAGGTGTAATCCCCTAGCGTTCGTGCTCGTCCGGTTGCAAATTGAGAGAGTTTGCACTTGTATTGCTTAGGTCGTTTTCGGCCTGCTGCTAAGTCGCTCGGCCTGCAACCCCAAAGACCTCGGCCTTCTGCGCATAGGTCGTTCCACCATTAGGTCACGCTACACCACTAGGTCGCTCAGGTTTAGGTCGTAACCATAGGTCGCGGCAAGTTAGGATGTCTCCTAATTGGGTCGCTCGGCCTTGTCTCCTTTAGGTCGGCCTGCATTTAGGTCGCTCCTCCCCCCCATGGGTCGTTAGGTCGCGGTACATTAGGTCGCTCAATCTTGTGTGCCATTAGGTCGCTTGGCCTTGTTTAAGCCGCAAACTCTTAGGTCGCTCGGCCATTTATGCCGTTAGTGCCTTAGGTCGCTCGGCCTTTTCCTGCTCCTTAGGTCGCGACATGCTAGGTCGCTGCCCGGCCTTGTATTCATTAGGTCGTTAGGTCGTTCGGCCACCTTTGCTCACTTAGGTCGCGCGTCACTCGGCCTATCTAACCCACTTAAGTCGTTTCGTATTAGGTCGCCTATCCCCTTAAGTTGTTAAGTCACTCGGCCTCCTTATCCCTTAGGTCGCTGACCGCCTTAGGCCGCTCGGCATGTGCATTGGTTAGGTCGCGCAATACTTTTGGGTCGTACCTTGTTAGGTCGCTCAGCGGTTAGGTCGAACCACTTCCCTAAGCCGCTTCTACCTTAGGTCGCTCCTCTGTTAGGTCGCGCCGTGTTGAGTCGCTAGGCCATTTCCACTTAGATGAGTTTGGAACCAAATTCTTTGGATTTTATTTACATCTTCGTATGTGAATTTTTGTGATTTATCGTTTCTACGATCAATTTTGTGATTTGTCATTTAAACCTTTACCTCACTTGTACAAGAAATCTAATTAAATGGCTTAGTAAAACAAATGGTATGAAACGCTTATGTTACTTCGTCGGTTAATTCTTGGACTTGTTCGATTGAATCTTTATGACAATTTTCTAGTGGAAATCTACAATTTGTTCGTAAATATTTAAGTTAAGCTAGTGGTTATGAGACATGAAACTAAGCTTTTATATCTACTAGCTTACTATAATTGATACTTCTTGATGATCGATGATGATCATTTTTGTGATTATGACTAGCGATATGCTATGTTTCTTTGTCCACGTAGGGGACAGTACCTCGTCTCATTGAGTTTCGTCTCATTTCTTTTATAGGTTAACGACCTACGTATTATTTGAAGTTTTGACTTAACTTTTGTGGGCTAGCGACCCATGTCCTTTTATGGAGTTCGATCCATTGGGAGTACCGTTGTACTACGTCATTGTTCCGAACTATTTGAGAGTCTGGTTCCTCGGGCGTACCGTTGTACTTCGTCGTTGCACCGGCTCTATGGTTAGCGACCATGAGATAGCGTCCCATTTGTGATACACGTGTTGGTGAGATTTAATGCTTCCGTTTTGTGATAGGGCTCCCCCTTTTTGTGATTTCTGGATTTCCATTGATGATTTCTAGAGTTTGTGTTTCACCAATTTTCGTGATTTGTATTGATAAGTTTTATCAATATTTGTGCATTGGTGAATTTTGTGTGTCATTGACTTTTGTGATTGGCATTGATATTATTGTTAATACTTATGATTTTGGTGAACAATAATATAGAGTATGACATTCCTTTTGATCTTTGAGAAGATTCTAGTGATATTGATTAATCCCTTGTTGATTTTCAGTTACATACTAATCACAGTATGGCTTTATGGATTGTCATATATTTATGTCGTATCCCTTATTCTATTTCATTTTCACTGATATTTATAGCTAGACTTATCCGTTTATTATTTTCTTATTAAATAATACTCGGGTCAGACCGAGATGTTATAGGTGCTTCTGCTTGACTTCACTTCTGGGTTTGTCATCCTGACTTTTGGCTAACTACTTAGATTAGTAGTTTTTGTTGTATACCTTTGAGATATAGACTCCTTGATGTATACATATTCTTTTGTCTAGCACTTGTAACCATTCTTTTGTGATATTGTGGATCTTGTTTGACCACTACTCTGATGTACACTTTCATGTGTTATATTCATATCTTTTTCCGCCTTTGCGATATGGATGTCTGTGACTGATTTATGTTATGCTTATTTCTATATTTGTTTCCGAAGACATTATAGCCATTGTGTAGTAGCTTTGGGTTTGTATCGGTATGTCGGACTTATGTTGTAGTACTATCTGACATATCGGTGCTCGCTCAAAGCAATTACACGGATGGTCTCTCCTCAACAGCCTTATTCTCTGTGCTAGTTGACGGCATTACCCCCGCAGTGTCCTTGGCTAGCGTGGGTATAGAGGTAGGGCGTCACAGAAAATAGTTTACATTTATTTTATAAATTTTCTAAAAATAAAAATTAAGGAAGATGACACTTGTTCACTTCCATAATTTACATCTTAATTCTTGTAAGTTTTCACATTATAAATGTTACACTTGTGCTTTTGCATGTGAAAAGATTAATACATTATTTTTAAATTGTTCTTTTATAAATACATTTTCTTTTATATTTATACAATCTTTTAAAAGAAAAGATTTAATATTTATTCATAAACTATACACATATGTCAATGTATTTGAACCCAAAAAAAAATTACTTAAGATATTTCATTTTTAATTTTAAATTCAAATAAAGGGTCAAATTCAAATTCAAATTAAATTTCAAATTCAAAATAAAATTCAAATTCAAATTTGAAATTCACTCCATTCTACATGCATAGGTATATAGATAAAATATTAAATAAACAACCTTAATATTTCACCTGTTTTGAAAATTTTAAAATTGATTAAAATTGTCTTCAAATTGAATTCCAAAAATTCAAATAAATTACAAATTTTAAATTGATAAATCTGGGGATATTACGAACGAAACCGCCGTTCATCCCTAAAATTGAGGCGCCTCAACCCGATTTGCCATGATCTAATGGTTGATTAACTTCATTAGGTCACCGTGAACTATACTTTAGTTGAAGTCGAAACGTGACAATACATCAGGTGGCTACGATGAACAGCGACCATTGGATGAACTATGCTTATAATTTGAAATATGGCGAACTCCATTTTCTTTGGTAGCGCGCGATTTTGTAGAGGAATGGGTATGGGTTAAAGACGTGCAACGTGGGGTAGGTATGGGCTGATGTTAGTATGGGTATGACCTAATGTATTATATATATATTTTAATTAGAAAATGTCTAGCTATAAACGTCTGAAAGTCTTGAACTACAAATGAGGCATGCTTCCTGGTGTTCTATATGTAATACCCTATTCCAAAAACACTGGAACTAGTCTCGAGACCTAATTCGATTATATACAGAAGATAGCTTTTTTATCCAATCATTATATAAATTTCCAAAATTAATTTCCATGCATTTCGATCTCGCACGACCAAAAAATCGTTGACATACAATAACTCACGATTATGGATCCAATGTCACTGGCTTTGTTGAAATCTGAGACAGTACCTAGGAAGGGTATTTTTTATACGTTAATTAAAATGAATTATTATAAAATCAAATTAATTATCTCAAAATCTAAATTTAAATTTGGGTGTGTTTGGCATACTTCCCTGATTAAGTTTGCAAATACACAAAACATCCATTCATTTTTTTAATAAGTTCCGGTCCTGTTTTCAAATTCACGCGCACAAAAAGACCTAAATTTCCTTTACATTTTTAACATTTCAAACGCGTATAACTTTCCATAGAAACATTGGATTAGCATACCGTTTTCTCCAAAAAAATCAAAAATTTTATGATCTTTAAAATGAGATCCATTGTTGATATCAAAAAAAATTATATTTGTAGTAAGGGTGCAATTATTTAATATATTTGCAGAGAATTTTGCAAATTTTGAATATCATTGATTTTTCTTCAAATGTGCAATTATTACATATAGTTGCTGAATGGTCTGCAACTATTGCATATAATTACAAACAGTTATGCAACTATTGCATATAGTTGCTGAATTGCTGCAACTATTGCATATAATTAGAAACATTTCTGCAATTATATGGTATAATTGTGGACATTTCTACAATTATTGCATATACTTGCTTAATTGTCTACAATCACACCATGTAATTGCAGAAAATTTGAAAAACATAAATGCACAATGCCACTCGTTAGAAAGATAATAAAATTTGTGATTTAGTAGTGAAAATGATTTCTTAATCCGTCGTTTCTATAAAAAAATATTTCATTTTAATGATTGATAATTAATAGGGTGCAAATTTTAATTATGGATATGAGAATAACATCCATATAAGAAGAATCAACATTGCTGAAATGGAGGATAGGGGTATTGTAGGGAAGAAAATTGTAGTATTTGAAAATATAAATAATTTGTACCTTTTTTTAGGAAGATGTTTTGTGTATTAAATTTGATTTCCTTATTTTCACTTAAAATTTTACTATCTTCATTCTTTTTTAAATAGAATTTAAACCAACTTTCAAAATAAGTTTTAGGATTTAGTTATTTAAGCAGTTCCAAATATTAAATTCAACAATTTAATTATCAAATAAATTGCTATATTTGAAATTCATGTTATTCAACTTATAAAATTAACTTTTAAAATTTAAAATCGACTTAAATATTCCAAATTTAAATGATTAAAATTCTAGGTCGTTACACCAGGATAGTTGGGCAGATTTCCGTTTGTCTCTTAACTGACCTCGCATCACTATGACTTAATCATATTTACAACACTTTTAATATATTATCACGAACCTCATCATGATCATTAATTATACCGTGTAAGAATTTCTTCTTATTATGCCTTAATAATCAATTACTTTCCTAAGGAGGGATTTAATGACAATTGTCACTTAATTAACTACGCAATTAATATGTTATAATTATACATTTATCGGGCTAATTAATATTAAAAATACGTGTTTGTTATTTTCCATGCATATGACGATTACGCCCTAACTTACGTTAAATGCTAATTTATTTAACCTCAATATTAATATAAGTCTTTTCCTTTAAATTTCCAAATTTTCAACATCCATAATAAGGGATTCTAATATCCATAACAACGATTCAATATTCATATCCAAAACTGCAATAACAGACATATAAATAAATATAAACACAATTTATTGCATCAAACTAATGGAATACTCTACACAATAGAAATTGCAATTCTAGTTTCATTTCCTATTCAACTCTCATTTTCCAAAGAAATAAAAAAAAGGAATTTCTATTTTATTTTTGAGGAATAAATAATGTAAGTTACGAATCTCTACACCCTTATTTTATTGTTGAAAATTCATAATGAAATCAAACAATGAGGAGAAGTGGAATAGATTATGAAATTGTCAAAAATTGCAAAACTATATAATTGCATTAATTCAATATAAAAAGTTCAGATCCTTCATCTAGAATAGACATTTCGAATAGAAAGGAGTTTTGAGGGATTTTATAGTGTTTTTTTGGCAATCCTAAAAACCCCCAAGGCATATTCAAATCCATCATATACTAATCAATTACTAAATAGAAAAAAATAAGATTTCCACTCACAGTTGATCTTTTGCTTTGCTTCTCTTTGGATTTGAAATGCCCATTATAATCTTGTTCAGATCCCTTCTAATTTATACAATAAGAGATTTGTATATATATTAGATGTAGAAAGGCCGAAGGAGAAGAGGATTAGAAATTAAATAATAAACAAAGATAGGTATTAGGATTTATTAACTGAAACCCTAATGAATTTTTCTAATCTTAGAAGAGATGATGTGGTAGAGCTTCGCAAATGCACCCATAATATTTGTGATTAAAGGTGAGAGATCTAAGGTTTTATTTATAATAGTTGAAATGCACTATAACCATAAAATGCAATTAGTTGAAAAGGGGATAAATTTGGAGTGTTTAACATTGAAAAAACCCTAACCGCCACTATTTATGGTGGTCAACTGCCCATACAGACCAGTCAGCCGCTAGGGGTCGCACTGATCGACCACTCCACTATTTTAGAAACGTTTAGTTTGTTTCCATTGCTTGATTATTTTATTCCTTAATTAAATTTTAATCGTTAGCTGTTTAATTTAACGTTTACTTAACCCTCAAGTAATTCTACCATTAATTTTTAAATTCAACTTTTAAATTTAATTACTCATTTGAATTTGAATTCGATTTAAATTATTTTAAATCCAAGAACTTCAAATGCTCATAACTTCTTCTTTTGAGCTTCGTTTACAATATATTATATATGGAAACAAATAAGAATTTCACCACAAATGTGGTAGAATAACTTTCGTGGTCAACTTTCAACTTTTGTAAAAAATATATTTTTAACCCTATCAATTTAATTCAATTTACTTTATTTATTTACATTTTATCAGGGTTAAATTTATGGGGTGTTGCATTCTCTATCCTTAAAATTATTTCATCCTAAAATCTTTTCAAGGTGTGAACAGCATAGTAAGAAATAACATTCATGTTATACAATCAATTTATCTCCACAACCATCTACTCAACCAAAGTTCAATGTGATTATGTACCGCAAACATACTATAAATAAGCTCAATCCTAGCGCGATTGTCTAATCGTGTCATATAAATATGCATGCAAACACTCTAAACATCCATAATTTTTTTACATAAGTGAAAAGTGTAGCAACCATCTCCTACCATCAAATCTAGCAACCATAATACAACAAAATCCTAATTTTAAAAAGAAAAATTTACCGGAAAAGAGCTTAGGACAAGGAATCCTCATTCTTTCCATTTTATTTCCTCCCAATTATACTCGGACCAATCTAATTTCTTTGTCGTGGAGCTTTCTAGTGTTACGACCCGAATTTTCGATAATTAAAAATATTAAGTATAATTAGATTTTGGAATATAATATTATGAGAAATTAAAATTTATGATTTATAAATGGAGAAAATAAATAGAATATAATTTAATATTATTGTTTGAATGTTATTGACAACTGTTTTAATTTAATTTCAATCAATTGAAATTATTGTAAAGTTAGTCTGGTTATAATTATAAATAAGAAATAAATTAAATGATGCATTAAAAATAGAAATAATATGTTATTTAATTGAAATTGGTTAATATAGAATATGAAATCAGGTTGGGTAAGTAATTTATAACCGTTGGTTGTAAACAATGAGTTAATACATATGGGTTATAAATATATGACAATTGTTTTAATTATCATCTTATTATTTAATCCATTCAAATAAATTTGAAAATCAATGGAGATTAAGTGTAATTCAATATTGCAGTTAATGTGAGAAAAGATGTTAACTGTAAAGTTGAGTGAAATAAAATGGAAACTTATGTTAATAAATAAATTACGTATGGAACTGTGGATTTAATATAAGAACCTATAAATCAAAACAAATAGAATTTATATAAAAATAAAATATAATTAACTGGGTTTTGTTACTGTTGTAATTTAACGTTGAAATTAATGTAATATTGAAATATTGGATTTAACATCGAAAATTTAATTCAAAAAATATTATTGATTTCTGTGTAATCAGGAATGATGAAAATTGTCAACTTTTAAATTTGAATTTAAAAGTGGTAAATAAATTTAATAATAAATTATTTTAATTAACATGTAAAATTATCCTTTTTAGGCACTATCTCGGATTTCGAAGGAACTGGATTCATTGGATCCACAACAGTGAACTATTATAGGATTTCATGTTTCGTAGCGATCAGAATTATCATTTGATCGTGCGAGCTAGAAACGCGTAGAAATCAATTAAAGGAATTTAAATGAATATAATTTGATTTTAAAATCTAACTTCCATACACAATAGAATTAGGTTTTAAAATCGGGTTTTTGGGTCTTTGTTATTGCTTCGACCCATTCGATCTGTTCCATCAATTCTTATCCATCTCTATCTATAAATAGGCTGTTATAAATCCTAACAGCTTTCTATTTTCATTTCCTGTATGTACAATTTCTGTCTCATCTGTTCTTTCTAGATGATAGACATCTCAAAACCCTAAATTCCCAATTTAAAATCAAACTCCAAAAATTCAAACTGCTCAAACTCTATCATATAATATATTATCGCAAAGCTCTCGATGAACGCAATGTGTGTCTGCAATTTGTTTTTTGATTAAAGGCTCCGTTTATCCATAAATTGGCGACCTTACTCAGCCGTCCATTTCTAAGGTTCCATGACCAACGGTGGATTTGCAACGATTCGTCAATCGAGAAGTTGCACGGTGCATAGGAGGCTAAGTGGAGTGCATCTTTGGTCTTCGTTCATCTCAAGAGGGCTCGGATTCACTAGAATTCGGTGAAGTAGCACGGCGGCGGCACACCACCTTTGGTGGGTCCAAGATGGCCGCACGTTGGCTATGGAGGCGGCCCGGAGGTGGCTTTGGCGGCGGCGATGTTGGATCGAGGTTTCAATGGTTGTGGTTGTAGCAATATAGAGGGAGACGTGGCGGTTGTTGGTCGTAAGGTTCAAACGCGATGGCGGGTAGGATTTGAGATATGAGTATATATGATATTGCCCTTTGTTTTTTAATTTAATTTTAAATTTCAATCTTCAAACATGCATAACTTTTGCACACGAACTTGGATATGCGTCCGTTTTCTTCCTTTCGGATCGTATCAAAATTCCGGACAACATAATCTGGTTTGGTTGATTTTGAAGACTGTTCAAATTTTGGGCTTCGTTGGATTTTTAGTCTACTATAAATCAAAGAACAGTGATTTAAACCACTCACGCAATACTAAACCTTCTTATGTTAGCTGAATTAAATTTGTGATGTGATAAGAATTTTATTGGTTGTTGTTTGGTAGTTTAATTTGACATTTTAATTGAAATTGAATTTTATTTAATTAAATTGCCATTTAAATTAATATTGCATTGAATTGCCAAATAAATACCTGATATTGATAACCAGTTAATTGTTGTGATTTATTGGCTGATTTGGATGTTGACTATGATGGATGTCTATTTATTAACATACTAGTGCGTGGCCCGTGCTACGCACACGGGCAACACCATAATTATACTGAGATGGTCGATTATATTTGTAATATGTGGATGTGTTTTGCTTACATTGGTATATTTGTATTGAACACTAATGCAAATTGAATATAGGATGTTTTCTACAATTACTTTTATTGAAAGAAGATTATATTCTTAAATATCCATGTTCATTATTGTTATGATTAGTGTAGAATATTTTATCTAAAGTGTTTGTATGTATTTGAAGGTACGTTTTTTTCATATAATACTTACCTAAATGATTTTTACGTTTGTGACAATGATACTGTAAATTAGTTGAATTTTAGTATACCGATCAATTAGGATTAACCATGCTTAAGTCTATTAATGGATTCCCAAATCAATTTGCACCTGAATATGAAAAATGAATACATATACGGTAGTTAGGAAGACAAATGTTTATATGAATACGAAGCCATTCGTATCCTAAAATTAATCATTTGGTTTTAGTCAAGTTTATAGTTTATATATTTTAATTTATTATACTGAAGGATATGCATTTATTATTTATTAGGTAATGTTTTATATATTATATACATCTAATGCACGTTAACTTCTCAAAACTATTTATTAGCATCATATTTGTTATTTTTTGTATTTTTGTAAACAATAAGACTAAAGTTTTTAAGGTTAACCTAATATTTCCGATGTATATTTTTAGATTTATCATCAACAGCAAATATGGTAAACAGTTTGTATCCATCCATGTCTGCAAACACAAATACTAATATCCAAAAATAGTTGTGAACGCGGTTATGATGCTATTCTTATCTGAAAGTATCTATTGGCGGACCTAGTCAAGCCTACAGATTCGTAGTGCTCCTATCCATAATGAGTAGAGAGTCCATTTTAAGTGATTATTACTATCAATAATTTTAAGCTTTATATTCTTGTGATAAGATATTTAATCGAGGTGGTCTTCACTCTTTTAATACATTGAACACCATTAAAATAACATCCAAATATTCAATTGTCCAAATGGACATGCAAATTGGCTTAAAATTGTTTTATGTTTATTTTTAATATGATTTCATACACTTCCTCAAACGGAAGAAAAAAGGTGAACATGCATCCCACTACCAAAATGCTTACTTGAAAAAGCAAAGAAAAAATTAAACATCAGATGCGAACATGTACAAATTGTTCGATTGTAAATGCAAAGAGCAACAGATGCAAACATGTATAAATTGTTTGATTGTAACAAAACAAACATAGAACAGAGTATTAATGCTGCATATATAGTTAAAATAAATAAATGAAACATTCTTAAAATGAAAAAATTACAACATAATTACACAAAAGACTATTCCATATCACACACCTCACATTTAACAATCACTCTTACATATTTAACTTTTTTTTCCTTGTATTGTTCAGTTACCATAATAGGATACTTTCAGCAATCTCAATTTTGGAACGAAGATGACTCAAAATTTTACAGGTTCACTCAGCTTTATGATGCAACGATACAAAAAAGAGGGAACAAAATATAAAGGTATCAACTTTAAATTAAAAATAAAAATAAATACAAAATATTAGAAGAGTCAAAAGTAGATATCTATTAGGAAGGAGGAAATTTGTTATTTCCAAGCTTTCTTGCCTCTGAACTGTTTTCCAGCATGTCTGGAATTCATGTTTTTCTCATGTCGAGACCGAGCAACTTTAGTTCTTTTTGCAGCAATAGGCATTGCCTTCTTGTGTTCTTTCTCCTTATTGCTTAGTCCACCAGTCTGAAGGTTGTTATAAAATGAAAGTTATTAAATACCATATCGTACTGCGCATGATTCATGCTTTCAAAATAAACAAACTAACACTTATGGCCTAGTTTTTCAAGTATATTTTGAGATCTATTGACTACAAAGACTATTCCATATCACACACCTCACATTTAACAATCACTCCTCTTATTCTTAACCTTTGCAGCATGGAACAAACACTGCTACATTCCTTTCTTACCTTTTACCTGCTAGTAATTATTCTTCTTCCTTTGTCTCTCTCTGAACCTCTCCTAACTATGGATAAGTGCAATCCAATGTGCAACCCAGGCTTTGTCTATTAATAATCACTGCTTCTCTTACTGCACTGCTGCATGCTCATGAAATGCACGATCTAGAAAGCCAAATCCCCAATCTGAAGCACGACCTAGTGCGCAAGCTTCCCTGGTCGAGTTTACTCATGCCCTCTCACCACAAATGTCCACGCCATTTATAAGCTACACTGTGACAATAAAGAGTTGTCGGATCAGTGCATATAGAAAGATTGCAAATGACATAAAAGACATCTGAGTTAAAACGAACTGAGGATTAAGGAACGATAAAAAAGACAAATATCTAAGTACACATGTTAACGATTATAGGAAAAAACAACATGGTATTCACAAATTCTTCAGAGGAGACGGTCATAGTCGACAATAAATTATTGATAACATGCGATTAGAAAAACCTAAGATAATTTGATGAAAACAAATACGATTCGTTGCACGTATATCATATTAAGGATAACTAATTTTTTGCGCAGTTACTTATTCCAAGAAAATACATTTTGAACTGTTAAATAATATAAAAAATAAGAGAATTAATACGATGCAAAGTTGGCAACAGCTAGTGGTATCAAGGTTGTAGAAATGACATCACGATAACATAATTTAATAATTAGTGTAGGGCCCGCGCTACGCACACTGGAAGTCGACTACAAATGTGTGCATGTCATCATGGCAGATGCAAAGAATAAAAAAATAAGTCTCCTTTTATTTCTTAATGAATAAAGTAAAATTTTGAATTGTAGTTATTGCTTTAATATAGGTCCATGGTGTCCTAGGTGAAATCAGTACGGTATAGATACATAGATTATGTGTATTAGATAGCTTGTACCAGTATAGAAATTTGGATAACAGATGTATAAATAGTTTAACTGGAAAGAAAAAGATGCTTCAGTAGCTTTTGCACTTATAATATATAATTGTGCACGTTATATGTTACGGAAAAATAAGCCAAAATTACATGAGTAAGCATTGACGTAGTTGTTTACAAATTTAATTTTGTTCCACCCCTAGTGACTATGAATATTAAAATATGTATTTCTATATGTTGTAAGTTAAGCTAAGTTACAAGAGTCACGATAGCTATTAGTTAAATACATATGACATGATAGGATGTTGTACTTTTTGGCTATTCGCACGAAGCATTTCTTGCATTGATCAAAAGGAATTCTTTTACCAAGCCAGTGGAATTTCCATAGATATTTGGTTTCATTGCACAGAAATAGTAATGCATTTGTAAAATTCAAAACAAAAAAGATTGGTATTACACTTAACAGTAAGTGGACGAATTTGATATAAAAGGAATCCTAAAGAATTTCCACAGCCTCCCTACCATAAGATCTCCATACATATACAATATTCCATGTCCAACGTGTTTCTCATCGGGCTAAACCTGGAATAAGGAATATCGTTTCATACAAAACGATTTATTTATTTATCTTACCATGTTTTCATAGAATCTGAAACATGTTAATATAGTCAGCAATATAAACAAAAATGAAAGCATACCCTTCTTATCTTCCTGATCTCCTTATGTCACCAAGATATCCTTGATGACTTTCGATTGGTGTGGTCTTGTATGAAAAAAGTGATGGTGACCTTAAAAAGGTGAGTGGGTATTAGAGTCATAGCCATGACATGTACAATTTGGCCACTATAAACCAATGTTCTACCAGGCCTATTTTGCAGTTCATATGGATCGTATAAACTATTGCCTGTAAATGTAATAACATAGCAAACAATCATTAATTACATATCCATAAAATTACTTTGTTAGTTTAGTAAAGTTAGTTACTTTTAGAAAATTATAGTTTTATTAAACTTACATAATTTTCAATAGAATTTTATTTCAATATTAATCAGAATACGATCAGTAGAAAAAATATTTTTCTTTGGCCCAAACTCTCTTGACTTCAAGTTTCTTATGTAAATATTAGAAGAGAGACTAAACGCTAAAAAATAAATCAACTATTGAAACATATATTGAACATTTTGATCTAGCTTCTTCAAAACTAAACATCTCATTTGTATCTATTTCATGAAGATCAAAATTCTTGTTCACAAGTGCACTAAAGAAAATGGTGGACAAATGTACAAAAAAAAGGTTTAATCAAACTCATGCTTACTCATCAATTGTGGCACATAGGGCACCCATCCACGGTATCTTTAACCATGCCAATTAACCTCAAAGCTGCATAATGAAGACAAAATACAAAAATGTTCTGAACATATAACTTTATAAAATTACTCAGATACAGTAAAATCCAATTAACGAATTTGCACATGAGGATAGAAAAATTTGTATCATGGTATATCATTCCAGTAATAAATCAAGTCATCGTTACTTGTGCTTAGTGTTTCTTTTCCCATGAGTAACCTCCATCCTAACTTCATCATTTACCGCTTTACTGATGATTGACTAGTTTAAAAAAGGCGAGTTCGTGGGTTTTGTAAATAACAAATGAAAAGGAAAAAAATGAGAAATGATGGAATATAAAGGTAGTAAGAAATTATTTTGTTGTTGTATGCATTCAATAGTTGTACATGTACTCACAGTAATATAAGGTCATATATAATACTTAGAAACCATAAATTACAAAACATACACTAATCTTTTTCAGGAGTTGAAATTGCATCCGAGAGCCAAAAACCCAAAAATCAAACAAAAAACCGAAAAAACCTCCACAAATCCAAAGTCTAGATAAAATCAGCAGAAGTTGCAGCGAAATCAATAGGCTGAAAAAAGAAACGCTAAAAGATATGTCTGCAAGATTATCTTCATTTCAGATATTTTATGCACCATCGTCTATTAACATGAATCATCATTTTGAACGAAGCTAAATACACACTGCACTAAGTACTTGGATTTTTCTTCTTTTATAAATTTAAGAAAAAAAAGTATTTAGATTTATAAATACTTTGGAAACAGTATATTGAGTTTAAAGTCTTTTCCAACATATTAGTAAGTAAGAAACGTATTAAAGTCAATGTTTAACATAAATTTTGTTCGTCTGCATCTTTCATTATTGCTTTCAAACAATTGTAAAATATAAGTGTAGAATCAATCAAGCAATTTAAGCTGGATTTGTCACCTTATATAAAGAGAACTATTCAATACATAGCCTAAGTTTGGCAACCTATAATATGTATGGTACAACAAATAAAAAATGAATTCACATTTAGTACAAACCACAACGACTATGCTTAAAAGTGTTTACTGATGTTTAGCTTGGAATGTACTAATATTAAAATGTAAGATTGGTATGGTAACAAAATACTGAGTAAAATCTATGAATAAGCAACGTTGCATTATATATGGTTGATATGAACAACTAAATCAATACCTTTATGGGTTGCAACTTGAAAAAATTTCATTCTGTCTCCAGGCATTACATCTTTGTTAGAACTTTGGTTGTTTATAGCGAACATTTTTCCTTCTAATGCATTGTCTTCTTATTTTAACTTTTTCTTCTTCATCTCCACCTGAAGCAAAACAAATCATATTTTTATTTTATGACCTCAAATTAATCTATATTATTATCAACTAAACTGTGCAAGTGATAAAAGATTGAGAAAAGGTTACAGGTGGAACAAAAGTTGCCTCTTAGTAGCATCCTTCTTATTGATTCCACCTCAGTATTGCCTCTCTCCACACTTAGTTTTTTTGCTTTTCCAATTACTGAGGTTCCACCTAATATTGGAAGAAAAAATGGCGAATCGGTTCTAAAGCTAACTACATCGTTAGCTATTGGCAGTCTGTAGCAAAAGTTTGATTCAAGCGAACACCAAAGATTTTTCTTTGAAACAGAAAGTAAATACTTTAGCAAATATCCTATTGAGGTTTTGTTCTATGAACCAGCAAAAATTCGAGAATGCATATTTTGGTCATGACAACAATGAAAAAGAATGAACGCTTTCTTTCTTTCATTGAATGTGGAGATAGTCGGACATTATATTGAATGAACTGCCCTCGCTTCGATAAATTAGAGATACTTTGCGACATGGAAGTTTTGGGCAATTTGAAAAAAGGCTTCATTCTGACTGGTTAACATGATGTTTTGTTTTATAATACATAAGACATAGACACACATATATTATTTAGCATATGAAATACCTTCATCATTTCTATATGTTTTCACTTTGGGTGAAATCATGAGATCGGGAAGTTTTTCATCTTTACAAATATATGGTTTAAAAAATATGATTATCTATGACATGCTTAGAGAATAAATATTATTTGGTTGTCCTATAATGATAGACGTTTGTATATTATAGAGAATAAGCATGGCACAGACGTCTGCCGCTGTAATCCTTTTTTCCGTATATTTGAAATTTTAGTGTGTAGTACATAAATTTTATATCAAATGTTGGATTTAGTATAATAATGGAACATTAACATGCATTTTACCCAAGCTCATTCTATACACATACAATTTTAAGACAAATTAAACCAATCAATATATTCAAACAGAAAAGACACAATTTTTACTTGTTAGCGAGTGAACTGCACATAATAATCGTTGTCAAAACTTTTCACAATTTTTATATCACATATTTGTTATAACTCATAAAAAATGTACTACTTAATAATAATAAATTCTTACCTTGAATAAATAGTCTAAGAAGATGTGTCATAATGAAGCTACTGTCACCAACATGAGACACTATTTCTCCTGTGTAGAAATATTGTAAGAAATATAGTCATATTGTTCATTTATTAAAGTCGATTAATTAATCCTTTAAAATCAAAAGTACCATGAAAATAATTATTTCAATTTCTAAATATGTAAAATCCGTTGAATAGTCCCAATGTTAAGACTGCAAGTAGTTATAATTTTCTTTACTGCTAGCACTATACACAGTAAATTATGTATTGTACCGCAATTTCTGTAAACTCCAGTAAAGCATCGTTTGAAAATGCTATGATTGGAAAACCACTTGCCTTTTGTACCTTAACGAATGAAACATTTTAGAACCCTTCTCGTAGTTGAATAATTTTTTGAACATCGGCTTAAATTTGTGTAATGCTGCACAATATAAGAAAACTGTTAAAAATTATCCCACTTAAGTAAATGTCTAGTGAAACATATTACCAGCCTAATGAGTTTAAAAAGTTATTATTCTCTAACCATAGCCAACTTTGTTCATAGATATTTACTTTTGCTTGCTTTAAATTTCCATCATCTCTAAATGCCTTCTCTATACGGATATGAAATAGCATACAACTTGAAAAATCTATTTTGGATTAATGTTTAGCCAAACGTGCGAGGGGAAGAAAACGAATACGCATGCTTCTTAAGATAAGTAACAATATCAAATGAATAACAACATTTATAGTGCACTGTTGTTTCCCTTCTAGGGACCCACAGAAAGTGTACAACATGACAGTACTATAATAATGAAGTTGGAAATATAAAATCAATATCATCTTGTAAAATAATGCATATTAGATGTAATCAAAACTCAAAACATACGCAATGATATACCGTACTGCCTTTACTTATTGTTAACATTATGGAAAATATAAATAGAAACTATAGTCTAACTTAGCATTACATTTATGCAACATACAACATGTATTTGTTACTCATAATTAGGATTTCCTAGATAATATTTCATAGAACATTAAATGTTTGTTTAATAATAAGATTCATTTACAGTACAAAAACATAACCAAGATTATAACAGTGGATTAACCATTACTTCTCAAGTTAATCAAAAATGGTATCTAATTCTGATCATTAATTTCAAAACTTATAGAAGTATTATGCAAAAATATGATAGCTGAACGGGAAAATCCTTGAAAACTACAATTGATTAGTAGTTCAATTGGTTGTGGTTGAAGCAGATATACCTGTTAAGGCTTTTAACTCATCTCCTAGACATCCAAATTTAAAAACAGAGTATGGTAAATGTGTGAAAAAGATAATAGTGAGACACATGACATGCAAAGCAATATTTTTCAGGGGTAGAATTTAAAGCTACATCGGACCAATGTCCTGTATGGCCAAAAGAAACCCAATATCTACAGTTTGTTTCATATTTATCCACAATTATCAGATTGAGGAAAAATGGTATGTCGGAGAGAGTAGGTGCATCCGATGATCAGATTATGTTGAACAATAACCATTTGGAACAACCACTTCGTAAAAGAGAACTACAAACATTTTGCAGATTATATACTAAACAACATTTCGGGCCAAGCAAACAGATACTGAATAATTTTAAGATTTATCTACCGTTGTCAAATTAAAAAAGGGTATGTGGCATATCGTAGGAACAACATATCATCACATCAAGTTTTACAACACGATTTAGCGATGGTGTATTTAAAGGCATGAAAAGTGCGTAGGTTATATTGAACCAACAACCATTAAGTATGAATTAGTAATTGGATATAGTTTTAAAAATAAATAGCCAGCAAGCAACCTATCATTTCAGTAAACATGCCTACATCGATTATTTAGAAGCTCGTGTGGGAGGCTTGTATTGGCCAGTGATAGGGAACCAGTAAATGCACAGCTGAATGCGATTTAGTATAGTAGGAAAAATCAAGCCAATGCAACATTCATGAGTATGATAACAGTTGTAAGAAGTAAGGGGTTTAAAAAACCAAAGTTGACAAATTGAAACACCCAAATTAGAACAGTAGACGTAAATAAAGGTTCGAAAATACAGTTATGAAACATATGACATCCATATCAATTTTTTTTCGATGCTCTAACCTAAGGCTGCAGTAGACCGTTGTCATGTAGGGAAAAACAAACCCAGACATGGGAAGTTTCGTATTTAGCAGCAATTGTGTAGGAAATATTAGGTACAGTAGACAAATAATTATATCTACCAACGAAACATGTAAAATAATTAACATTCAACTGCTCGGTATCTCAATTACTAAAAAAGCGTGGGTTTTACACAACCTGTAATCAGTTTAAAATGAATTAATTTTTTGAAACACAATCAACAAAGAATGCATGGCCATTATGATGCCAACGCCCTAAACATGTATAATACAGTTACTGTGAATCTGGTGTAGTTGACTTGAGTTGGGAAATGTTACAAAAAAACATAATTAGTGGTTTCTCTGACTGTGGTTTAAAACAATATAGAAATTCTTGATAATGAAATCTACACAAAGCATATGAAATATAGGTTAAGAGTTAAGGAGTAAAACAATAATGATGGAAGATTTGAAACAGCCGCTTTCAAAAATAAAACTAAATGCATTTACCAGATTATGCACTAAATACGTTTCAGGCCAAATAAAAAGTAGTACAAAATTTTACGATTTACCCATCATTATAATTAGAAAACGGTATATAGCAAGAAAGAGAAAAGGTGGTACGTACCATACAGTAGGAACATTATATCATCAAATCGGATTTTATGACACAACGAATCAACTGGGTGGTCTGTATACGCATAATACCGAACTCAAGCGGGTAGAATTTACAAATTAGTGACCTAAAAGCCTTATTTGAAATAAATTAAAGGGATGTAGCATAGATTTGGAATAACAACTAATCAAATCAATTTGTACTACAAATTCTGTCCACTATCTGTTCGAATAAAAAAAATACCCAACGTAAGCAATAAATATCAACAAATTGCTGACCTGATTCGACTTAATATCCAATTTGACTTCGTAATTTTACCAGTCGTATGACATCTCCTGTTGATTGTTTTGGGTAATAAGAATCGGCGTTAGAAGAAGAAGAAAAGAGGAGTGTAGGGTTTGTTGAATGTGAAGGAAGAAGTGGGGCGTAACGGCTTTGGCTTTGTTGAGCGTGAATAAAGAAGTTGAGCATGAGGAAAGAGGAGTGTAGGTTTTGTTTTGGGCAATACAGTTTTGGGATGTAACGGTTGTGGAAAAAACAGATCGCTTGCATCATACAGTTCGAAAAATGACCTGATTGTGAAAAAGGACAGGTGTCATCATATAAAGGACCTAGTTTCTATTTTCCAATTTAAGTAATAGATTGGATGATTGGATGTTTGTTTATTTAATTTTATCCCTGTTATCACTTTGTATATTAAGTGATAGCATATAAATTGTTTTTTGAATTTTTTGAATAAATTAAGTAATAGGTTGAAATGATGTATATCCATGACACTTTGATTTGGATTGAAATGATATATATCCATCCATATAATTAAAATTGATATAAATTATCTGTAACTACCCCGGATTTTTATGAATTTAAATTGATAATTTAAATGAATTTTTGGAATTAAAATTGTAAAATTGATTATAAATGGCAGCGGGTTTCCCCGATTTAAGTAGAAAATATATTAAGTCATGTGAATTTGAAAATTTGTATATATGTGAATATATATGTACATATTGGATTAGAAATAAAATCTTAAGTAAATGGTTTTAAAAATAAATAGAAATAAAAATAAGTAGTCATGTAAGAATAGAAATAAATATATAAGCTAATATAATAAAAATAAATATAACAACTTTTATAATATGTACATAAAGTAAAATAAATATCTATCAAACATAAACAAAGCAAACAAATGAAAATGTAAATACATAAGAATATAAAACAAGAAGCAACCTGGGAAAGCAAGCTACATCATCTCAACCTATAAACAAATAAAAGTAAGTATGGAAAAAGATCAATGTACACATGCATTAAATGCAAATACCTCTAGCATACAAAAGAAACATCAGCCACCAGTATACAATACATTCATGTATAAAAAATATATATAATAAGTGTAGACATGAAAATGATAAAGGACTTAAGCATTGAATGCTTACATCTCAACAAAAATGAACAAGTACAAATCAAACAGCATAGGCTGTAAACATATAAGGATGGGAAGAACATGAGCATTAAACGCTTTCAAACTTAGCCCATAAGCAAGTCATTCGGAATACAAAAAAAATATCATCAGCCTCTATACCCAAAATCTCTGACCTATACATGTTAATAAAAGGAAAGTGTACCTGCAAATTGTACCCAGAGAACTCCTACCCTCTGCCATCTTTTCTTCTATATATTTGTAACCTCCAGTTCATTTTCATTTATCAAAGATAGAGCAAGTTTTTTTTTACAAACTGAAACCATTCTACAACTCTATCAAAATAAAAAAAACAAGCCTGTAGTTTTCAATGTAGAGGAGGAACTCTGTTCTTCCTTCTGAAACATAGGTGAGTAACTTATTTCTTAAAATTTAAAGTATAAATTTGTTATTTATTTATCTATCTATGAATACGTTTGTTTATATACAAATATAGATCCTCTGAATATATTTAAACTGGAAGTGGTTTATATAGGCTGCTGTTAGAATATGATCCCTGTTCTTAGATTTTAAGTACAAATCTTAAATTCAAAAATCATTTATTCAAGATCTATTCAATATTTGGACTTAGGATAAAAATGAAAAAATGTTTGTTTGATCCAGAACTAAGTTCTACAAATCAATTAAAGTTAAAACAACATGTGAAGGTCTTTAAAAAATCAAAGAAACTGAGGAAACTCAAAATTTTTCAAAACACAAATCTTTCATTACAGGTATTCAGGTATGTGTGTTGATTCTGCATACTTCAATATGATTTTTAAACCAAGAACGAAGATTTTTAGTTTCTTATTGGAAGAGCGTTTTGAAATTGAACAAAGTTTGCATTTTTCCCATTTTCGAATCAATGAATCAATTATAAATGTTGAAAATTGTGTCGAAGCTAGTGTGTACCTTGTTGATCTTGGGAAAATTATCAAGTAATTTTTCAATTGTGTATATCGTGGTATCGAAGCAACTTTAGGGTTCGAACTTGCTTTTGGGTCACTGAGTTTTGTGGAGCCACCGCGTCCTCTTCAGGTGATCGAGTTCGACGTGGTTTGGGGGATTGGTGGAGGAGGTGTTGAGAAATGGATGGCCGAAGTTTTGGTTATTTCCGGTGAGCGGAGCATCGAGATTTGGACGATGACAGGTTTGGATGGTGATGGGTTTGAACGTTTCCAGTTTTCAGATTTCACCTCGATTTCGAGGCGACGGCGAAGTTCGAACGGTTGGGGTTGGTTTTGGGGAGAATCTTCGACCTGCTCGACGTCATGGCGATGGCGAAGATGGCCGACGTCGTTGTACACATGCACGAGCCTTAGTGTTTGACTGGGTGTTCTGTTTGCCTAGGAAGGAGTAGTGTTTTTCATGCATTATACTCGACTAAATCGAGTAGTTTACTCGAAGCAAGGAAGAGGGGTCTCGAGTCAAAAGTTTGGTTCCAGGTTTTACCTGAACCTATCTTCCAGGAATTCAAAACAAAAATTAATTTTAAATCAAGGCTTTAAAACTGAATTTTAAGACAAAACAAAAATGAAATTCAAGTTTGAATCGAAATCTAGTTTGAAAATAAATAAAGTTTCAAATATAATTGTTTCTATAATTTGAAGACAATTAAATGAATGGGGAAATTTGAATTCAAAATAGAATTGAATTTAAAAAAAAAATTAGAACTTGAAATAAATTCTAAATCAGATTTCAAGATTTTGAAATTTAATTAAATTTTATAACTTAAGTGGTGGAAATAAATTAAATGTACTAAAGTTAAAAAGAGGAAAGGAAAATTGATTTTTTTTAACTCCTTATGAAATTTCTTGATAATAAATTGTTTCTTTAGCATGTAAATTTAAGAATGTTAGAAAATTCTATTTTAAACTTATTTAAAGATAAATAAGGATTCATTTAAATCTTGAATTTAAAAAAAATGAAATTGAAAATGAAATTTGAAACAATGTTTCAACCATATTGTAATTAACATATCGAGTCATAAATATGAAGATTTATGATTTATAATTCGAAATGAAGTTGTTCCCAATAGTAAATTAAATTATAATAAAAAAATGATTAATATGAGAAATTTAATAGTTAATGAAGTCATTAACTAAGATTATTTGAATAATTAATTAATGTGATTCATATTTTACAATAAATTAGATTAATTAATTTAATGATAATCAAATTGTGGGATTGTGAAGTCTAATTATTTAATGACAGTAATTGAGAAATAATTATTTAGTATAATTAAGCGAGTCAATTGGATTAATTCAGATTAATCACTTAGTTTAATTAGTTCAGAGTAATCACTTGAAAATTTTAGAAAATATAATTATTTATGAAGTAATTAACTGATAACTACCGGACGTAATTAATTTAATGATAATCAGTAATTTGGGTATAAATATTGGTTATTAATTAAGGGGTTAGTTGGATTTATCAATTAAAGGGTTAATAATAATTGTAATTAATTAAGATAAATTAAATAATTGAAGATTACTTGGTTCATTAATCAAGATTGATTAGCTAATAATAAAAGATTAACTAATAAAGGATTAAATAAATCTGTTAACTAATAAATTTTACCCCTAAATGTTTGGACTTGACCGAATGATTTAATTGTCTGATATCCCCGATCTGTGATACTTTGTGATATATTCTGATTTGTATGTGATCTGCAGTGTAGTTATTTATCTCGGATGAATGTAATTTATTATCTGTAATCTTTATATATCTATGGTCTGTAAGATAAGCGTTGTAGTTTATACCGCTTATCAACTATTTTTTTGTGTTTGATCTGTGATGATTGAATGATGTTGCACTATTGTGTTAAACCCCTGGACCACACTTATACACACACCAATATGGATTTCACGAGGAAATCGATTAAGTCACAGATTTTTGAAATAGTTTTAAATTTGAATATTTGAATTCAAATGTTTTGGAAATGGATTGGGTTTAAAGAGAAAAGCTTTAGAAATGGAATTTCAAAGATGAAATTTATTTTGAATAACTCGATTGAGTTTTGAAATTTAAATATTTTGATTTAAATTTGAATTCAATATTTGAAATTGAATTCTATGATCTGGAAACTAGGGACTAAAAATGTTATACCAGTTTATATGGGTTAAACTATTTTAAAGATATTGATTTGAAAATTTGAATTTAAATTCAAAGGCTTTAACTCGTGTAAGTAAAATTGAATCTTTCTGAGACGAAAACTATTTGTTTCCAAATAATAAAAGCTTTCATATAGGAAGTGAACTTCCAAATTATGTTAAAAAAAGGATTTCAAGTTAAAAATGAAAATGATTTCCCAAGTTATCGAAACTGTTTAAAAGCTATAAGATAAAATCTTGATTTAAAGATTTAAATGAATTAATTCAATTGAGATGAAATTGTTTTGAAATTCGGGAATGAACCTTTGTGAAAATGGGTGAACTTAGTGAATTAAATCTTTTGTTTAAAAGATTTGAAATGGTGATTTGTTTAAACCATTTGAAAGAAAGTTTTGAATTATTAAGTTGTGACTTAATTGAAATCCCATATCCATATTTTTTTTAAATGTTGCGCTCACTATTCGGGTTAGCCGGGAAAGGGCCTATGGGTCGTATAACCCATTCCGAATATGTGATACGTCGTTATGGATAGCATTTGAAGACCGGTGGTGAATACCGGGTATTTACGAGAACGATGGGATGACCTATCGATTGTCTCTACACCGAGTAGCTACGGTATAGAGATTTCCTAAGTGATGGGAAGTTCGGTCGGGATTGTGAATACCCGGATTGCAAGGAGTTCTTTGGAAGTGCCTTCAGTTCTGTTCTAAATCCAGAACAGACTTGTATAAATTGTATGTCTGACATTTCATTTTGAGATATAAAGCATATTTCTTTCAAATACAATTCTTTTGGTGGCAGAGAATTTATTCTCTTAGCATTAACACCCTTCTCTGAGACGTACGAGCTCAGAGGTTATGTAGTTGAAGGTTATCAGCGATATATTCCCAACTTGGTAATGTGGCATGCTGAGTGCTGCTGATCATTTGTTGATCAAAGCGTGGCTTTTGTAAAAAGCGTAGCTTTGTGGACGAGACTTCGTCGAGCCTCACAAACCGGTAATGGTCGAAACAGGAATTGTGCGGCAAGGTTTCAGGGGTAGCTTCCCTAGGGTATGACCATTCCTTTTGGAAAAGGGTAGTGTCATGGTATGGAGCCCTGATACTTACTCATGTGGACAAACTATATTTATTTCTGTGTGGTTATTGGTTTAGAGGCGCCTCGTATAAAGGTCCCAAAGGACCAGGGGTGGCATATCTGAGGTTTTGTATATTCCCCGGGAAGGGGGGTAGCCGGCCTTGTTTGGCAGAGATCCAGTTAGGTTCTCGGGGCGTCCTTCCAGAGGAGTTTCCATGTGGCGAT
Organism: Allium cepa; assembly: GCA_030765085.1. Taxonomy (NCBI): domain Eukaryota; kingdom Viridiplantae; phylum Streptophyta; class Magnoliopsida; order Asparagales; family Amaryllidaceae; genus Allium; species Allium cepa. The sequence goes on along the minus strand of CM060943.1, from coordinate 679,012,852 downwards.
GGGAAGTTCCTTGGCCTGACCATTTGTTGGAAATCCATTCTTCAAATACGTACCTTGTACGGTTTTAGTTGTAGAACCTATCATTCACTTATGGTGGCGCCCCACTGTTTGGATGGTAGCTGTAGTAGGCATAGTTTGAAATGTCTATGTTGGCTAAGATTTATATCTTTACTTTCGAAATGATTTTTTTTACTTCACTATGCACTAGTAATAATATCAAATGTTTCTTTTTAATGCGTATCAAGCATCTTTGACTATCATAAGGAGAAATCTCCTCCGATTCTGCGTTTTCATTGTGTGTGCGTGCGAGAGGCCTTATGGTAGTCTCATTTTCTAAAAGCATTGCGGATCTAATTTAAAATATTTCTTTGTTTTTTTTTAAAGATAAACTATTTTTGTTGCTCACACCAGTCCCCTGACTGATCCAGAGTTTATTGTTTCTTTCCTAAACTCTGGGTGCTCAAAATTTTCTACACGAGCAGTCTAGAGTTGGGTTTTTCAGATAGTTAGGTTCAGTGAATTATCTGGAGCTAGTTCAGTCTTTGGATGTGGACATGACTTGCTTGTCTTTGCGTATCGTGACGTTGAAACGAGCTTCTATTGCTAGAGTTCTCTTTTGAAGACTATCTTGAGTTATATTGTTCCGCTGCTAGATGTTATCTATTTTCCTTTTCCGCTGCTATTTCTTGTATCATATCTCTGATGTATATTGATATTCATTGTATCAGATATTGTATCAAAGCTGTATATCAATGTATTATTCTTTTATTTCGCTGTGTTGTTTACTTAATTGTGTTATAAGCTCCGGCGACTCGGATTTGAACGGTCGAATCTACGGCATTCGAGTACGATGTAAAGTATGTATGTCGATTTTCGAGCGTGAAAAATCCTTATCGTCACATGTGGTATCAGAGCTAAGGTTAAAACTTTAGCTCAAGAGTATAACACATTGAGTAGCTCATTAGAGATAGGGTGAAGTATACTTTAGAATGAGTATATCCCTAAGATATCCGTTTGAATGTCTCAGTAAATTCTCTTGCTATCTACTGACGGTGAGTATGAGTACAAGTAGAGAACGAGATAGGGGACAGGGAAATACGACTATAAATGGTCAATGCCCGGCAGCAGTGGAAATAATTTCTCTACCAATTTCCTTTGATTCGATTACAATTTCTTTTGATTGCTTTGTGGCAGCTACAAGAAGAAGTTTCGGTGCGGTGATGGCCCTACGAATCATTGTAGAAAATCCTTACTTCGTATCTTCATCGGTTTCTTACCAGTTTCTCGATTTAAACCTTAATAAATATGAATTGGAAATTTTGAATAAATTGGAAATTTTAAATTGAGTTAAATTGATTAATAGAATATGAAGCTAAATTTGAATTGTATTGATAAAACGATTTCGTTTAAAACCAAATTTTGAAATTTTATTATAATTTCTTGGGTTGATCGAAGTCCGAAGAGGGACGAATTAGTATATGTTCTGAGATATTCCGACTTGAGTTTGGAATTCATATCTTAAGTTTGAGGAATTATAGGAGATCGAATCTGTTTATCTCTGTATTGTTTTCGTGCCTGCGAATTTCGAGGACGAAATTCTTTTAAGAGGGAAAGTTTGTAACGACCCCGGATTTTTATGAATTTAAATTGATACTTTAAATGAATTTTTTGAATTAAAATTGTAAAATTGATTATAAATGGCAGCGGGTTTCCCCTATTCAAGTAGAAAATATATTAAGTCATGTGAATTTGAAAATTTGTATATATGTGAATATATATGTATATATTGGATTAGAAATAAAATCTTAAATAAATGGTTTTAAAAATAAATAGAAATAAAAATAAGTAGTCATGTAAGAATAGAAATAAATATATAAGCTAATATAATAAAAATAAATATAACAACTTTTATAATATGTACATAAAGTAAAATAAATATCTATCAAACATAAACAAAGCAAACAAATGAAAATGTAAATACATAAGAATATAAAACAAGAAGCAACCTGGGAAAGAAAGCTACATCATCTCAACCTATAAAAAAATAAAAGTAAGTATGGCAAAAGATCAATGTACACATGCATTAAATGCAAATACCTCTAGCATACAAAAGAAACATCAGCCACCAGTATACAATACATTCAAGTATAAAAAAAATATAATAAGTGTAGACTTGAAAAAGATAAAGGACTTAAGCATTGAATGCTTACATCTCAACAAAAATAAACAAGTACAAATCAAACAGCATAGGCTGTAAACATATAAGGATGGGAAGAACATGAGCATTAAATGCTTTCAAACTTAGCCCATAAGCAAGTCATTCAGAATACAAAAAAAAAAATCATCAGCCTCTATACCCAAAATCTCTGACCTATACATGTTAATAAAAGGAAAGTGTATCTGCAAATTGTACCCAGAGAACTCCTACCCTCTGCCATCTTTTCTTCTATATATTTGTAACCTCCAGTTCATTTTCATTTATCAAAGATATAGCAAGTTTTTTTTTTACAAACTAAAACCATTCTACAACTCCATCAAAATAAAAAAAACAAGCCTGTAGTTTTCAATGTAGAGGAGGAACTCTGTTCTTCCTTCTGAAACACAGGTGAGTAACTTATTTCTTAAAATTTAAAGTATAAATTTGTTATTTATTTATATATCTATGAATATGTTTGTTTATATACAAATATAGATCCTCTGAATATATTTAAACTGGAAGTGGTTTATATAGGCTGTTGTAAGAATATGATCCCTGTTCTTAGATTTTAAGTACAAATCTAAAATTCAAAAATCATTTCTTCAAGATCTATTCAATATTTGGACTTTGGATAAAAATGAAAAAATGTTTGTTTGATCCAGAATTATGTTCTACCAATCAATTAAAGTTAAAACAACATGTGAAGGTCTTTAAAAAATCAAAGAAACTGAGCAAACTCAAAATTTGTCAAAATAAAAATCTTCCATTACACGTATTCAGGTATGTGTGTTGATTCCGCATACTTCAATATGATTTTTAAACCAAGAACGAAGATTTTTAATTTCATATTAGAAGAGAGGTTTGAAATTGAACAAAGTTTGCATTTTTCCCATTTTCGAATCAATGAATCAATTATAAATGTTGAAAATTGTGTCGAAGCTAGTGTGTACCTTGTTGATCTTAGGAAAATTATCAAGTAATTTTTCAATTGTGTATATCGTGGTATCGAAGCAACTTTAGGGTTCGAACTTGCTTTTGGGTCACTGAGTTTTGTGGAGCCACTGCGATCTCTCCAGGTGATCGAGTTCGACGTGGTTTGGGGGATTGGTGGAGGAGGTGTTGAGAAATGGATGGCCGAAGTTTTGTGATTTCTAGTGAGCGGAGCATCGAGATTGGGACGATGACAGATTTGGATGGTGATGGGTTCGAACGTTTCTAGGTTTCAGATTTCACCTCGATTTCGATTTCGAGGCGACGGCGAAGTTCGAACGGTTGGGGTTGGTTCTGGGGAGAATCTTCGACCTGCTCGACGTCATGGCGATGCCGGAAGATGGCCGACGTCGTTGTACACGTGCACGAGCCTTAGTGTTTGACTGGGTGTTCTGTTTGCCTAGGAAGGAGTAGTGTTTTTCACGCATTATACTCGAGGAAATTGAGTAGTTTATTCGAAGCAAGGAAGAGGGGTCTCGAGTCAAAAGTTTGGTTCCAGGTTTTACCTGAACCTATCTTCCAGGAATTCAAAACAAAAATTTAAATTTTAAATCAAGGCTTTAAAACTGAATTTTAAGACAAAACAAAAATGTAAATTCAAGTTTGAATCGAAATCTAGTTTGAAAATAAATAAAGTTTCAAATATAATTGTTTCTATAATTTGAAGACAATTAAATGTATGGGGAAATTTGAATTCAAAATAGAATTGAATTTGAAAAAAAAAATTAGAACTTGAAATAAATTCTAAATCAGATTTCAAGATTTTGAAATTTAATTAAATTTTATAACTTAAGTGGTGGAAATAAATTAAATATACTAAAGTTAAAAAGAGGAAAGTAAAATTGATTTTTTTAACTCTTAAGAAATTTCTTGATAATAAATTGTTTCTTTAGCATGTAAATTTAAGAATGTTAGAAAATTCTATTTTAAACTTATTTAAAGATAAATAAGGATTCATTTCAATCTTGAATTTAAAAAAATGAAATTGAAAAGGAAATTTGAAACAATGTTTCAACCATATTGTAATTAACATATTGAGTCATAAATATGAAGATTTATGATTTATAATTCAAAATGAAGTTGTTCCCAATAGTAAATTAAATTATAATAAAAAAATGATTAATATAAGAAATTTTCTTTAGAAAGGTAATTAAAGAAATTTAATAGTTAATGAAGTCATTAACTAAGATTATTTGAATAACTAATTAATGTGATTCATATTTTACAATAAATTAGATTAATTAATTTAATGATAATCAAATTGTGGGATTGTGAAGTCTAATTATTTAATGACAGTAATTGAGAAATAATTATTTAGTATAATTAAGCGAGTTAATTGGACTAACTCAGATTAATCACTTAATTTAATTAGTTCAGAGTAATCACTTGAAAATTTTAGAAAATATAATTACTTAGGAAGTAATTAACTGATAACTACCGGACATAATTAATTTAATGATAATCAGTAATTTGGGTATAAATACTGGTTATTAATTAAGGGGTTAGTTGGATTTATCAATTAAAGGGTTAATAGTAATTGTAATTAAATAAGATAATTTAAATAATTGAAGATTACTTGGTTCATTAATCAAGATTGATTAGCTAATAATAAAAGATTAACTAGTAAAGGATTATATAAATCTGTTAACTAATAAATTTTACCCCTGAATGTTTGGATTTGACTGAATGATTTAATTGTCTGATATCCCCGATCTGTGATACTTTGTGATATATTCTGATTTGTATGTAATCTGCAGTGTAGTTATTTATCTGGGATGAATGTAATTTATTATCTGTAATCTTTATATATCTATGGTCTGTAAGATAAGCGTTGTAGTTTATACCGCTTATCAACTATTTTTCTGTGTTTGATCTGTGATGATTGAATGATGTTGCACTATTGTGTTAAACCCCTGGACCACACTTATACACACACCAATATGGATTTCACGAGGAAATTGATTAAGTCACAGATTTTTGAAATAGTTTTAAATTTGAATTCAAATGTTTTGGAAATGGATTGGGTTTAAAGAGAAAAGCTTTAGAAATGGAATTTCAAAGATGAAATTTATTTTGAATAACTCGATTGAGTTTCGAAATTTAAATATTTTGATTTAAATTTGAATTCAATATTTGAAATTTAATTCTATGATCTGGAAACTAGGGACTAAAGATGTTATACCAGTTTATATGTGTTAAACTATATTAAAGATATTGATTTGAAAATTTGAATTTAAATTCAAAGGCTTTAACTCGTGTAAGTAAAATTTAATCCTTCTGAGACGAAAAATATTTGTTTCCAAATAATAAAAGCTTTCATATAGGAAGTGAACTTCCAAATTGTGTTAAAAAAAGGATTTCAAGTAAAAATGAAAATGATTTCCCAAGTTATCGAATCTGTTTGAAAGCTATAAGATAAAATCTTTATTTAAAGATTTAAATGAATTAATTCAATTGAGATGAAATTGTTTTGAAATCCGGGAATGAACCTGTGTGAAAATGGGCGAACTTAGTGAAATAAATCTTTTGTTTAAAAGATTTGAAATGGTAATTTGTTTAAACCATTTGAAAGAGATTTTTGAATTATTAAGTTGTGACTTAATTGAAATCCCATATCCATATTTTTTTTTAAATGTTTCGCTCACTATTCGGGTTAGCCGGGAAAGGATCTTTGGGTCGTATAACCCATCCCGAATATGTGATACGTCGTTATGGATAGCATTTGAAGACCGGTGGTGAAGACTGGGTATTTGCGAGAACGATGGGATGAACTATCGATTGTTTCTGCACCGAGTTGCTACGGTATAGGGATTTCCCAAGTGATGGGAAGTTCGATCGGGATTGTGAATACCCGGATTGCAAGGACTTCTTTGGAAGTGCCTTCGGTTCTGTTCTAAATCCAGAACAGACTTGTATAGATTGTATGTCTGACATTACATTTTGAGATATAAAGCAGATTTCTTTCAAATACATTTCTGTTGGCGGCGGAGAATTTATTCTCTTAGCATTAACACCCTTCTTTGAGACGTACGAGCTCAGAGGTTATGTAGTTGAAGGTTATCAGCGATATATTCCCAACTTGGTAATGTGGCATGCTGAGTGCTGCTGATCATTTGTTGATCAAAGTGTGGCTTTTGTAAAAAGCGTAGCTTTGTGGACGAGACTTCGTCGAGCCTCACAAACCGGTAATGGTCGAAACAGGAATTGTGCGGCAAGGTTTCAGGGGTAGCTTCCCTAGGGTATGACCATTCCTTATGGAAAAGGGCAGTGTCATGGTATGGAGCCCTGATATTTACTCATGTGGACACACTATATTTATTTCTGTGTGGTTGTTGGTTTAGAGGCGCCTCGTATAAAGGTCCCAAAGGACCGGGGTGGCATATCTGAGGTTTTGTATATTCCCGGGAAGGGGGGTAGCCGGCCTTGTTTGGCAGAGATCCAGTTGGGTTTTCGCGGCGTCCTTCTAGAGGCGTTTCCATGTGGTGATGGGAAGTTCCTTGGCCTGACCATTTGTTGGAAATCCATTCTTCAAATACGTACCTTGTACGGTTTTAGTTGTAGAACCTATCATTCACTTATGGTGGCGCCCCACTGTTTGGATGGTAGCTATAGTAGGCATAGTTCGAAATGTCTATGTTGGTTAAGATTTATATCTTTACTTTCGAAATGATTTTTTTTACTACACTATGAACTAGTAATAATATCAAATGCTTCTTTTTAACGCGTATCAAGCATCTTTGACTATCATAAGGAGAAATCTCCTCCGATTCTGCGTTTGCATTGTGTGTGTGTGCGGGAGGCCTTATGGTAGTCTCATTTTCTAAAAGCATTGCGAATCTAATTTAAAATATTTCTTTGTTTGTTTTTAAAGATAAACCGTTTTTGTTGCTCGCACCAGTCCAATGACTGATCCGGAGTTTATTGTTTCTTTCCTAAACTATGGGTGCTCAAAATTTTCTACACGAGCAGTCTATAGTTGGGTTTTTTAGATAGTTAGGTTCAGTGAATTATCTGCATCTAGTTCAGCCTTTGGATGTGGACGAGACTTGCTTGTCTTTGCGTATCGTGATGTTGAAATGAGCTGTTGCTGCTGGAGTTCTCTTTTGAAGACTATCTTGAGTTATATTGTTCTGCTGCTAGATGTTATCTATTTTCCTTTTTCGGTGCTATTTCTTGTATCATATCTCTGATGTATATTGATATTCATTGTATCAGATATTGTATCAAAGCTGTATATCAATGTATTATTCTTTTATTTCGCTGTGTTGTTTACTTAATTGGGTTATAAGCTCCGACGACTCGGATTTGAACGGTCGAATCTACGGCATTCGAGTACGATGTAAAGTATGGATGTCGATTTTCGAGCGCGAAAAATCCTTATCTTCACATTATCACTTGGCCATAGGGTAGAAAATTATATACGGACACCAGATTGGTTAAATTCAATGGTTTTAAAATCTTGATTTTTGGATTTTGATTAAATAACACTGTTTAAAAGAAATAAATTTTGGATTTATATGAATTAAATATTTTCTAATTCAAGCTTTGAAATTGCTGGGATTAGAATTGGTTAAAAAAATTGTTTTACTGAATTGAATTGGAAATGTGAAGTTATAATTGATATTTGACTTTATTTCGAAAAATTGATTTATTTTAAAGATTCGAACCTTAATATTGAACAATGATGTTTAAATTTGTTAAAGGGTTTTAAATCAGTAAATTGAAATGAGACTTGAAATTGATATAAATTGAAATGGTTTAAAATAAGAATTTAAATGAAATTTGAATCATTGAAATGAATTGTTAAATATAATTTGACGTTAAATACGAATTTTTTAAAAATTGATGTTAATTCGAATTGAAACTGAATTCAAGTTGATTTGAAACTAAATTGAAATTTAGTCAATTGCGTTGAAAGATTGGAAATTGTGTTTGATTATTTGAAATTGGACGTGGGTCCAGATTTGTTGAATTGGAAAATGTTTGATTTGATAATATTTTCAAAATAAATTATTTTAGTATAAACTGTTTAAATCTATCTTTTTAATATTAAAATTATTTGAATTTCCCATGCTATTTTATTGTATAAACCATTTTCAATACTAAAACCATTTTATATTAAACTGGTTTAAATCTCCAAACTATTTAAACTAATTTAAACTATTTATAACTATTCAAACTATTTTCTAAAATTTCAAACTGTGCAAAGTTGGAATGTTTATATTTGAATCGTTGATTAAATGCGAATGTAGTTAAATGAAGTTATAACCTAAGTTGGAATTTGATATGATAGTTTTGAGTGAAAATGAAATATTTTGACTAAATATGCTATCTTGAAATGAAGTGAGTATGATATTTTGATATCAAATGTGAACCGTTTTTGAAATGTAAAAGAACCCACCGGTGTGAAAAATGAAGACCGGAGCCCCTTATTGGCATACTCTCTGTCAATATTGGAATCACTTTAACAGCTGTGTACATGGTGTATGATGCAGAATGGAGTGGTTGGATTTGAAGAACATTTGCTGGATTTGAAGAAAGAGAACGATGATGGATGACCTTAGCACTTGTGCCAATTTGAAATGACTAAAATAGGATGGCTTGTCAGGGCCAAATGGGTTAGCTACCCTTAGCGAACACACCTCTTCCTATTACTTTATTGATGTTAACTTGATCGGTGCACCTTGGTTTGATTATTAGGGGTATTTCACGCGGTGGGTGGTCGTAGCTACGATGCATTACCACCAGTCCTACGACCCGAACCGATAGTATCCTACATTTGGCATTGCCTCACAGCCTTCTCGTACTTTTTATCCTTATTCGCACCCACTACGTTTTTTTTTGGTGTGGTACCTATAGAAGACCCACTTGCTACCGACGTTACTGGTTGTGTTACAAGACCTGCATATAATACTTGCTTAAAAATGTGTTAAGGGGGATCAATGTAAAGCCTTAACACAATGAAGAATGTTTATTTTACTGATTAGACATTACATGTAGCATATCTTACTACATAGTAGTTTAATGGACAATTAGGAGATGGAAAATCCTGTGACATCTCTTATGTTATTGCACGTACGTTATACACCAGATAAGAGATGTAAAATCCCGTAAACATCTTTGAAGCTATCATATTCATATATATTTGATGTTGATTTAACTTACATAAGATCTTTTAGTTCTGACTTGATTGTTTTGTCTTTTCATTACGCTCGGGTCAGCTTGAGCATTTCAGTGTTTGAAGACTTTATTTCTTAAGGACGAAGACGAAGTTTGGAATATTATATTATAGGTATTACTCCGTTGCATTATTTTGTTATGCTTGTTGATTGTACTCTGATTATGTTGGAAAAATTGTGTAATCTAATTTATATTGTAAAATAGCGTCATGAATTATTTATTTGATTATTTTACGTTGTCATTCCGTTGCGAGATTCTATATTTTTTTCTTCTTTTCTTATTAAATCCCATTAAAATTTCCACCCTTTTGAATGCCTTGAGTTAGACATGTGTGTTTTATTGTCGATTTAAACCATCCAAAAAGGTGGGTCATTATAGTTGGTATCAGAGCTTTGGTTTAGAGATACCTTAGCCGATTGGGGATTACACTCATTACAGATAGGGTTACTAATACACTTGAATCAGTCTGAGTGTGTGTGTTTGTGTGTGTGTGTGTGAGGGCGTATTTGTTAGTGCTATAAAAATGTTTTGTATTGTGTTAATTTTTTCATTGAGTATTTATAAATTTTGGTTGGTACATTTGACACTATGGCATCGATAGAGATTTCTAAACAATTGAACAGGGTAAACCGATATAATATTGTTCTAAAATTAGGTAAATGAAATAAATTTATTAGTATTATAATTTGCATTTATATATATATATATATATATATATATATATATATATAAAATTTCATAAACTAATATTATTATTTTTGGTGTGTTGTTTGTAGATGATAATATTTGATTATTATCATTTATTGTTGTTTGGTCATGGTTCTTAAAACTATTGACTATTATATGTTTTAAGAAAATGTTAATTTACAAACAAAATGAATTTAAATTGAAAATTTGAGAACTTAAATTCCGATATTTTGAAATTACGTTTCAAAGATTTTGAAAATAATATTACTATTATTTTGAAGTATTTTAGGATAGAAATATTTCCAATGAGATTTGAAAGGAATGTTTTTAAAAGAATTTTAAATGGAAATAAGTTCTGTACTCTCCTTTTCTGTCACTGGAAAATAATTTCAATGATGACTGTGCAGCATCATCGACGTTCATTTCGAGTTTCAAAGTGGGAAGACCACTATAGTTGCTTTGCTACACAGTGTTTTGGTGAAACAAATTTTGATTAAAAATTTTCTAAGTATGATTTATATACCAAAGATATAAGTATATATATTATTTCAAAATGACTTAAAGTGAAACCGGCATTTAGTTCTTAAGTTTTCTATTAATTAGGGATTTCAATTATTGTAATGAAACGAAATTTTAACTATTTTAATAGTTGGAAACTTATAAATGAGAAATAAAAAACTAGAAGCTAGTGTTTGGATGAAACTATAAAGAAATTGGAGATTTGTCACCTTCAAAATAAAGGATAATGAAAATTAAGGAGATGTAAACTACCAAACATTTTGTTAACTAAAATGAATAAGATAAATTTGTATAACACTGAATTACATTCTAAAAACATATATAAAACTTACCAGAAATATTAAAAAAGTTGAAATGTTAAATATGAATATGTAATAGAATATTACACAATTAAAAGCTAATAACAACAATGCTTCAAAATGAACATATGTTTATAAATAAAAGAACTAAGATGTTACAAGAAATGTTATAAACTTAAGTTAATGATTGAAATGCTAATAGTTAAATTGAATAGTAAAAAGTGGACACTATTTAAATAAATGATTATAAACTTAAGAAAATTGCTGAAATGATTCGTAAATAAGTTTATTATTAAATAATACTATATAAGAAGAAGTAAATGTGAATTAAAAAGTAGAAGAAACTTAAGTATGAAATGATTTATGAATGAATATTAATATTAAACGAAAATCAAGTATATAAGTAAATAATAGGTGAACTAAACTACAATGAAATGTATGTAATACTTTAATAGTGGATTCATTGCTAATTTTAGTATTAAATGGAAAGGAAAAATAATAATTAATAAATGAATGAAAATTAATAAAAGATAATCTTATATGAATGAATGAAAATTAAAATAAATGAACAGTAAATGATGTGAAAAGAAGCCAATAGAATAAAATACGTAAGTTGTGCATAAATCGTTTATTAGCATAACAGTTTTGATTAGGATTTGAATACAAGATTTGTAGTAATTCACACCTGTCTGAATTAGGATTTTTCGCCTCGATTCTTGGCGGTGAGCATTTGATATGAATTTTTGATATGATTTTGAAGTTTTCTACCATAGTTTATAGCTATGTAAGGAAAGCATAAATTTCTAATCAAAAAATCGGATCAGGGTCCGCACTAGAGTGGTTGGGTTAAAAAATACTAGTTCGAATGTGAAATTTATGTATTCAAACATGCAATCAAAGTTGATATTGTGAATTAATGATATATATATATCGTACAAATTTAAATAATATTTAAAATTCTATGTTATTGGCTTGTGGAAAGTTTGGGAAATGAAATTTCAAATTGTTCAAGGTTGGATGAATAATCTATTAAGTAATTATCTAAGGCTGTTGAGAATAAGGTACACTTGGTAGTTTATTTGTCACCATTGTACAATGGAAAATTTTTGAACCTGAACAAACCATTAGTTTTTGGTTGCTATGAATGTATGATTGATTCTTTTATTTCATATAATGGTTGCACTGCTTTTATTGGATATGTTTATTTTATATTGTATGTTGCTTGTACAATTGATTGAGGCAACTAAAATATTTCTCCTTTACATAATTTTAACGTTTTGGGCTGTGTAAGTAAAATACATGTTTATGGAAGCAATAGCGGTTGCATTTGGTTTTATAAATAAATTTTGTTTGCCAAACAAATGGGTACGTTTTCGGATTACAGTTTTGTAGCGATATTTTATCGTTTTTCCCATGGTTTGGTATGTTTTATTCTTAAAATATGATATATATATATATATGTATGTATGTATAAATATTAAATTTATTGATATTTTTTTGGACCTAACAGCGCAAAGGAGATGCTGCCGAAATTTTTCGTGAATTTAGCACTCAGAAATTTTTTCATAGAATTAGCATTATTTTCAAATTTATATTGGACTTAAATATGTAAGTTTAATTGTTTATAAATTGATTATTCTAAATAAAATAAATCAAACCATTTGATTCTTTCTTGTTTGTTTTCAGTAACGAAAAGTTTTGAATGGGGAAGATTGTAACGACCCATAGTTTTGATAATTAAAAATATTAAATTTAATAAGATTTAGAATTTAATATTATGAGATATTAAAATTTATGATTTATAAATTGAGAAAATAATTAGAATATAATTTAATATTATTGTTTTAATGTTATTGACAACTATTTTAATGTAATTTCCATCAATTGAAATTACTGTAAAGTTAGTTTGGTTATGATTTTAAATAAGAAATAAATTAAACGATGTATTAAAATTAGAAAGAATATGTTATTTAATTGAAATTGGTTAATACAGAATATGAAATCAGTTTGGGTAAGTATTTGTGACCCTCGGTTGTAAAAAATAAGTTAATAGATATTAATTATTAGTGTAAGACAATTATTTTAATATCATCTTATTATTTAATCCGTTGAAATCAATGGAAATTAAATGTAATTAAATATTGCAGCTAATGTAAGAAAAGATGTTAACTTTAGAGTTGAATGAAATAAAATGAAAACTTATGTTAATAAATAAATTACAAATGGAACTGTTGATTTAATATAAGAACATGTAAATCAAAATAATAGAATTTATTTAAAAATAAAATGTAATTAGCCGTGTATTATTACTGTAATAATTTAACGTTGAAATTAATGTAATATTTAAATATTGGATTTAACATCGAAAATATAATTTTTAAAATATTATCGATTTCTGTGTAATCAGGAATGATGAAAATTGTCAACTTTTAAATTTGAATTTAAAAATGGTTAAATCAATTTAATATTTAATTATTTTAGTTAACTTGCAAAATTAGCCTTTTTGGGCATTTTCTTGGATTTCAACGGAACCAGTTTCATCGGATCCATAACAGTGAATTATTATAGGATTTCAAGTTTCATGGCGATCGAACTTATTGTTTGATCATGCGAGCTTGAAATGCGCAGAAATCAATTAGAGGAATTTAAATGAGTATAATTTGATTTTAAAAGCCAACTTCCATTTACAATAGATTTAGGCTTTGAAACTAGTTTCATTGAGTTTGAAAATATTGAAAACCTATATTTCTATATATGAGATGACTTATTTTTATTTTGGGAAAGAAAACGGGCTTTCGGGTCTTTTTTATCGCTTTGACTCATTCCATCCGTTTCATCCATTCTTATCCATCTCTGTCCATATATTGGCTGTTACACACCCTAGCAGATTTCTATTTTCGTTTTCAGCACGTAAAATTTCTATCTCATCTATTCTTTCTAAATGGAAGACATCTCAAAACTCTAATTCCTAATTCCAAATCAAACTCCAAAAATTCAAACCGCTCAAACTCGATTATATAATATATCATCGTGAAGTTCTTGATGAATGTGCGTCTGTAATTTTTTTTCAATTAGTGGCTCTGTTTGTCTAGAAATTGGAGATTTTCTTAGCCATCCATTTCTAAAGTTTCGCGATCAACGGTGGATTTGCAACAATTCGTCGATCGGGAAGTTGCAGCGTGTAGACTAGGTCGAGTGAAGTGCATCTACGGACTTCGTTCATCTCAAGGGGGCTCGTCTTTGCCAGAATTCGGTGAAGCAGCATGGCGGCGGCGCACCTCCTCCGGTAGGTCCTAGGTGGCCGCGTGTAGGCTATGGATGCAGCAGCGATGTTGGATCAAGGTTTCGGTGGTTGTAGTCGCAACAATCTAGAAGGAGACGTGGCGACTGTTGGTCATATGGGTTCAAGCGCGATAGCGGGTAGGGTTTGAGATGTGAGTATTTATGATTGCCCTTTGTTTTTCTAATTTAATTTAAAATTTCGATCTTCTAACATGCATAACTTTTGCATACGGACTCGGATTTGTGCGTGGTTTTTTTCGTTTGGATCGTATCAAAATTCCAGACAACAGTAAATTGGTTTTGTTAATTTGAAGATTGTTCAAATTTTGGGCTTTCTTGGATTTTTAATCAATTGTAAATCAATGGTGAGTGAGTTAACCCACTCACGCAATATTAAACCTTCTTTTGTTAGTTGAATTAAATTTGTAACGTGATAAGAATTTTATTGGCTGCTATTTGGTAGTTTAATTTGACATTTTATTTGATTTTGAATTTTATTAAATTAAATTACCATTTAAATTAATATTGAATTGAATTTCGAGTTAAATACCTGATATTGATAACTAGTTAATTATTGTGATTTATTGGCTAATTTGAATGTTGACTATAATGGATGTCTATTTGTTGTCATATTGGATGATTGGATGTTTATTTATTTAATATATCCCTGTTATCACTCTGTATATTAAGTGACAACATATAAATTGTTAGTTGAATTATTTTGATTAAATTAAGAAATAGATTGAAATGACATATAGACACTTTGATTTGGATTGGAATGATATATGTCCATCCCTATAATTAAAATTGATAAAGGATCACTTGGCCACGGGATAGAAAATTATATACGGATTGGTTAAATTCAATGGTTTTAAAATCTTGATTTTTAGATTTTTAATAAATAACATTTTTAAAAGAAATAAATTGTATATCTATATGAAGTAAATTATTTTCTAATTTAAGCTTTGAAATATTGGAATTGGAATTGGTTAAAAGAAATTGTTTTAAAGAGTTGAATTGGAAATGTGAAGTTATAATTGATATTTGACTTTAATTTGGAATAATGATTTATTTTAATGATTCGAACCTTAAAATTGATCAATGATATTTAAGTTGATTTAAGGGTTTTAAAATCAGTAAATTTAAATGGGACTTGAAATTGATATAAATTGAAATGGCTTAAAATAAGAATTTAATTGAAATTTAAATCATTGAAATGAATTGTTAAATAAAAAATAGTGTTAAACATGAATGTTTCAAAAATTGAAGTTAATTCGAATTGAAACTGTAATCAAGTGTTGATTTAAAATTAAATTGGAATTTCGTCAATTGGGTTGTAAGATTGGAAATCGAGTTTGTTGGTTTGAAATTGACATGGGTTCAGATTTGTTGAAATGGAATTTGATTTAATACCATTTTTAAAATAAATTATTTGAAATAAATTGTTTAGAATCTATCTTTTTAATATTAAAATTATTTAAATTTTCAAGCTATTTTACTATATAAACTATTTTCAAAACTCAAACCATTTTATATTAAATTATTTTAAATCTCCAAACTATTTAAACTAATTTAAACTATTTATAACAATTCAAACTATTTTCAAAAATTTCATACCATCCAAAGTTGGAATGTTTATATTTAAATCGTTGATTTAAATGCGAATGCAGTTAAATGAAGGTTATAACCTAAGTTGGAATTTGAAAAGATACTTTCAAGTGAAAATGACATATTTTGAGTAAATATGGTATTTTGAAATGAAGTGATATTATGAAGCGAATATGATATTTTGATATCAAATGTGAACCGTTTTTGAAATGTAAAAGAATATACCAATATGAAAAACGACGTTTGGCTGTTAAAGAAACCAGGCCTCTTATTGGAATACCCTCTATCAATATTGGAACCACTTTAACAACTGTGTATGTGGTGGATGATCCAGAATGGAGTGGTTGACTTTGGTGAACTTTTGCTGGATTTGAAGAAAGAGAAGGATGATGGATGGCCCCGACACTTGAGCCAATTTGAAATGACTAAAATAGGGCGTCTTGTCAGGGCCAAGTGGGCAGCTACCTCTAGCGGACCCACCTCTTTGTATTACTATATTGATGTCGGCTGGATCGGTATACCTTGGTTTGATTTTTGAGGGTGTTGGACATGGTGAGCAGCCGTAGCTACGATGCGTTACCACCAGTCCTGTGACCTGAACTGGTAGTATCCTACCTTAGGCATTGCCTCATGGACCTTGTCATACTCTTTATCCTTATTCGCGCCAACTACGATTTTGTTTTGGTATTGTACCTATGGACGACTCACTGGCTACCGACGCTACTGGTTGTGCTACAGGACCAGCATAGACTACCTGCTTAAAAATGTGTTAAGGGTGATTAATGTAAATCCTTAACGTTAGGGAAAATATTTATTTTACTGATTGGACATTACATGTATAATGTATATTACTACATATAAATAGTCTGACGAATTCTTAGGAGATGGAAAATCCCATAACATCTCTTAAGATATTGCACGCATGTTATACATTGGATAGGAGACATAAAATTGCATAAACATCTCTGAAGCTATCACACTCATATTTATTTGTTGTTGATTTAACTTACATAAAGACTTTTAGTTCTGACTCGAGTGTTTTGTCTTTTCATTATGCTCGGATCAGCCTGAGAATTTCAGTGTTTGAAGACTTTATTTCTGGAGTACGAAAACAAGTTTGGTATATTATATTACTGGTATTATTGCGCTGCATTATTTTGGTATGTTTGTTGATTGTACTCTGATTATGTTGTAAAAGTTGTGTAATCAAATTTATATTATAAAACATCTTCATAAACTATTTATTTGAATATTATATTTTGTCATTCCGCAGTGAGATTCTGTATTTTTGTTTCCTTCTTTTCTCTTATTTTCTTATTAAACCCATTGAAAATCCTCCCTTTTGAATGGTTTGAGTTATACATGCGTGATTTATTGTCGACTTAAACCATCCAAAAGGTGGGTCCTCACACCTAGTTTCATGCTTCATAATGCATATGGTGGCACGAGATGCTATTGGCTCCTCTTGATATCCCCCAATTGATTAGGCTCTACTACAATGGCTACGTTGTCAAGGTATTTCCTCAAATATGAAACATGAAAAACGTCATGGACTCCTAGCAACTTATCTGGTGACTCCACGCGATACAAAATTCTCCTTATTTTCCCCAATACTGGAAAAGACTCAATAAATCTTGGTGCCAACTTTCCAAGTAATCAAATCTTATGACTTTACATGCTACCTAATCAACTCTAACTTTCTGAAGTCTTGCAATTCAAATCTTGTTCGAGTATAATTTTGTCCGTGGTTTCCTACCAACAATTGGCGATTTATGTGGTTTCCATAAAATGCTTCAAAGATGCCATATCAATCGTCCATTGGTAACCACTTTATACATGAATTTTATTAAAGATAAGTGCTACTCCCGATGTCCTCCAAAGTCCATGATGCAAGCTCTCAAAAAATCCTCCAAGATCTTGTTCACTTCTCCGGTTTATTCATCGACCTGTGGGTGGCAGGCAGCGCTTATATTTAACAAAGTATCTAAGGCCAGTCATAAAAGCTACTAGAAAACTCCAAAATTTACTGGTAAACTAAGTGACCCTATCACTAATGCCACTAACTGCAACTCTATTAAGTCAAATCACCTCCTTGCTATAAATCTACGATGTGTTTCTATCCTCTAAATGGGAATAAAGGTGACAAATCTGTGTCTTTCTCTTCATCCTCCTCCTATAGAAAATTCTCTTCACGTTCCTATACAATTAACCTTTTTCTTGAGTGGTAGCATTCTGTGAGCCAAAACTTATTTTTCCAAAATTCTAAAGTTTTAGGGTTAAAGCATTTATTTACTTTAGGTTGTTAACCTAATTTTCTCGTTAACTTTCAGTCTTAACTATGGTTTATTGCTAGTTAAGTGTCACCATAAAAATTCACTATTTATGTTGCTTCTCAATATGTATATATTCAAGCGGTTTAATTTCATTCATAAAATCTGCACATGAATAATATGGATATATCTTATACCACACCATACACCTTTCCAATAACTAAGAGAGACAACTAGCGATTACAACCCAAAATTATAAAAGAAAATTTTGGTGGAAGCTACCGTTCATTATTAATTGGTGTAAATGGTGTTAAGGTCCTAACATTGCTTACTAAATTAAGATGCATATTTCTAATATGTCATTCCATCACTACCATTTTCCTTAATTTTCCTTTTTATTTCCAATAAATGTGGTCCATCCATTGATTTGGTTAACATTACTCATAACAGTTGATCATTGTTGTCAAAATTGGACCAATTCTAATTAATCCTTATTTAATCCCTTTAACCTTTTACAAATTTTAGGATCCATCCATTACTCAGATTCACTTCTTCCATGAATGTCATATTAAAACTTTCCTTAATTAGTCCCTATTTAATTCCTTTTTCCTCCCATTGGTTACAGATTTATTTTCCACTAAATTAGTATTAATATCTATGGACCAAATTTATGGTCAACACATCAAAAGATGTTGCAACCATTCAGGGAGGATAGCCTTGGATAAAAGGAATCGTCTCCTCAAGATTTACTTTTGTACTTAGTTTCAATAAGTGTCGATATTCGATTTAAACCTATCAACATGATTGGCTGAGCCGACCTTCTAACTAAGAACTCTTGACTCTGAATGACCTTTTAAGACATCACGCTAAGCTTTCCTTTGTGTTACAGATGATTACTTATCGGTTTATCCCTTTTAAGTTTATCTTGAGTGCTTCTGGAATGTTTGAGATGATTGACCTTATTGGCAGTAGTATAAACAGTAATCATTAGGCGAAATTCAAAAGCTCTTAACCTCGTCGAATGGTTTGGCTGCTCATTCGAAGCTAGGTTGAGATTAACCAAAAGGTATGTGATGTCTCCTATCAGATTAAACTCTATTATCTTATCTTCGGACTTCACCAAAAGGTTTAATCGTTTAGATGGCAATAACAAAAGGTTTTGTGCCATGAATTTAGAACGATCCATCAACTTAGCTGGGAAGTCTGATTTTAGTAACCAGTGACTTCGTAAGGTTATGGATCTCGTTAATTTGGTTCGACTTTCGCCTTCGTCGAAAGGTTGGAATGAAAAATCCAATGACTTCGGAGGGTTGTAATTGCAGCCTGATCAATTGAATTTCCGACCCTACCACCTAGAACCTATTAATCGAGTTAATCCTGGAAGCTTGAATCAATACAATAAGGAATTAAATTAGCTTAGAAGAGATTTAATAAGATACAAAACTTCCCTTTTTATTATTTACTATCGATTTTTACCACTTCCCCAAATCCATTCCGCAAATCCATTCTAATTTTGGGTTACCATACATTACTTTGAATCTTATAAGAATGAGGTGGGAAAGAGAATTAGTCCCCCAAATCCAAGCCCTTGGGTCCTATTTATAGACAAAGGTGGCCCTCCTTTTGACCTTATGCTTTCGATTGAGCCGGAAGGTTACTCCTCGTATGTAGTGCAATCCTTTCGATACGGCCGAAGGGTTTTCCCTTTATGTATTGCAATGAACCTTTTGACTTCATTGGAAGGTTGCTTCATTGCTCAATATTGATTAATGGTCTCTGTCCCCTTGTAAACCATTGGTATTGCCGAAAGGGTGTCCTGTAAGTGTCTCGATATATTCGAAGTATGCTTTTGATAGAAGCCGTCAAATTGTAGTATTCGCTTGCTTTGATTCCTTCTCCTTTAAATTCTTTATAGATTGGAGGTGGATCCTTTTAGGCTTTCGTAAGGTTTTAAGTTGTGAAATCCAATGGTTGCATCCCTTTGGAAGTTCCAAGAGGTATGGAATGCGCTCTTCTTTTCCTTGCCTTCCTAGGAGTCATTGGTCCTAGCCGAAAGGTTGTTTTTTAGTGTAACATTTGCCCCCCTCCCCCCCTAATTCGAAGGGTGGTCTTGACTTTCAGAGTCATCATTGTTGAAATCTTCAGAATTTTTTGCCTTTCGATCTTCATGCGTTGATCTGGAACGCCCACATATGTCCAATCCGATGGCCTAGAATTTAGGCGACTTCCCTCTATTTAATCTGTTTTCTCTTTCTCCTTCGTTCTTTACTTAAAACAAAAAATTTCCACAAACAATTAAAAGGATTCTCAAAAATATCTGGATTTCAACTCACCATAGTATGGTACTTTTCGAATCTAATTTCTAAATTTCATATTTACTTTCTCTACTACTAGTTTCTAATTAGACTGTTGATTTTCTAATTAAAAATCAAATTGGGTTTTCTCTTCAAAACTCTTCTCTTCCCAAGCCTATTTTTGATTATACTCCATTCATGCTTTTGGATTCTAAATCGAAGGTGCTTGTCTTAGAAGAGCTTTTTATTTATGAAACCTAATTCTTACGCCCAAAACATTTAAAATCCAACCCTTGAATCGCTGAGATTGATTTTTTTCCCTTCATTTTAGATTTATGTTAATTCAATTTTCAGTAAGGTTGTTTTGCAAATGGGTTCATCTTACTTGTTTCCTAAGAAACAGTTAAATACCGGGTACAGGCTTTCTCTAACCCATTACGAAAATCTATGCCATGTTATCGCACAACTAGGGAATGTAAAATGTCTTTTCTATCCCCTTAGAAGAGTCCAAAGTGGTACAATTTGTTTTTCCTTTCTCATACCTTTCGATGGTATCAGAGGTATTTAACATCATCCTACTACTGCAGCCAGAAGGTTAAGTAAGATTAAGGCCAATCCTTTCGACATGAGGTTTTTGACTAGCTAAGAAGGTTTGAAACCTTCCACTCACATGTCATCGCAAAGGCTGAAATCTTTTAGTACTCCAAGCTGTACTTTAACATCTTTGGCCAAGCCTTCTTATAGTATTAGTGATATGCGTTCGTCTACTTGTAAAATTTTAAATACTCAAACTTACTCGTGTCAGTAGGCCTTGCTACCTGGTTTGGGTTGTGCCTGCAATGAGCCCAATCATCAATAAAAAATTTCGCATCGCCGAAAGGTTGTGACTTAGGCAGACATCTCACCCTTTTCTTCTCGACACTGTCAGAAGGTTACACTATCGGCCCCTTATACATGTATGTATCTCATCTATGCATGTTTTCTTGCTTTCAGTCTCTTTAGTAAACGTCTAAATCTATAATTACTAAAGGCTCCCGACCGCGACGTTTTCTTTTGACAGAACAATGAGCTCTCCAAAGGTTGAAGCCGCCGCCAAACATTCTCTTACTGAAACTCAGGACAAAGTCAATGATATTTTAAAATAATTTGGTATTGTTGGAGTTGAAGCCATAGCTCTTAGTCCTACTGATACTATTGATAACCCACCTGATGGGTATTTTGCATTCACTATCATCCATATGTGGCATGGTGGTTTTCTTCAATTTCCTTCATTCTTGAATTCCTTTCTGTCTTATGTTGGGGTGGCTCCAATATACCTTTCACCCAATGTGTATACTTACCTCTTATCGCTTGAGATTGTGGCATTAGAATCAGGGCTTCCATTACTCAGCCCTGAAATTGCAACCTCCTTGACTAAACTAGTGAGGTTAAGCAAGTCTAACAATTAGATTTACAGAATTAACATGTACAAGAAGTTGATTCTGGATGGTATTAACAAGTCTAAGGATTGGGAGAACCATTTCTTTTTTGTTAAATGATTTTCTGACGTCATCGAACATTTGCCTCACTTCGTAAGTTAATCCCCATATTGTTTTTTTTTGTTTCTGGTTGACTAACCTTCAATCTTTCTCTGGTGATTTTCCTAAAGTACTCAGCGGCGCGGATCAAAGGATCGTTAACTGCAGTTCCAAAACATCTTAGGAGTAGGTTAACACTTTTGACCCTTTCGAACTTGAGAAAGTATTCCTTATTGTTCACCGATCAAAAAATTCTTGGCATTCCCCCTCTATTATGCTTACTACCGAGGGGTTCGTTTCTATTCTCTGGGAAATCATGATCAATTTTCTCTGTTGTCGCCAATTGGACTTGGTGTTTCAAGTATTTTATCAACTTAATGTTGTTTCCATTAACTTCTCGAACTCACTATATCTGATTTATGTTTCCTCTTACTTGTTGTACCCTCATCCCAAGGTTGTGACGCCTTTAAGGGAAGTTATTCCTCTTCCCTTATCCACAAATGCTTTGCAAGTTATGGAGTTCTTTGACAACTCCAGGAAATCTTTGAAAAGATAGCAAGTAACGCCTCCTCAAGAAGCTCCTCTATCTAAATTGGAAAAGGTCATTAACCTTGATGAGGGTGTGGAAGATACTTCTCGAAAGAATGCTTCAGCAAGTCCAGCTATTGAAGACTCAGAAAATATTAAGGAGCTGGTCCCTCGTTCTTCTGCCTCTATTCCGCCTATCTCAATTCCTGATTCACCTTCTAAATTAGCACAAATGCAGGTTGAGCTTCTTGGAACGCCTTCCAAGTCTCACACTTTCCCAAGAACATCTCCTCCTCCTTCTTTTCCAATTGACTTTGGCAATCTTGTGAAGTCTATTCTTCAGTCAGAGCCTTTCGTTTCTACTCCTCCGTTGTTTTATTCCTCAGACATGGCGGAAAATCGTCGCTCCCTTATGTAGCAACTACATCAGGCGAGTTTCTATTTAATTAACTCAATTATCAATGGGTCCTTCTTATTTCTAACTTACACATCCTTTTTTGTTGCAGATTACCAAGAATTAGGTTTCCTTTGATGATTATGTTTCTAAACTTTCCTCTAGCTCCCTCAACCATCAGGAGGAAAATGCTAAGTTAAAGAACGAAGTCTCTTTACTTATTGCCGCTCGAAATGATTCCTTCTCTAAATTAGAACGAACTGGACTTCCCTTCTCAGACTTGAGGTTGATCTTGAAGTAGAGAAGCAAGCTCATCGTCTTACCATCGAGCGGCTTCAGGCTTCTATGTCTAAGGTTGAGGCTGATCTTGAAGCTTAGAGGCGAGCTCACCAACTAACACATGATGAAAAGGTTGCAAGAGAGCTTGATCTTAAAGGTTTTGAATGCGAAAAAACTCGTTTAGCTTCCCAGAATACATTTTTGGAAGATAAATTAAAGAGGTCTAGAGCTTTACTCAAACTTGGTGTTCAAACTCTTACCAACTTCCAGAAGCATGTTTCTAATTTTCTTAATTTTACCTTGGGGCCCCTGATGATGAATTATTATTCGGATGCCTTCTTGATTGCGTATATGGATAATCATGAAAAATGTCCCTATCTTAGTTTTCCTTCACTCCACCTTTTTGTAGCAAAAGAAGTTACAGACAAAATTGCACAACTTGAATAGGGCTTTGAGAGGGAAGGGGGAAAAGCTAGTTTCAAGGAAGCCCTTTCTTTTGACATCCCATCATTTGACATAGAATCTAATTTCAAGGAAGAGGCGGAGGATCAAAATAAAGATTTTTAACGAGAAGGAGGATGATGATCATATGAGCTAGAATACTAACGACAACGACGATGGTAACAATCCCTTTGGAGGTCTGGGCCACGGCAGTGACAAGGAGGCCAACTCGGTACTCAAGAGGATGAAAATAGTCCAGCCAAATCCCCTGAAAAGCGGTCATCGCCTCAAAGATGTACCTTCATCGTCTTCTAGACCAGATGTTCCTTTGGAAGAGGAAAATGCTCCAACCCATTTTTAGGATTTTTCCGGGAAAGTGAAAGTCCCTCAAGTTTCTGTTCCTGTTTCATAGGTATAGGCATCCCCGTTTAAATACCATACACTTCGAAGATAATAATTAGTGATAAATTATCCATCTTACATAAAGAAAAATTCAAGTTTTCCATATAGTACAAAACTTGAGAGGAAATAGGCGAAGATTAACAAGTTATATAGGGAGTTAGACAAATTAATAACAAAACACGATGTTTTATCTTAGAAATATCCTAGTCTGGACAGGAGTACTTCTGCATTAGCATCTTTTAAATATAAGAGAGCGACTCCTTTACTAAAGAAATCTAGTACCCGATACGACGCCGTTTTGAAGGAAAATAGAGAGTTTAAAGATTTATTCTAGATGACGGTGGAAGAGAGAGATATTTTAACTAATTTTTTGTGTAAAGTATATTTTAGACATTAAATTATAGATTTCCCGCATTTAGGTGAACTCAACGAGGGTCTACTCAGACGTTTCCATAATAGATTCTTAGACTAATTTGATTTTGACCTGCATCCCAATGCCTATTGGAATTTACCGTGGGTCAGGTCGAATCCACAAGATATTCCCTCTGAAAAGCTTAAGTATTATAAGGATAAATTTGTTTCTAGGTTTTTATTTAAGTCCTTTTTGTATGAACTTGATGAGTAATTGTTAATATGTAACAGATAACCGATTTATGAACACATATTTTTGCAATGCTCCCTATACTTAGCTTCCTTTTGCTGTGCTATTTTAGAATATCACTTCTTTAGGCCGAGTCGTCCAAAGAGACCATTTAAGTCAATATGTTAACCTGAAATTTTTACACTCTAAAAATGTACCACTCTTAAAGAATTCGAAATTAGCAAGATACTGTTTTCTTCAGGATTTGCAAAATTATATTTGAAACGTCCTCGTTTTCGCTTCGACTTTCTTGGTAAAGAGAAAGAAACTCTCACAAAAAAATCAGGACATTTTGTTCCAAGCTAATTTGTGGTCGTGATCGTCCACTTGTTTGAAAATGGGATTACGGTAAATGTCTGTCAGTTAGTACCCCAGAAGGGGTTTCTATATCTTTTGACTCGATTGTCATGCTTTCGGTTAACACTTCAGGCAAAGTTAGAAATGTAGTCTCCCAACTTTAGGTGTAATGAAAGCATTTGTTGTTCTTCTTAACTTTGTGGCTACTTGATTTGTAATTCATCGATATAAAAATAAAGTCATGTTATCTTAGTTTTTATCTATTTTATTTCATTTTATTAAATAGGAGATTCAGCCATCTCTGTCTTATCTTCCTCAAAGTTTACTTTCTCATATCAACGCCATTAGAGATTGGCTATTATTAAGGAGTGGTGAGATGGTAATTCATGACAAAGTCCTTCTCGAGCATTTTAGCGGCAACCTCGAAGCAGTGAAGTGGCATAAAAGATACCTTATCCAAAAGACCATAACTAGCAATCATAAGGATCACATTGAATATCCTGAGGCTGAGATTAATAAGAAAGACGAGGCGATTACTTTGCTTAAGCGACAAGTAAAGCCATATCCCATAATTGACTTTGATGAGAAGATGTCTACGCTTATCCAGTGAATAAGTGACTTGGAGTTAAAATTGAAAGATAGTCAGGCACAATGTGCTTCTCTAGAATTCATTTTAGGCGATAAAATTTCAAAGATTAAACTTCCAGTTCCACAGGCAACCTCTTCGACTGCATAGACTACTAGATCAAAGCTTCTTGTAGCTCAAAAATTTCCTACCATGCTTAGTCCTCCCCTAGGTTTGGATACAATGTGGTAGGGAGCTGGTGTCGAGTAGTGATATTTGAAATCACTCGGTATTTTAATGAGCAACAAAGAGTCAAGTATTTTTAGACTATTAATGATAATGTTTCCAAGATTCAAAAGCTTGAGCATAATATTTATTTCCTCCAAAAACATGATGCTGATTTAGAAAGGGAAAACAAGTCCCTTAGAGCTACAAACAGGGCCTTCAACAGTGCTTTGAAAATCAACTTCGAGGCAATTGATGATGAGAATACAATTAGAAGAAAGGAGAAAAAAATAAACAAATTCTTCGCCCAGCAATTAACTATGTAGTTAATCCTTCCGTTGCAGAGACCCTTAATAAAGCGTCTCAAGATTTGTAACTCGTTTGTATTTAGGTTATGTAAATATATCTAGTGCATAATTTTGTTGATTTTAAATGACGTCACAACACATAAATTATGGAAATTTTTGTAAGTGTCACCTGATTTGTGATCCTTTTCTATGATGTAACCTTTGATATACTTTTGAATTGTTCATTTAGCAACTTTTGTGCTTGCTGATTCCTTTGTTATTCCATGCCATTCTGACTTCCCTACGGAACACGTAGCAAACAATGCTTCTAATTTTTAGCATTTAAATTGGCATATTTGTCTATGTATATCATTCGCCTAGATTAGCACCTCATTTTGCCAATCGTATGAAAAGTAATTTATTCAAAATGTTAAAATCTCATCTTAACCATGATGAAAAATGATCATGGATTTAACTCTTTCCACCAGTTCGGAATGCGCAAGAGTTGTTGGAAGTGAATCCCCTTATTTTGACATAGTTAGAAGCCTGAATTCCCCGTTCGAGGAGTCTTAATAGTATTCTATATAATAATATTCTTTGTCCCAGAATCGAACACTTGGGATGAATAGAAATCCAAAGATTTTGTACCCAAATTAGGGTCTTAAATAAACAACTGTCTTTACAGCCAGATTTAGGTGTTAGCGATAGAGTTTTATGAGGGGTCATCGAATCTGGATTCGGGTATTAGTTGATGGAAGGTAGATTGAAAGTCACCTTTCAATATCCTATGATAATAAGTGAGGGGTGACTAGAATGCCAGTTTTAGTAAAAGAATATCAAAATATCAGAATATCCTTCCCGGTAATAAGCAATAGTGGCTCAGAGTACCGTCTACGGTAATAGATAATGTAAGGTTTGAAATCCATATCTGCTAATCTGGTATTAATAATGGAAGATCAGAAGACTGTTTTCAGTAATAAGTATCAGAAACCCAGAGAACCATTCTGACAATAAGTAATAGAATACCAAAGAATCAATATGGCATTATGTAACAGAAAACCAGAATATCATTTCTGATAATAAGTAATAGAAGAGCAGAAAACCAATCTGGCAAATGTTCAAGGGAAGAAGTCAGTGACTTCCTCCTGATTCTACTGTTGAATGCGCCACCTCCAGGCTTTGACGATGTCTTGCATGCTCTTGCTTCCTCGAGCCCGAGTTTTCTTTTCCCATTTGTCATTCTTTTAGCCTACTTCAGGCAGGGACTCTTTTGTCCAATTTTTGTGCTTATTTAAGCAGAGCTCATTTAAGGTTGTTTGTCATTTTAGACATTATCGACCTTTTGGTAGTTGCTATTTTAAGCGATGCCGATTTCTAACGATGCCTGTTTTGGGCACCACTTTTCTTAGTCCGCCAGATATTTCATTCGCGTTTTCGGTGTGCTCGGCTAGCTTATTCTGAAGTAGGTCCGAGGACTTATCCGACCTCCCTCCAGGAGGAGCCTTAACATGGCCATAGCATGACGCGGCTAAGGGCTTTAGTATCTTTGCCAAGCCATAGCATGGTGGGACCAAGGGATTACCCGCCCTCCCTCCATGAGGCGCCTTATCTTGGCTATAACTTGACATGGATATGGGCTTGTCGGTACCTTGGCTAGACCATAGCGTGGCGGGATCAAGGGAATACCCATCCTTCGTTCAGGAGGCGTCTTGACTTGTCCATTTTAGTGCGACCAAGGGCTTTCTACCTTTATTGGTAGCCAAACATTTTAGGTAGTCCAAAGCTTAAGGAGAATTTCACTACTGACCATGTAGATTTTTCTTATTTTGATAATAGAGTCTTTATTCTTCAATCCGTTCAATCCTTTACAAACTGCTTGAGTTTTTCTTGTTCTAGGAGGTGCAGGACCATTGATTTATTTCATGTCCTTTTATCAGGAAAAAGTTGCAACATAAATTTTTTTTATCCGATCTTCTTTTTGGCACTGTTTATATACTTCCTCTTGGAAGGCAAGTTTTCTTCTCATGATTAGTTGGTTCTCTTCTAAGGGGTTTTCCCTTACTCTTAAGTTTTCAACAGGAAATTTTATTAGTAATCTTTATATTCCCATCTGGTGATTCATCTACTATCCTTAGTCCCTTAATTATGAACTCCTTTATACGTTCATGGTTTTCCCTTGATTGGTGGACTTCAGTTATAATCTTACTCCATTTATGTGTAGGATTTTCATAATCCTTTATCATTTCTTATTCAAAGGCATTTCCAAAGGAATACGACTGGATGGTCCATCTCATTTGTCAAAATATATCCTCTCTCCATGAACTTTCTTTTTCTGGAGCAAAGGTTGGTACTAGCTCCCTTTTTCCCTCTTAATGTCCTGTAAAGCTCGAAAGCGAAGGGTTTACTCTTCAAGTAAAGGCTGGCTATAATTTATTCGATAACTAGGACCTACATCCATAGGTTTGGTTGATCCTTGAATTGATCTTTCCCTATAAACGCTTTCTTTTACTTCGAGTATTGAATCCATACCTTATCTTTTAATTGTATTCAAATGGACTGTAAGTCTTATATCTAAAGTAAAACCTTTCTGTTTCAAAAAATGAAGTTAATTAGTCCTAAGAGAGTGCCCAGGTAGGAAATGTGGTTGTTAACCACAAGGTCGGCGGTTCGGGCCCTCCTTCTAGTGCCAAAAATTGTTAACCAAATTCATGATCAACACCCCAAAAGATGTTGTAACCATTCAAGATTTACTTTTGTACTTAGCTTTAACGACTGTCGACTTTCGATTTAAAGCTTTCAACATGATTGGCTGAGTCGGTCTTCCAAATAAGAACTCTCGACTCCGAAAGATCTTTTAAGACATCACACTAAGATTTCCTTTGTGTTACAGATGATTATTTACTGGTTTTATCCCTTTTAAGTTTATCTTGAGTGCTTTCAGAAGGTTTGAGATGATTGACCATATTGGCAGTAGTATAAACAGTAATCCTTAGGCACAATTCAAGGGTTCTTGACCTCACCGAAAGGTTTGGCTGCCCGTTCAAAGCTAGGATGAGATTAACCAAAAGCTATGTGTTGTCTCCTAATAAGATAAAATATATTATTCTATCTTCGGACTTCACCGAAAGGTTCAATCATTTAGATAACAACAATGGAAGGTTTTACGCTATGAATTTAGAAGGATCCATTGGCTTAGCTGGGATGTCTGATTTCAGTAACCAATGACTTCGTAAGGTTACTACTCTCATTAATTTGGTTCGACTGTTGCCTTCATCGAATGGTTGGAACGAAAAATCCAATGACTTCGGAGGGCTGTAATTGCAGCCCGATCAATTGAATTTCTGACCCTGCCGCCCAGAACCTATTAATTGAGTTAATCCTGGAAGCATAAATCAATGTAATAAAGAATTAAATTAGATAATAAGAGAATTAAGAAGATATGAACCATCCCTTTTTATTATTTACTATCGATTTTTACAAATTCCCCAAATCCATTCTGATTTAGGCTTACCATACATTACTTCGAATCTTATATAAATGAGGTGAAAAAGAGAAAAAGTCCCCCAAATCGGGGCCCTTCGGTCCTATTTATAAACAAAGGCTGCCCTTATTTCGACCTTATTCTTTTGGTTGAGTTGGAAGATTACTCCCCGTACATAGTGCAATCCTTTCGATACGGCCAAAGCGTTTTCCCTTTATGTGTTACTATGAACTTTTCGACTTTATTGGAAGGTTCCTTCTTTGCTTAATATTGATTAATGATCTCTGTACCCCTTATAAATCTTTCGGTATTGCCAAAAGGGTGTCCTGTATGTTTCTCTATCTGCTCGGAAGGTTTAGTATGCTTTCGAAAGAAGCCATCAAATAGTAGTATTCACTTGCTTTGACTCCTTCTTCTCCTTTAAATTATTTAAAGACTAGAAGCGGATCCTTTTAGGCTTTCGTATGGTTTTAAGTTAGTGAACTCCAATGGTTGCATCTCTTCGGAAGCTCCGAGAGGTATGGGCTGCTCTTTTTTTCCTTGCTTGCCTAGGAGTCTTTGGTCCTAGTCAAAAGATTGATTTTGTTGTGTAACAATATCCATATATCATGATCCGTTAATTACTAATCATTACGTCTGTAGTCATAATCTATACTATACATATTTCTTCTCGTTAATCACGATTATAACTGCTAATTTGTACAACTAGAATACTCGTTTCTGTATATTAATTTATCGAACCTATTCTACTAAATAGATCACCGTCATAATTTCTCATAAATTAACCATAAGTTAGATTTTTGCTTTTTCTCAAATTACAAGAAACTTTTTTCTTTCCTTTTTACTTTATTCCTCATTACATCAAACAACGCACTTTTATACGTATTTTAGAATTAGATAATTTATTGAAATTACACGAAAAATGTCCTTAAATGAATATAGAAATTTGTATTCTATAGGCAACAAATTTATAGCCCAATTATAGATCTGGAATATCTTTACACTATTAACTTCTTCAAATAGAGGTTTCAAACTAACTTTGAATTTTCAGATCAGGTTGTATACTCTATTCTCATTTTATTCACATTCTAAAAATCATAGGTTGTCCTACCAAGATAATGACCTTATCTACTCAATAAAAATTTGGTTTTCACTATTCTTTATGAAACCAAAATTTTAGCAACATACAAAATAATTTAAATAAACTATTTTTTTCTTACAAATAAACTTATCTCGTTTAATTTAAAATCGGCATTTATTACCTCATTTCTTGTAGAATTTAAAACTTTAGAAACATGAAGTATCGAATTCAATATCTCCCTCTTTGAAAATATAAACTTAGAAACCTTCATCAAGAATTCAGAATTGTTTTATTCTAAGAAGGAGCGAAATAATTTCTCTTTTTAAAATTTCTTCATCAAAGACTTATTCCATTAAAAGCTAGACTTTTAATTCAAAATATTCAAAAATTCTTTGCATTTCAACAAAGAACTATGAATAACTTCCCTTTTCAATGAATAACTATAATAAAGGCTTAATCTTTTTAAAAATAGGATCTTTAACATAAAATATTCAGAGTTTAATTATCATTCAAGAAAGATTTTTCTAGTTACAAGACAATTATTTTATTTTAAAATATACGTCAACATCTATTACTTTATTACTCAAAATATACTGTCTTTTAACCAATTACTTTTTTGTGACTTTGTTCAGAACTCTTAAAATCTTTTGCAATCCATTTCCTATCAATTCCAATAATATTCTTATTCAAAAAGTTCTAAATTTCAATAAGAAAAACATATATATATATATATAATTCTCATCTTTACATATATGCTTTTTCTTATATACAAAATATCCATCTCATGTATTAATTACCATTCAAATTCATTCAATTGTCAAAGATACCTTTTTAAAACTTTAAACGATGGAAAAATGGAGTAGATAAAGATAACTTCTATCTTATTTCTATTTCTCCTCTCCTATTTATTTATTTATCTTTAGATTAAAATTTTCAATTCTACTACTACCTAAATTTCATCATTATTCTTCGTATTTCCTTATACGGGACCCTTCCACGTCTCTTATCAAAAATTCTTCTTATTTTCTTTTGTTTTCCTATTCTAATTAGGTATCATTTCCATTATTACACCTTTTATAAAAAAAGAGTTTTAAGGAAAAGAACATCCAAATTTATAAAGTAGAACCAACCATATAAAAATAGAAGAATAGAAAATAAAGAGTCCAAAAGTTAAAAACTTTGAATTCAACAAATTTCAAATTGAGAAGTTAACAAATGAAAATCTTTTCTTTTTTTCAACTTTTCAAGTTGCCAAATTTACAATTAATAATCGCCCACCATTTTTTTTAAATGTTTCGCTACTTATAAAATTACATCCACTTTACAAACTTTTCATAACAAATGGTGGTATATTTCCAAAACCATCTAAAATCGCTTTCTAAAAATATTTCAACTTATGATGCATAGGAAATTTATCTTATAATCTTTTGATAAACTCTTTCAAAACATTCAAGGAGTTCTCAAAAACCATTTTACCAAAATTCTTCGTTAGGGGTAGGATTTAAAAATTGGCTTTAATTGTTCTTTGTTCCGAACTTTCCTACTCAATCCTCTTAAAAATTTGGTTATCTCCTTGTGGTGATTAATGTACACCTGTTACGAAAGTTTACTCCATTCCTCCTTTATACCTTACTTCCAAATTTTTACCAATATTTTGTTGGGATAAACCAAATTTTAATTATAAGTTTAAGAGTTATGTCTATTGAAGTGAAGAGTCATGTCTATTGAGGTAAAGTATCATGTCAATTAAAATGAAGAGTCATGTCCATTGAAGTGAAGAATCATTTCTATTCAGTAAAGAGTCATGTCAATTGAAATGAAAAGGTGTCTATCCAAAGAGTTGTGTCAATTTGCAAGAATATGTAGTCCACTATAAATACGTGGTCATTTTGATGTTTTATATAAGAAATGAATGAAAATGAAGAACAAGGTTGAATTAAAAGAAGTGATTTATTTATCTACATCTCCTATAACATTTTACTCCTTTCTTCTATCAACAAAGTGGTATCCGAGCTAGGTCGGAATTATGTGATTTCTATTTTTTTCAACGTTTGTTCTCACAATTATTTTTGAAGAATGGAGTAATAAAATGAAAGATGAATTAATCTTCAAAGGATTATGGAAGATTGTCGAAAATGGTTATGAATGGCTGAATAATTTGAAAAACATGTCACAAATAGAAAAGAAAGTATTTACGACATTATGATGGGATGATCATCATGCTCATGTTGTGATGAGTGAGAACGTCAATGAAGAAACATTGGATTATATTCTTAAAGAAAGTTCCACAAATGGTTCATGGAGATTATTGAAAGAAGTGTGTGGAAAGAATGGCACAAAAATAACAGAAGAAGACAATCTAGTTAATGAGAAAGAGAAGAATGGTGAGAAGGAGAAACATATGGAAAAATTGCTTAAATTTGAGGAATTAAAGAAGAAGAGATTGAAAGAAGAAGAAAAACAGTCAGAGGATGAAAAAGAAGTTGAAGAAAACAAAGTACGCAAAGATGATGCTAATGATGAAAGGTATGACAGCAAAGAAGATGAAAATGAAGAAGACATAACTCAAGGAGATTAAATTCAAGAGCTCGAAGAAGATTTGGAATACGAGCAAAAATCTGACGAAATTAATATGGGGAATTTTAAAGAAATGAAAATAGAAATGGTCAAATATGAAATCAATGTGGAAAGCAATGAATTTCATGACAATGAAAACAAAGAGGTGAGAAAAACTTATATAATTGATATTTTGAAAAAAATTAATTTTCAGTCGATGTTTTCTGAAATGACATACAAAAGTGAAATTTGCGAAATGTTCATAGAATTTGGATGTTTCGAAGACTGTGAGAGTTTTATGGAAGAATGCAATAACAATATATATAGCTCATTTAGAATTTATGACACTGAAACAAGATGGCTATTTGAGTGTTTGTTTTTTGAAAAATTCTACTACGACGTTAGGAAAGAAGAAGAACACAATAAAGAAAGTATGGATAATATATCTATTTCTACCAAAACATGTAAAATACAAAGATTGGGTGGAGATATGGATGATTAAAAGAGCACAAGTGGCTTCATGTTCTACACTGAAGACAGAACAATTACATGGATGTCAAAGAAACAACAAGTTGTGGATCTCTTAGTGCTTGAATTCAAATATACATCTCTAGCATTGGTAGGTTATCAAGCTCTGTGGATCCTCGTGCGTATTGGAAGAACTCAAACAAAGTAAGCACATAAGGATCAAGTATGATTTCATTGTGAAGAAAGGTGAAATAATGATTAATCATTGCAAGACTCAAGATCAAATTGCCAATATTTTCACAAAGTCCCTTGGAAGACCTAAATTTTCAAGGAATGTTGCTGTATTGGGAGTTCAAAGGAATTTTGGTTTAGAGAGACATGGTTGGGATAAATCAAAATTTAATGATAAGTTTAAGAGTCATGTCTATGGAAGTGAAGAATCGTGTCTATTGACGTAAAACGTCATGTCAATTAAAGTGAAAAGTTGTGTCCATTGATGTGAAAAACCGTGTCTACTCAGTAAATAATCATGTCTATTGGAACGAAAAGGTGTCTATCTAAAGAGTTGTTTCTATTTGTAAGGGTATGCAGTCCACTATAAATATGTGGTCATTTTTATGTTTTGTATAAGAAATGAATGAAAAAGAAGAACAGAGACAAATTAAAACAAGTGAGTTATTTATCTATCTCTCTTCTAAAATTATATTCCTCTCCTCTACCAACATATCTGCCTTATCATATTCAATTAAGAGGGAAGTAGGGACAACGAAAAATTTTGAAAAAAAATTAGACCGAAGGATATCAAGTTACATTTTTGGGCCAAAGGACAAACTTTGAAGAAGAAAAAATTAGGCTGAAGGACAATGCTAGGTATAACTAGCATTGTATTCGGTTTTTATACTACAAAAAATGCTAGTTATTGCTAACATATATTCAGTTTTACGATGTACAAAATGCTAGCTATAATTAGCATTGTCCTTTAACCTATTTTTTTTTCAAAGTATGTTCTTCAGTCCAAATATGAAACTCGTTGTCCTTCAGCCTAATTTTGTTTTCAAAGTTTGTCCTTGCGCCTATTTCCACTTTAATTGATACCTAACCTTTTCATTTAGTATTTCCATAAATGTCACTTTGTCTGTATTAAATGATATTTACCTAATGGACGATTCCTAATGACATTTATTTACTTAGTCAAACTTTATATAAATTTCTTCCTTATCTTCCCACAATTACCTTAATGGTCTCGTTAATATACTTAATTTCTTATAACTCCTCATATATTGCACATTCATTGTCTTTTAAATTTTGGAGTTACAACCTTTCCATTTACGTTTTCAATCCCTGTTATTTATTAGGCTTATAGGGTCCACAATTATAAAGGAGTCTAGGTCCAACAAAGGCATCAAGTACTATTCAGCTTTTGGGGTACCTACCTATGTTGTGGTCAGGCTCTTGTATGTCCACTTCTTACGATATGATTTCGCTCCGTAAGTAATTGGTGTAGGAGTATAAATTTAACCCTATTTATCTTTTCCAACCTATAGTCGCTTCGTACATCCTTTCGGAATATGGTCACAACTACTACGTTCATAAATTTTAGACTTAGGCATAAATTCCAAACAAGTATATATATTTATAGTAAAACCTTTTTCAAAAACAACAAGTATGCCTCTTATCCATATATTTTTCCCATCGATCGGGGTAATCTAAGCTTTATCAAATTTAACAATCCACCTTGAAACATCCCTAAATTTCGACTTAGAAAAGGCTCATCGAAGTATAGCCCTATTCCAAAGCTGGTTATTGGTTAGTTAAAAGAAAAACAATGTAGAACTGTCTATCTATTCTTTCAGAACTCATAGGGGATGAAACAAAATATAATAGCTATTTTAGTACCAATTTATTTCAAACTACAACGATCCGAAATTTCACTACTTTGATTTGTGAATATTTAATTAATTTTAAATATTCAATATATAGGTTTAATAAAAATAAAACTCTTTTGAATAATAAATAATGATAGCTAAACAGTTTTTAAAATGATTTCGCAAAAATATATAGTTCGATGAAAAACAAAAACTGTGACTGAAATTCGTTTCTTCAATTTTCGATTTTTCATCAGCTGAAAATTGTCGGAGCATTATGAACTTTATTTAATCATATAAATATTAATAATGGAAATGAGTTAGTGTATATTAGTATGTATATATGTGTATATACTTAGGTAATAACTAAAAATAAAAGTAAAATTAAGTAAAGATAAATGTCACATCATAGGCAGACATGATGTGACGCATTGCCGACTGAGAAGAAATGAAGTACATTAGAAATTAAAACATTTAACAACCCGTCTTTCACTCCACAAAAAAATGAATCACTATTAAGAAAGAAAGGGATAGAAAAGAGAAAAGATAGAATAGAAAGAACTAAACAATATCAGAATCTCACAGCGGAATGAATAAAATATATTAATCACATAAGATATTACATAGTATCATATAAAACAGAGTTACACAGCTTACACAACACAAAATAGACAGCTATAAAACCTATCTATCATACAACTCAAGATACAACACAGATAAACATATAGAGATCAACACAGCGGGACCACTATATATCTACAAACGTTGAAGCCTCCTGCTCCATATCTTCTCCAGCATACGTCAAAGCTAACCTGAATCCCTTAGCTACTCGTAAAAATTGGAGTACCTAAGAGTTTAGGAAAATAAGAAATAAACTCCAGGTCAGACATGGGTCTGGTGTGAGTAAACGGGTTAAAGTTGCTTAACTTTGAAAATCATTTGAAAACAAAAGGTATCACGTAAGACTTACCACACATAAACATTGGTAAGTTTTTACCTTACGTTAACCAAAACATTTGATAGGAAATCTGGTGATATTATAATAGGGTCTACGGTTTTCAAGTAAATAAGAAATAGATGAAATTGTTACATAATTAAATTCTAGCATACTAGCCACAAAGTGGGTTATACAATCAAAACCGTAAGGGCACGTAGGAAGAATGGGTTTCCATCAATGGCGGGGCCACTGGGATACTGCCCTTTATAGTACGTGGCCTAGATCAATGTACCAAGGATCACTCTCGACCCCCTGCAACATAAAGCCGGAACCATCCCTTGTTGGGCAGTCCCGAATAAGACAACCCCAGCGGTTGTTGCTATTCAACCGCCCACATAGCCGATTAAAAAGGGACTCTAGATAGGGGTAAATTTTATCCTACTTGGGTGCTACCCACTTAGCCTTGCTGCACCTCCCCTGTTTTAGCCATTCCCGGTTGATGAGGCTTGAGGCTATGATTACCTTTATAGAACACATCTATCTTAGAATGCTCATCATCCACCTGACAATGTGCTTAAAGCATTCAATCCATACAAGTTCGTTCCGGGTTCGAACGAAGCCGAAGGCATTATCTCGCTACACTCATTTTGGAAACACTCTTAGAGTTAACGACAATAAACCTTGCACTCTGAAACTCCATCTCGAACCTTAAAGCACTATCTCCGTTATACTCATATTGGAATCACCCTCGGAGTTTTAACGACAAATAGTTCTTACACTTCGAGTCTTCAATTTGATCTTCACTTGGATTCATGACCTAACGTCTAACTTGGATCGATATGGTTTTTGGATAATCAAATTTGATACCCGATCCCGGTCTCATCGAAATCCAAACGTATCTTAAAGGCCAAGTTTTTTAAGGAGTTAAACAATTTAATTTCAATTCAATTCCTGAGTTCACATAGCATTAACACAGATAAATATCACACATTTATCACTGGTATATCCAATATCAACATCACGGAATATCACAGCATACCATCCATTAGATATCATCCAATACCGACATTCTACACAAACAACAAACCACGACAGGAATTATTAATCCATATCATAATTGATTTAATTAATTTAAATTAAATTAATTACTTAAGAATTAATCATCTAATCCTGCTTAATCAACCATTAATTGATTACATCCTGTTTGATTAATTAATCACTCCTTAATTACCTTATCAATCAATCGATTAATCTCTAATCCTAGATTAATTTTCCTTTAACTATTAACTAATAAACCTTGATTATTAATTAATATCCCTTAATACAAATTAATTAATCCATAATTACTCTTATAATTAATAAATAATTCATTAATTAACTAATTCATTATTCATAAATTATTAATTTATAAACCTTAATTATTAATTAATAACCTTAATTACAAATTAATTAATCCTTATTCACCAGTTAATTAATCCTTAATTAACAGTTAACCCATCCTTAATTAACAGTAAATCAACCCTTAATTACCATTTGATTAATCCTTAATCACCATTTGATTAATCAATTGATTACCATTTAACAAATCCTTAATTAATCTTTAATTACAGATTAATTTTCCTTTAATTATTAATTAATAAACCTTATTATTAATTAATAAAACTAATTACAAATTTAGCACTTCTTAATTACTAGTTAAGTAACCTTAATTACATAATTAACGTCTGACTAATCACTTAATTACTTAATCGTAATTGCTTAATTAATTAATTCTTAATTACACTTAATTACTTAACTAATTAATCTCTGATCATTAATCAATAATCTTTAATTATCTAATTAATGATCTTTAATTATAATTAAATAATCTTTAAATTAATTAACTTTTAAATTCTTAATTATTAATTAAATCAATTAATTACACTTAATTAATTTATTAATTAATCCTTTATAATTAATTGAAATAATTAATTATACTTAATTTCCTTTAATTAATTTAATTAATATCAAGACATTAAACCTTAATTCTCTTAAGATAAAACATTATTTATGAATGCCTTAATACTATTAACATATTTACACCATTTATCTTTATAATTATCTTTACTTAATTAAATCAGTAATTAGGTTTTAAATTAAAAAAAATCATTTATCTTGATAAATTAAAGTTATCAAAACATAACTTTAAAATAACTTAAACATTTATCAATTAATAGTTTTTAAAAAACTAGTTTCAAATTTGAATTTAAAAACTTGCTTTAATAAAAACTTTTAAAATTTCATTCCTAACTCAAGTTTCAAATTCACTTTAAATTTACTTAACAAAATTTAAATTTAACAAATTTCAAACTTCTTAATCAAAATGTTAAAGAAAACATTTATTATATAAAAAAGTAAATTTATATAAGGAGATTTAAACTAAATAAAGTTTTAAATTTCAAAACTTAGATTTTAAAACTTTTTGAAAACGGTTCGACACATGCATCGGGTCAAACCCGAGTCCACTCGGATCTCCCTCGAGTTTCCCCTGTTTCTCTTCCATTACCAAAAATTTTGCTTATTTATATATATATTTTTTATTTTTCTATGTTCAAAAAAACTACAGGTCTATCTCACACGAACCTACTCGAGTTTACGCTCGAGTCGTCCACCCCAAACCCCAACCCTCCTTCGAGCAATCCACAACCCAAAATAGCTGACACCAAATTCATAACCGTGCACATGCACCATTGTAGGAGCCATCTCCGACCATCGATGCACTCTCTGGGACACCACCTATCGATGCTGCAACCCATCCCTACCATCAGAACACAGTCACGAGCTCTCAAGCAAGATCGAGCATTCCAGTTGAGTTTGGAACCAAAGCAACCTTTAGCAAAATCCTTCGATCACACTGCTCCGACTGCCAGAGGTATGACGACTCTGGCCACACCCTGCCGAACCACCACGCAATCATTTCCCAGCGTATCGTGACACTCGATCACCCTGAAACAATGCAATGACCAGAAATTCCAGCTTCGACAAAACTAGGGTTAAAACCTAGATTGACCCACCGCCGAGCTACGTTGAACTATCCATCCTCCAGTCATTTTTTCATGAGCACTCCTATACCTCGACCTCCTCTAGTTGAAACCACGACCACCAGAGATATTGTAGTCACCAGAAAAATCCAAAAATACAATTTTGGGTCATCTCCAAACACACCATCATTCCAATGCTAAAAATTTTGATTCTTGTTTTAAAATTCCTAACTTTTAAAGTAGATTCAAGTTATAATCTTGAATTAGTAAATTAAAGTGATAGGTTTTAGCGTGTTTAAAAGAATTTCCACTGTATTCACAATTCCCAGATAAACTTTTTAGATTTTACTTAAATTTATTTTTAAATTCAAACCTATGTCTAAACAATCATTTATTGTTTGGAAACTATGACTTATCATAAATTAGAGGGAGGGAGAATTGATTTTTACCTAGATTTGAAACTCTGCAATATGGAAATAGAGAGAAGCATGAATACAACCAGACATGCTCACATATACACACTAATATACATAGATTTTATACTTCTACATACGTAGCAGGGTATCATCATCACCGCAATTGCGCAAACAACAATTATTTACCTACTTAAACTTTTAAATTAAAAGTTTACTCACATTTTAAAAGGCGGAGGCCTGAACTGGAATTAAAAAAACTTTTGTATTGCTTGATTTTTGAAAACTTTGTATTGCTTGAAACTTTAAAACTGAAAAGCTTTGATACTTGAAATTTTGAAGCTGGAATGCTTGACTGGACTGGAACATGATGATGAGATGATTCAAACTTGATTCCAGGTTGCAGTTGTTACAAGCTTAAGGATAAAATGTTTTACAGGTTTGATTATGAGATTGGAAATGAATTTCAGGATTGAGTTTGAGAATTTTATAGGGCTTTGATTTGTTTTTGAGGAATGCTTACAGGTTGTTCTGGTTTTAGAAAAATTGTTACATAGGAGACGATAACAGGTTTTGTTTAACAGATTTTTGAACTTGAATATGTTTGTGGATTTTCTGGTTTTAGGAATGAATCTCATGTGAAGTTTTCTTGCTATTGAAAATAAGAAGATAAGAAAAGAATGAAGAAAGAAAATGTAAGTTTATATTATGGTTTATTATCATTAAGGAAAAAGAAAATTAAAGAAGGACACTTGTTAAATTTGTCACATTTGTCAAATACCATTAGCAATTATCTTACAAAATGTTATCAATATGTTTTAAAAATTAACCAGTTGTCATAGCTTAATTTTAAATTATTTTTAAAAGATTTAAAAGCTTTATTATTAATTTTTCCTAATTAATAAGCACTTTTATTAATTTATAAATGCTTTTCTTAATTATATAAATAAAACTTTTAAAAGAAAATAAGAATAAAAACCAATCACATTTTTAACAAAATCATATATAATATATATTTAATCCATTTTTAATACTAATTTAAAAGCTTTTGTATTTATTTACTATTAAATAAATACTTTTAAATTTATATAACTAAAATTCTTTGTTTTAAATTAATATAAAACAAATCTTATTTTAAATAAAATCTTTATTTATATAATCTTTTATATCCAAAATAATCTCTAGATATATATATTCTTTTTAAATTTCA
Source organism: Allium cepa (assembly GCA_030765085.1). Classification (NCBI taxonomy): domain Eukaryota; kingdom Viridiplantae; phylum Streptophyta; class Magnoliopsida; order Asparagales; family Amaryllidaceae; genus Allium; species Allium cepa. The sequence continues at coordinate 678,971,920 of CM060943.1, read as the reverse complement.
AAATTAAATCCAAATTTCAAATTCGAATTCAATTTAAAACTTCAATCTAAAATCAACTCAAATATATCTATATTAATTTAAAAAAACATATTATTAATTTGAGAATATTAAATTCTAACTTTAAAGTTAACTTAAATACATATACATTTAAACAACACCTATTAAATTTGAAAATAATAAGTCCATTTAAAATCAAATTTATAAAATAACACAATTTAAATAATTATTCTATTTAAAATCTATTTATAATTATATTAAAAAAAACATCACATTATTATTATTTGAAAATAACAAATTTTATCAATTTTAAATAATTGATTAAGAGATTATCACATTTTAAATTCCTTGAAATTCCGGGATATCACATTCCTTCCCCCTTAAAAGAATTTCGTCATCGAAATTTAAAATGAAGAAAATCCAAAAACTTTTATTTCATTTTAACCATTCAAGCATACCTATCAACCATTCACTATCAAACAAATAACATTTCATCTAAACAAATAGTTTATTCAAACAAACAATTCATTCAAACAAACAACTCTAGCTACCCAGACACAGATCCGGATAAGCCTTCCTAAAACTATCCAGAGTTCCTCAAAACAAACTCTGAAATCCTAGCTTCACAACAAAAGATAGATCGTACACGTATTTCCCTTAGTGAGATACATGAAAAACATTGTGAATTCCATCCATTCAAACTGGCAATTCAATCCTGTAGACCAAAATCACTAATCCTCTCTTAATAGGCTCCACCTTCGCAGATGCCTCACTAATCAAAACTGGACCAAAAACCAGACGATCTCTCAATTCTACCCAACAGAATGGAAATCAAGAAGGTCTTCCATACAAAGCTTTATAGGGTGCCATCTAGATACTCGCCTGATAACTGAACAAGAATTCCATTCAATGCAGATGGTCCTCCCAACATCCATAAAAATCCAGACACAAGCCCTAAGCATATCCTCAAAATTTTGGTTCAGCCTTTCCGTCTGATCGTCGATCTAGGGATGATAGGCTGTACTCAAACTCAATCTCGAACACAAAGCTAACTGGAAAGCCTTCCAAAAATTGCTGGAGAAGATAGGATCATGATCACTAACTATGCTGACTAAAGCACCAAGCAGTCGGACATACTCTTCAAGAAAAACTCAGCAAAAGATGCTGCAATACGGATTGCCTTGACCGGAATAAAATGAGCGTTCTTGGTCAATCGGTCCACCATTACCCATATCCCTTCATTTCCCTCTCTGGTCCTTGGCAAACCGTCGATGAAATCCAAAGAAATCATTTCCCACTTCCACTTTGGAACTTCCAAAGGCTGCAACAATCCGGCGGTCTTCTGCTGATCGCCAACACCTGCTGACAGATCACACATCCATTGACTAAAGCTGCTACATCCCTCTTCATGCTCGGCAAGCATAAGACTCCCTCTTCATCTGTGTAGTTAAAGCCTCGCTATTACCCTACTACAACCCCGCTATATCTCATAGCGGATTTCTACCGCTACGAGTTTTCCATATAGCCCCAGAATATAGCCTTTCCGCTTTAATCCCCGCTATTTCCGCTATATCCCGTTATTTCCGCTATATTCCGCTATTCCCGCTATATCTTTTTTAATAAAATGAATTGAAAATTTGCATTTATGCATTATAAAATTATGAAACTAATTTATTTGACTTAATTTTTTATATATTTTCAGAAATGAAAATACTCTAATATTCTACCAAATTCAATTATGTTATATAACAGTTTTTTGTTTATTTAAAGTATATTTGCACATGTTTTTATTTAAAATTATTTATGTATTATTTATAATTCAATTGATTGATAATTTTTCATTTGATTACCATTTATTTATTTGTAAAAACATTAAGTACGAGCTTTATATGCTATTTTGGAGCCATCCGCTACATCCCGTTATATCCCCGCTGTATCCCTGCTATGACTTTTTGCACCTCCACCGCTTTGAATCTACTGAGTGCATTAACTGCACAGCTCTTTACATCCTTATATCTCTAAAAACCCTGCGTGGACACTCAACCTTGAGCGATGACTCTCTGCTAGAACTTCTTGCTTCAAAATTCAAAAATTCAGAATAAAAATCCTTCCGATGATCTCAATGTTCCTTGGCCATCAAAACAAAAAACTGGAACACTGACCATTCTTGACTCAATCCGTCCATCTCCGGCACACATAAACATCCATGTAGACCTCAAACTTATTATTGTCATTAGAAATAGCTAGAACAGGCGCACTGGTCAGCCTTGCCTTCAAATCCAAGAAAGCCTCTTCACACTCAGGTCCACTTAAACTTTGCTTCTTTCCATGTCACTTGGTTAAGTGTGAAGACATCTTAGAAATATCCTTGATAAACTTCCTGAATAACCCTACCAAATATAGAAAGATGAGGCTGCTTCCACTCCAGAGTAGTAGCTTCCTTAGCTGGATTTACAGAAATACCATCACCAAATACAAAATGCTTCCTCAAAGCCTCTAACGCTAACTCCAAATGTCGCTTGCGCTCCTCTTTAGACTTTGGAGTAGACAAGAAAGACACTGATGGACACAAGGACAAACTCACTCAACAAATCACGAAAAATTTGGTTCATCGAACCCACACAGAATTACAAAAGACCCATTCAACTAGGCCACAAAGACAACAGCTGAACCTCAACTGGGAAAAACTAGGCTAAACAACGGGCACTGCTCCCAAAACTAAGACGATCCGAAACTTCATCTCCTGATGAGGAAAAACCTTCACTAGCTTCGAAAACATCCAAAAAATCTCTGACCACTCGATGGACTCCACGCCTTCTGAAGATGCTTCAACTCCAAGCAAAAGATTTCTCAAAAGAACCCCAGCATCATCGCAAGTCACTTTTGCGATTCTTCCCAACTCAGTCTCCAAAGACACACTCCTTATTTCACACACCAAAAACAGCCTTATACTTATCCAGCCAATCCAAATCCAGAATAAGATCAAACCCTTTGAAATCCAATACAAAAAGGGTGACCAGAAAAACTATAGGGAGATAAGAAAGCCTTAAGACTCTATAGATCTTATCTAGCTTGGTTACCCTACCTATACGATTAGGTACAAGATAGGACGGTCAACCAAACAGAGAGAAATATGAAACTCCTCTAAAACCCATGTTGGAAATCCGAACAGATACCCAACAAATTTAGATAGATATATAATTATATAAAAATTACAAATACGCGCTCTCAAGATAGATACTACTCCAGAGCCTAGGTATTATCTCAACCTATGCTCTGATACCAAGTGTAACAACCCGTCTTTCACTCCACAGAAAGACGAATCATTATTAAGAAAGAAAGGGATAGGAAAGAGAAAAGAAAGAACTAAACAATATCAGAATCTCACAGTAGAACGAATAAAGTATATTAATCACACAAGATATTACATAGTATCATATACAACAGAGTTACACAGCTTATACAACACAAAATAGACAGTTATAAAACCTGTCTACCATACAACTCAAGATACAACACAGATATAAATACAGAGATCAACACAGCGGAACCACTATATATCTATAAACGCTGAAGCCTCCTGCTCCATATCTCCTCCACAATTCGTCAAAGCTAACCTAAATCCCTTGGCTACTCATACAAATTTGAGTACCCAAGAGTTTAAGAAAAACAGAAACAAACTCCGGGTCAGACATGGGTCTGGTGTGAGTGAAAAGGTTAAAATTGCTTAACCTTACGCTAACGAAAACATTTCATAGGAAATTCGGTGATATTATAATAAGGTCTAGGGTTTTCAAGTAAAAAAGAAATAGCTGAAATTATTACATGATTAAATTCCAGCAAACTAGCCACAAAGTGAGTTATACAATCAAAACCGTAAGGGCACGTAGGAAGAATGGGTTTCCATCAACGGCAGGGCTACTAGGGTATCGCCCGTCACAGTATGTGGCATAGACCAACGTACCGAGATCACTCCCGACCCCCTGCAACACAAAGTCGAAACCATCCTTTACTGGAAAGTCCCGAATAAGACAACCCCATCGGTTGTAGCTATTCAACCGCCTACACAGCCGAATAAAGAAGGACTCTAGACAGGGATAAATCTTATCCTACTTGGGTGCTACCCACTTAGCCTTGCTGCACCTCCCCTGTTTTATCCATTCCTGGTTGATGAGGCTTGAGGCTATGATTACCTCTATAGAACACATCTATCTTAGAATGCTCATCGTCCATCTAACGATGAGCTGAAAGCATTCAATCCATACAAGTTCGTTCCGGGTTCGAACGAAACCGAAGGCATTATCTCGTTACACTCATTTTGGATTCACCCTTAGAGTTAACGACAATAACCCTTGCACTCTGAAGTTCCATCTCAAACCTAAATCACTATCTCCGTTATACTTGCATTGGAATCACCCTCAGAGTTTTAACGACAAATAGTTCTTACACTACGAGTCTTCAACTTGATCTTTACTTAGATTCACGACCTAACGTTTTACTTGGATCGATGTGGTTTTCGGATAATCAAATTTGATACCCGATCCTGGTCTCATCGAAATCCAAACGTATCTTAAAGGCCAAGTTGTTTAAAGAGTTAAACAATTTAATTTCAATTCATTTCTTGAATTGACATAGCATTAACACAGATAAATATCACACATTTATCACTTGTATACTAAATATCATCATCATAGAATATCATAACATATCATCCAATAGATATCATCCAATACCAACATTCTACACAAACAATCATCCACAACAGAAATTATCAATCCATATCATAATTGGTTTAATTAATTTAAACTAATTAATTACTTAAGAATTAATCACCCAATCCTGCTTAATCAACCATTAACTAATTACATCCCATTTGATTAACTAATCACTCCTTAATTACCTTATCAATCAATTGATTAATCTCTAATCCAGATTAATTTTCCGTTAACAATTAATTAATAAACCTTGATTATTAATTAATATCCCATAATACAAATTAATTAATCCATAATTACTCTTATAATTAATAAATAAATCATTAATTAACTAACTCATTATTCCTAAATTATTAATTTATAAACATTAATTATTAATTAATAACCTTAATTACAAATTAATTAATCCTTAATCACTAGTTAATTAATCCTTAATTAACTGTTAACGCATCCTTAATTAACAGTTAATCAACCCTTAATTACAATTTGATTAACCCTTAATGGCCATTTGATTAATCAGTTGATTACCATTTAACAAATCCTTAAATAATCTTTAATTACACATTAATTATCCTTTAATTATTAATTAACAAACATTATTATTAATTAATAAACTAATTACAAATTTAGCACTTCTTAATTACTAGTTAAGTAACCTTAATTACTTAATTAACTTCTCACTATTCACTTAATTACTTAATCTTAATTGCTTAATTAATTAATTCTTAATTACACTTAATTACTTAATTAATTAATCTCTAATCATTAATCAATAATCTTTAATTATCTAATTAATGACCTTTAATTATAATTAAATAATCTTTAAATTAATTAACTTTTAAATCGTTAATTATTAATTAAATCAATTAATTACTCTTAATTAATTTCTTAATTAATCCTTTATAATTAATTAAATTAATTAATATCAAGACATTAAACCTTAATTCTCTTAAGATAAAACGTAATCTTATGAATGCCTTAATACATATTTACGCCATTTATCTTTATAATTATCTTTACGTAATTAAATCATTAATTAGGTTTTAAATTAAAAAAAATCATTTATCTTGATAAGTTAAAGTTATCAAAACATAACTTTAAAATAACTTAAAGCATTTATCAATTAATAGTTATTAAAAAACTAGTTTCAAATTTGAATTCAAAAACTTGCTTTAATAAAAACTTTTAAAATTTAATTCCTAACTCATGTTTCAAATTCACTTTAAATTTACTTAACAAAATTTAAATTTAACAAATTTCAAACTTCTTAATCAAAATGTTAAAGAAAACGTTTATTATATAAAAAAGTAAATTTATATAAAAAGATTTAAACTAAATTAAAGTTTTAAATTTCAAAACTTAGATTTTTAAACTTTTCGAAAACGGTTCGTGTAACGACCCAATATTTTCAACCATTCGCATCCGCACATTGTCGGACTTGAATTGTTCAAAATACTGCGTTGTAGAATAAATTTGGCAAAACTCAGAATATACAATAAATAGATCACAGAATCACATACACAGATATCAGAATCTCGCAGCGGAAATTAAAAATTTAGTGGTTCATGAAGCCACTGATATAACTTCAACAAAACAGAACTTACATTGTCTATAATCCTCAATACAAATTTTAAGACATAAATAGAGATAGAGTCTTCAAAGTCTTGAATTCCAGAAAAGATAAAGGCTGAAACAACTTCCAGCAGCGCGAATGATCTACTGGGTGTCCTAGCTACGGAGAAGAAATTGAAGCTGCAACTCAGGCTGACCCGAGCGAAAAATAAAACATAACACTCGAGTCAGGACATACATACTTATATAATGTAAGCTAATTCAAGTGTACTGTAATATAGAGCAAGTAACTTAAAGGATGCTTGGGACCGCCCATCCTCTAAGGATCCGTCAAACTATTTACTATGTAGTATATTGCGCTATTATAATAGTGTCTATTTATAAAATAAACATACTTTTAAATAGCATTAAGGCTTTACATTTTCCACCTTAACACGTAATAGTCCCAGTAGTCCATCCAATATCATAGCTCCTCCTGATCGGGAAGCAACTAGAGGATACCACACGGGCTACGGGAGAAATCTAAACTCGTACAAGGCTCGGTATGGTAGATGACACGGCACAACTAGGCAATGCCAGGGTAGATATACCAATTGCTATCCAGGCTGGTGGAAACGCGTAGCCGCAGTTACCGCCCACCTCGGACTAACTCCCCAAAATCAAAATATAGAGGTGGCCACCGAATCAATCCAAAATCATAGTATAATATCGAAGAGGAGCGTCCGATCAGAGGAATGACCTCATTGGCCTGGAATTGCTCCTGTTTTAGCCACCTTATGCCAACTCACGGGAGTCGGGTCCACGTATTTACCTTACAGGAAACGCCACCACCGACCTACTTCATTCTGGAATCTCCACCGCGTACACGGTTGGTCAAAGTGGTTTTCGGTATCGACAGAGAGTATGTCCATATCCGATCCCGGTCTCTTTGCCAACCCATCGTTATTATAACCCGTGGTCATTTAAAAACAATTTATACTTTAAAACCAGTATAAACATTTCCATTTCAAAACTATAAATACGATATCATTTAAAACCCAAAACAACATGATATCGTTATATTCAAATATAATTCTTTTCCAAAACCATACTGCTTAAAATTTATAATATCTGGAAACCAAATATTTGAATTATACCTTTAAACCATAATATATTGGAAATTTTTCTTTAAAAAAAACATAACTCCCAAAACACAAATGGTTTGGATATAAATGGTTTAACTTTATGGTTACTTTGTAAAGAAGATAATTTACATAGCTTTACAAATATATTTCTTTATTTTAAACCATAATTTAAATATCACTTCATGTTCCCAAGACCATTTCAATTCCTATATATATATCCAATTGGAGTATTAATATTCAAAACTAAGGTTGGATATTTTTTTTCTTTCAACAAATTAGTGTTTATTATTTCGTCTTGAATATTCCCATAAATTCCATAGATAAAACTCCAAAATTATGCCATTAAATAATTTCAAAATTTACTTAACACTAGAATGTTCATCTTAAATTTATTAAGAAAAATCCAGTTATAAATCTCATATCTTAAAGGTCTCCAAAACTTAAACATAAATATAATTTATCAAATTCCTTAAATTTCAAAACAATCAAATTCCAGATTCTATAGCACTTAGGAAATGCTACCTAAAGTTACGGGTAAAACTAGTCCAATTTCAAAAGACAGCATTTAAATGCTTTAGTAGATTGTTTAACTTAATAAATATTTCCAAATATAACTTATATATATATTTCTTAACTGAAATCTTATCCTTTCAAAAATCCAGAATTTCCAAAATAAGTTATATTCCAAAATTTTATTCAAATATTTATTTATTTATTTATTAACATTTATAACTCATTCAAAATCAATATAAAATCCTTTAAAGATATTAAATCAAATATTTAACTTCCAAAATAATTTTAAATATTTCAGAAAATATTATAAGGACCACGGGCCTGTATATAGTTTTCTAGCCTAGGTCAAGTGATACGGATTTATATCATTTCAATCCGTAATTTACAAACCCCGGGTTCTATCATTTCAAACCCGCAATCCCAAGTTAACAGTTAAACAGTTAACATAATAATAGCACAGTAATCATCATTTAGGCCTATCATTTCAGCCCACAACAATCTAAATTTAACAGGGAACTTGCAGTGGTGATTTAAGCAGTAAATAAACAATAATATAATATAACTGCAGAAATAATACAACAGATAATAACTGATGAGGTGTCAATTTAAATGGGATTCATCATTCTACGTTATACTACAGACAGATAATATTTAAATAAAATTTTTACACATACACTTGCGATAATTCACAAAATATATGTACATATGTCTGGTGAGGAATACTCACCTGAAAGTTGCAGAAAATTTGAATACAAAACGACGATTCACCGATAAAGCACGACAGAGAATAACGATCAAATTCTTCTGACGTAGATTCAAATCTAGAACAAAATTTCAATTATGGAATACGTGACTTAAAAATTTACGATCAAAGAAAATGAGAATAGAACGGGGTTTGTTTGCTTTGCTCGACCACTCCACCGTGTACCGTGACCAAAACATACCCTAAACGAGAACCGGGTAACACTAAACTACGACAAAATTTCTAAAGGCTGACTGACAGAAGGTGAAGTTTTCCTACTCTATACTTTGTACATGTGCACACTCGTATCCCATGCAAACTCACGCCATGAATAGAACATAACACTTCCCTGTGTCCAAAATTTTTACCCTGAGAAAAACTCAACTGCTTCGGGCCAAGCAAGTCGTTGCTTCGAGTCAGCACCTATATTGCTTCGAGTTAAATATGTCAAATCTACGGGTCATATGCAAAACTGGTGAACACTTATCCCTATTTCTCTGTTATCCGAATACTTACAGATGCCCATGTTTGTGTTGCCCAACTATCTTCTAACTCATATTTACTTCTAGAATTCAGCTTCACCATCAGATTTTTTTTTTTTTTTTTTTTTTTTTTCTTTTTTTTTTTTTTTTCTCTTTTTCTTTTTTTCTTTTTTTTAAAACCTAGTTGTTCCCCATTTCTACCCAGGCTGATACTAACTAAATATGCAGGCATGTATTACTAAATATGCAGACATGCACAACAGGGATGAAGTACTAACAGTACATAAAATGGAGATGAAGACTTCAACACCCAGGAAAACAATGACCAGACCAAAGTGCAACATTATGGATGCAATATAGATATGAAACTGAAACATATTAGATAATGTAAACTGGAATGGATATGAAGACTGAACATATCAAAAATTTTGAAAATACAAAGTTTCAAAATGAACCCAATAGGCTACAGTTACAAAACTCAAGTGAAGCAAATAATGCAACAGTAGCAGGTATATATGAATACAACCTCAATGCAGACAAGCAGACACACTATCTACATACATATATAACATCAAGCTATGATTCAAACAACAAGATAACATATGGTTTCAAGGGTCTGTTCATATTGTAAGAGCAGAGATATGGGATGCAGACAACTAAAGCATGGTACGAAGCAACATGTAACATTTCACATTTTATCAAAGTAATATAAGACAGTAGTGTGCAACTTGACATGCAAACTGCCACAAGACCAATTCAAGTGAAAATACCCAACTCAAATAAACCAACTAATGCAGACTGTCAAAAAAAAAAAAAAAAATGGATCAATAATGCAACCAGGTTATAAGGGACAAGCTATTAATACCTGTACAAGACTGCAACAATTCGAATGAGGGTGAACTCAAATGCATACAACAATTCAAAGTGCAAAGTGAGGATCATCATGCATGGACAGTGCAATGTGACTGAATACAAGTCAATGCCAAGAAAATGCAATACAAATAGGCAAACAAAATGGAAATGAAGACTGGAGCAACATGAGGCATGCAATACTCAGTACATATCTTTATTACAAGGACAATTATGCACTTTAACTACTTAATTAAACAAAAATATTTTAGTAGCATCTGCACTTACCAACTTATCAATTTAAAAACAAAAACTTGGTGCAGCTGTTCTTATCAATTTAAATCAAAAATTGATATCATTTGTTCTTAACAGTTTAAACAAAAAAAAAAAAATCAAATAGTATCTGTTCTTATTAGAATTAAAACAAAACCAAGTAGTATCTGTTCTTGACAATTTTAAAACAACCCAAATAGTATCTGTTATTATCAATTTAAAAAGAACAAAGTTATGAAAGTATTAGTGGTTATCAATTTAAAACAAATCGCAATTACTGTCTGTTCCTACCAGTTTAAAACTTAAAACTAATAACATCTATATCATAATCATATGCAGACTTGCCAAACTTCCTAGCCTAGACAACAAGTCACAGATCTACACACAATAATTATGGACATAACTCGTACAACATGGGGAGGCCGAGCAAGGTGATGAAGAAAATCAGAAAATGAAGAAGAAGCAAATCTGGACGAAAGGAAAAAATGCTATTACCTGATAGATCTCGGGCTCAAGAAGGAGGCAAGGCAGAGCGAATAGTGGAAGGGAAAAAAGAGCTGGTGTAAATATAGATGATGTTTGTGAAGTTCCATGGGGATCATAAGTGTAGATAACGCATCAGTTTTTAAAGAGCTTTTTCATGTGTGATTGTACTTTTGATATGTATATAGGCTATGAATAGGTGCATAGTTCGAACGTTATATAGTAAAACTTAATTTTTGAGGCATCAGTTTCTTTTACTTACGTGATTTAAGGAATGGGATAGATATATAGTGGTTTGAATGTAACTGATGAGCTACATCAGTGGAGGAGATAAATCAATAGTTATAATTTATGCGAGATGCCAGAATTGCAAGCCTTGATTTGTTGATAAATAGTGGTTTAAATCTTTGTATGAAAATATGTGTGAATGCAAAAGTCAGTGAGTTACATAGCTGAAAGGAAGGAGTGCATCAGTTATTCTTTAAAAATAGGTAAGAGGTTCGAACGTTTCTAGTAGAAAACTTGATTTTTATACTGACAAATATTTGGACCATGCATTTGATTCGTCTCAGTTTTATTTGTTTTCTTAAGTATCAGTTTTATTTTTAACTGTGTAAATATGAATACGTGTGTGATGATTCATTTATTTTTAAATAAATTTTGATTTGTATTAAATATGTTTACAAATGTATTTGGACGTTGCAAAATTGGAAAAATATGATCTGTGGCAAGATCAGAGGAAGAGCAATCAGTGGTTTATGACATCAGTTACAAAAGGAATGAAATAAAGGGAGGGACCGAGAGTTACACCACATATAAAGTTTAAAAATATGTAAATATGAATGCGTGATTTCAGCATGCTTTAAATCCCTTATTTAGTTTGATTAAAATAAATGAAATGGCTAGACTTAAGAATTAATTTATGAAAGAAAACTGACATGCGGAGGCAAGTGTAAAAGAGTATATTACGTGATTAAGGAAACCCCTGATTTAGCATGTCACATAAGAATGGTAAATGTTAACCGTTTCAAATAATTAACAATTTCTAACCTTGCACTTGAATGTTTTAAACTGTTGCACGGTCCAAGGGAGAGAGAGCTATCAGTTTATAGGAAGGTAAATGTGTTATATGCGTGATTTAAGGTAGAGCCATTTGCAAGCAGAAAATGGGAAAGGTTGGAATTTGCTTCCAATAATATGTCTTGGCTGTAACGCAAAAGCTTGGTTTAAGGCATACGTTGATTTATCTTTAGACATGCAAACTTTTAATATCCCATTTGTTGCAAACTAAACAGTGTGATATAAGATTTAGGCAGTTACACAACTGGATTTAATGTATGCGTGATTTAAGTTTGATGGCTGATATAAGTGCAAAGGAAAAATATCAGAGAGGGATTTGAACGTTACTTAAAAATCAAAACTGAAACGGAAATTTAAAAGAGGGAGAGTTGATTTTCTTAGATGTGAACGGTAACAAAAAGATTTGTACACAGGGGTTGATTTTGCACTGATGTAGGGATGAACGTATGTAATACAATTTATTTTATCAATCGGTCAGTTAACGAATAATAAAATAATGTTTGGTATAAAATCACTGACTGATGTTTCTCTCCAAAATATTTGGAAACACGATTTTTACACTACGTTAAACAGACGCAGTCAAAATATCAAAAATTTCTGTAAAATAACATTTTAAAAACACACGTTTTATTACGTTGCTTTATACCCTAAAATTTGACGCGTCTTTTAAACGCGAAATTTTACAGTTTAAACATAGCTTAAACTTTTTACAGTTAATATTAAATTTTATTGACATATACAATTTTATAAAATATATCTTCAAATTAAATAATTAACTATATTGTTAAACACAATTTATATAAATACATTTTTTAAAATTAAATAATTAATAATAAAATAAATATCTAAAAACTAGGGCTGTTACACTCTCCCCCACTTAAGAACTTTTCGTCCTCGAAAAGGAACGAAAGAAGAGAAACAAAGAAGATAAGCTAGATAGACAAGAATCTTAAACGGATAGTTCCGGATTTGAAGCACGAAGAAGGTTCTCTAGAATTGGTTTTACCCCTTCAGTTTGACTGTCAGTCTATGGGTGCTCAGCGGTGCTCAGGTCCCGATGAGTAACAAAGATCTCAAAGATTATAGAAAGATTTCTAAATAGACTGGTATAAGCGATAGCATCCCAATCCGTAGCAGATAAGGAAACCAAGGACATTTAAAGATAGTTCAAAACAAAATAAGATAATAAATTTGAGATCATAATATTTTGAAAATCATTACGATTTATAGATATTATCATTTGGAAATCATACTACTAAAATCATAACCCTTTTAAAATAATCTTCATTTATTCAATTATAAATTTTCAAACATTATATTTTTAGAATAGCAGCACTGATAATATGTTATAGTAGATATGATAGTATTCCTAATCAGTTTATTATTTTCTTAACTCTAAATTCTTAACAAATATCCTAACCACTTTATTTGAAATACCTATTTTAAAAAATAAGATATTCCTTCAATAAAAATTTTTATCCGAAACCCAAAATCTCAATTATCAAATTTAGCAATATTAGAATATGTCCTAACTATTTAAATCATAATTATTCACTTAGGGAATAACTTTAATTAGAATTTCTTAGTTAGATTTAAGGTTCCATGTTAAATCAACTTTGATTATTAGGTTCCTTTGAATAAATTTCTTAAATTCCTTTTTCTATATCTACCTCTATTTATCTTTTACAACTAAAATTTTAGTGATAACATTTATTATAACCACCTAAATTTTAATTATAAAATCCCCTTTTTATAATGTATATTATCCAATTACATTGTTAACTTTTGAAACTCAAGGTAAGTTATATTGAATGGAATTGAGTATTATACAACTAAACTTTCAAATTCAATTATTTCCTGTTGGAATTTCTTATTCAAATTTATTTTTATTAAATTATTCCTCAAGATAAAACTTAAGAATTAAATTTCTGATTCTTCTTCAAACCATTTAGAGATAAATAAATATATATACATAATATGTCAAATCAAATATAAATTATATATATTAAGTCATACTTTAGAAATTCAAATCAAAAATCTCAAGGTACACTGTAGCCAGACTACAGGGTGGTCCCTTCACTTCGAAACTCGAAAATGAAAGTCGATGATGCTGCAGTCATCACCGAAATTATTTTCCAGCGACAAAGAGAAAAGCATTAGATTTTAAAAATTTCGGAAACAAATTTCTATTCGAAAATACTTATTATATCCTTTTAAACTTTAAATACAAGGTTTGAAATCATCGGAAGTTTAATTCTCAAGTTCTAGTTTTAACTTCATTTCTGTTTCCAAATTAATTTATAACCATTGTTTTATATTCACTTATTTATTAGACAAACACATGGCTCACAACACCATAAATAAAATCAAAACTATTATCTCTTGACAACTAGTTAAATTAATTATAAAATTTTGAAAATTATACTCATATATATAATATTAGATTTTAATTTCAAATATAGGAATAAACTTCTCAACCAGGATAGAGACTCAAATTTGATGAACTCAAATCAAATAGAATTCAAGATAAATTGAAATCAGAAGATCAGAATAAGGAAACTGGGTAAGTCTATATAAGTCGCGGACAACCTTGACCTAGTCATCCGTGACTTAAAGAGCCATATCGATGTGGTTGGGGTAAATCTACATTTGATCCGAAGAGGTAGAGTTCGGAATAACCAAAGATACTAGCATATAAACCAATGATAAATATAAATCTCCGGTGAATCAATGCTAATGGTAAAGGAGTTTCACCCCTTTATTAGAATAATGGCGAGACCGCCAATTTACAATAAAGATCATCCGAAGTGGAGTTATGAGATACTCCAGAATCTAAAGCAGATGAAAAAGTGAGGGATACGAATGAGCTTTGGAACCGTAGGGAATGTTCCAAAATTCGAAAAGAGAGTGGTTCAATCTCGAATGAACGTGATTCTGTAAATCAAATTTACCATACATTCTAAGTTTTGCCTAGAACCAAAGCTCTGATACCAAATGTAACGACCCAATATTTTCAACCATTCGCATCCGCACATTGTCGGACTTGAATTGTTCAAAATACTGCGTTGTAGAATAAATTTGGCAAAACTCAGAATATACAATAAATAGATCACAGAATCACATACACAGATATCAGAATCTCGCAGCGGAAATTAAAAATTTAGTGGTTCATGAAGCCACTGATATAACTTCAACAAAACAGAACTTACATTGTCTATAATCCTCAATACAAATTTTAAGACATAAATAGAGATAGAGTCTTCAAAGTCTTGAATTCCAGAAAAGATAAAGGCTGAAACAACTTCCAGCAGCGCGAATGATCTACTGGGTGTCCTAGCTACGGAGAAGAAATTGAAGCTGCAACTCAGGCTGACCCGAGCGAAAAATAAAACATAACACTCGAGTCAGGACATACATACTTATATAATGTAAGCTAATTCAAGTGTACTGTAATATAGAGCAAGTAACTTAAAGGATGCTTGGGACCGCCCATCCTCTAAGGATCCGTCAAACTATTTACTATGTAGTATATTGCGCTATTATAATAGTGTCTATTTATAAAATAAACATACTTTTAAATAGCATTAAGGCTTTACATTTTCCACCTTAACACGTAATAGTCCCAGTAGTCCATCCAATATCATAGCTCCTCCTGATCGGGAAGCAACTAGAGGATACCACACGGGCTACGGGAGAAATCTAAACTCGTACAAGGCTCGGTATGGTAGATGACACGGCACAACTAGGCAATGCCAGGGTAGATATACCAATTGCTATCCAGGCTGGTGGAAACGCGTAGCCGCAGTTACCGCCCACCTCGGACTAACTCCCCAAAATCAAAATATAGAGGTGGCCACCGAATCAATCCAAAATCATAGTATAATATCGAAGAGGAGCGTCCGATCAGAGGAATGACCTCATTGGCCTGGAATTGCTCCTGTTTTAGCCACCTTATGCCAACTCACGGGAGTCGGGTCCACGTATTTACCTTACAGGAAACGCCACCACCGACCTACTTCATTCTGGAATCTCCACCGCGTACACGGTTGGTCAAAGTGGTTTTCGGTATCGACAGAGAGTATGTCCATATCCGATCCCGGTCTCTTTGCCAACCCATCGTTATTATAACCCGTGGTCATTTAAAAACAATTTATACTTTAAAACCAGTATAAACATTTCCATTTCAAAACTATAAATACGATATCATTTAAAACCCAAAACAACATGATATCGTTATATTCAAATATAATTCTTTTCCAAAACCATACTGCTTAAAATTTATAATATCTGGAAACCAAATATTTGAATTATACCTTTAAACCATAATATATTGGAAATTTTTCTTTAAAAAAAACATAACTCCCAAAACACAAATGGTTTGGATATAAATGGTTTAACTTTATGGTTACTTTGTAAAGAAGATAATTTACATAGCTTTACAAATATATTTCTTTATTTTAAACCATAATTTAAATATCACTTCATGTTCCCAAGACCATTTCAATTCCTATATATATATCCAATTGGAGTATTAATATTCAAAACTAAGGTTGGATATTTTTTTTCTTTCAACAAATTAGTGTTTATTATTTCGTCTTGAATATTCCCATAAATTCCATAGATAAAACTCCAAAATTATGCCATTAAATAATTTCAAAATTTACTTAACACTAGAATGTTCATCTTAAATTTATTAAGAAAAATCCAGTTATAAATCTCATATCTTAAAGGTCTCCAAAACTTAAACATAAATATAATTTATCAAATTCCTTAAATTTCAAAACAATCAAATTCCAGATTCTATAGCACTTAGGAAATGCTACCTAAAGTTACGGGTAAAACTAGTCCAATTTCAAAAGACAGCATTTAAATGCTTTAGTAGATTGTTTAACTTAATAAATATTTCCAAATATAACTTATATATATATTTCTTAACTGAAATCTTATCCTTTCAAAAATCCAGAATTTCCAAAATAAGTTATATTCCAAAATTTTATTCAAATATTTATTTATTTATTTATTAACATTTATAACTCATTCAAAATCAATATAAAATCCTTTAAAGATATTAAATCAAATATTTAACTTCCAAAATAATTTTAAATATTTCAGAAAATATTATAAGGACCACGGGCCTGTATATAGTTTTCTAGCCTAGGTCAAGTGATACGGATTTATATCATTTCAATCCGTAATTTACAAACCCCGGGTTCTATCATTTCAAACCCGCAATCCCAAGTTAACAGTTAAACAGTTAACATAATAATAGCACAGTAATCATCATTTAGGCCTATCATTTCAGCCCACAACAATCTAAATTTAACAGGGAACTTGCAGTGGTGATTTAAGCAGTAAATAAACAATAATATAATATAACTGCAGAAATAATACAACAGATAATAACTGATGAGGTGTCAATTTAAATGGGATTCATCATTCTACGTTATACTACAGACAGATAATATTTAAATAAAATTTTTACACATACACTTGCGATAATTCACAAAATATATGTACATATGTCTGGTGAGGAATACTCACCTGAAAGTTGCAGAAAATTTGAATACAAAACGACGATTCACCGATAAAGCACGACAGAGAATAACGATCAAATTCTTCTGACGTAGATTCAAATCTAGAACAAAATTTCAATTATGGAATACGTGACTTAAAAATTTACGATCAAAGAAAATGAGAATAGAACGGGGTTTGTTTGCTTTGCTCGACCACTCCACCGTGTACCGTGACCAAAACATACCCTAAACGAGAACCGGGTAACACTAAACTACGACAAAATTTCTAAAGGCTGACTGACAGAAGGTGAAGTTTTCCTACTCTATACTTTGTACATGTGCACACTCGTATCCCATGCAAACTCACGCCATGAATAGAACATAACACTTCCCTGTGTCCAAAATTTTTACCCTGAGAAAAACTCAACTGCTTCGGGCCAAGCAAGTCGTTGCTTCGAGTCAGCACCTATATTGCTTCGAGTTAAATATGTCAAATCTACGGGTCATATGCAAAACTGGTGAACACTTATCCCTATTTCTCTGTTATCCGAATACTTACAGATGCCCATGTTTGTGTTGCCCAACTATCTTCTAACTCATATTTACTTCTAGAATTCAGCTTCACCATCAGATTTTTTTTTTTTTTTTTTTTTTTTCCTTTTTTTTTTTTTTTTCTCTTTTTCTTTTTTTCTTTTTTTTAAAACCTAGTTGTTCCCCATTTCTACCCAGGCTGATACTAACTAAATATGCAGGCATGTATTACTAAATATGCAGACATGCACAACAGGGATGAAGTACTAACAGTACATAAAATGGAGATGAAGACTTCAACACCCAGGAAAACAATGACCAGACCAAAGTGCAACATTATGGATGCAATATAGATATGAAACTGAAACATATTAGATAATGTAAACTGGAATGGATATGAAGACTGAACATATCAAAAATTTTGAAAATACAAAGTTTCAAAATGAACCCAATAGGCTACAGTTACAAAACTCAAGTGAAGCAAATAATGCAACAGTAGCAGGTATATATGAATACAACCTCAATGCAGACAAGCAGACACACTATCTACATACATATATAACATCAAGCTATGATTCAAACAACAAGATAACATATGGTTTCAAGGGTCTGTTCATATTGTAAGAGCAGAGATATGGGATGCAGACAACTAAAGCATGGTACGAAGCAACATGTAACATTTCACATTTTATCAAAGTAATATAAGACAGTAGTGTGCAACTTGACATGCAAACTGCCACAAGACCAATTCAAGTGAAAATACCCAACTCAAATAAACCAACTAATGCAGACTGTCAAAAAAAAAAAAAAAAAAATGGATCAATAATGCAACCAAGTTATAAGGGACAAGCTATTAATACCTGTACAAGACTGCAACAATTCGAATGAGGGTGAACTCAAATGCATACAACAATTCAAAGTGCAAAGTGAGGATCATCATGCATGGACAGTGCAATGTGACTGAATACAAGTCAATGCCAAGAAAATGCAATACAAATAGGCAAACAAAATGGAAATGAAGACTGGAGCAACATGAGGCATGCAATACTCAGTACATATCTTTATTACAAGGACAATTATGCACTTTAACTACTTAATTAAACAAAATATTTTAGTAGCATCTGCACTTACCAACTTATCAATTTAAAAACAAAAACTTGGTGCAGCTGTTCTTATCAATTTAAATCAAAAATTGATATCATTTGTTCTTAACAGTTTAAACAAAAAAAAAAAAATCAAATAGTATCTGTTCTTATTAGAATTAAAACAAAACCAAGTAGTATCTGTTCTTGACAATTTTAAAACAACCCAAATAGTATCTGTTATTATCAATTTAAAAAGAACAAAGTTATGAAAGTATTAGTGGTTATCAATTTAAAACAAATCGCAATTACTGTCTGTTCCTACCAGTTTAAAACTTAAAACTAATAACATCTATATCATAATCATATGCAGACTTGCCAAACTTCCTAGCCTAGACAACAAGTCACAGATCTACACACAATAATTATGGACATAACTCGTACAACATGGGGAGGCCGAGCAAGGTGATGAAGAAAATCAGAAAATGAAGAAGAAGCAAATCTGGACGAAAGGAAAAAATGCTATTACCTGATAGATCTCGGGCTCAAGAAGGAGGCAAGGCAGAGCGAATAGTGGAAGGGAAAAAAGAGCTGGTGTAAATATAGATGATGTTTGTGAAGTTCCATGGGGATCATAAGTGTAGATAACGCATCAGTTTTTAAAGAGCTTTTTCATGTGTGATTGTACTTTTGATATGTATATAGGCTATGAATAGGTGCATAGTTCGAACGTTATATAGTAAAACTTAATTTTTGAGGCATCAGTTTCTTTTACTTACGTGATTTAAGGAATGGGATAGATATATAGTGGTTTGAATGTAACTGATGAGCTACATCAGTGGAGGAGATAAATCAATAGTTATAATTTATGCGAGATGCCAGAATTGCAAGCCTTGATTTGTTGATAAATAGTGGTTTAAATCTTTGTATGAAAATATGTGTGAATGCAAAAGTCAGTGAGTTACATAGCTGAAAGGAAGGAGTGCATCAGTTATTCTTTAAAAATAGGTAAGAGGTTCGAACGTTTCTAGTAGAAAACTTGATTTTTATACTGACAAATATTTGGACCATGCATTTGATTCGTCTCAGTTTTATTTGTTTTCTTAAGTATCAGTTTTATTTTTAACTGTGTAAATATGAATACGTGTGTGATGATTCATTTATTTTTAAATAAATTTTGATTTGTATTAAATATGTTTACAAATGTATTTGGACGTTGCAAAATTGGAAAAAATATGATCTGTGGCAAGATCAGAGGAAGAGCAATCAGTGGTTTATGACATCAGTTACAAAAGGAATGAAATAAAGGGAGGGACCGAGAGTTACACCACATATAAAGTTTAAAAATATGTAAATATGAATGCGTGATTTCAGCATGCTTTAAATCCCTTATTTAGTTTGATTAAAATAAATGAAATGGCTAGACTTAAGAATTAATTTATGAAAGAAAACTGACATGCGGAGGCAAGTGTAAAAGAGTATATTACGTGATTAAGGAAACCCCTGATTTAGCATGTCACATAAGAATGGTAAATGTTAACCGTTTCAAATAATTAACAATTTCTAACCTTGCACTTGAATGTTTTAAACTGTTGCACGGTCCAAGGGAGAGAGAGCTATCAGTTTATAGGAAGGTAAATGTGTTATATGCGTGATTTAAGGTAGAGCCATTTGCAAGCAGAAAATGGGAAAGGTTGGAATTTGCTTCCAATAATATGTCTTGGCTGTAACGCAAAAGCTTGGTTTAAGGCATACGTTGATTTATCTTTAGACATGCAAACTTTTAATATCCCATTTGTTGCAAACTAAACAGTGTGATATAAGATTTAGGCAGTTACACAACTGGATTTAATGTATGCGTGATTTAAGTTTGATGGCTGATATAAGTGCAAAGGAAAAATATCAGAGAGGGATTTGAACGTTACTTAAAAATCAAAACTGAAACGGAAATTTAAAAGAGGGAGAGTTGATTTTCTTAGATGTGAACGGTAACAAAAAGATTTGTACACAGGGGTTGATTTTGCACTGATGTAGGGATGAACGTATGTAATACAATTTATTTTATCAATCGGTCAGTTAACGAATAATAAAATAATGTTTGGTATAAAATCACTGACTGATGTTTCTCTCCAAAATATTTGGAAACACGATTTTTACACTACGTTAAACAGACGCAGTCAAAATATCAAAAATTTCTGTAAAATAACATTTTAAAAACACACGTTTTATTACGTTGCTTTATACCCTAAAATTTGACGCGTCTTTTAAACGCGAAATTTTACAGTTTAAACATAGCTTAAACTTTTTACAGTTAATATTAAATTTTATTGACATATACAATTTTATAAAATATATCTTCAAATTAAATAATTAACTATATTGTTAAACACAATTTATATAAATACATTTTTTAAAATTAAATAATTAATAATAAAATAAATATCTAAAAACTAGGGCTGTTACAGTTCGACACATGCATTGGGTCAAACCCGAAATCCACTCGGATCTCCCTCGAGTTTCCCCTGCTTCTCTTCCATTACCAAAAACATTGCCTATATATATTATTTCAAGTTAAAAAAACTACAGGTCTATCACATGCGAACCTATTCGAGTTTACACTCGAGTCATCTACCCCAAACCCCGACCCCTCCTTCGAGCAATCCACAACCAAAACAGCTGACACCAAAATCATCACCGTGCACATGTACCATCGCCGGAGCTATCTCCGACCATCGACGCACCTCTGGTACAGCACCTATCGATGCTGCAACCCATCCCTACCACTAAAACACAGTATGTAACAGCTCGATATTTTCAACCATTCACATCCATACATGCCGGACTTGAATTGCTCAAAATACCGCATTGTAAATAAATTTGGGGCAAATGAAATACAAACACAGAATCACAGACATAGAAATATCAGAATAACTTGCAGCGAAAATTAAAATACCAAAGTAATTCATGAAGCTACTATAAAAAACTCTTAAAACAATTACATAACATCAGTTTGAAAAGCATATACAATAGAAATCTCAAATACATAGAAGTTTATAAACACCAGAGCTGAATAGAACAACTGAAACTGAATGGGAATAGATAACTAGACAAGCATAATCTCCAACGATTTCTAGCTCCATAAAAGAAATCCAAAGCTAAGCTGTAAATACTCAGGTTGACCCGAGCGTAAAGTAAAACACAAAACACTCGAGTCAGGACATATATACTTATATAATGTAAACCAACTCAAGTGAACCATGATAGAAATGCACTATAACTTAAAGGATGCTTGGGATTGCCCATTCTCTAAGGATAAGTTAAATCATAAATTTAATACATCCTGTGGTTAAAATTTCAAAATGGTATTTTATACTTCGAAATCAAATATCATTTCAAAATTAAATACCATTCAAAAATCCATTTCAAAATATCAAAATATTGTGCCTTTTCAAAACCACATTCATTTTATTTAAAATACCATTTCAACACACATTTCAAAATAGTTTATATTTCAGAACAAATTACTTCAATTTAAATCATTAAAATGAAGTTATTATATTTAATAACTAAATTATAAAATTTCCAAAATTTTATTCTTTCAAAGTTCATTTATTCATCAAATTTATTAAAACAATGAAAATTCAACTTTTGCAACATTTAGAAAATGCTACAGAAAGTTATTTTAAAACAATTCAATTTAACAAAATATAGCATTTAAAAATGTTGTAATAGGGTTACTTTAGTTCAAATAAAACCTTTGTTAATTTCAGCAACAACAGCACTTACAAAGTGCTGTAATAGCCCTTAATTCAATTTAGCCATTTAGTTCACTTCTATCAACTACAACATTTACAAAAATGCTGTATATCCTTTACATTAGAAATAATAAAATTTCAAAAATGCGGTTAATTAAATTCAAAATATTCAATATAATTTCACAAACAATTAAATTTTTATTTAAATCAATTTAAACTTATAAAATCATATATTTTCACTTTTAAAACAATCATTCAAATACCCTTATATTCATGATTTTATAAAGTTAAATTTTCACTCAAAAAATCAATTTAATAATAATTTACTTATATAACTCAACATTCAATTTCTGTAGTGGTCCGACTTTCTAACACCAGAAAGTCGCATCACTAATTAAGAAAGAAAGGGATAGAAGAAGAAAAGAAAGAGAAAGAAGAAACACAACAACATAAGATAACTCACAGCGGAACGAATGAAATATAATATATCACATAAAATATTACATAGCATCATATTACATCAGAGTACACAACTTATACAACACATATTAGACAGTTATAAACATCTGTCTAACTATACAACTCAAGATACAGATACCGTACAAACATAGCGGAACCATAATATATCTACACGTGGAAGCCTCCTGCTCTATCTCCTCTAGAATATGTCAAGCAAACCTGAATCACTCGACTACTCATACATAATATGAGTACTCAAGAGTTTAATAAAACAGAAAATAAACACTCGGGTTAGACAGGGGTCTGGTGTGAGTAAACGGATTAAAATTGTTTAACTTTAGAAAAACCTTTGAAAAGAAAAAGGTATCACGTAAGACTTCCCAGACATAAACATGGAAAAGTTTTTACCTTACGCTAACCAAAACATTTGATAGGAAATCCAGTAATATTATAATAGTGTCTAGGATTTTCAAGTAAATAGAAAATATCCGAAATTGTTACATTTATTAAATTCCAGCTACTAGCCACAAAAGTGGGTAATACAAACAAAACCGTAGGGTCTCGTAGGAAGAATGGGTTTCCATCGATGGTAGGGCTACCGGGGTACCTCCCGTCACAGTACGTGGCCTAGATCACAGTACCGAGGATTACGCCAATCCCCTGCATCACAAAGCCGGCACCACTCCTTACTGAACAGTTGTAACGACCCGTAAATTTAACCGGTTTTAATAACGTATTAATTGAAATTTTATGGGAATTTTAAACGAAAGAATTTTGAAATATAAATTTTATATTTGGAATGCGTCTAGTTAAACATAGCAACCGGTAAATTTTCGTCTGAAAATATGAAAGTTCATTTCGTGCGTAAATTTACTTCAATTTAATCAGTTAAAAAGTGATGAAAATAAAACATTTTCAAAACCAAAATATTTTTACAAAGAAATTTTTTAAACCGTCTTCTGAGCATGATGTCAGTTTGTCGTTTTTCCAAATTCGGACATCTTTGGCTCCGTCGATCTTATTTTTCTACGTTTTTCATGCATTTTCGCTATTATAAATTTCGAATTTTTCAAATTCAATCGTACCACTAATATCCGTATGTTGTTTTGATCGTCTCGTCTTGCTGATCTTTTTAGTATAATTGTTTGTGGGTTTCGAAGTCCGAAAAACAGCGAAAATCGTCGGAACGATTGTCCGTATCGGTATCCATTAAGCTGTTGTTTCCTGCGTCCTCTTGTGTTCCCGAGACAACCAGTAGATAGCTGTTTTATTTCCTTGAATTCATGTACGCGTCTGTTGCCATCCCACTATTCAAATTTGTTATGATTTCAAGAAAGAAACAAATTTAATAAATGAAAATCCCTTCAGCCTTTGTTTTGCCGAAACAACACTGTCTTCTACTTCTGTTCCTCCTTTCATTTTTTTTCTTCTCACGCAAGCACTCTTCCACATCCAAAAGAAGCCACCACATTTCCTCCACTCAAGTCAATGGCCGAGCATCACTTGCCTCCCCATGTCACCAAACTCATCCATCACAACCTGCAGCCTGTCCCTCCGCCCCTTCTCTCTGGCACCGCCTTCCTCCCTACACACGTGACCCGAAGCCTCGGCCTCAACCACGCCCAGCCATCAGGCTGAAGCCATCTTCCCACTGCTCGGACGTGACCACCTGCCTCGCATCATCTCCTCCGCCATGCAGCCCTACCTTCACTTCGCACAGTAGCCGCACTTGTCTGCTTTCCTACTTTGTTCACTGGTAATATATATGTATTGATTTTTATATGAATGCTGTTAATGATTTTTTTTCCAGTGGTTTATGTTTTATGATATGACAGTATTTTAGTTATAATATATAAATGTTTATAGTCCAGTTTTATATGCATTATGTTGTATAGTATTTTATAGCATGTAGTGGTTGTGAATATTAGTTTACACATATAACCTTCTCATTTAAATAGGTGCAATCTGTTATTTGTAGGATAGTATACAAATCATGTTCATTGTATATACAGATTCTATTCGTCGTATATATTTATTATTATTTGACTTTAAAATACATTGATTTTAAAGATGATATATAGGGAAGTATATGTAGTTATGTAAATAGAGTTGCAATGTTACATAGTAGCCTGTTTACTTTATATTGTTATCTGTTTAACCTGAGATATTACTCAAGTTTGTAATACATGTATTATAGTATCCTGTGCATATCAATTTATGGTTTTTTTATGTGTTCTGTATGTGTGTGTGTCTATATATATATATATAAGTCAGTTTATAATTAGATATATATGCATATATTCATTATTTATATATAGTTGTCTGTAATTTATAATATATATATATATAGGTTGGATTATATGTATTAAATAAAGCAAGTTTATATAAATTTCATTATAAATATAAATTTTAAAAGATGCTGCCTACTATTAAACTTGGGAACCATGATGATGCGAGCATACTCTGCTCTTCTCTAACAGTACGATGCCAGACCCAGAGTGTTTAGGAAATTTAAAAGAAGCTAAGTAAACCGTGTTTTATTTGAATTAATTGATGAATTCTAAGATGAAATCAAAAATAGAGTCAGATTTGATATTATGAAGAAGTTGAGAAATTTGGTGATAGGATGTATAAAAATATCAGTTCATTACTTGTTGGAAAAAGATGCAAATTATATGGTGGCTTCCGAGATGCAAGCGAAGCTATATGAGCTCTTGCTGAGACATTATATGCAATTAGAGCACTAGGTCCACATGAAGTGGATAACGGTGATCAGGCAACTAATTTGATATGCAAGTTAATTATATATCTCAACATCGATGGCCAGTCGTGAATCATGTACTCTTAAATGATGCATATGTATTTTTATTATCGTAGTAAAGGGAAATAACACAGAATGAACCATCACAGATAAAAAAATATTTAAAAGATATAACATGTATGCGAATACTTTGCATTTTAATAAGAGTGTATATATATATATGTATTTATTTCAAAATATATAATGCATATGTGTGTTTGATTTCTTTTTATGTGTTTTAAATTGAAACAATGGAATTTGAAATATATATATATATATATATATATATATTCGATTTAATAAGTGTTAAATTTAGAATATGGTCTCTATATATAAGTAGTTATACATAGTGTTATATATACATTCACTTATACTATCGATCTCCATCATTTCAGTTTTGATTCGCCAATTCCTATTTACCAGCCTTATTCGTCGATTCGTGACAATCTAGCTTTGATTTGAAATTCATGCTTGGATTCGTAACTCATCACATTCTCGTCCATCTCTAGCCTCGAAAGGTGAGCAATCACTCACGATCAATATTCATTTATTTATTAAATTGGATTTCAATTGAAACGAAAATTGGAATATGTTGCTGTTAGTTATTTACACTGTTATATATATGCTATTACCTGTATCAGTTCACCTGTGACATCTGACACCATTATCTGTTGATTATACGATGATAATCCTGTTGGTTGGAAATTGATTGATTGTTTGTTGTTTATATTGAATGTAATTTGAAATGTATAAAGTGATAAATATTATGCAATTTAATTTGACGTTGAATAGGTAAAAAATTTGAATCGACGTATGTGTTGAATTTGGTCAGTTAAATTTGTTTAATATGACCCCTTAAATGTTTAATCATTTGACACGAAGAAAAATAGTTAATTACCCTTGAACCATTTGAATTTATGTCGTATTAATTGACGAAGTATGAAATTGAATAATTGATGTCACTTGAAGAACCGTATGAATATTGATGTAATAATCTTTAATCTACATGAAATGATAGTGTAGATTCTAGAAATGATTATCTTAATTCGCATAAACAACAATGTGAATTAATACGATTATTTTGGAATTATTTGAATTTATTATTCGATTGTTATTGATTGTTGTTGTTGCTTGTTTATTTATTTTGACACCATCCCTGTATCACACTGCAAGTTCCCTCTGATATGTTTTGATTTGTGAATTGAAATGGAATCGGGTTGAAATGATATATACCCAAATGAGTTTGACCTGGGATAGAGAATTTAATAAAATCCGATTGGTCA
Organism: Allium cepa; assembly: GCA_030765085.1. Classification (NCBI taxonomy): domain Eukaryota; kingdom Viridiplantae; phylum Streptophyta; class Magnoliopsida; order Asparagales; family Amaryllidaceae; genus Allium; species Allium cepa. Next base: position 678,944,667 of record CM060943.1, on the reverse strand, counting down.
ATAAATTGATTTAAAAATAAAGTAATGATTTTATTCGAGCAAGGAATAAGTTTTGAAATGAAGTTGGAATTTGGATTTTACGAAAGGAAAATGTAAAGATTGAAATCTGAAACAAATATTAACGTAGTAATTGATGGAAGAACGTTGTTTGAAATTTAATTTTTTTTTATAATTAAATTTCGAATTGTTGATAAATAATTTGGAATTAGTAATAATTGAGTTTTGAAATTATTAAGTTTGAAATCATTTAATAATTAAATTTGAAATTATAATTAAGTTTGAAATTATTAAGTTGAATTTATAATTAAGTTGAATGATTTAATAATTAAGTTTGAATTCATAATTAAGTGGAAATGATTTAATAATTAAGTTTGAATTTATAATCAAGTTTGTAATTATTAAGTTTTGAAATTATTAATAATTAAGATTGAAATTATTTAATAATTGAATAAAATTTAAATATTTGATAATTGAATAAAAAATGAATTTTTTGATAAGAGAACTTGAACTTTTGAATAAGTGGATTTGAACTTCGTTAATAAATGAAATGAATTTCTTTATTTATTAAAGTTTTGGAAAAATTGTTTAAGTAAGTTAATAATTGAAATTGAAACTTCTCGATTATGTGAAATTTAGATCTTTATTAATTGAGTTTGAAATTCGTAACGAAGTCAATAAATAAGTGAAATCGAATTTCTTTAACAAGAAATAATGTGATTTATTGAAATGAATGGGATTTATTGAAATTAACAGAAGACTTGTAATTTAAAGAATTGATTTGACGAATTTAATTTATTTCGATTTGATGTTTTGATATAATGAAGTTGAACGTAAGTAATCGATTTAAATGAATTGGAATTTAAATAGAAGTTGTTTTGAATGACAAATTTACTTAATGAATATTGAATGAAATCGATAAATGGATTTAAATTGATTTGAATGAAAACTAAACCATTTTAAATGAGTTCGGAATGAAACTTATATTCGAACTTGAATCCATATTTGAATTGTTTTAAATAAAATTTGAAATAAAATTATAAGGTTTTGAAATGGTAATTTCGAAGTTTGAAGCGTAAATTATGGAAATGACTTTCGAAAGACAAATGAAATGTTGATTTATGAACTCTAATTGAAATTGAATTTGATTTGGTTTTGAAATTTATTAAACGACCACTCGGTGTAATAATTACGAAAGTTATTAAAGAAACCGGAATCGGTTACGGATATACTCTCTGTCTAAACCGAAAACCACTTTAATAACTATACGTGGAGTGTGATCCAGAATGAAGCGGATGGAATGATGTACGTGCTGACTGAAGAAAGAGAACGATAATGGATAGCCTTGACGCTTGTGTCAAATTGGAAATGACTAAAATCGGGAGCCGTGCCGGGCCAAATGGGGTTAGCCACCTCGAGCGAACACACTTCTTCGTAACTACTACTCATTACTTGTTATCGATTGGTGCACCCTCAGTATTTCAGGAGTGTTGTTTCACGGTGTTGCGATCGTTGCGGCGATGCGTTCTCACCAGTCCGGATAAGGCGAACGATAGTTTCACTACCTTGGGTATTGCCTCATGTGCCTTGTCAAACTTGTATCCCTATATACGCGACCACTACGAATTTGCTTTGTGTTATACCTATGGAGTACTCCCTGATATCCCACCAGTTTACGGTGGAGTTTACAGTGCTGTATAGACTATGATGCTTATAAAATGTGCTAAGGGGGATAATGGTAACGCCTTAACACTATTTTGATACTTTATATTACTGATAGACATTATCTATTTAGCGTATATTACTACATAGTAGATAGTTTAACGGATCCTTAGAGGATGGTCATTCCAACATCCTTTGAGTTACTTGTATTTCGATTGCTATTTCACTTGAGTTGGATTTATTGATATGAGAATATTAATCCTGACTCGAGTGTTTTGTGTTTTGCTTTACGCTCGGGTCAGACTGAGCGGTTCAGCTTTCGAGACTCACCTTTAGAGTTGGAGCTTTGCTTGAAGATCCAGCCATCTATTCTGCTTTCAGTATTCGATGATTCCAGTGATGTATTTTGATTTGTTTTTGATGTATCGTGTTACTCTTCTGCTGTAAACTCTGATGTATCTTATATATTTATATAGTAGCTTCATGAACTACTATCTCTTCTACTTCCGCTGCATATTACTACTCTGTGTCTGTGATTCTGTGATTATTTATTTACTGTATACCTGAGTTTTGCCAAATTTAAATTAACAATTCGGTATTTTGAATTATTCAAGTCCGACATGTGCGGATGTGAATGGTCCAAAATAGCGGGCTGTTACAGTTGGTATCAGAGCTTTTGGTAGCTCTAGGCAAAACTTATCATATATGGTAAATGTATTTACAGAATCACTCCCACTCGAGTTTAAATCTCTTCCTTTTGACTCAAATCCTTTGAATTTTGGAACGTTCCCTCGGTTCTGAAATTCATTCCTGTCCCTCACTATTCGTCTTCTTTCAAATCTGGAGCATCCCATAACTCCACTTCAAACGATCGTTATAATGAATCGGTGGTCTCACCAATCATCAAATTATTTGTAAATAGGTGAAACTCCTTTACAATAGGCATCGGTTTACCGGAGATTTCTATCTCCTCGGTTTATGATTCTATCTATTCTCTGGTGTGCCTGAATTCTATTTCTTGAGATCGAATGTCGATCTGCCTCAGAATTCTGCATCGACCTTATTCTTGAAGTTACGGTCAACCTGGTTTGGGTTGCCCGTGAATTAAATAAGCTTATCCATCTCCCGATTCTGTTAATTTAATTATCTCATCTTCTGTACGAACTTATTATCGAATCAAAATTCTCTTTGATTTGATTTCCATCAAAAATTTAAATCACTATACTTATTTTGAAATCCCTTCTGGTATCGTCGAGCGAAGAAGTGTATTTGTAAATTAATATTTAAAATGTTTTATATATATTTTGTTGTTTGAGTTGTTGATGTTGATTTGGGTTTCCGATCGATTCGTCTGATCAATGCTATCGATAGGATTTCCAAAACACTTGAAAAGAGCAAACTTACACAATAGTATTTTCAAATTTGGTGGATAAAATAGTTTTTGTATGATTATATATATATATAAGTATAAATTTTCTGAAATTAATAGTTAATGAATGGGTTGCTGAAAATAATAATTTTTTATTTTCATTTATTGATGTAAATTATTGACTATTGAATAATATAAATAAATGAATTTATAAAACTTAGTTATAATTTGATTTGGAATTTGAAGTGAATATAAATTAGAATTTGAGAATTTAATTTTCGATAATTTCGAGCTATGGTTTTATAGTTTAAAATGTATATTATTTAAAATATTTTCGAATAGAAATGGTTTTCAAAGAAATTTTAAATGATTAAATTAGAGATCTCCTATTTTGTCGCTGGAAAAAAATTTCAGTGATAACGGCCGCATCATCGACATTCATTTTCGAGTTTCGAAGTGGAGAGACCATCGGTAGCTTGCTACACTCTTGTTTTGAATGAATTTGATTTGAATTTTCTAAAATGTACAACATGATTTAATATATATGTATATAGTATTTGATTTAGATTTGATTTGGATATAATGTATGTATATATTTATTTCTAAATTGTTTGAAGTTAATCGGAAATTTAATTCTTAAAATTTGGGTAAAAGATGATTTCAATTATAAATGAAACCAAATTTTGAATTAATGTTTAAACTTGAGAGAATTGAATTAGGAATTTTATTTGGATAATACTCAATTGCATTCAATATAACTTGCCTAAATTTTCAAAAGTTAACTATGAAATTGAGTGTTATACAAAATAAATGATATCAAAGGAATTTTTAAATAAATTGAGTAGTAATAATAAATGTAAATATACTTAATATATATATGATAAGATATATTAAGTAGAATAAATTTAATAAATAATTTGGAATAAAGAAGAATTGAATTTGTCGAATAAGTACGATTATAAAAAAAATGATGACTATTCAAATTTATGATCTTTGAAATTGTTAATTTAAGAAAATTGGATAATATACAATATACATTGTCTTTAAAATGTGAGTGCGTACAATAAATGTTATTCACTTAAATTTAATTTGTAAAATGTTTATGGAGATAAATAGAATAATAAGTTGAATAAATAATAGATGAAACTAATAGAAGAAATTTTTTGTTTTGAAAGTTAATAAATTGAATTAAATCAACTTAAGAGTGTATCTTGAATTAATTAAATTGAATTTCATCTGAAAGAAACCTTTGTACTTAACGTTAATAAATGTGAAATCAAATCAATTTAATGGAAATCTTGAATTTAAAAACAAATTGTTGAATATAAATTTATTTAAATTGAAATTCATATGGTTTAAATTAATTGTTTATAATATTATTCAAGTTTATTCTCTTTTGATTATTTCTACTCTCCTACTTCCTTCCTTTTCGAGGACGAAAAGTTTTGAGTGGGGGAGAATGCAACGACCCGTAAATTTAACCAGTTTTAATAATGTATTAATTGAAATTTTGTGGGAATTTTAAACGATAGAATTTTGAAATATAAATTATATATTTGGAATGCGTCTAGTTAAACATAGCAACCGGTAAATTTTCCTCCGAAAATATGAAAGTTCATTTCGTGCGTAAATTTACTTCAATTTAATCAGTTAAAAAGCAATGAAAATAAAACTTTTTCAAAACCAAAATATTTTTACATAGAAAATTTTTAAACCATCTTTTGAGCAAGATGTCAGTTTGTCGTTTTTCGAAATTCGGATATCTTTGGCTCCGTCGATCTTATTTTTCTACGTTTTTCATGCATTTTCCGCTATTGTAAATTTCGAATTTTTCAAATTCAATCGTACCACTAATATCCATATGCCATTTTGATCGTCTCGTCTTGCCAATCTTTTTAGTACAATCGTTTATGGGTTTCGAAGTTCGAAAAATAGCGAAAATCGTCGGAACGATTGTCCGTATCGGTATCCATTAAGCTGTTGTTTCCTGCGTCCTCTTGTGTTCCCGAGACAACCAGTAGATAGCTGTTTTATTTCCTTGAATTCCTGTACGCGTGTGTTGCCATCCCACTATTCAAATTTGTTATGGTTTCAAGAAAGAAATAAATTTAATAAATGAAAATCCCTTCAGCCTTTGTTTTGCCGAAACACCACTATCTTCTACTTCTGTTCCTCCTTTCATTTTCTTTCTCACGCAAGCACTCTTCCACATCCAACAGAAGCCAGCACATTTCCTCCACTCAAGTCAATGGCCAAGCACCACTTGCCTCCCCACGTCGCCAAACTCATCCATCACAACCTGCAGCCTGTCCCTCCGCCCCTTCTCTCTGGCACCGCCTTCCTCCCTACACACGTGACCCGCACGTCTTCCCTCCAGTAGCCGCAAACCCAACCCAAAGCCTCGGCCTCAACCACGCCCAGCCATCAGGCCGAAGCCATCTTCCCACTGCTCGGACGTGACCACCTGCCTCGTATCATCTCCTCCGCCATGCAGGCCCACCTTCACTTCGCACAGTAGCCGCACTTGTCTACTTTCCTACTTTGTTCACTGGTAATATATATGTATTGATTTTTATATGTATGCTGTTAATGATTTTTTTTCCAGTGGTTTATGTTTTATGATATGACAGTTTTATAAGTTTAGTATATAAATATTTATTTATTAGTTTCGTATTATATTTAAGTTATAACATATACATGTTTACAGTCCAGTTTTATATGCATTATGTTGTATAGTATTATAACATATAGTGGTTGTGAATATTAGTTTACATATATAACCTTCTCATTTAAATAGGTGCAATCTGTTATTTATAGGATAGTATACAAATCATGTTCATTGTATATACAGATTCTATTCGTCACACACACACACACACACACACACACACACACATATATATATATATTATTGTTTGACTTTAAAATATATTGATTTTAAAGATGATATATAGGTAAGTATATGTAGTTATGTAAATAGAGTTGCAGTGTTACATAGTAGCCTGTTTACTTTATATTATTATCTGTTTAACCTGAGATATTACTCAAGTTTGTAATACATGTATTATAGTATCCTGTGCATATCAATTTATGGTTTTTTTTATGTGTTCTGTATGTGTGTGTGTGTGTGTGTGTATAAAAGTCAGTTTATAATTGAATATATATGCATATATTCATTATTTATATATAGTTGTCTATAATTTATAATATATATATATATATATATATATATGTTGGATTATATGTATTAAATAAAGCAAGTTTATATAAATTTCATTATAAATATAAATTTTAAAAGATGCTGCCTACTATTCAACTTGGGAACCACGATGATGCGAGCATACTCTGCTCTTCTCTAACAGTACGATGCCAGACCCAGAGTGTTTAGGAAATTTAAAAGAAGCAAAGTAAACCGTGTTTTATCTGAATTAATTGATGAATTCTAAGATGAAATCAAAAATAGAGTCAGATTTGATATTATGAAGAAGTTGAGAAATTTGGTGATAGGATGTATAAAAATATCAGTTCATTACTTGTTGGAAAAAGCTGCAAATTATATGGTGGCTTCTGAGATGCAAGCGAAGCTATATGAGCTCTTGCTGAGACATTATATGCAATTAGAGCATTAGGTCCACAAGAAGTGGATAACGGTGATCAGGAAACTAATTTGATGTGCAAGTTAATTATATATCTCAACATCGATGGCCAGTCGTGAATCATGTACTCTTAAATGATGCATATGTATTTTTATTATCGTAGTAAAGGGAAATAACACATATTGAACCATCACAGAAAAAAGAAAAAAAATTTAAAAGATATAACATGTATGCGAATATTTTGCATTTTAATAAGAGTGTATATATATATGTATTTATTTCAAAATATATAATGCATATGTGTGTTTGATTTCTTTTTATGTGTTTTAAATTGAAACAATGGAATTTGAAATATATATATATATATATATTCGATTCAATAAGTGTTAAATTTAGAATATGGTCTCTATATATAAGTAGTTATACATAGTGTTATTTATATATTCACTTATACCATTGATCTCCATCATTCCAGTTTTGATTCGTCAATTCCAATTTACCAGCCTTATTCGTCGATTCGTGACAATCTAGCTTTGATTTGAAATTCATGCTTGGATTCGTAACTCATCACATTCTCGTCCATCTCTAGGCTCGAAAGATGAGAAATCACTCACGATTAATATTCTTTTATTTATTAAATTGGATTTCAATTGAAACGACAATTGGAATATGTTGCTGTTAGTTATTTACACCGTTATATATATGCTATTACTTGTATCAGTTCACCTGTGACATCTGACACCATTATCTGTTGATTATACGATGATAATCCTGTTGGTTGGAAATTGATTGATTGTTTGTTGTTTATATTGAATGTAAATTGAAATGTATAAAGTGATGAATATTATGCAATTTAATTTGACGTAGAATAGTTAAAAATTTTGAATCGACATATGTGTTGAATTTGGTTAGTTAAATTGGTTTAATACGACCCCTTAAATGTTTAATCATTTGACACGAAGAAAAATAGTTAATTACCCTTGAACCATTTGAGTTTATGTCGTATTAATTGACGAAGTATGAAATTGAATAATTGATATCACTTGAAGAACCGAATAAATATTGATGTAATAATCTTTAATCTACATGAAATGATAGTGTAGATTCTAGAAATGATTATGTTAATTCGCACAAACAACAATGTGAATTAATACGATTATTTCGGGATTATTTGAATTAATTATTAGATTGTTATTGATTGTTGTTGTTGCTTGTTTATTTATTTTGACACCATCCCTGTATCACACTGCAAGCTCCCTTTGATATGTTTTGATTTGTGAATTGAAATGGAATCGGGTTGAAATGATATATACCCAAATGAATTTGACCTGGGATAGAGAATTTAATAAAATCCGATTGGTCAATAAATTGATTTAAAAATAAAATAATGATTTTATTTAAGGAAGGAATAAGTTTTGAAATGAAGTTGGAATTTGGATTTTATGAAAGGAAAATGTAAAGATTGAAATCTGAAACAAATATTAACGTAGTAATTGATGGAAGAACGTTGTTTGAATTTATTTTTTTAATAATTAAATTTCGAATTATTGATAAATAATTTGGAATTAGTAATAATTGAGTTTTGAAATTATTAAGTTTGAAATCATTTAATAAAATAAATTTGAAATTATAATTAAGTTGGAATTATAATTAAGTTTGAAATTATTAAGTTGAATTTATAATTAAGTTGAATTTATAATTAAGTTGAAATGATTTGATAATTAAGTTTGAATTCATAATTAAGTGGAAATGATTTAATAATTAAGTTTGAATTTATAATCAAGCTTGTAATTATTAAGTTTTGAAATTATTAATGATTAAGATTGAAATTATTTAATAATTGAATAAGATTTAATTATTTGATAATTGAATAAAACTTGAGTTTTTTGATAAGAGAAATTGAACTTTTGAATAAGTGGATTTGAACTTCGTTAATAAATGAAATTAAGTTTCTTTATTTATTAAAGTTTGAAAAAATTGTTTAAGTAAGTTAATAAGTGAAATTGAAACTTCTCGATTATGTGAAATTTAGATCTTTATTAATTGAGTTTGAAATTTGTAACGAAGTCAATAAATAAGTGAAAATCGAATTTCTTTAACAAGAAATAAATATGATTTATTGAAATTAATGGGATTTATTGAAATTAACGGAAGACTTGTAATTTAAAGAATTGATTTGACGAATTTAATTTATTTCGATTTGATGTTTTGATATAATGAAGTTGAACGTAAGTAATTGATTTAAATGAATTCGAATTTAAATAAAAGCTGTTTTGAATGACAAATTTACTTAATGAATATTGAATGAAATCGATAAACGAATTTAAATTGTTTTGAATGAAAATTAAACCATTTTATATGAGTTCGGAATGAAACTTATATTCGAACTTGAATCCATATTTGAATTGTTTTAAATAAAATTTGAAATAGAATTATATGATTTTGAAATGGTAATTTGGAAGTTTGAAGCGTAAATTATGGAAATGATTTTCGAAAGACAAATGAAATGTTGATTTATGAACTCTAATTGAAATTGAATTTGATTTGGTTTTGAAATTTATTAAACGACCAATCGGTGTAATAATTACGAAAGTTATTAAAGAAACCGGAATCCGTTATGGATATACTCTCTATCTAAACCGAAAACCACTTTAATAACTATATGCGGAGTGTGATCCAGAATGAAGTGGTTGGAATGATGTACGTGCTGACTGAAGAAAGAGAACGATAATGGATAGCCTTGACACTTGTGTCAAATTGGAAATGACTAAAATCAGGAGCCATGCCGGGCCAAATGGGGTTAGCCACCTCGAGCAAACACACTTCTTCGTAACTACTACTCATTACATGTTATCGATTGGTGCACCCTCGGAATTTCAGAAGTGTTGTTTTGCTGTGTTGTGATCGTTGCGACGATGCGTTCTCACCAGTCCTGATCAGGCGAACGGTAGTTTCACTACCTTGGGTATTGCCTCAAGTGCCTTGTCATACTTGTATCCCTATATACGCGACCACTACGAATTTGCTTTGTGTTATACCTATGGAGTACTCCCTGATATCCCACCATTTTACGGTGGAGTTTACAGTGCTCTATAGACTATGATGCTTATAAAATGTGTTAAGGGGGATAATGGTAACGCCTTAACACTATTTTGATACTTTATATTACTGATAGACTTTATCTATTTAGCGTATATTACTACATAGTTGATAGTTTAACGGATCCTTAGAGGATGGTTATTCCAACATCCTTTGAGTTACTTGTATTTCGATTGCTATTTCACTTGAGTTGGATTTATTGATATGAGAATATTAATCCTGACTCGAGTGTTTTGTGTTTTGCTTTACGCTCGGGTCAGACTGAGTGGTTTAGCTTTCGAGACTCACCTTTGGAGTCGGAGCTTTGCTTGAAGATCCAGCCATCTATTCTGCTTTCAGTATTCGATGATTCCAGTGATGTATTTTGATTTGTATTTGATGTATCATGTTACTCTTCTGCTGTAAACTCTGATGTATCTTATATATTTATATAGTAGCTTCATGAACTACTATCTCTTCTACTTCCGCTGCATATTATTACTCTGTGTCTGTGATTCTGTGATTATTTATTTACTTTATACCCGAGTTTTGCCAAATTTAAATTAACAATTCGGTATTTTGAATTATTCAAGTCTGACATGTGCGGATGCGAATGGTCCAAAATAGCGGGTCGTTACAACAGTCCCGAGTAAGATCACCCCGTGGTTGGCGTGACCAACCACCATACAAAGATGAAATAAAAGGGACATCTAGACAGGAATGACCTCACCCTAAAATGGGTGCTACCTACCTAGCCTTGCTGCACCCTATGTTTTAGCCATTCCCGGTTGATGAGGCTTGAGGCTGCGATTACCTTTATAGAACATATCTTTCTTAGAATGCTCATCGTCCACTTGACGATGCTCTGAAAGCATTCAATCCATGCAAGTTCATTCCGGGTTCGAACGAAACCGAAGGCACTATCTCGTTGCACTAATTTTGGAATCACCCTCAGAGTCAACGACCATGGCCCTTGCACTCTAAATCACCATCTCGATCCTGTAAGTACTACTTCCGTCAAACTCATCACGGAATCACCCCTAGAGTTACACCGATGAATAGTTCTTACACCTCGAGTCTTCACTAAGCTCCACTTGGATTCACGACCTAACGTTTAATTTGGATCGATGTGTTTTTTGGATTATCCAAATATGGAAACCCGATCCCGGTCTCACGGAATCCAAACACCATTTTAATGTCCAAGTTATTCAAGGGTTTTAAACAACTAACTTATATTCGGGATGATATAAACAGATAGATGAATCACATTATCACAATAGATAATTCATATCAAACATTCATCTCACAAAGCAGCATATCACATATCATATATAGCCAAATCATCCAAATCATTCCATATCAACCAATCACCCAATATCAATCATCCAATGTCAATATCAATCAATCATCCATAAGCAGAATTGATTAACTCTAAATCAATTGGATCACTCAAATCCTTCTTCATTTATTTATTCCAAATAAATTAATCATCTCTTAATGATCTTCCTTAATTAATCTTCCTTGATTAATTATACTTTAATTACATTCAAGTAATTAATCTTAACCATATATAGTAATTAACCTTTAATTACTATCATTACTTACAATATTAACGATCTTTCATTTGTTTCCATTAATTAATCAACTATAATTAATTACATTAAACCTCGCTTAATTACAATCAATTAATCACACTTAAATTAATTACTTTTATTAATCAACCTTGATTAATATCATTAATTACATTAACTAATGATCCCCATTAATTAATAATTTCTTTTAGTAAATTAAATAATTAACTTGTAATTAATCATCTCATTAATCATAATCAGTAATCAACAATTTGTAATTACTTATCTTAATTAATTAACTTCTTAATTAATTATATTAATCCTTTGATTAATTAATCTAATTAATTAATCTTAATTACTTCATTAAGTAATCAATTAATCAATTAAATTAATAAATAATCCTTAATTAATTACTTAATTAATTAATTAATTCTTTAATTAATTGCCCTTAGTAATTAATCTTAAATTAATCACATTTATTAATTAATTAATCACATTAATTAATTAACTAAATTAATTAAGTAATTAACCTTTAATTACTTACATAACTAATTATCTACCAATTACTTCCATTAATTAATCTTGATTACTCTCTTAATTAATTACATAACAAATAATTGATTCCATCATTAAATAATTCTTAATTCTTTAATTAATTAATTACTCCATAATTAATTAGTTTCCAATCAATTATATTAATCAATTCCTAAATCAATAACATCAGTGATTAACCATTAATCATTACCATTTAATTACTTCCATGAGTAATTTCCCACTAATTACTTTCATAAGTAATTACCATTCTTAACTACATCCAATAATTAACCATTAATTACTTCATTAAGTAATTACGCTTAATTAATCTATAATTAAGTGATTATTTAAAATTAAATAAACAATTAACTAATTATTTAAAATTAATTAAATAATTAATTAATTAACTTCTTATATTTCAAAATCCTTAATAAATTAAGAAAAACATTTATCTTAATTAAACTCTTACTTATTTGCAAATCATATTTAATAGGTACTCTCAAATTCATATCAAAATAATTTAACCTTGTTTATCTTCATAAATAAATTATTTGAAATTAATCAAATTTTATAACTTAAAAACAAACTATTTTATTTGGATTACAAAATTATATCAATAATCTTATTTGAAAATAAGGCATTAAGAAATCAAGTTTAAAATTTAAAACCCTTTAAACATCTAATTTAAACTTATTTATTTTCAAAATAAATTTGAAAACTTGGTTATTAATCATTACTTAACAATTTACTTAAACTTTGATTAAATATTCAAATTCGAAACATTCCTCATTTAAATTTAAAATTCAAATTTAATTAAGTTAAATTACTCTTAAAAGAAGCCATCTTAAACAAATTTAAATTTAAAATAAATTTAATTAGCACCTTTTTAAAGTTAGATTAACTTTATTTCTAAACAACAAGTTTTGAATCTTGTTTTCTTTTATCAAACTCAAGCTTGATTTCATTTTTTTTTCAACAATATGTTAAATTTTACAACTTATATCATTATACAGAACGTAACATCCTAACACAGTACTGACAGAATTACACACGACCAAAAACTCGAGTCGATCACCCTACAAACTCGTGCCTACCCTGAAGCAAACCAGCACTCAACAACTTCGAGTCCAACTCGATACTTGCATGAACCCATACCCGAGAGTAACCTCTCTTCCCTAACTCCTTATTTTCCCAATGCACACAACACTCTCTTGCACGTGTCCGATCACCTCCGGCCAACCTAGGTCGTCGTGACCATCGTCGTCAATCACACTACCACACGCGAGCACGAATTCAAACCCAGATCCAACAATTCACTCACGAATCAAAATTTCGACCTAATGCTCGAAACTGCACAAATTCGAACCACCAAAAACCCCCTAACGCCGACCATCTCGTCGCCGATGATTTTCGCCGACCACACCACAGAACCGCCACGTCACGAGCTACATTCTCCCCAAAAGCGAACAACTCTGGTCCAAGCTTCATGTCGCAAATGCCTCGACAGTCAAACCTAGCCGAAACAAGCTTAAAACCCTATTTCAATCAAATCTGCACAATCGGCCATAGGGGAAAAACCAATAGCATTTTTCCCACCATCCTCATCACACAAACTAGCTTCGACCAAAATCTCAACTCAAATCAAGGAGTTGATCATCGGCAATTAATCAAATTGCCGAAAACCTTCATCCCCAAATCACCAACTGGATATCAATCTAAAAATTATGCAATGCATGCTAAAATTCATCAGTTTTAACTAACAATCCAACTATATATTCCAAAACAAGAATTAGAGATAAAAAATTTTGACATGAATTAAGATTTCACTGTATTATCCTATTTAAACATTATTTGTAAACTTAAATTTACAGAAACTATTCTTAAAATCACTATCAAACATTGATACACAACATCCATTTTATCATCAAAATCAAATGATGATGTTAGTGGGAGTTTTAAATTTTGAAATAGATCCTGGGCTGAAATAAAAACAGAAATAGGGTGTTTACATGTATACACAGGTTTTACACATATATAAACATTTATATATATTCAATAACATAAATACTGAATGATTTCCATGCAACACTAATATCAATTAACACATGCATTAGGTTAAACTGTTTTTAAAATATATTTACTCACCTTATTTTTAATTACAGAGCAGTTTTAATTTTCTTCTTTTCCTAAGCTTTGAACATTTAATCTGGAAAGTGTTTTGATATGCTTTGCTGAAGAACTCTACTGCATGCCTAAATTGATGTTTTTAAAGATGTTGAACCTGCTGTTGCTCTTGGTCTTCATCCCATTTGAATTGCATATTGTGACGACCGCCCATGACTCCCGCACCCAAACAAGGAAGTATTGCGCTGTAAAGAGTGCCAGGCCGCCATGGACGATCATTAAGGTAAGGTAAACATAGGATAGTCTATCGTATTACTCACAGCGCATGGATAAAATACAATAGAAAAGTATACATAGTGAGGCTCCATAGAACAGAATTCATCATATAAACTCATAATAGTTTGGTACAACAATCTGAAAAGTCAATACAGTAAGCCTCACTACATATCACTCAGAGAATCATAAAAACAGCGGAACATCCAGTACATATAGTAAAAAAAAACAATACGCAAAAGCCTCCAGCTCGTCTTCGACATCAACAGCGTTAGTCACTAGAACAGCAAATGTCACCTGCTACCTAGTCTTCCCATCCCAACATGGATGAACAGCCCAAGGTAATAAGAGTTAAACATAAAACCTTGAGTCAGAAAAAAGTCTTAGTGAGCAGTAAATCAACTATCAAACATACCAAAAGAGCATAAAGGGTAAAAAGGAATAGGAACTCAACCATCCCACTCCACCTCTTTCTACAGTGATAGCCCCCAGACACAGCTAAGCAGAAACAAACATAGCAAAGCAGACAATTAAAGTAAAGCAATTATCACTCGAGTCAAGGTCGATGTTTTCCAAGTACAAACCCCCAAGGCCTAAACCAAGATCAGGTAAGCACTCTGAAAACATCGCTCTTGGCCCAAGCGACGATACAACCAAAACATCCAAACATCCATGACTCTAGCTATCACTGTTATCATTTCCTCGATTTCACCGTTAATTGAATGGCCGGTCCATTATTTCATCCTTCCGCCAAGGGCTAATGGTAACCCCGGTTCTAGACATAACTCCGCACGTCGTCGTGACCGGTGCCTAGGACTATCGAATCTGCCCAGAGTACTAACACGTCATCGTGACCCGTATCTAGGACGTCGTCGTGACCCGTCCCAACGTACTCTTGCTTTGAGCATGCTAGAACCTTCAATAACGATGAGATCTCAGCCTCCTAGTCATCCTCCCCGACGACTATTCACATACTAGCTCAAGCGCCTCTCGAGCCAACCATTATCAACAAACTCGAACCACATCACCGAGTTATCATCATGCTTGGAATGATCCCGTCTGGATTAAACCAAGGCTTTCTCATATCATGCTTTGCTTCATCACATCATAGCAAAGTCTCATCTCAACATCATGCTTTGCCTCATCACATCATAGCAAAGTCCCATCTCAACATCATGATCAAATCTATCCATATGAGCTTTACCGTCCGCTTCATATGCCACGAGCAGCTTTCCTTATTCAAGAGCATTTCCACTTAGCTTTCGAATCATCTTCGACCAACTTGTCCATCTCAAATCCATAAATCAACTAACTTCTATCAATCAATCAAATCAATCATTAATCCAAACAATCAACCATTCAAACAAGATCTAAGTAAACAATTATAACAATAATGGCAATTTCGTAAATAAAAGGTCCAAATCTAACAAACACGAATTCTAAGTAATATCCTGTTGAATGAACTAGCATAGGTTAACATATAATAAAATGGATATCACAACTTTATTAACGATAGATCTACATGCAGACTTAAGGAAAATGCATGAAATTACTATCTTTAACACACAAACAAGCCACCGATCCAATATACTCCTTTGGGTCCGTGTGAGAGATAACTACCACTCACCGAATCACCTAAACACTTCAAAAGCAACAAACTTCAGATCTGGATAGCAAAGGATCTAGCTTGATCCGACAATATTCCGCTTCAAACGATGAAATCTCTCTTCAATGGATGGAGATCTTCAACTTTGGCTCTTGGATCTTCGATTAGATCTTCAATCTTGGATGGAAGGAAATACTAGATTAGAGTGGAGAAAAGAAGTGAAGAAGTGTTGTAGTCGATCTCTCAAAATAGCAGCACTTTGTCGCTTCAAAATCCGGTGCCAAAAAGTGAACCAAACCCCTCTATTTATAGGCAGATCCATGAGTCGTCTGCCCCCATAAGTCGTCGCCGACCTAACGACTTACGCCCTAACACTCAGGCCTCCTTAAGTCGCTTACTCGTTATTAGGTCGCTCACGACCTATAACATTGCCGACCTACGACCTATAGCACTGGCGACCTAATAATAAATACCACAGTCAACCAAGCGACTTAACAAACGCGGTCGACATAACGACCTAACACCTTATGTGGCTTAGCGACTTAATGACTTACGACTCAGCCTTCACGCGACTTAACTAAACACAGAAAGTCTTACGACCTAAGTCTCCCCATGGCTTACGACCTAACTGAGATGCCGACCTAACCACACAAGGCAAACCACCATAGGTCGCATACGACCCAACGACTTACCACCTAACCCTAAGTCTCTTGCAACCTTAGGTCGTCTATGACCTAAATATACGTAGCGACCTTCCTTAGGTCGCCCAACAACCTAACTTCCTTAAGTCGTCTAATTCCATGAGTCACTCAATCCACTAACCCTAACCACCTTAAGTCGTTAGCTCCACTAACTAGCTCACTCATTCAAACTTATAGGTCGCTCCATTCCTTAACTCGTCCACGACCTATCTCTTAGCTTGATTAAAATGCATAGGTCGTTACTTCTATAAGTCGCTCCATCCAACCTAACTTCCATACGACTTAAGCTCCTGGACAAGGTGAGCTCTGGTTGACTCAAACAATGCAAACGACCTAAAGACAATAATTTTACGATTTATCGACACGTAAAATACGGGTCGTTACATCCTCTCCCCCTTAGGAATTTCGCCCCCGAAATCCCAAACAAACAAGAACAATCAAAGACTATTCTGCATGCCTACCATCCATAGCAATCAACAAACCATGCATCCAATTACTAGCCTAGCATGCAGAATTCTAAGACTAGAACAAGTTACAATTCATGAGATGTCACGACACCTTAGGGCCATACCTCAAAGAGTTCAGGATGAGCTGCCTTCATCCTCTCTTCCTCCTCCCACGTACAGTCGTTAACATCATCACTCCATTATACCTTGAGCAACGTAATCGTCTTCCTCCTAAGCTATTTCGTGTCAGTTTCCGCAACACGAAGCGGCTTACGAGGTCTTCTAGAAACTGGATCAATCTCAAAGTCTTTACAGCTATCAACATAAACCACTGTATTCGAGTCGTGCACATACCTCCGTAGATACGATACATGAAAAACATTGTGCACACCCGACATCTTTTCTGGTAATTCCAACTTATAAGCGAGCTTTCCAATTCGCTCGATGATCGGGAATAGTCCAACAAATCTCGGAGCCAATTTTCCTTTCTTCCCGAATCGAATAACATTGTTTAGTGGAGAAACCTTCACGAAAACCATATCACCTATGTCGAATTCCAAATCCTTACGACGCTTATCGGCGTAACTTTTCTGACGAACTTGGGCTGCCTTCATTCGTCGCCGAATGATCTTTATACAATCTGAAGTCTATCGAATCATTTCGGGCCCAAGTATCAGCTTTTCTCCAGTTTCCCACCAACATGTCGGAGAGTTACATGGTCTTCCATACAATGCTTCATATGGTGCCATACCAATACTTGACTGGTAATTGTTATTGTATGAAAATTCCACCAAATGAAGATGATCTTCCCATGATCCTCCGAAGTCCAAAACACATGCTCTGAGGAGATCTTCCAAAACCCGGTTGAGTCTCTCAGTCTGACCATCTATTTGAGGGTGATAAGCTGTACTTAAACACAACTCGGTTCCCAAAACTCCCTGGAAGCTCTTCCAAAATTCACTAGTGAACAATGGGTCTCGATCGCTGACTATACTCTTCGGAATAACATGGAATCGAACTATCCGCTTAACATACAACTCAGCCAATTTCGATGCAGTCCTGGTTGATCGAACAGGAATGAATCTTGCACTCTTAGTCAAACGATCTACGATGACCCAAATCCCTTCATTTCCTGCCCTGGTTCTAGGTAGACCATCGATAAAATCCATCGATATTTGTTCCCACTTCCATGTAGGAACTTCTAATGGCTGAAGCAATCCACTTGGCTTCTTCTGTTCGGCTTTAACCAACTGGCAGTTCATGCACTTGGAAATAAAATTTCCAACATCTTTCTTCATACCTTCCCAGTAATAGGTTCTCTTCATATCCTGATACATCTTATTTCCACCTAGATGAATTGTCAACTTCGAATGATGACTTTCTTTCAGAACTACATCCCTCAATTCATCTATATCGGGAACAACTAGTCGCCCTTGCTTCCGAAGCCAACCCTCTCGATCGACTTCGAATCTTATATCCTTCTCTGGGTCTGATCCAGATTCCAAATCTCGGATAATCTTGACAAGCTTATCGTCTCGCTTTTGGCTCTCACCAATTCTTTCCACTAGAGTAGGTCTTATCGATAGGTTTGCCAACATCTCAGGTTCCAATTCACATCTAAGCCTGAAGTCAAATCCAGCTAAATACTCGAGACTCTTCCATTCCGAAAACATGGCTCCCAATTCTGCATGTCTTCGACTTAACGCATCTGCTACTGCGTTACCCTTTCCCCGAGTATAGGCTATACCAAAGTCATATGATGCTAAAAACTCTAGCCACCGTTGCTGTCGAAGATTCAAATCCTTTTGGGAGAAAAGATACTTCAACGACTTATGATCTGTAAACAACTCGAATCGAACTCCCAATAGGTAATGTCTCCACATCTTCAAAGAAAAAACAGTCGCCGCCAATTCCAAATCGTGGGTCGGATAATTCCTTTCATGCGGCTTTAGTTGTCGACTTGCATATGCAACAACTTTACCCTTCTGCATCAGCACCGCTCCAAGTCCAGTACCACATGCATCGGTGTAAACCACCATCTCATCATTTCCACTAGGAATAACCAAAACAGGAGCGCTTGTTAGTTGCTCTTTCAGGATTACGAAAGCTTGCTCACACTTAGCATCCCATCTGAACACTTGGTTCTTTTTCGTCAATCCTGTTAATGGTGCAGCTACCTTGGAAAAGTCTTTGATAAACCGACGATAATATCCTGCTAATCCAAGAAAACTTCTCACCTCAGATGCATTCTTAGGTCTAACCCAATCCTGGATCGCTGCCACCTTGGTGGGATCAACCGCTATTCCATTTTCAGAGATAACATGGCCTAAGAACCTCACTTCGCTCTTCCAGAAGTGACACTTCGAAAACTTAGCCTTCAGCTGATGTTTCCGCAAGATTTCCAAAACAATCCGCAAGTGCGTCTTGTGCTCTTCTTCATTTCTGGAATAAATCAGAATATCATCCACGAACACAAGTACGAACTTATTCAACTGATTTCTGAACACTCTATTCATAAGATCCACAAAATATGATGGTGCATTGGTTAATCCAAACGGCATTACCAACCACTCATAGAAACCAGATGGTGTCCTAAAAGCAGTCTTCGGAACACTATCCTTAGCCACTCTTAACTGGTGAAATCCCGTTGCCAAATCCATCTGAGAAAACACCTTAGCTTCGTGAAGCTGATCAAACAAGTCATCTATTCTCGGCAATGGATACTTGTTCTTCTTAGTCACTTAATTCAGCTCACGATAATCCACACACAACCTCAACGATCCATCCGCTTTGGTTGCAAACACAACTGGTGCACCCCATTCATACACACTACGTCGAATGAATCCTTTCTGCAAAAGGTCATCAACTTGCACCTTCAACTTTTGTTGTTCCCTAGGCGCCATCCGCCTAAGAGGCATCACAACAGGTCTGGCTCCTTCAACTAGATCGATACGAAACTCGATCTCTCTATGCGGCGGTAACCCTTTGACCTCGTCAAAGACATCCTCAAATCCATTCACAATAGGCACCGATGACAGTCCATCTCGTGGAACAACCAGCGAATACATGAAGCTCATGAAGACGCCTTCTTCATGCTTACATCGTATCACAACCTTTCGCCTTTCCACATTCTCGACTGTCACCTCCAGCCTCTTACAATCAACCTTTACCGCATACTTCCTAAGCCAGTCCATACCCAAAATAATTCCGAACCCCGCAAAGTTCAGAACAAAACAATCACAAACAAAAGAGCAATCATGACTCGACACAACCAGACCACGGCATATCATACACAAACAAGACGAACCCCCAACTGGATTAGTCACAACCAATGGTCTATCAACAATATCCGGTTCCAAACCCAACCGTCCTACAAGATTATTACAAACAAACGAATGCGACGCCCCAGTATCAAACAACACTCTAACTGGAACACCACATAAAGAAAGAGTACCTTGAACCACCACACTCTTTCCCTCCTCTTCAGCAGTTGGAGCCTTCAAAGATGATGGCACAGCCCCCAAAGCATAAGCTTGCACAATCTGCTTGTCCTTCCTCAGTTCTGGACAATTCCTCTTGATATGACCCGGTTTGTCACAGTTGTGGCACTTCACCGACACTCTCAGATTCTTGCAATCTATGGAGAGATGACCCTTCTGCCGACAGTTGTAGCAGGTCACTTCACCCTTCGGCTTCTTCTGACCATCCTTACCCTTCTGCTGCTGCTGCTTTCTCTTCTTGTTTCCACTTGGCTCCTTGGTCACAGCAACAACAGATCCTTCTTTAGGAAACAAATTCTCATGCCTGAGAGCTTTCTCCACAAGCTTCTCAAATGGGTCATCCAAATGATCCACCAACTGCCTCCGAAGATAACCGTCCAAGCCTGTCACAAACTTCTCATTCTTCTGATAAGGAGATTCAATATATGACCGAGCATACTTGGACAAGGCTTCAAACTCAGAAACATACTCAAGAACTGGTCTTCCACCTTGCTTGAGTTCTACAAACTTATTAAACAGAGCGGATTTCTGAGCTGTAGAAATGAACTTAGCTTCAAATCTAGCTTGGAAATGCTCCCAAGTGATCTCTTCTTCTGGAGTATCAATGGTGATAGAGTTCCACCAATCAGAAGCTCTTCCTTGAAGCTGTCTTGATGCAAGCTTCCTCTTATTTGCATCCTCAATTCCCAAATCACCAAAGATCCTTCTACAAGCATCAATCCACCTCTGAACTTCAATGGTTGATTCTGTCGCCAAGAAAACCTTTCCTCCAAGAGCAGTATAGTCCTTACACAACTTAGCAAAATCCACTGGTCTTGGAGCTTGAACCTGAACTCCAACATCTACCGATGGCCCCGGAGCTGGCATCCTTCTCATGATCGAAGTCATCATAGCCTCGAACATAGAAGCATAATCAGCATCCCCCTCAACAGCACGGCCTCTTCTAGCAGCTGGTCTCCCTCTTCGACTCATTCCTAATATCTATAAGAAATGATTAATATACCCTGAGAAACAACTGCATAAGAAGTTCAAATCCTTCTAAGCTACTATATTATATATAGTAATCATCCATCACAATTACAATTACGTCTCTCATACGGAGTTATGTCAACGAGCGTTGGCTAAAATCGATTAACCAAAGCTCTGATACCAAATGTGACGACCGCCCATGACTCCCGCACCCAAACAAGGAAGTATTGCGCTGTAAAGAGTGCCAGGCCGCCATGGACGATCATTAAGGTAAGGTAAACACAGGATAGTCTATCGTATTACTCACAACGCATGGATAAAATACAATAGAAAAGTATACATAGTGAGGCTCCATAGAACAGAATTCATCATATAAACTCATAATAGTTTGGTACAACAATCTGAAAAGTCAATACAGTAAGCCTCACTACATATCACTCAGGGAATCATACAAACAGCGGAAGATCCAGTACATATAGTAAAAAAAACAATATGCAAAAGCCTCCAGCTCGTCTTCGACATCAACAGCGTTAGTCACTAAGAACAGCACCTGTCACCTGCTACCTAGTCTGCCCATCCCAACATGGATGAACAACCCAAGGTAATAAGAGTTAAACATAAAACCTTGAGTCAGACAAAAGTCTTAGTGAGCAGTAAATCAACTATCAAACATACCAAAAGAGCATAAAGGGTAAAAAGGAATAGGAACTCAACCATCCCACTCCACCTCTTTCTCAAGTGATAGCCCCCAGACACAGCTAAGCAGAAACAAACATAGCAAAGCAGACAATTAAAGTAAAGCAATTATCACTCGAGTCAAGGTCGATGTTTTCCAAGTACAAACCCCCAAGGCCTAAACCAAGATCAGGTAAGCACTCCAAAAACATCGCTCTTGGCCCAAGCGACGATACAACCAAAACATCCAAACATCCATGACTCTGGCTATCACTGTTATCATTGCCTCGATTTCACCGTTAATTGAATGGCCGGTCCATTATTTCATCCGTCCGCCAAGGGCCAATGGTAACCCCGGTTCTAGACATAACTCCGCACGTCGTCGTGACCGGTGCCTAGGACTATCGAATCTGCCCAGAGTACTAACACGTCATCGTGACCCGTATCTAGGACGTCGTCGTGACCCGTCCCAACGTACTCTTGCTTTGAGCATGCTAGAACCTTCAATAACAATGAGATCTCAGCCTTCTAGTCATCCTCCCCGACGACTATTCACATACTAGCTCAAGCGCCTCTCGAGCCAACCATTATCAACAAACTCGAACCACATCACCGAGTTATCATCATGCTTGGAATGATCCCGTCTGGAATAAACCAAGGCTTTCTCATATCATGCTTTGCTTCATCACATCATAGCAAAGTCTCATCTCAACATCATGCTTTGCCTCATCACATCATAGCAAAGTCCCATCTCAACATCATGATCAAATCTATCCATATGAGCTTTACCGTCCGCTTCATATGCCACGAGCAGCTTTCCTTATTCAAGAGCATTTCCACTTAGCTTTTGAATCATCTTCGGCCAACTTGTCCATCTCAAATCCATAAATCAACTAACTTCTATCAATCAATCAAATCAATCATTAATCCAAACAATCAACCATTCAAACAAGATCTAAGTAAACAATTATAACAATAATAGCAATTTCGTAAATAAAGGGTCCAAATCTAACAAACACGAATTCTAAGTAATATCTTGTTGAATGAACTAGCATAGGTTAATATATAATAAAATGGATATCACAACTTTATTAACGATAGATCTACATGCAGACTTAAGGAAAATGCATGAAATTACTATCTTTAACACACAAACAAGCCACCGATCCAATATACTCCTTTGGGTCCGTGTGAGAGATAACTACCACTCACCGAATCACCTAAACATTTCAAAAGAAACAAACGTCAGATCTGGAAAGCAAAGGATCTAGCTTGATCCGACAAGATTCTGCTTCAAACGATGAAATCTCTCTTCAATGGATGGAGATCTTCAACTTTGGCTCTTGGATCTTCGATTTGATCTTCAATCTTGGATGGAAGGAAGTACTAGATTAGAGTGGAGAAAAGAAGTGAAGAAGTGTTGTAGTCGATCTCTCAAAATAGCAGCACTTCGTCGCTTCAAAATCCGGTGCCAAAAAGTGAACCAAACCCCTCTATTTATAGGCAGATCCATGAGTCGTCTACCCCCATAAGTCGTTGCCGACCTAACGACTTATGTCCTAACACTCAGGCCTCCTTAAGTCGCTTACTCGTTATTAGGTCGCTCACGACCTATAACATTGCCGACCTACGACCTAGAGCACTGCCGACCTAATAATAAATACCACAGTGCAACCAAGCGAATTAACAAACGCGGCTGACCTAACGACCTAACACCTTATGCGGCTTAGCGACTTAATGACTTATGACTCAGCCTTCACGCGACTTAACTAAACACAGAAAGTATTACGACCTAACTGAGATGCCGACCTAACCACACAAGGCAAACCACCATAGGTCGCATACGACCCAACGACTTACGACCTAACCCTAAGTCGCTTGCAACCTTAGGTCGTCTATGACCTAAATATACGTAGAGACCTTCCTTAGGTCGCCCAACAACCTAACTTCCTTAAGTCATCTAATTCCATGAGTCACTCAATCCACTAACCCTCTAACCACCTTAAGTCGTTAGCTCCACTAACTCGCTCACTCGTTCAAACTTATAGGTCGCTCCATTCCTTAACTCGTCCACGACCTATCTCTTAACTTGCTTAAAATGCATAGGTCGTTACTTCTATAAGTCGCTCCATCCAACCTAACTTCCATACGACTTAAGCTCCTGGACAAGGTGAGCTCTGGTTGACTCAAACAATGCAAACGACCTAAAGACAATAATTTTACGATTTATCGACACGTAAAATACGGGTCGTTACACAGATTTTAAATTTGTTGTTTTGATAATTGCAAATTGAAGTTTCAGATTTGATTTTGCTGTGAGGAACTTTGCTTATAGATTTTAGTTTCAGATTTTGTTTTGCTTTTTGATTTAAATTTCAGGTTTTGAGAAAAGTTTCTCTTTTGAGTTAAGAAAGAAAACAAAGGAAAAATGTTTGTGAAAAATAACTTTCTTCTTAAAACATTTATTAAAAATAAAAATAAAAATAGTGCCACTTGTTGATAAATTGAACAAATGTCACTATAGTACATAATCTTCTTACATGTGTCATTAAGATAATTAACATGGTTGCACATACACTTAAGTGTATTTTTAATTAATTTTCTTTTAATTTAAATGCAAATATAAACTTACTTATTTAATTTACTTTATTAATAAATACTTACATATGTGAATATAAATTTAATCTTTAAAGAAAATTTTATAAAACTAGTTATAATACAAATAAATTCTTATACATGGATTTAAAAATCCAAAACATCTATATATATACATTTATAACCATTTTAATTTAAACACTTTTGAAGAAAACAAAAATAAAACTTTGATTAAATCTCTTTTTAAACTATCATATATAAAAATAAATAATTATCTTATATTTTGAAAATAATTGAATTAATCTAAATTAACTTTTGAAAAATATTAATTCGAAAAACAAAGCTTTAAATTACATTTCATACATAAATAAATTATCAATAGCTTAAATTAAATTTCAAAACAACATCAAGTTATAACATAAACATACATATATATTACAATTTGAACATTCATCTTTTAAACAAAAGATTTTCCTATCTACGATATATATCAAATATATATATATTATAAATAGAATGAAATTTTATTAGCTTTGACAAATAATTCTTATCAATACTGCCAGATTAAAAATTTATTAACCTTTAAAAGATTAAATTTACCAAATTAAATTAAAATTATAAAGAAAAATTATCAAATCAAATTAGTTATTAATACACATTATTAAATTGATATTGCTTAAAATTCCGGGTCGTCACATTCCTCCCCCCTTAAAAGAATTTCGTCCCCGAAATTTAAAAGCAAAGATAATTTAATAACCCAGGAAAGGTTTCAATTTCAAACAGCAAAGCATACCTATCATCCAGTTACTAACAACCATTGCAACCAATCAAACAAACAAACCTAACTAATTATCCTGACACAAATCAGAATAAATCCGACTAATACTATCTAGAGTTTCCCAAGGATAAATCACTGGGAGACTCGCTCTACAGAAGCTAAATAAACTACACCACTAAAATCCAAAGCTCCTCTCATCTCTAGATCCATCAATCTGAATAGAACATCAAACTATACTCAAGTCTAGCACAACATCCAAAATCCAACCGAACTGCAGATTCTACAACTAACAATGAATCATACACGTACTCCCTCAGAGATACGTGAAATACAATGAATTCCAGCTATCCAAACTGGCAATTCAACCTTATCTTATCAAAAACACAGATAAGAAATCTCAAATGTCTCGGAACTAGCCATCCAATCTTAACCAATTACTGCTCTCTTAACCAGAGAAATCATAACAACAATGAAGTCTTCAACTTCGAATTCCAAATTCCTTATCTCATATCAGCATAACTCAATAGATAATCCTGGGCTGCCAATCTCTTCCCGATCAGCTCAACCTATGCTGATGCTTCTAGAAACAACTAGACCAAAGCAAACCAGTTTCGAGATCCTATCTAACAGAAAAGCCTTCCAAGATCCGTTGAAATCTAGAACACAAGCTCTACTTCTCAAGCAATAGCAAACTGAACTTGCTTCCTTCCTCATACAGTTGCTACCTCGCTTCCGCTGCACAACTCTGATTCTGAAATAGATGAGAATACTGTTGATGAACACAAGTACAAACTTATCCAATATATCAGAGAAGCTTTGTTCATCAAATCCATAAAATCTGAGTGACCCATCTGACTCGGTCACACAACCTTATAGCAGAAATCCAAACTCAAAAACTAGATTTAACCCATCCAAATTCCAAAAAATTTCTGAGTTGCTACACCAACTCTACTACTAGGCTAACTACCAAAATCGCTTATGGAACCAAAACAATGTGGAACTCAACTCCAGATGCAGACAACCTTCTGATTACATCAGCAGCTCCTATTTCTACATGAGAACCCTTAGTCTCAAACAAAAGATTGCCCGACAAAAATTCCCAAACTAATCGCAAGCCACTTTTGCGATCCTACCAAATTCAGATTCCAAAGAAACTATCCTCTCTTTACCAATTAGAACAGCCTTAAGCTTTTCCAAACAAGGTTAACCCTTCAAGAAAGCTTCACCATCTGCCCGGACTGCTGATAGAAGAACCACCAAGATTCCTGAACCATCGGAGAAACGACCACACTACTGCTTCCAAACCCTGCCTCGATGATACTGCAAAGCTAAAGACCTTCTCGACAGCACACCGAACACTTCGAGTTGCACTGCTAACACAGCTAACCAAAGACTTCTAATCCAAAGGCTCCTCGAAAACCAAAACTATCAACAAATCGCACAACGGACCTTCGAGATGATAGAAAACCTCTGAAGAAATTCGGGCTCCAAACCAAGCATCAACAACTCGCTCTCCTTAAGAAATGACAAGTGAGACCATGCCGAAGCAAAACAACTTATAGACCTTAGTCTCATATTCCAGAATAACCAACCTCCTTGCTAAAGATCCAGATAACTTCTACACAGACGAATCCTCCCTGCGGCAGGAAAAGACTGCTCCTCAACTACTTCTAAAACTACTTCATGAGAAAACTTTTTCTGAAATATCCATGGGTACTGCATCTCATCACGCAGTTATCAAGATACCATCACTTACTTCTGCACTTTCGACAGATCCAAACTTACACTTCAAAGATAAACTCCGAAGCTTTAAAAGATTTTCTTCGGATATCAGAGAAATCCTTACTCCAAACTGCAAATCTCACTCGAGACGGCATTAGGTTTGTAGTCTCGACAAATACTTCCAACCTCAAACATATGGACCTCTTCCATTAGTGGTAGTCGTGTTACACACACACACACCACTACTCCATCTACCTCTAAAAATTATGTTGGAAAACCCGAACAGATATCCTAACAGATCATGTAGATATAGATACATATAGTTATATATAAAATACAAGTACGCTCTCTCAAGAAAGACACCACTCCAGAGCGTAGGTATTCACTCAACCTAATTCTCTGATACAACCTGTAGCGGTCCGACTTTCTAACACCAGAAAGTCGCATCACTAATTAAGAAAGAATGGGATAGAAGAAGAAAAGAAAGAGAAAGAAGAAACACAACAACATCAGATAACTCACAGCGGAACGAATGAAATATAATATAACACATAAAATATTACATAGTATCATATTACATCAGAGTACACAACTTATACAACACATATTAGACAGTTATAAACATCTGTCTAACTATACAACTCAAGATACAGATACCATACAAACATAGCGGAACCATAATATATCTACACATGGAAGCCTCCTGCTCCATATCTCCTCCACAATACGTCAAGCAAACCTGAATCACTCGACTACTCATACATAATATGAGTACCCAATAGTTTAATAAAACAAAAAATAAACATTCGGGTCAGACAGGGGTCTGGTGTGAGTAAACGGGTTAAAATTGCTTAACTTTAGAAAAACCTTTGAAAAGAAAAGGGTATCACATAAGACTTCCCAGACATAAACATGGAAAAGTTTTTACCTTACGCTAACCAAAACATTTGATAGGAAATCCAGTGATATTATAATAGTGTCTACGGTTTTCAAGTAAATAGAAAATAGCCGAAATTGTGACATTTAATAAATTCCAGCTACTAGCCACAAAAGTGGGTAATACAAACAAAACCGTAGGGTCTTGTAGGAAGAATGGGTTTCCATCAATGGCAGGGGTACCGCCCGTCACAGTACTTGGCCTAGATCACAGTATCGAGGATTACGCCCAATCCCATGCATCACAAAGCCGGGACCACACCTCACTGAACAGTCCCGAGTAAGATCATCTCGTGATTGGTGCGTCCAACCACCCACAAAGCCGAAATAAAAGGGACATCTAGACAGGAATGACCTCACCCTGAAATGGGTGCTACCCTCCTAGCCTTGCTGCACCTCCTCTGTTTTAGCCATTCCCGGTTGATGAGGCTGCGATTACCTTTGTAGCACACATCTATCTTAGAATGCTCATCGTCCACCTGACGATGTTCTAAAAGCATTCAATCCATACAAGTTCGTTCCGGGTTCGAACGAAACCGAAGGCACTATCTCATTGCACTCATTTTGGAATCACCCTTAAAGTCGACGACCATAGCCCTTGCACTCTAAATCACCATCTCGAACCTGTAAGTACTACTTCCGTCAAACTCATCACGGAATCACCCCCAGATTTATACTGACGAATAGTTCTTACACCTCGAGTCTTTACTAAGCTCCACTTGGATTCACGACTTAACGTTTAGTTTGGATCGATGTGGTTTTCGGATTATCCAAATATGGAAACCCAATCTCGGTCTCACCGAATCCAAACGCCATTTCAGTGTTCAAGTTGTTTAAGGATTTTAAACAGCTAACTTATATTCAGGATGATATAAACAGATAGATGAATCACATTATCACAATAGATAATTCATATCAAACATTCATCTCATAAAGCAGCATATCACATATCATAGATATCCAAATCATTCAATATCAACCAATCACCCAATATCAGTCATCCAATATCAATATCAATTAGTCATCCATAAGCAGAATTGATTAACTTTAAATCAATTGGATTACTCAAATCCTTCTTCATTTATTTATTCCAAATAAGTTAATCATCTCTTAATGATCTTCCTTAATTAATCTTCCTTGATTAATTATACTTTAATTACATTCAAGTAATTATCCTTAACCATATATAGTAATTAACCTTTAATTGCTATCATTAATTACAATAATTAATGATCCTTCATTTGTTTCCATTAATTAATCAACTATAATTAATTACATTAAACCTCAATTAATTACAATCAATTAATCACACTTAAATTAATTACTTTTATTAACTAATGATCCTTATTAATTAATAATTTCTTTTAATAAATTAAATAATTAACTTGTAATTAATCATCTCATTAATCATAAACAGTAATTAACAATTTGTAATTACTTATCTTAATTAATTAACTTCTTAATTAATTATATTAATCCTTTGATTAATTAATCTAATTAATTAATCTTTAATTACTTAATTAAGTAATCAATTAATCAATTAAATTAATAAATAATCCTTAATTAATTACTTAATTAATTAATTACATCTTTAATTAATTACCCGTAGTAATTAATCTTAAATTAATCATATTTATTAATTAATTAATCACATTAATTAATTAACTAAATTAATTATGTAATTAACCTTTAATTACTTACATAAGTAATTATCTTCTAATTACTTCCATTAATTAATCTTGATTACTCTCTTAATTAATTACTTACCAAATAATTAATTCCATCATTAAATAATTCTTAATTCTTTAATTAATTAATTACTCCATAATTAATTAACTTCAAATCAATTATATTCAATAACTACCATTAATCACTACCATTTAATTACTTCCATGAGTAATTTCCCACTAATTACTTTTATAAGTAATTACCATTCTTAATTACATTCAATAACTAACCATTAATTACTTCATTAAATAATTACACTTAATTAATCTATAATTAAGTAATTATTTAAAATTAAATAAACAATTAACTAATTGTTTAAAATTAATTAAATAATTAATTAATTAACTTCTTATATTTCAAAATCCTTAATAAATTAAGAAAAACATTTATATTAATTAAACTCTTACTTATTTACAAATCATATTTAATAGGTACTCTCAAATTCATATCAAAATAATTTAACCTTGTTTATCTTCATAAATAAATTATTTTAAATTAATCAAATTTTATAACTTAAAAACAAACTATTTTATTTGGATTACAAAATTATATCAATAACCTTATTTGAAAATAAGGCATTAAGAAATCAAGTTTAAAATTTAAAACCCTTTAAACATCTAATTCAAACTTATTTATTTTCAAAATAAATTTGAAAACTTAGTTATTAAACATTACTTAACAATTTACTTAAACTTTGATTAAATATTCAAATTCAAAACATTCCTCATTTAAATTTAAAATTCAAATTTAATTAAGTTAAAGTACTCTCAAAAGAAGCCATATTAAACAAATTTAAATTTAAAATAAATCTAATTAACACCTTTTAAAGTTTGATTAACTTTATTTCTAAACAACAAGTTTTAAATCTTGTTTTCTTTTATCAAACTCAAGCTTGATTTAATTTTTTTTCTTCAACAATAAGTTAAATTTTACAACTTATATCATTTTACAAAACTTAACATCCTAACACAGTACTGATAGAATTACACACGACCAAAAACTCGAGTCGATCACCCTACAAACTCGTGCCCACCCCGAAGCAAACCAGCACTCAACAACTTCGAGTCTAACTCGATACTTGCACGAACCCATACTCCTTATTTTCCCAGTGCACACAACACTCTCGTGCACGTGTCCCATCACCTTTGGCCAGCCTAGGTCGTCGCGACCATCGTCGTCGATCAAACTACCACACGCGAGCACGAATTCAAACCCAGATCCGACAATTCACTCACGAATCAAAATTTCAACCTAACGCTCGAAACTGTAGAAATTCGAACCATTAAAAACACTCCAACGCCGACCATCTCGTCGCCGATGATCTTCGCCAACCACACCACAGAACCGCCACGTCACGAGCTACATTCTCCCCAATAGCGAACACCTCCGGTCCAACCTTCACGTCGCAAATGCCTCGACAGTCAAGCCTAGCTGAAACAAGCTTAAAACCCTATTTCAATCAAATCTGAACAATCGGCCATAGGGAAAAAATCAATAGCCTTTTTCCCATCATCCTCATCACACAAACTAGCTTCGACCAAAATCTCAACTCAAATCAAGGAGTTGATCATCGGCAATTGATCAAATTGTCGAAAACCTTCATCCCCAAATCCCCAATTGGATATCAATCTAAATATTATGCAATGCATGCTAAAATTCATTATTTTTAACTAAAAATCCAACTATATATTCCAAAACAAGAATTAAAGAAAATAAATTTTGACATGAATTAAGATTTCACTATATTATGCTATTTAAACATTATTTGTAAACTTAAATTACAGAAACTATTCTTAAAATAACTATCAAACATTAATACACAACGTCCATTTTATCATCAAAATCAAATGATGATGTTATTGCGAGTTTTAAATTTTGAAATAGATCCTGGGCTGAAATAAAAACAGAAACAGGGTGTTTACATGTATACACAGGTTTTTACACATATATAAACATTTCTATATATTCAATAACATAAATACTGAATGATTTTCATTCAACACTAATATCAATTAACACATGCATTAGGTTAAACTGTTTTTAAAATATATTTACTCACCTTATTTTTAATTGCAGAGCAGTTTTAATTTTCTTCTTTTCCTAGGCTTTGAACATTTAATCTGGAAAGTGTTTTGATATGCTTTGCTGAAGAATTCTACTGCATGCCTAAATTGATGTTTTTAAAGATGTTGAAACAACTGTTGCTCTTGATCTTCATCTTATTTGAATTGCAGATTTTAAATTTGCTGTTTTGATAATTGCAGATTGAAGTTTCAGATTTGATTTTGCTGTGAAGAACTTTGCTTATAGATTTTAGTTTCATATTTTGATTTAAATTTCAGGTTTTGAGAAAAGTTTCTCTTTTGAGTTAAGAAAGAAAACAAAGGAAAAATGTTTGTGAAAAACTAACTTTCTCCTTAAAACATTTATTAAAAATAAAAATAAAAATAGTGCCCCTTGTTGATAAATTGAACAAATGTCACTATAGTACATAATCTTCTTACATGTGTTATTAAGATAATTAACATGGTTACACATATACTTAAGTGTTTTTAATTAATTTTCATTTAATTTAAATGCAAATAAAAACTTACTTATTTAATTTACTTTATTAATAAATACTTACATATGTGAATATAAATTTAATCTTTAAAGAAAATTTTATAAAACTAGTTATAATACAAATAAATTCTTATACATGGATTTAAAAATCCAAAACATCTGTATATACATTAATAACCATTTTAATTTAAAAACTTTTGAAGAAAACAAAAATAAAACTTTGATTAAATCTCTTTTTAAACTATCATATATAAAAATAAACAATTATCTTATATTTTGAAAATAATTGAATTAATCTAAATTAACTTTTGAAAAATATTAATTCTAAAACAAAGCTT
This sequence comes from Allium cepa, assembly GCA_030765085.1. NCBI lineage: Eukaryota > Viridiplantae > Streptophyta > Magnoliopsida > Asparagales > Amaryllidaceae > Allium > Allium cepa. The sequence continues at coordinate 678,911,907 of CM060943.1, read as the reverse complement.
TAAATTACATTTCATACATAAATAAATTATCAGTAGCTTAAATTAAATCTCAAAACAACATCAAATTATAACATATACATACATATATATTACAATTTGAACATTCATCTTTTAAACAAAAGATTTTCCTATCCACAATATATATCAAATATATATATTATAAATAGAATGAAATTTTATTAGCTTTGACAAATAATTCTTATCAATATTGCCTGATTAAAAATTTATTAACCTTTAAAACATTAGATTTACCAAATTAAATTAAAATTATAAAAAAAATTGTCAAATCAAATTAATTATTAATACACATTATTAAATTGATATTGCTTAAAATTCCGGGTCGTCACAATTTCAATTCTTTATAATTAAATTTTTACTTAACACTTAAGTTTAAATTTCCAAATTTAACTTATTTTTCATTTTATTTACTTAACTTAAAATTCATTGTTAAACAAATTTCACAAATTTCCAGTCTAAGTTATATTTCAAAATTCAACTTAATATTCATTTATTTAAACTTTTAACTTATTCAAAAATTATTAACACTTTATAAAAATCATTTTAAATTTATTTTAATTAAAATTTTAAATCAATTTATCATATTTCCTACTTAATTTAAATTCCATTTATAACAAATCATAATTTCCAAAATAAGTTATATTTCAAATTTCTAACTTTACCATTAACTTATTTCACTTATAAATTTTAAGAAAATCGAAAAATACTTTACAAAATCATCTAATTAAGTTTAAATCAAAATATTAAAATATTTACATTTCTAAAATGCTTTAAAATTTTTAGAAAACATATTTTAACCACAATTTGTATAAAATTTCTAACCTAAGTCCAATGATACGGATAATATATCATTTCAATCCGTAATTTACAAAGAAAAAATCCAGGTTCTATCATTTCAAACCCGCAATCCCAAGTAAATGCAAATAAATAAAAATCGCTTGGGCTTATCATTTCAGCCCATAATGATTTTTCCCTATTCTAAAGTCTGTTCGGGTATGTATCATTTCAACCCATAGTGATTCTAATCTACAGGGAACTTGCAGCGTGATAAACTGATATAAATGAACAGAATAGCATAATATAACAGTAACATATGATATAACAAGTGAATAAGCATGGGCGAACATCCTATTATCATAGCATAAGCAGATATAACATGATGATATGAGTTTACAGATTCAATTGCGATCAGTTTACTAGTTATATAAGTATAAATTGTCTGGTGAGAATTACTCACCTGTATAAGCTGGAGATGACAACCAAATGCATAAACAAGGAACTTCAAAGGCACGATAATATGACAATGATTTGAGAGTTGGAGAGCCAAAGCTAATTGCCTTGTCAAATGTCAAACAAAACAAAGTACAATATGAATTACAACCCAAAATATTTATAACAATGCTAGGAATAAATACACAACTCAAAGCTAGAGCTTTTGCACTTGCATTCAACAACATACGTTTTAGCCATAGGATAGAAAAGTACTGTTATGGGATGGATTTGGATCAGGTTAGGATTAGGTTAAGGTCAAATAGGTCGGCCATAACAATATATGAAGTAGAAGAGAGCTATGTGTGCATGAACACACAAATTCAAGGCAACTACATGGATTTCATGGCATAAATGGCTTCCGCCAAGGGATGATTGGGCACGACCAGGTCTGGGAAGATCATCTACAGGTGTGGAAGAGGTCTCAAGTCCAAGAAGTGGCTGGTGGTGGTGGTGTATGGTCGGCCAAAGTGGTGGTTGGAGTGGTGGAGACAAGGGGAGTTCGGCTGGCATGTATAAAGTGGAGTTTGCTTCATTTTTTTGTGGATCTTCAACATGGATGGCCACGCCTATGGAAGGGCAGTGGGAAGGAGGAGATGGTGGCTGATTGTGGTGGTGGTGGAGGCGGCCAAGGTGCTAGAGTATGGAGGGCCGAACACATAGATTGAATGCAAGTGCAAAATTCATAGCAAAACAATGGAAAAAGTGAAAAAGAATGAAAAGTTTGCCAAATATTTTCTCTTGGAGATGGCTGAATATTTTTTTTAGGGTTTGAGGAATTATTTTTCAAGTAAAAAAAATGGAGTGGTCGGTTTAAGAAAGAGATATGGCAACAATTGAATGCATGTGGCGATTGGTGATGAAAGGACAGCTTTGAATATGAAAAGGCATGCATATAAAAGGTCAAAACCTTTCAAATTTCTTAATTCATTTTGCAATTTTAAATACATATAAAAATGAATACAAATAAAGTAAAAACAAAAAAATGAATGAATAAAAATAAATAAATAAATTTTAAATAAATATAATTAAATTAAGAAAATAGCTAAAAATAGAAACTAGGCTTTAAAAATTGAAAATATATTCAATGAACTTTGGAAAAATTCAAACATCACTTTAAAATGTTTAAAAGATAAAATATATACATAAAATAACATATTTCACATATATGTGCAAATTATAATAAGGTTTGAAAAATAAAATATTATGTATATAAATTAAAATAGACAATTTTATTAACTAAATCAATTTACATACAATATTGTAAAAAGCATAACTTTCTCAATATAAATCAGATTTCAACGAAACGAAAAGCTGTGTTCTTAAAGTTTAATATATTTTCATAATTCAAGTATTTAAATTTTAAATTTAAAAGTCAATGTTTGACCAAATTGACCAAAATCCACATTTTTGGAAAATATACAATTTATTCAGTTTTGAAATTAAATTCACACAAAATTAAAATTTATATTTAAAATAACAAAATTTATCCATTTTAATAAATATAATAAAGTTTCTAAATCATAAATTCAATTTAAAATAATTAAAATATCTAATTAAAATAATCACAAAATAATGGGTTGTTACACTCTCCCCCACTCAAATCTTTTCGTCCTCGAAAAAAACGAACAAGCAAAATAAGGAAAAGGAAGATAAAAAAAGCAAACAGTACCTGAAAAAAAACAATTCTGGATTCGAAGCACGAATGCTCCCCTCCGTCTCCTAGGTACATTCTCGATCATCAGTACTTACACGGTACTTTGACTAGGCTAACAGATTTCCTTCATAGCTGCTTCGTACCTCTGTCGACAATATGAAGTGGCTTACTCTTGACAGTCAGATTAGGCTAAATAACCAAACTATCAAAAGCAGAAGGCTGAACAATAAGAGATGAGTTATGAAGATACTAGAGAAGATGTGAGACGTGGAATACATCATGCACCCCAGACAGCCTCTCGGCAAATCTAGACGATAAGCCAAAGAACCAACTCTTTCCACAAATGCAGAAAGGACCCTCGAAGAGGAAGAAGGTAGAAATAGTTAGAAGGGAAAGTAGGTTGAAGACAAGGATGGCCATTATTTTAAACCATATACATTTCAATTTAAAATTGTATATTTACAACAATTTAAACATTTTATAATATGATAAATAGTTATTTGATTCAAATTTGTCAGTTCGAAGTGAACAAAATTTAAAACATTTTTAAATCATTTAGAAAAGTAAAATAATTGATCAAAATATCCTTTATATAATGCTTTATTAAAATACTTTTATAACTCGATGTCTTAACAAGTTTACTTTCGTTCCTACAGACTCTGGCCATGCATTGATCAGGCACAAAGCTAGAATTTTCCAGATACTTAGTAGGCTTGTTTCAACACCCAGTGAAAATACTGGAAAACCTTTAAAAATAGATATGGAAAGTACAATCCAAACAAATCAACCAAACCAAAACATTTGTCTAACCATGGATCGCAGATACACAATGGTTACGCCTGGATTCCCAAGGAAACATCCGTACTTGTAAGCTATCTCAGCCTGCAAATTACGCCATGATGACTAATAGACCGCAGATACACAATGGTTACGCCAGGATCCCCCAGGAAACATCCTACCCTTAAGCAACCTCAGCCAGCGGATTTCGCCACTAATTCGACCTATATAGATCATAGGATACACAATGGTTACGCCTGGATCCCCTAGGAAATATCCGTACCCCCAGGCCAGCTCAACCAGGCGAATTATGCTATGTAGTCGCGATCAAAGACCATGGAGATCGCCATGGAATTCGATGGACACTAGAGTATCATATCTAGAAAACCCAAATCAAAGACAATAATATCGGTAGAATGAATCCACAATGTGGCCACAAAGCAGATATCAAGCAGAAGGCACTTCCCATATCTTTATTTCGAAAATATTTATCATATAGTACCTTTCAAAATCACTTTCAAATATCATAATTATATAAAGTTCATCATATATAAGATTTCATTTCAAATCGAATACTTTCCAAAATCAATAGTATATCAAATCATACATATATAGACTACGATTACATAAGATTTCTCTTTCCAAATTGAGTACCTTTCAAAATTAACAGTTTCAAATCAATATCATACATATACAAATCAATTTTATATAAGTTCGATAACTCCCAAATCAAGTTTTTTATAAAATAAGGTTCTCAATTTCAATTCCATTCAATATTAATTCAGTTTCAAAATCATATATGATTTCGCGAAATCATTTCTTTCAAATTATATATACTCGGTTTCAAAGTTTCTTAAAACAATAGATTTAGAAAATAATCCAAATTCCCAAATCAACAAAATTTAGGTCAAACAAATTCATTTCCATTTCAAACATACATTCACTTTCAAAAATCCTAATACTTTCAAAGTTATAAATCTTTTGAAACCAAAATACTTGAAATCATTTCACTTTGAAAATCATAACATTTCGAAATCATACATTTGAAATCATAAAACATTCCTTTAGTTCTTTACATTTCAAAAATTTATTCAATTAAATCCAAATCTAAAATTTCTAATTTTAATTCAATTCAAACCATCAGTTTCAATTCAATTTAGTTTTCCAACAAAACCATTTCAAATATCATCAAATTTTAAATAAAGATTTGATCCATAAAATAAACTATTCAATCTCTAATATATTTCAAAGATTAAATATACCATATTCCAAAACTAAATTTTTATAATTTCATATATCTCAAATTCTACTTCATTATTACTTAGTTTTGAAATATTCATTTCATAAATCCATCATTTTTAAATAAACTCAAATTACAACTAAACCAAATATCCTTTCATACAAATATAACCTTCAAATACTCATTTATCAAAATCAATTATCATTTCAAATTCACATTCTTTATCAAAATAAAGACTAAATCATTTCCAAACCATTGAAATTGTCAAAATATCTAAAATGGTTACTAAGCTTAAAACCAACCCTTTTTAAAACCTTCAAACTATTTATTTCTATACGAAAATCCAATTTACCATTGGAAAGATTATTATTCTATATATATACTTTATTAAAAGCATTTCAAATCTATATTTCATACCAGTATAATTCAAAATAGTCTTATTTATTTCACTCAACAAACAGTTTCATACTTATATAAATCATATTACTTTATACTTTAATCATCCAAACAAAACTTATATTCTTTATCAAATACCTTATACGTTTTAAAATTACTTAGCTTTGAAAAGTTAACCTTGATTTGGAAGTGCTCAAACCTTCAAAATAGTCGAAGAAATCATATTTTCAATCCAAGATATGGAAATCACCAACAAATTAGTAAACCAATTCCAAAAGATAGGGTTATACCAAAACAAATTTGAATCTCGAGGACTGAACACCGACTTACTTTAAATCATTTCAAATATATATATAGACACACACACACACACACATCTTTCGAATATCAAACCAAACTTCAAAATCTGTAATCTAAATTTGGTTTCACAAAATCACCCACATAGCAGAGCTACTAGAGTGGCCTCTCCCCCACTCATAAAAATGAAAATCAATGTCGATGATGCATGCATTCATCATCGAAATTATTTTTCAACGATATAAGTAGGTTCTGGACTTATATTTTCTAGAAACTTCTTTGAAATCACTTCGAAATCATTGGGTTTCATTCGAAAACATTTGAAACATTTTTATTCAGAAAAATATCCTTGAATCTTATTATTATTATATATTTTCCAAAATCTTAAAACTGATTTCAAAACACCGGAGTTCGATTCCTAAAAATTCAAATTCAAAATCCTTCAGTTATAAATCATTTTATACAAGTCAAATTCTCATAAATTTTCAAAATTTCAAATCCTTTCAAAACTTCAAATTTCTCGTTTTAAAAGGTATATAATCCTTATTGAAAACATTTCACTTTTATATACAAAATAGGGTCATCCTTATTAAAATAATAATTTCAATGTATGTACAATTTCAAAATACAACCAAACACAACTTTTCAAGGAATTTTTTCAAGGATGGATTTCAAACGAACAGAATTTGAATTTAGAGGAACTCTAATCAAATAGAATTCTGTTTCGATGATAAGCTCGAACGAAGATAAGATAATTTAATTACCAAACAGAAGATGGATAAGCCTATATAAATCGCGAGCGACCCTAACCGAGTCAACCGTGACTTTAGGAATATAACCAATGCGAAAATATAAGGCATATCGAAATTCGGTTGCTAGAGATAAAATCCAAGTAGAGCACGAGATAGATAGCATCGTAAACCGAGGATACAGGAATCTTCGGTGAATCAATGCAAATTGTAAAGGAGTTTCACCCCTTTACAAATCATTCAAAGATTGGCGAAATCACCGATCTTTAGAGAGGTCATTCCAAAGTAGAGTTACGGAATGCCAAAAATCAAAAAGATAAAATAGGGAAGACAAGACTGGATTTTAGAAAAAGCGGGAGCGTTCCAAATTTCAAGGAATCGTAATCAATAAGAATCCTAACCAAGAGATTTCTAACAAGGTGGCTACCGAAGGGATGAAGTTTAGAAGATCTTGATTTCAAAATAAGAAGATTTTTATACCAATATAATCTTTGAAAATACTTTAAAAATCATTTGGAAATCATTTTATACTTCGAAAATACGTTCTCTCACAAAGAAAGGATTCTGAAATTGATTTCACTCATTCTAGGGTATTTCTACCCTATCTCTAATGAATTTTTGCTCTACAGGCTATGGTTTGCCTAAAACCAAAGCTCTGATACCAACTCTAACAACCTGATATTTTCATCCATTCGCATCCACACATGCCAGACTTGAATTTCTCAAAATACTGCATTGAAATAAATTTGGAGCAAATGAAGTACAAATACAGAATCACAGACACAGAAATATCAGAATAACTCGTAGTGGAAATTAAAATACCATAGTAGTTCATGAAGCTACTATAACAAACTCTCAAAACAATTACATAACATCAGTTTGAAAAGCATATACAACAGAAATCTCAAATACATAGAAGTTTGTAAACACCAGAGCAGAATAGAACAACTGAAACTGAAAGGGAATAGATAACTAGACAAGCAGAATCTCCAGCGATTCCTAGCTCCAGAAAAGAAATCCAAAGCTAAGCTGTAAATACTAAGGCTGACCAAAGCGTAAAGTAAAACAAAACACTTGAGTCAGGACATATATACTTATATAATGTAAACAACTCAAGTGAACTGTGGAGAAATGCACTATAACTTAAAGGATGCTTGGGATCGCTCATCCTCTAAAGATAGGTTAAACCATAATATTGGTACATCCCGTGGTTAAAATTTCAAAATGGTATTTTATACTTCGAAATCAAATATCATTTCAAAATTCAATATCACTCAAAAATCCATTTCAAAATATCAAAATATTGTATCTTTTGAAAACCACATTCATTTTATTTAAAGTACCATTTCAATACACATTTCAAAATAGTTTATATTTCAGAAAATTACTTCAATTTAAATCATTAAAATGAAGTTATTATATTTAATAATTAAATTATTGAATTTCCAAAATTTTAATCGTTCAAAGTTCATTTATTCACTTAAATTTATTCAAACAATGAAAATTCAACTTTTGCGACATTTAGAAAATGCTACGGAAAGTCACTTTTAAAACAATTCAATTTAACAAAAGACGGCATTTAAAAATGCTGTAATAGGGTTACTTTCGTTCAAATAAAACCTTAGTTTAATTTCAGCAACTACAGCACTTACAAAGTGCTACAGTAGCCCTTAATTCAATTTAGCCATTTAGTTCATTTCTATCAACTACAACATTTACAAAAATGCTGTAATATCCTTTACATTAGAAATAATAACATTTCAAAAATGTTGTTAATTAAATTCCAAATATTCAATATAATTTCACAAACAATTAAATTTTTATTTAAATCATTTTAAACTTATAAAATCATATATTTTCACTTTTAAAACAATCATTTAGATACTCTTATATTCATATTTATATAGTTAAATTTTCATTCAAAAAATCAATTTAATAATAATTTACTTATATAATTCAACATTCAATTTCAATTCTTTATAATTAAATTTTTACCTAACATTTAAGTTTAAATTTCCAAATATAACTTATTTTTCATTTTATTTACTTAACTTAAAATACATTTTTAAACAAATTTCACAAATTTCCAATCTAAGTTACATTTCAAAATTCAACTTAAATATTCATTTATTTAAACCTTTAACTTATTCAAAAATTATTAACACTTTATAAAAATCATTTTTAATTTATTTTAATTCAAATTTTAAATCAATTTATCATATTTCCTTCTTAATTTAAATTCTATTTATAACCAAATCATAATTTTCAAAATAACTTATATTTTAAATTTCTAACTTTACCATTAATTTATTTCACTTATAAATTTTTAGAAAATCAAAAATACTTTACAAAATCATTTGATTAAGTTTAAATCAAAATATTAAAATACTTACATTTCTAAAATACTTTAAAATTTTTAGAAAACATATTTTAACCACAGTTTGTATAACATTTCTAACCTAAGTCCAATGATACGGATAATATATCATTTTAATCCGTAATTTACAAAGAAAAAATCCGGGTTCTATCATTTCAGACCCGCAATCCCAAGTAAATGCAAATAAATAAAAATCAATCAGGCCTATCATTTTAGCCCATAACGATTTTTTACTATTCTAAAGTCTCTTCGGGTATGTATCATTTCAACCCATAGTGATTCTAATCTATAGGGAACTTGCAGTGTGATAAACTGATATAAATGAACAGAATAGCATAATATAACAGTAACATATTATATAACAGGTGAATAAGCATGGGTGAACATCCTATGATCATAGCATAAGCAGATATAACATGATGATATGGGTTTACAAATTCAATTGCGATCAGTTTACTAGTTATATGAGTATAGATTGTCTGGTGAGAATTACTCACCTGTATAAGCTGGAGATGACAACCAAATACACAAACAAGGAACTTCAAAAGCACGATAACACGACAATGATTTGAGTGTGGGAGAGCCAAAGCTAATTGCCTTTTCAAATGTCAAACAAAATAAAGTACAATATGAATTACAACCCAAAATATATATAACAGTGCTAGGAATAAATACACAACTCAAAGCTAGAGCTTTTGCACTTGCATTCAACAACATACGCTTCAGCCATAGGCTGGAAAAGCACTGTTATGGGATGGATTTGGATTCGGTTTGGATCAGGTTAAGGTCATATAGGTCGGCCATAACAATATATGAAGTAGAAGAGAGCTATGTGTGCATGAACACACAAATTCAAGGCAACTACATGGATTTCATGGCATAAATGGTTTCCGCCAAGGGACGATTGGGCATGGCCAGGTCTGGGAAGATCATCTACAGGTGTGGCAGAGGTCTGAGGTCCAAGAAGTGGCCGGTGGTGGTGGTGTATGGTAAGCCAAAGTGGTGGTTGGAGTGGTGGAGACATGGGGAGTTCGGCTAGCATGGATAAAGTGGAGTTTGCTTCATTTTTTGTAGATCTTCAACGTGGATGGCCACAATGTGAGGAATGGGATTTTCGACTCACGAAAGTCGACATTAATTTCCACTGTATCAACTGCTGAGCAATCGAAGGCCGGAAAACCGAACCCTTAGGGTTTAAGAAGAAGAAAAAGATAGAAGAAGAAAGAAAGAAAAGCAACAGCACAAATATCAGAATCTCACAATCGCAGCGGAACAACATATAATAGATAAATGATATATTTAAAGCAAAGAACTATATCGGTTATTACATTACATCACATTATCATTACGTTATCGGAGTGTACAACAACAACAGCGGAAAAGAAATACTATATACTAGTTGATACGCTATGCCATCCATCTTGTTCCTTGAGCTCCACAGCAACTTCTGAATTCCAGAATGACATTATAACCTGACTCTAGACTGCCCATGTAGAAATTGGTGGGCACCCAGAGTTTAGGAAGGAAACAATAAACTCCAGGTCAGTCATGGGACTAGTGCGAGAACTTAAATCAGTTTATGTTTAAAAAAAAACAAAGAAATATTTTTAAAATAGATTCCAAATGCTTTTAGAAAATGAAACTACCATAAGGCCTCCGCACACACACGCAATGCAAACGCAGAATCGGAGGAGATTTCTCCTTATGATAGTCAAACATGCTTGATAAGAAAATTTCTTTGATATTATTACTATAAGTGCAAAGTGTAGGAAAACATTTTGAAAGTATAATATAAATCTTAGCTAGCATAGGCATTCCGCACTTATGCCTACTATAGCTACCATGTTCAATAGCAGTTTACCACCACATTCCATGGCAGGTTATACAACTAAAACTGTACAGGGCTCGTATTGTTTTTTTGGATTTTCCAACAAATTGTCAGGCCAAGGAACTTCCCATTGCCACATGAAAACGCCTCTGGAGAGACGCCTCGAGAACCTAACCGGATCTCTGCCAACACAAGGCCGGGTTATCTCTGCAAAAGTAGGTAACAACTGACACGAGTATACCATCCCACAGTTGTAAACAACCTTTATCCGAGGATCCTCAACCAACGTCAATCACAAAGTCATATATATTTGCGACATTCACATAAGTTAAATATCTTGGCTCCATACCATGATACCACTTCTATACAGAAGGAAATGACATATCCTAAGGGGCGCTACTCCCTAAAACCTTGCTGCTTCTTTCCTATTTTGACCATTTCCGGGGTGTGAGGTCCGACGAAGTCTCGTCCACAAAGCTACGCTTTATACAAAAGCTATGCTTTGATCAACAAATGCTCAACATCACTTCGTATGCCACATTACCAAATTGGGGATGTATCACTAGTAACCATCAACTACATAACCTCTGAGCTCGTACGTCTCAGAGAAGGGTGTTAAGCTAGGAGAATAAATTCTCCGCCATTAACAGAAATATATTTGAAAGAAACCAGCTTTACATCTCAAATTGTAAAGTCAGACACACATCCATACAAGTCCGCTCCAGGATCGAATGGAACCGAAGGCACTTCCATAGAAGCCCTTGCGATCCAGATATTCACTAATCACGACCGAAATTCCCATCACAAAGGGTGATAAAATCTCTATATCGGAGATCAGCTGATGCAGAGACATTCGACGGTGATCCTTCCATTTTCAAAAATATCTGGTCTTCAACATCGGTCTTCAAATGCTATCCCTTACGACATATCGCTATTCGGAATGGGATTCATGACCTAAAGGTCCTCTCCCGGCTAAACCGAATAACGAGCGCTTATTTTAAATTAGTGTAGCATTCAAATTCAAGCAAATCACAACAAATACCCATTTAAAGGTAAATATTGATAGTCGGTTATTTAACTATCAATAGATATGCACAACATCACCAGATTCAAATAATTTCCCAATTATTTATTTTCCAAAAATATCTACAAATATACGATTCTCAAATCGATTTCAAATATTCATTTTCAATTTATCTTTAAAAGATATAATCTTAAAATATTTCACTTCATATTGGAAAACATTTCCATACTTATTTAATAATAAGTAATTCACAAATCTATTTATTTTCAACATTGGAAAATATTAAATATACTTAAATCACAATCAAGTATATATTTTATTCTTTAAGGAAAACATTCTCTTAAACACATTCATTTGAGTCATAACGAATGTTGCGTAAAACATCGTTACGACAACCCAAAATCACTAGTATAGGGATTCGAAACTAAGATAGAAATATAAATCCCAATACTATACAAAAAGATTTCCTTTCGAAAATCATTTACTATAACAACAGTGTTACAGTCCATCTTTTCCTTATTTCTCGAAAACGTCTATTTCAACAATGAATGTTGAAATCTATGGTTTCAATCCTTAACACATTTTAAAACAACTTTAAATCGTTTTAATTCTATTTAAAATATCATTTCCTCAAAGCATTTCTTTAATATATTATTCACTGTCCAAAATCGTGAATATACTTCGTTACCAAATTCAACGTTTCTACACATTTTATTTTAAAGCATTATCCACTGTCCAAAATCGTGAATATATCTCCTTTAATAAGCTATAATAATTAACTTATCAAAATAAGTCGATTTCGGATTTATAAAACAATGTTTATAAATTAACATTTACATATATTTTATAAAAAAAAACTTCAACTTATTAAATCCCTTAATTAACAAATTCTATTTATACCTCATTTAAATGCCAACATCCAATTTATAAGTTAATTACTTATAATTCTTTTATTTTACAAAAATCTATTCATTTTACAACTTCACAATTTATAAATCTATAGATTTCATTCACTTATGAAATCCATTTATTTTTCATTTTAACACTTATAAAAAGTCGTTTCATAATTCCAATATTTTAATTTATAAATATCAATTTTATAAATCTTTTACATAAACCGTTTAAAATGATTCAAAAATCCCAATTTAAACCATTTTACAAATTAATCAACTACTTATTTAAAAATCACATTTCGATTATATTTCACAAAAATCATAATTTTTATAGCATAAAAATTATAACGTTTATTTATTTAAAATGAATCAATTCTCAAATTCAATAAATTGTATATTTTCAAAAATCACTTGAAAAATACTTTTAAATTCGAAATCGTTATTGTAACATTTTTAAAACTTCAAAAATAGGCCCAATGCTGCAACAGCATAAATAAATCAACCATGACATCCAGACATCATATATAAATATGATAATAAAATATATCGCAAATATCTGTAAATAAATCAATACTGTTGAGGAATCCAGTTGGATCCCTCCAACCTGTTTTCCTGCATCCACAGATGTTAGCACAATACCAATCCCGCTTCAAGACGGAATATCGCGGTATATGTGATTTATAAAATATTATCCGCTATTATGCGGCGCAGTAGGGTCTCATCCGCTATATAATGCGAGAAAATCAACTCCAAGTACATATATAATACCAATTCCACTTCAAGGTTAAATACCGCGGTATATGTGTTTAATAAATAACATCCGCTTAATATACGGTGTATAGGGTCTATTTCAATACAATAGATAATATTTTGTCACCCAAGCATACAATCAAGCAATTTTAAATTTAACTATTTAAAATTTTAAATCAAAAAAGATTCGATTGAGTGAAAAGTTCTCACCTTGCTTTCAATAACGGTTTCAGCGTTTTATTTCGAATAAAAATAAACATGCGTTTAATTTTACCTAAAATTTTCGCTAGCTCCAATCGATTCCAATCTAGCTCCATCGCGTAGTATTCGACAATACGATTCTAACGCAATTTGTTTCGTCAATTTTCGACCTCTTATGAACAAGATACGATATTACAAAGTTTATACGAATTTTATAATATAAAAATTTACAATTTTATTTTATTTTAAACCTAGAATTCATCTCTGTCGTTCGTTTCCATTGCTTAGATCCAGGCCGCATTTCTATTTCTTCCTCCAGGCATCGTTCGCGAAAACGAAACCCACGACCGTTGCTTCCTTGAATTTTCGCACCCACCCACGTCGATCTTTACGGCGATCAAGCACCGCCATTTGAAAGGCCACGACGATCTCCACCAATGTCGAGCGACCGGTCACCTCTGGTCGACCGTAGCTCGTGAAAATCGAGCTCAAACATCACGCGTTCAAACCCCAATAGCCACCGATCCACCACGCGAAACTCCATCGTATGCGTTGATTTTAAAGAGCATGACGAGCTCTTAGATTGTTAGTTGGAAGTTTCTTGGATTAACGTGTGGATTGGAAGAGATTAAGCGAAGAAATTTGATGGTATCGGCCATTGAATCGAAGGAGGCGGCGGTTACAAACCAGGTTAGGGTTTTGTGATAAAATTGTGAATATGGAGGCCTTTTATAGAAAAATCTCCAAAACACTATTCACCCAAAAAATTTCCGAACTCCAAACGAAGCGTGTCGCGTGGCGTTTATAATGTTTTACCCCTATTCCAAAAGCAATGGAATGTATATCGGGAGCCAATTCGATCATATTTGAAAGATGTGTTTTTGAATCGACTATTTAAATTTAAAATTCACTTAAACCGATTTCTGTGCGTTTTAGCTTGCCCCAGACAAACGTTAAATCCGATTGACACGAAATTTGAAATCTTACAATAATATAACATTACGTATCCGTTGAAACTGGTTTCATCGAAATCCGAGACTATTTGAAAAAGGCTATTTTTACTCGTCAATTAAATATTAAAATATTCAATTTTCACAATTTAACTTTTAGTTAAAATTTAAAAGTTCTATAACATCGTTCTAACTCCAATATGATTTAATACAACTTTACAAATCAATTTTAATCATTTTAAACCCAATTTCCAATAATTTCTGTAATTTCAAATATTAAATTATCGATTTAATTATCCAGTTAAATCTTGATATTCAAAATAAAATTTATTCGACTTACAAATATTACTTGCTAATATTTAAAATCAATTAAATTCACGAATTTCAAATGACACAAATTCTAGGTCGTTACAACGGCTATGGAAGGGCAGTGGGAAGGAGGAGGTGGTGGCTGGTTGTGGTGGTGGTGGTAGAGGCGGCCAAGATGCTGGAGTATGGAGGGCCGAACACATAGATTGAATGCAAGTGCAAAATTCATAACAAAACAATGGGAAAAGTGAAAATGAATGAAAAGTTTACCAAAACTTTTCTCTTGGAGATGGTCGAATATTTTTTTTATGGCTTTAGGAATTGTTTCACGTGAAAACAAA
Organism: Allium cepa; assembly: GCA_030765085.1. Lineage (NCBI taxonomy): Eukaryota > Viridiplantae > Streptophyta > Magnoliopsida > Asparagales > Amaryllidaceae > Allium > Allium cepa. The sequence goes on along the minus strand of CM060943.1, from coordinate 678,896,831 downwards.
GTGGAGTGGTCGGCTGAAGAAAGAGATATGGCAGCAATTGAATGCATGTGGTGATTGGTGATGAAAAGACAACTTTGAATATGAAAAGGCATGCATATAAAAGGTCAAAACCTTTCAAATTTCTTAGTTCATTTCGCAATTTTAAATACATATAAAAATGCATATAAATAAAGTAAAAACAAAAAAAATAATGAATGAATAAAAACAAATAAATTTTAAATAAATATAATTAAATTAAGAAAATAGCTAAAAATGGAAATTAGGCTTTAAAAAATGAAAATAAATTCAATAAATTTTGGAAAAATTCAAACATCACTTTAAAATATTTAAAAGATAAAATATATACATAACATAACATATTTCACATATATATGAAAACTAGAATAAGGTTTGAAAAATAAAATATTATTTATATAAATTAAAATAGACAATTTTATTAAATAAATCAATTTACATACAATATTGTAAAAAGCATAACTTTCTCAATATAAATCAGATTTCAACGAAACGAAAAACAACATTCTTAAAATTTAATATATTTTCATAATAAAAGATAAAATTCAAAAATTAAAGTATTTAAATTTTAAATTTAAAAGTCGAAGTTTGACCAGATTGACCAAAATCCACATTTTTGGAAAATATATAATTTATTCAGGTTTGAAATTAAAATTCACACAAAATTAAAATTTATATTTAAAATAACCAAATTTATCCATTTTAATAAATATAATAAAGTTTTTAAATCTGAAATTCAATTTAAAATAATTACAATATCCAATTAAAATAATCATAAAATACTGGGTTGTTACGCAGTCACGAACTCTCGAGCAAGATCGAGCATTCCAGTTGAGTATGGAACCAAAAAAAACCTCTAGCAAAATCCTTCGACCACACTGCTCTGACCACCAAAGGTCAGATGACTGTGGCCACACCCTGCCGAACCACCACACCATCATTTCTCAGCGTATCGTGACACTCATCACCCTGAGACAATGCAATGAACACAAATTCCAGCTTCGACAAAACTAGGGTAAAAACCTAGATTGACCCACCGCCGTAGCTACATCGAACTATCCATCCTCCAGTCTTTTTTCCTTATCACTCCTATACCCTGACCTCCTCCGTTCGAAACCACGACCACCAGAGATGTTGCCGTCACCAGAAAAACCCAAAAATACAATTTAGCGTCATCTCCAAATTACACCATCATTCCAATGCTGAAAATTCCGATTCTTTTTTTAAAATTCCTAACTTTTAAAGTAGATTCAAGTTATAACCTTGAATCAATAAATTAAAGTGATTGGTTTTGGCTTGTTTAAAAGAATTTCCACTGTTTTACAATTCCCAGGTTAACTTTTAGTATTTTACTTAAATTTATTTTTAAAATCAAATCTATGTCTAAGAAATCCTTTATTGTTTGGAAACTACGACTTATCAGAAATCATAGGAAGGGGAATGGATTTTTTCCTAGATTTGAAACTCTGCATTATGGAAACAGAGAGAAGCATGAATACAACCAGACATGCACACCTATAGATACTCATATACACAGATTTTATACTTCTACATACACATGCAGGGCATCATCATCATAGCAATTCCATAAACAACAATTATTTACCTACTTAAACTATTAAATTAAAAGTTTACTCACATTTTAAAAGGCAGAGGCTTGAACTAGAATTGAAAAAACTTTTGTATTGCTTGATTTCTGAAAGCTTTGTACTGCTTGAAACTTTAAAACTGAAAAGCATTGATACTTGAAAATTTGAAGCTGGAAGCTTGACTAGACTAGAACATGATGATGAGATTATCCACACTTGATTCCAGGTTGCAGTTGTTACAGTCTAAAGTATAAAATGTTTTAACGGTTTGATTATGAGATTGGAAATGAAGTTCAAGCTTGAATTTGAGAATTTTACAGGGTATGATTTGCTTTTGAGGAATGCTTACAGGTTGTTCTGGTTTTAGAAAAATTGTTACAGAGGAGATGATAACAGGTTTTGTTTAACAGCTTTTTGAACTTGAATATGTTTGTGGATTTTCTTATTTTAGGAATGAATTTCATGTGAAGTTTTCTTGCTATTGAAAACAAGAAGATAAGAAAAGAATGAATAAAGAAAATGTAAGATTATATTATGTTTTATTATAATTAAGAAAAAAGAAAATGAAAGAAGGACACTTGTTTATGGAAATTGTTCATCTGCCCATCTGGTGAAGTAATGAACTGCTATGATGGTGTATTTCGCACCACCTTTAGGATCGGCAAGAAGATTATTCCAGTGTCCCAAAGTGGCAAATGGCTATGGACTAGCCATTTGAGCAATTTCCATCGGTGGGGTTCAAGGATTTTTTGCAAACATCTTGCAATCGTCGCATTGTCTAGCATGATCAACAGCATCTGGATTGATAGTTGGCCACTAATACCTGTAGTAGAGTATTTTCTTTATCATGGTTTTCCCCCTGATGTTATCGTCACATTCTTCTTCATAGACTTTGCTCAAGATATCATCATGGGTGATACACCGAAGCATGGGGACGGATAAACTCCTTTCTACACATGACTTATTCTTGGATGATTTGGCGTAAATCTTTGAGGAGGATCTGTCGTTTTCCATTCCTCCATTCATTAAGAATTCCTCATTGTAGATAGTCTTTGATAGGAGTCAACCATGACACCTTTTCTGGTTCTGTCTCCAAGACCTAGTCGATCTCCATCCGTCAATGCTTGGAATATTAAATATTTCAACCAAAATAATGTATGTCCGTTGCGCGTCCCTAAAACTGGCCAGCTTGGCCAGTGACTGGACTCTTTTCATTTTTTCGCTGAGTATGTGTGTATGATGTAATACGTGAAGTCGTTTAGTAGCTCTTGGACCTGGCCGAGATAAGGAGAAAGACAATGCCCCTAGCAAGATAAACTTCCTTAACTTTGCATACTACCAATCAAGAAACACAAAAGATATGTAAAGTTTCCACTCCAAATCCTCTCGCAAGTTTGAGGCTGGCGGTCAAGGCTTCATACTAAGCATCATTGTTTGTTATAGGAAATCGAGTTTCAGGATGTAGCAGACCGATCGTTCCTCAGGAGTCATTAACATGACTCGTGCACCATAATACTGATTACTGGATGCTCCATCCGCGTACATTTTCCATCTGTTGGTTGGTTCTCTACTACTCTTCAAGTAGTCATCTGATGTAGTGAATTTGGGTGCAAGGTCTGTTAATTTCCATCCTTGGAAAGCCCTTCGAGGGAAATAAGTGATATCGAATTAGCTTAATTCGATATTCGTTTTAAGTAGTCTTTCAGACGTCTCAGGTCATTGTACGTGATAACCTGAATTTTGAGTATCTGTTAATTGACAATTAACTGGGTTAGTTAATAGAAATACTAATTTTAACCATTTAAATACTGATTGTTAAGAATGAAACAAATAAATTTAAAAATCAATATTCATATCCGGGAAAATAATTATTTAATAATCTCTTAATATGATTATTTAAAATAGACAAAAACTTATTATCTTCAACATAAATTTAATAATATGTTTGTTTAAATCAATATATATATATATATATATATATATATATATTTGAATTGATTTTTAAGTTGGATTTTAAATTAAATTATTTTTGAATTTGGATTTAAAATTTGAACTCAAAGAATATATATCTTAAAATATTTTGGATATATAATACATGAATAAGATTTTATTAGAATAGGATTTGTTTTATAATATTTTATAAAAAGGAATTTATCTACATAAATTAAGAAATTATTTATTTATAGAAAATAAATATAAAGGCTTTTATTTATATTTTAAAATAATTGCATAAGGACAAGTGTAAGGGGGTTAATACATACAATAACAAATGTAGGGTGATTAATTAATATTAATGACAAGTATTAGGATTTGTTACAAGTGTCATTTTCTTTTTAATATTCTTTTCATCTTTGAATATTAAGAAAGAAAAAAAAATTCACACTCTTTTCAATTTTATTCAAGCATTCAAACAAGAGGAAAAAACAAAGTATAGTTCAAAATCAAAAGAAAAAATATAATACTGAAAATCAAGCTTCAAACGGAGGTTTTGCAAATCAAATTTCAGTACTTCAGTTTCAAAACTTCAACACCAGATTCAACATCTTCAAGCATGCAACAGGGGTTCAAAATTAATTAAGCCTGAAAACAAGAATATGATTCACTGTCGTCTGCTTTAAAATAGGTGAGTTAACATTTCTAAAAAAAAAAATTTGATTTATATCTAATGCATGTGATGATATTGTTTTAAATGGAAAGTCTTCTGCTTGAATCTACTTGAATTGATATATATATATATATATCTGTGTGTGTGTGTGTTACCAAGACTTTGAATATATATATATATATATATATATATATATATATATATATATGCAGATGTCTATTCTCTGTTGTTTCAGTCTCTGATTTGCCTTCAAAAATTTAAATATCTCAATCGAGACAATATTAGACTTTAATGTCTAAATGAAAATTGTTTGCTATTGTATGATGATGTTCTTAAAAATAGTTTCAGGATTTAAATTTCAATAAATTATTTTTAAAATTAAAATAACAGTGAGATTCATAAATTAGGATAAAATCAACTATCTTAATTACAAATTAGAATTACAGGGATGAATTCGTGATTGGAAATCACAAATTTTAATATGCTTTTCATATTTTTTAGACTGCTAAATCTTGTGAATTTTTGTGATTTTCGAATTGGGTATTTTTGGGAATTGCCGATGATCGGCGTGATGGAATTGATCGAGTTTTGGATTGGAGGTAGTATAGAGGATATAGATTGGGGGAAAAATGGTAGCAAATTTTTCTTGTGGTCGTAGAAGCCAGGGAGGGTCAAACTAGGGTTTAGTGATTGAATCTGGGAGGTCTGGGTTGTCGGGGGTGTTTCGGCAATGGAGATGCATCGGAGATGATCGCGATGGGGGTAGTCGCGGCGGGGTGATGTGATGCTACTCTGGAATGAGTGCTGGGGTTCCAGTCGTCATGATCATCGACGGCGAGATGTTGTTCTTTTGAGGTTTTTTTTCCAGTTTTTGGATCGAGAAGCTCGTTTTCGATTTGCGATGTTCTTTTCGAATCTGGGTTATCAAAAGGAGTGGTGGGGTTGTCGATGACTTGTAGGTGGTTGTGGTGGCGATCGGTGGTGGCCGGAGGTTCTGGGCACGTATACGTGCACGATTTGTGTCAGGTGATGATTAGGTTTGGGAAGGAAAGGGGTTTTCTCAGGTTGATGCTCGGGAAGAAGGAAGGTAAGCTTGCGTTATGTTGCGTGCGCGCAAAAGTAAAATGTTAGCAGGTTTCTAACTTTAACTGAACCCAGTTTTTTCTAAAAAAAATAAAAGAAAAGAAAAACTCGGGTACTTTCATTAGTAGCTCGGGAATCTGTTGATGTTCTCGGGTTTATTTTTATTTAAGTTAGAAAGTCTAAAATTCTGGGTTTTTAGTTCTAAAAGATAACATTGCCTTGTTTAAATCTTAAGGGAATCTAAGTTTTCAAGTTTTAATGAATACAAGTTGAAATCCAAATAAAATAAACAAATTCCCAGCTTTAAGTTGTTAAAATGGTAAGTGTTTAAGCAATTGATTAAATCAAGTTGAAACATTTAACTTTTGTATTTCCTTAAACATTTACTGGTGATTATGATCGTTAAATAAGGTAATGTAATTTAAGAAAATAAATAAATAAATTAAGGATAATCACTAAAGAAAATAGATTAAGTACAATTACACGATGTAATTTATAAGTACATTTTCTTAAATGAAAGTAATTAAGGATTACTTACTTAGTATAGTTAATTAAGGGTAATCAATTCCTGGATGTAATTAATTAAGGTTAATTAATAAATATGTTTAATTAGAGATTAATTAATTTATGTAATTAATTATAGTCAATTAATTAATAAGGGTATTAAATGTTAATCAATGTAGGTGATTATAAGATAATTAAGAATTAATTATCAACCTTAATAAATTAAGAAATAATTAAATAATAAGAAATTAAGAGGTTAATTTCTTACGAATTTATTAATTTCTTAATGATGTAATTAAAGGAGTTAATTAATCAGTGTAATTAATTGAGTTGATGGGGATGACTATAGTTAATTAATTAAGTTTAATTAATTTGATGTTGAATTAAGTATAATTACTGAAGGTAATAAATGAGGTGTAATTACTTAGTGAAGTAATTAATGGATAATTACTGATGTAATTAATAAAAAGGGAATTTAATAATAGGAAGTAATTAAAGGGTAATTACTTGGTGGAAGAAGTTAAGTGATAATTACTCAATGTAATTAAATGATTAATTGATATAATTAATCAAGAATTGGTTTAATTGATAGAGTAATTAAGGGAAGAAAATTCTGAATTGTGATCAATCAAGGTTGATTAATGAATGAATTAGGTTAAAGATTAATTATTATATGAAATTTAAGAATAATTAACTAATAAAAGTAATTTGAGGATCGTTAATTAATATAATTAATGAAGTGATCAATCTTGCTTATTTACGATTGAATGATGATGAGTGTTTGGGACTGGTTGCTTTGTGATATGGTATGTTGGATGTATGGTGATAATGTGATTATCTATCAATTATGAATCGATGTGTTAAAATGTTATCTGGTAATTAAAGTTGAATTGTATTTAATTGGATAATTTGGGTTAAGATGACATTCGATTCGAAGAAACCGGAGTCGGGTATTAGTAAATACCCGAACCCACTTCGATTCTTTATTAACTGATTTATGAAATCAATAAACTGATATGGAATGATTTAAGTGATTTGGATCATAAAATCTAAGTTCTGACACTTAGAAATTGATGAGTATAATAAGTGTTTTCTATACCAAACCTGTGGGTTTGTCAAATTGTTATGAGTCACCCGAGTTAAAAATTGGTTTTGTTTTTGGCATTTCATATTAGATGAGTTTACTCATGCTGGTTTCCAGCCTGAACCAGGTGTTACTTTGATGTAATGCTCGGGTCGGACCGAGTATTACAGATTTTCAGGTAGGTACGTTCTGGAGCTCATGAGGCGTGTTGTATGGCAAGAGAGTATCGAATATTTCCGTTGTAAAGTATAATATTGCTGCGTATCTGTGACATGATAATTGAGTATATTCAATGTCTGTGTATTTGTGACTCTGATTGTATTAAAGTGTAATTCGACAGATATAATATTCATTTGTAAGCTGATATTACTTATTATTATATTTTGATCCACCGCGAATGTGAGGTTTTCTGTACTTTGGTGTTTCTGTTTCTGCTTCTTCTTTCTCTTTCTTCTTTTCACTAACTATCTGGAATTTTTGGGATAGAAATTTCCGGGTCGTTACATTTGGTATCAGAGCAGAAGGTTAAGCGAGAACCTTGGCTCTTGTGGGATTACTCATTAAGGATAGGGTAAGTAGTACCCTAGAATGAGTTGAGTGTATATATATGAGAGAGCGTACTTGTTATTTTCTTATATAAAGATTTTAAATGATTTTATATAAGAATGTATTTTAATATGTAAGGTAATATTTCTTTGTAATAAATATTAAGGTGATGGATGCTAAATTATTGAAATTTAATAAGAATTTAAGTGGTAAATTTATGTATCCGAGTAGTAATTGAATAGATGTACCATTCATATAAGGAACATTAGAAATTAAATTTGGTTTCAAATTGTTAAAGGGAATGATAAATAATATTATTATTCAGAATAGTTTTGAAAATAATCTTATGTTGAAATAAGATGTTGTTTGAAACTTTGTTTGAAAATTTAAAAACCAAAGATGTTAAAACATAAGGTATAACTTGGTAAGCAAATTGATATAAGAGTAAAAGTTGAATTCTTAAAATTAAGTCTAATTTATAGGTTAGGAAGCCCCTTAGAATTCAGTCTGTGAGAGAGATGACTAAGGGTGAAGAATGGAAGGTTAGACGCAGAGAGCAAGGAGTAGCTGCACGTAGGGATCGTGAACAAAATATTCAAGAATTTGAGAATCTGGTTAAGGAAAGGACTGAACCGGGACCTTATGATAATGTCACCTATTACAGATGTTTTAATAAGGGTCATTACGCAGGGAAGTGCAGTGAAACAAGGGAGGAATTGAAGGGTAAATTCCATCGGTTTCGCTCTGAGGTCTTGTGCTTTAAGTGTCATAAGAAAGGACATTTTCTAAAACATTGCCCTGAAGTGAGGAAGGCGAAGCGTAAACCTATGGAACCGGCCAATGAGTCGACTATTTGCTATCATTGTAAGAAGACGGGACACATTGTTAGGAATTGTTCCGAGAGGCGGAAGAGGAGTAAGGCTGTAGAACGTGTTGTTGGAGGCGTGAAAGTTATCCAGAATGATGACAGGGTAGAAACATTTTGTGGTAAATGTTATAGCGGGGACACCCTGTTGACAAGTGTATGTTCGGGCTTTGCCCTTTGGAAGGAAGTCCATAGGAAGGATACTTGTAGGAGTATTAGGGCTCTGTTCTTTCCAAACCTCTAGGGAATTGGAAGACATCTAGATTTATGACTTCTGTAAGACTCTTATTTTGGATTAATGTATGTAATGTAAGAACTACTAATATGTAGTGAATTAATGTATGGAATCATTTTGGACTTAAGACTGAAATGTTTAAGGTAAAACTACAAGGGTTGGGTTATAAAAATTTAAGTTTGGTGATAAATTGAATTTCAAAGATTTAGTTGTTTAAAAAGGATTTGAATTATTATTATTTGAACTTTGAAATAGAATTTGGATTCGAAATTAAATGGTTTATAGATATAAGTTGATTTGATTTAAAGGATTAAATCAACATTTAAAAATTTAACTCGAATTTATATAATTCGGGATGGTTTAAATTTAAATTTTGAATTGAATTGAATTGAATTAATTCAAATTAAATTTGATTTGAATTAATTGAAATTGTGATTTAAGATGTATGAGTGTAAGATTCAAATGGAAAATTTTGAATTGGATTGATTTGAATAATTTGGAATTATAATTAGAATTGAATAGTTTTAAATTCAAATGGAATTTAAATTGAATTTGGGAAGAAATCAAGAATAATTCAACTTGATTTGGAAATGGAGATTGGGAAGTGAGCAGTTTTGATTCTGGACTATTTTTTTAAAATTGTTTTATATAAACCTATTTTTCAAAGCTATTCATTATATATACAACCTTTCTTTTGAAAGCGAAACTATCATATACTTGTTTTATAATTATTTTTGAAACTGTTTAACAATTTTCCAACTGTTTTATAAAATTACTATCTTACTATTATTTTGCAATTATCGAAAATTTATATAATTATTTTAACTATTTTCTAACTATATTACACCCATTTTACAAAGTAGTAATTATTTTCCAACTACTTATCTATTTTTAAATTCTTCAAGCTATTTTCTAAATAAACTGGTCGGAGTTCAAACTGTTATTGGTTAAATACCCAATCGAGATAAGAATTGAGGTGATAATCCAAATGAGGATTTATGCAATTGTGAGTAAGTGAATAAAAATCAAAGTGAATGTGAATAGAAATGGAATTGATTTGGCTAATAACCAATAAAGATAAATACGTAGGGTGTACGTATGTTATTCTATTCGCATAATGATTTGATCCAGATTCGAGCACAGAATTTCGAGATAGTATGTCGATCCGAATTAGGATTTTTCACTCGATTTTTGACGGCAAACCTGGATATGGATTGTTGATTGGTTCTGGATAATCTCTATCATAGTTATGACTATGCAAGGAGAATGACGGTTTCTGATCAAGAAACCAGATCTGTGTCCGCACTAGGAAGTCGGGTGGACGATACTAGTTCGAAAGTGAAATTATGTGATCGAGTGAGCGATCAGATTGGTATAACGTACAGATGATATGTGTACATCGTACGAATTTGGATGAAAATGATTTGAAAAGAGTAATCAAATTTGAATATCTGATTTTGAGTAAACAAAGTAAATATCTTTGTTTTATAAAATGAAACTCCCCTTGTTGAATCTATTGCTAGAAGAAAAGGATTTTGAAGGTGTTTTGAAGTATAAAAGGAGTTTTATACAAGTTTGAAATGATCTAGTTTAAAAAAAATTATATATATTTGTATATATATATAAAGGATCTTATGAGGATTTTAGAAAAGGTTTTGGAAACCTTTGGATTTGGAAAGGCTTTTGATTTTTGGGTAAAATCAATATGAGAATTTGCAAAGCCTAGTTTGAGAATTATCGATTTTGGAATAATCGATTTTGTGTAAAGGAGCTTGTATGAGATCATACTAGGTGTATGATTTGAAAATACTATATGTGTATAGTATAAAATGTTTTGATGATGGCTCTGGGGAAAAGTCGCTCCCTTAAAATGAACTTCTTAGGAGTACCACCGGGTGGTACTGCCTTGAGCCCCAAGGGGGGTTCTAAAGTTGATCCTGTGAGGAGTCCGGACAAAACTAGTTCCTGGGGATTATGAGTAAAGTATACCATAGAAAAAGTCATGTGTGTCGTTGAGAGCCAACAGTCTGCGTTTGATTCTATATTGGTAGACTGCGACCTATGGTATAACATAGCGAAAGCGTGTGTGCCGTTGAGAGCCAAAAGTCTACGTTTGATTTTACATCGGTAGACTGCGACCTATGTTGGAGTGGAGAAGTTTCATTTTGACAGTGAAAATCAGAGGCCGCTGAGAGCCTGCAGTTACATGGACTTTTGCTGCGATGGCAACGTAACCCTGGAATGTAACTGTGATCTGTTGTGGGATCCATGGCGTAATTGAGAGGCCGAGGCCGTTGAGAGCCTGTAGTTACATGGACTTTTGCTGTGACGGTAACGTAACCCTGGAATGTAACTGCGACCATGGATGGGGGTGATGATTTCCATAGCATTCTCACCAAAGATATATCCTCTATTTTCAAAAACTGTTTTCTATATTTACTATAAAATTATTTTCAAAGTATTTTCACTGGATGTTGAAAATGAGTCTGCCAAGCACTTGTAGATTTTCAGTCTTACGCCTGATCAACGTATGACCGAATTTCTGTGAGAACGAGGACAGACTTATTGAGACATTGAGTTATAAAAAGTATTTTTATAAAACCATTTTATAATATTATATAGATTTAAAAAGTGTTTTAAAATAATCAAAGAAAATTTGTATGATTTTAAATACTTTTAGTAGATTCTGACTTCGTTCCTTTTCGAGGACGAAAAGATTCAAAGGGTGGAGAAATGTGATAACCTGAATTTTGAGTATCTGTTAATTGATAATTAACTGGGTTAGTTAATAGAAATACTAATTTTAACTATTTAAATACTGATTGTTAAGAATGAAACAAATAAATTTAAAAATCAATATTGATATTTGGGAAAATAATTATTTAATAATCTCCTAATATGATTATTTAAAATAGACAAAAACTTATTATCTTCAACATAAATTTAATAATATGTTTGTTTAAATCAATATATATATATATGTATATATGTATATATTTGAATTGATTTTTAAGTTGGATTTTAAATTAAATTGTTTTTGAATTTGGATTTAAAATTTGAACTCAAAGAATATATATCTTAAAATATTTTAGATATATAATACATGAATAAGATTTTATTAGAATAGGATTTGTTTTATAATATTTTCTTAAAAGGAATTTATCTACATAAATTAAGAAAGTATTTATTTATAGAAAATAAATATAAAGGCTTTTATTTACATTTTAAAATAATTGCATAAGGACAAGTGTAAGCGGGTTAATACATACAATAACAAATGTAGGGTGATTAACTAATATTAATGACCAGTGTTAGGATTTGTTACAAGTGTCATTTTCTTTTTAATATTATTTTCATCTTTGAATATTAAGAAAGAAAAAAAGTTCACACTCTTTTCAATTTTATTCAAGCATTTAAAACAAGAGGAAAAAAACAAAGTATAGTTCAAAATCAAAAGAAAAAAATATAATACTGAAAATCAAGCTTCAACCGGAGCTTTTGCAAATCAAATTTCAGTACTTCAGTTTCAAAAATTCAACACAGATTCAACATCTTCAAGCATGCAAAAGGGGTTCAAAATTAATTAAGCCTGAAAAAAAGAACATGATTCACTGTCCTCTGCTTTAAAATAGGTGAGTTAACATTTCTAAAAAAAAATTAATTTTGATTTATATCTAATGCATGTGATGATATTGTTTTAAATGAAAAATCTTCTGCTTGAATCTACTTGAATTGATATATATGTGTGTGTGTGTGTGTGTGTTAGCAAGACCGTGAATATATATATATATATATATATATATATATATATATATATATATATATATATGCAGATGTCTATTCTCTGTTGTTTCAGTCTCTGATTTGCCTTCAAAAATTTAAATATCTCAATCGAGATAATATTGGACTTTAATGTTCAAATGAAAATTGTTTGCTATTGTATGATGATGTTCTTAAAAATAGTTTCAGGATTTAAATTTCTATAAGTTATTTTTAAAATTAAAATAACAGTGAGATTCATAAATTAGGATAAAATCAACTATCTTAATTACAAATTCGAATTACAGGTATGAATTCGTGATTGGAAATCACAAATTTTAATATGCTTTTCATATTTTTTAGACTGCTAAATCTTGTTAATTTTTATGATTTTCGAATTGGGTATTTTTGGGAATTGCCGATGATCGGCGTGATGGAATTGATCGAGTTTTGGATTGGAGGTAGCATAGAGAATATAGATTGGGGGAAAAATGGTAGCAGATTTTTCTTGTGGTCGTAGAAGCCAGGGAGGGTCAAACTAGGGTTTACTGATTGAATCTGGGAGGTCTGGGTTGTCGGGGGTGTTTCGGCAATGGAGATGCATTGCAGATGATCGCGATGGGGGTTGTCGCGGCGGGGTGATGTGATGCTGCTCTGGAGTGAGTGCTGGGGTTCCAGTCGTCATGATCATCGACGACGAGATGTTGTTCTTATGAGGTATATGTTCTAGTTTTTGGATCGAGAAGCTCGTTTTCGATTTGCGATGTTCTTTTCGAATCTGGATTATCAAAAGGAGTGGTGGGGTTGTAGATGACTTGTAGGTGGTTGTGGTGGCGATCGGTGGTGGACGGAGGTTCTGTGCACGTATACGTGCACGATTTGTGTCAGGTGATGATCAGGTTTGGGAACGAAAGGGGTTTTCTCGGGTTAATGCTCGGGAAGAAGGAAGGTAAGCTCGAGTTATGTTGCATGAGCGCGCGAAAGTAAAATGTTAGCAGGTTTCTAACTTCAACTAAACCCAGTTTTTTTTTTAAAAAAAAAATAAAAGGAAAGAAAAACTCGGGTACTTTCATTAGTAGCTTGGGAATCTGTTGATGTTCTTGGGTTTATTTTTAATTAAGTTAGCAAGTCTAAAATTCTGGGTTTTTAGTTCTAAAATATAACATTGCCTTGTTTAAATCTTAAGGGAATCTAAGTTTTCAAGTTTTAATGAATACAAGTTGAAAGCTAAATAAAATAAACAAATTCCTAGCTTTAAGTTGTTAAAATGGTAAGTGTTTAAGCAATTGATTAAATCAAGTTGAATCATTTAACTTTTGTATTTACTTAAACATTTACTGGTGATTATGATAGTTAAATAAGGTAATGTAATTTAAGAAAATAATAAATTAATTAAGGATAATCACTAAAGAAAATTGGTTAAGTACAGTTACATGATGTAATTTATAAGTACAATTTCTTAAATGAAAGTAATTAAGGATTACTTACTTAGTATAGTTAATTAAGGGATAATTAATTGCTGGATGTAATTAATTAAGGTCAATTAATAAATATGTTTAATTAGAGATTAATTAATTTATGTAATTAATTATATTCAATTAATTAATAAGGGTATTAAAGGTTAATCAATGTAGGTGATTATAGGATAATTAAGAATTAATTTATCAAGGTTAATAAATTAAGAAAAAATTAAATAATAAGAAATTAAGAGGTTAATTTCTTAATGAAGTTATTAAAGGAATTAATTACTCAGTGTAATTAAATAAGTTGATGGGGATGACTGTAGTTAATTAATTAAGTTTAATTAATTTGATGTTGAATTAAGTATAATTACTTGAGGTAATAAATGAGGTGTAATTACTTAGTGAAGTAATTAGTGGATAATTACTGATGTAATTAATAAAAAGGGAATTTAATAACAGGCAGTAATTAAAGGGTAATTACTTGGTGGAAGAAGTTAAGTGATCATTACTTAATGTAATTAAATGATTAATTGATATAATTAATCAAGAGTTGGTTTAGTTGATAGAGTAATTAAGGGAAGAAAATTCTGAATTGTGATCAAGCAAGGTTGATTAATGAATGAATTGGGTTAAAGATTAATTATTATATGAAATTTAAGAATAATTAACTAATAAAAGTAATTTGAGGATCATTAATTAATATAATTAATGAAGTGATCAATCTTGCTTATTTATGATTAAATGATGATGAGTGTTTGGGACTGGTTGATATTCCCGATATGAATTGCTTTGTGATATGATATGTTGGATGTATGGTGATAATGTTATTATCTTTCAATTATGAATCAATGTGTTAAAATGTTATCTGGTAATTAAAGTTGAATTGTATTTAATTGGATAATTTGGGTTAAGATGACATTCGATTCGAAGAAACCGGAGTCGGGTATTAGTAAATACCCGAACCCACTTCGATTCTTTATTAACTGATTTGCGAAATCAATAAACTGATATGGAATGATTTAAGTGATTTGGATCATAAAATCTAAGTTCTGACACTTAGAAATTGATGAGTATAATAAGTGTTGTCTATACCAAACCTGTGGATTTGTCAAATTGTTATGAGTTACCCCAGGTTAAAAATTGGTTTTGTTTTTGGCATTTCATATTAGATGAGTTCACTCACGCTGGTTGCCAGCCTGACCCGGGTGTTACTTTGATGTAATGCTCGGGTCTGACCGAGTATTACAGATTTTCAGGTAGGTACGTTCTGGTGCTCAGGAGGCGTGTTGGATGGCAAGAGCGTATCGAATATTTCCGCTGTAAAGTATAATATTGATGAGTGTCTGTGACATGATAATTGAGTATATTCACTGTCTGTGTATTTGTGACTCTGATTGTATTAAAGTGTAATTCGACAGATATAATATTCATTTGTAAGCTGATATTACTTATTATTATAAAATTTTATCCGCTGCGAATGTGAGGTTTTCTGTGTTTTGGTGTTTCTGTTTCTTCTTCTTCTTCTTCCTCTTTTTTCTTTTCACTAACTATCTGGAATTTTCGGGATAGAAATTTCCGGGTCGTTACATTGTATGTCCTGTCGCAACGGCTGGCAGGCATAGACTTTGATGAGGTGAGCCTAAAATAAGAGTGGAGCTTTCATGATGAAATCAGTAGATATTGTGCTAGCTTTTGTAGCTTCGGGTTGATATCGAATGCATGGCTCGCGATAGTTAATGAAATCACATGTGCATGTTAGAATGGGTCCAAGGGAACATATCATTATTTATTCAGAAAAATCCAACTAATTCTTTTATCATCACTGCACTGAGCTGTGATCCGATATTCAGCACCCGAAAAGGGTCGCCATGGCTGGCTGTAATGGCGACAGTCAGCTAAGCAGGTGCAGTACCGAATTCTTTGAGTTTAGATGTAACTATTGTGCATAACATTCAATGTGAAATATGGTTGGTATGGTCAATGTTGATGGTTACTCTAGTCAAATCCTAGAGTCTTATCATCAGTTATTAAGTCTAATAGTGAAGGACTATGAATGCCCTAATCGATTATCAGCAAATGGCCAAAGATCAGGCTTAAAAGAACGTTAAAGGAAATGTCAAGTAGAGGTCAGCCTCGAGTTGTGTGCAGCTGTGTAGCTGGATCTTGCTATGAGTTTGAATTTTCTTGTATATTCGAGTAACGCACTTTCTATTCAATGCATTAATGATCCTTTACACATCCTTGGGTTTGGAGTGACAGTCAGTTGTCCACAAGCTAAGGTCTCGATTTAATGATTCTATCCCTAGGCATTCTTTTGGTCGTAGCTTTGAGTAGCGTAAGCACTATATATAATTTTCAACATTGAGCTATTGCAGCCGGTCTTTGGATGACCATGCGTCTACTCCTAGCCTTGGGTTGAAAATGAACTGCATGGGCGGTTGAGTCTCACCCTAGCTATGTTTATATTCCCACCTAAACTCCAAAGATATAGAGTTGATCGGTGAATAGTCGGTTCACATTCATCTTGCTTCTCGCTCGTGCCCCTAGGTCTGGGGCATATACAGATAAGTAGGAAGGCCAGCCATGTCCACTTTAACTTTACTCTCTTTTTCGTTGAACCGAGGGATTAGGTCGGTCGATGGGAGGCTGGGTTTCGCCTATCTTGGATTGTATTGTGGTTTTTCATTCCAAGAGGAATACTTTGATGCCTCATCAATTTCAGGGCGTAATTTGGACATTGGACAGCCAGCCACGTCCACTTTGGTTCATGTTCTGTAATCAGATATTGGGGTAAAGTTGGCTCTAATGTAGTCGGATCATGCTCATCCAATTTCATACTCCTCCTGACGGATCGAAGGAGGGAGCTGGAGAATTTTTGACCAAGTCTTCATGGTTTACCATCCTTTCCATACTTTACAGGTCATACTTTTACAAGGAATATCTGAGGCACATTCGTATATGCTTTGTGCGGATTGGTATTAACTCTCGATCTGAGGTATGATATAGTCGGTCGCCCATAGCTTTGGATGCCATTTCGATTGGTTCTGTATGAGGCCTCCCTTTGGTCGTTGCCATAAGTTGTAAAGAACGCCAAGCTAGAGCTATAGTAAGTTGTCATATTCAGCTTTTAGAGATTTGTACTCTTGCTTCCTGCATTGATTTGGCCAGGCCACTAGTTGGATGGTCGAACTCCATCCTTAGCAAATTAATAATCCTCCTGTCGATTTCAGGCCGAAAGTTTGCGAAATAGAGAACGGTCGGAATCCACTCGTCTATTTATCAATGTTTATGCACCACTCCATATTTTGGTGACTTAGTGTTATTCTCCCCCTAGTCGACTCGCACCCAATTTGTATGAATGTTTCGGTCCATGCTCTTGGGACTTGGAGATTTGTTGAACGGTCTATGCTATATTCCATAGTTTGGGACATAGAGATTTTCGTCAATTTGTTTATACTCTAGTTCGCACTCTGAGGACTTAGAGTACTCTATTTTGCTTCAGGAACTTAGATATATTTCTCAAGTCGTTTACACTCTAGTCCACACTCTAGGGATTGCGAGATTTTTAAGTCATTTATACACTAGTCCGCACTCTGGGGACTTAGATATTTCTAAGTCGTTTATGCTCTAGTTCGCACTCAGGGGACTTACAGTATTCTAGTCCGCACTCTGGGGACTTAGAGGTTTTTAAGTCGTTTATACTCTAGTCCGCACTCTGGGGACTCGGAGTACTCTAGTCCGCACTCTAGGGACTCGGAGTACTCTAGTCCGCACTCTAGGGACTTAGAGATTTTTAAGTCGTTTATACTCTAGTCCGCACTCAGGGGACTTATAGTACTCTAGCCCGCACTCTGGGGACTTAGAGTTTTTTAAGCCGTTTATACTCTAGTCCGCACACAGGGGACTTAGAGTACTCTAGTCCACACTCTGGGGACTTAGAGGTTTTTAAGTCGTTTATACTCTAGTCCGTACTTTAGGGACTCAGAGTACGCTAGTTCGCACTCTGGGAACTTAGAGATTTTTAAGTCGTTTATACTCTAGTCCACACTCATGGGACTTATAGTACTCTAGTCCACACTATGGGGACTTAGAGTTTTTTAAGTCGTTTATACTCTAGTCCGCACTTTGGGGGCTCAAAGTACTGTAGTCTGCACTCTGTGGGTTAGAGATTTTTAAGTCGTTTAGACTCTAGTCTGCACTAAGGGGACTTAGAGTACTCTAGTCCACACTCTAGTGACTTAGAGGTTTTTAAGACGTTTATACTCTAGTCCGCACTCACGGGACAGAGAGTACTCTAATCCACTTTAGGGAATTAGAGGTTTTTAAGTCGTTTATATTCTAATCCACACTCTAGGGACTTAGAGTACTCTATGTGAGAAATGCGGATTAAGGATCTTAAGGCTAGGATAAACACTAGAGGTGGGTGAATAGTGTTTAGGAGAATTATTAAATCTTTTTGAGTTTTTATTAATTTGAACACAAATGTATACAATATTCAGACATAGATATGGTCATAGAATCAAACACAGATGCAAATATAAAGTAAAAGCAGTAAAGGAAATAAGACACTGGATTTTATACTGGTTCGGAGTAACCTTACATCCAGTCCCGCACATAAGTACGGATTTCCTTTCAAAAGCAATCTTTACAATTACACCCTCGATTTCAAGACAACGAGGCACACCCTCCAGATTCATAATCCTCTGGGTAGAGATACTTGATTTCCCGGGCAACAAGTTCACCCAATTGATTTCCAAGGCTACAATCACACCTTATCTCGCTTGATTGATTTCCAAGGCCACAATCACACCTTTTCTCGTTTAATTGATTACAAAGAAGCCTATAACTCTGAATAGCACTGAGAATCTTGTTGAGATAGTGATAGAGAATCAAACCAGAAATGATCTAGTTAGATTCAATGTTGATTTCGACAGAGTAATGGTAAGAATATGTATATAGAAATGTGGAAGAAGAAGAGGAGTGAAAAACCAGAAATTCTACATTGAAATTCATTGAAAACAGCCCCTATTTATAGAATAACAACAGCCATGTCCATTCGTGAAGAGATACGATGAATAGACACTTCTTTTGAAATTTAAATTTTGAAACCAACTGACACTATGTCGACATGGTTAGGTTGAGCAGGTCAACATTTTAAAGGAATTTTTGGTGGTTTGTTTTTCTTTGAAAATAACTTCTATCTTATACTAAAATTATTTTAAACTTTATAAATATACTTGTCTATAGTTAAGTAGAATAATGTATACGAAATTTTACTATAATTTTATATTTAAATCTAAGAATAAATATTTAAAAGTTAAATATATTATTATTAAAGATAGTTTAAAACTACAGATAATTTGATTTTGAAATTAAAGATTATTTTGAGGCTAAAAGTATTTGAAATCAGGATAGATGGTTTTTGATGCTTTTAAAAGGAAGATTTTGAAATCATTTTGAAAACAAGATAATTTTGTAAAAATATTTGAATAAAAGATTAGCGGATACAAAACAGTGTTCCACTAGATTTTTAGGGTTCCATCCCTTTAACAGGCTTGAAGTGGATTCTAGTCCACGAATAAATTGGATTTTACGATGCTAGTGCTTTTTTAGGAGTTTTAACAAAATTCATAATTAAAAAAATTAAATTATTTGAAATCTTGAACTCTTGATAATCTTGATATTCTTGATACTCATGAACCTTCAAGCTTGATATCCTGAATCTCTATACTGTACAGTCTTCATTCTTGGTACCTACATGGTTAAATCCTGCATATACATATACATACATATATATCTAAATTTATACTGTTAGTGTTTATATTTTATAATCTATTCTAAGGTTGTTGTCATCAAAACCATCATCTCAAGGACTAACAATCTCCCTCTTTTTGATGATGACAACCTTTGTTTATAAAATATTACTTTTATCCTAATAACTCCCCCTGAATCTTTGCCTAACTATCCTATTTTATATTTCTCCCCCTTTGTCATCAACAAAAACTAACTCCAAATATATAACTTCAAACTATATAACTCCCCCTAAATATAATACTCTATGACATGTGATTATAATGATAGTGTTACCATTAATAATCAACACTTAGATCTAAAACTAAAACTCAATCCTAAACTACTAACTATCCTAACTAAGTATCCATATAATAACACATATAAGAACACAAATTATTCATTAATTAGATAGTTGTATTTACATTTTCGTGGGAAACGTAAGTAAGAACATACACCAAAAGGGAAAAGAGAAAAGAAACTAGTGAGTGTCTTCGAAAATGGAAGATCTATGAATCGAACAATTCGGATAGTGGAGACAGAAATTTCCACGTTGTTCGACAAGATTTCCATTTTTATCAAAGAACACTTCACCAACGCAAATGACTTTGTCATCATCTTTCGCGTGCACTCCTTCCATGGGGACTTCTTCTTCTTCTTCCTCGTTGGCCTCATGTATTTGATCTCCTGAAGAGTCTCCGACAATCAAGATTGGGTTAGCATGATTGTCCATTAGAATTTTTTTGCAAATTCCTAAGGATTTTTCCTTGCCTCTCTTGTTCCTTGGCCATTCGAAGTTGCATCACGTGTATTTCAGTCTTTAATTGAAGTGCATCCTCCAGAGAATCCTCCATTTTCATCATACGAGCGAGAGTAGTACATTGAAATGGACCAGAAGTAGGAGAAGGGGACGAAAAGGTAGAATTTGTGTTTGATTTGGAAGAGGAGGCCATTGATTATTTGATTTCAAAAGATAGAACAGAGAAATAACATAAAGAATGAATAAAATTTCGAAAATGAGAAGAATATATAACCAATTATTTTGAATTTTGGTGGGAAAAATTTTAAAAATAAAAAAAAACGTTATATGTCGACATAGGTATAGGGGGATGTCGACATGGTGCTTTAAATTTTTATTAATTGATTTATTTTGATTTAATTTTGAATTATACTTTTTTATTTATATTTTATATTTCAGTTATTGAACAAATACCTAATTCTCTTCTTAATTTAGTAAATATAGATTCATTTAATGGTTTTGTTAATATTTCAGCAATCTGATTCTCGAAATTAATATAATCTAGAGTAATTACTTCCTTATTTATATTATCTCTGAGAAAATGATGTCTTATATCAATATGTCTAGTTCGAGCATGTTGAGTAGTATTTTTGGATAAATTTATCGCACTAGTATTATCACAATAAATTGGTGATTTTGAGAAATTTAACCATAATCTTTTAAAGTTTGTTGCATATATATCACTTGAGAACAAGCCGAAGTAGCAGAAATATATTCTGCTTCAGTTGTTGATAAAGAAACTGTGTTTTGTTTTCACTAAACCAGGAAATCAGAGAATGCCCCAAAATGTGACAAGTTCCACTTGTATTTTTTGGTATGATTTACAACCAGCATAATCAACATCACATAAAGATATTAAGTCAAAAGAATCATTTTTAGGGTAAAATAAGCCATAATCAAAAGTGTGTTTAACATATCTTACAATACGTTTTACGGCTTTTAAGTGGGTCTCTTTAGGTTGGGATTGATATCTTGCACAGAGACAAACACTATGCATGATATCATGTCTACTAACAGTAATATAGTGTAGTGATCCAATCATTCCTCTATATAATTTTTGATCTACATCTTTGGAAGGATCTTCTTTACCAAGGCACTCATTGGTTGCCATGGGAGTGGATTTTCCACTCGTAGTAGTCAAACCAAATTTATTAATTAGGTCTTTAGCATATTTTTCTTGACTAATAAAGATGCCATTATTTAATTGTTTTATTTGTAACCCTAAAAGAAGTTTAATTCACCCATATGACTCATCTCAAACTCTTTTGTCATTATTTCAGAAAATTCTTTATTCATTTCAAAATTAGTTGATCCAAAAATGATATCATCTACGTAAACTTGTACTAGTTGAATATCATTTTTATTTCTTTTAATAAAAAGAGTATTATCTACTTTACAATTTCAAAATTTGACTGTAATAAGTAAGATCTTAGTCTATCATACCAAGCTCTAGGAGCTTTTTTTAGACCATATAAAGCTTTCTTAAGTTTGTAAACATGATTTGTAATTTTTCATTTTCAAAAAGTGGTGGTTGTTCAACATATACTTCCTCTTTTACAAATCCATTTAAAAAGGCACTTTTAACATCTATTTGAAATAGTTTGAAATTATTTTGATTTGCAAAGGCAAGTAGAATCCTAATGGCTTCTAATCTTGCTATGGGAGAAAAGGTTTCATCAAAATCTATTCCTTTTACTTACAAAAACCTTGAGTGACTGATTGGGCTTTATTTCTAACTACCTCTCCTTGTTCATTCATTGTATTTTTATAAACCAATTTAGTTCTAATTATAGTTTTATTTTCAGGTCGAGGAACAAGTTCAAAGAGATTATTTCTAGTGAATTGATTTAATTCTTCTTGCATAGCCATAATCCATGAATCATCAATTGATGCTTCTTTTGGATTTTTGGGTTCAATAGTTGATATAAAAGCTACATTACTCATTTGACTTAGTTAATTTCTTGTTTTAACAACAGATCGCATATTTCCTAGTATATTTTCAATAGCATGATCTTTTAAAAGTTTAGTTCTTTTATTAGGATGAATAATTTCATTATAAATTTCAGTTGACTCTTGATTTTGAGTGATTAAATCCACTTCATCATTTGCATCTTTAAAATTTTTGAGATTTTCATCGAACGAAACATGCATTGTTTCTTCGATGGTGTTAGATCTTAAATTAAATACTCTATATGCTTTACTTTTATTAGAATATCCGATAAAGATAACTTTGTCAAATTTAGGATCAAATTTATCTAAGTTATCTTTAGTATTTGAAATAAAACATTTACTTCCAAAAATTATAAAATAAGATACTTTAGGTTTCTTTCTATGAAGAAGTTCATAAGATGTCTTATCAGTTAAAGGTCTAATTAAAATTCTATTTAAAAAATAATAGGCGGTAGCAACTGCTTCTGTCCAAAAATTCTTTGGTAATTTACTATCTGAATGCATAGTTCTCGCACACTCTTGAATCGTTCTATTTTTACGTTCTACTACTCCGTTTTGTTGTGGAGTTCTTGGAAATGAAAAATTGTGAGTTATTCCCTTTTTATTGCAGAATTCCTCAAACTTTTCATTTTCAAATTCACCACCTTGATCACTACGAATGGTTATAGTTTTTAGAGAAAGTTAATTTTGAATTCTTTTTGTAAAGTTCTTATAACATTCAAAATTATCACTTTTATGTTTCAAAAATATTGTCCATGTAAATCTAGAATAATCATCTACAATTACAAAAACATATTTACTATGATTTATTGACAGACTTTGAGATGGACCAAATAAATCAAGGTGAAGTGATTCAAGAGGTTTTGAAGTTGAAATCATATCTTTTAATTTAAAAGAACTTTTCTAAGTTTTCCTAATTGACATGCATCACATAGACTATCTACTTTAAAATTTATTTTAAGGAGACCTCTTACTAGATCATGTTTTGATAGTCTAGATAAGAATTGGAAATTCAAATGTCCAAACCTCTTATGCCAAATCCAAGGGTCACTTGTATTTGCCAAAAGACATAGGTTATCATTTGCAACTTTCATACTAAGAATATAAATATTCTTTTTCCTAATTCCTTCAAATATTATGGTTGAATTATTATCTTCAATGTGACACTTATCTTTTTCAAAGTTAATTTTATATCCTTCATCGCAGAGTTGACTTATACTTAGCAGATTATGTTTCAGATTCTTAACTAGCAAAACATTAGTAATAATAGGAGTTTCAGAGTTACCGACTTTGCCGATGCCAATCATATATCCTTTTGAATAGTCTCCAAAGTTAACCAGTCCTCCGTCTTTGTATATTATATCATTCAACATATCTGGATTTCCATTCATGTGTCTAGAACATCCACTATCGAGTATCCATTTGTTCTTCTTGATCTGCACAATTTGTCCCTTGTGGATTGATTCCTCAATTCCCATAAAGCATGTTTCCCGCACATCAAACAATTTTGGTAGACAACTTGAATTTGAACATTGATCATATGCAGAATCAAGAGACAATGACGATTTGAACATTTCTAAACTAGTATTAACAAATATAGCCATTTAAACCTTTTTCAAAAATCAGATTATGAAACTTTGAAAACCTCGCTCTGATAGCAAATGTGAGAAACGCGGATTAAGGATCTTAAGGATAGGATAAACACTAGGTAGGGGTGAATAGTGTTTCAAGGAATTATTAAATCTTTTTGAGTTTTTGTTAATTTGAACACAAATGTATGAAATATTCAGACACAGATATGATCACGGAATCAAACACAGATGCAAATATAAAGTAAAAGCAGTAAAGGAAAGAACACACCGGATTTTATACTGGTTCGGAGTTATCCTACATCCAGTCCCGCACACAAGTACAGATTTCCTTTCAAAAGCAATCTTTACAATTACACTCTCGATTTCAAGGCAATGAGGTACACCCTCCAGATTCACAATCTTCTGGGTAGAGATACTTGATTTCCCAGGCAACAAGTTCACCCAATTGATTTCCAAGGCTAGAATCACACTTTATCTCGCTTGATTGATTTCCAAGGCCACAATCACACCTTTTCTCATTTAATTGATTAGAAAGAAGCCTATAACTCTGAATAACACTGAGAATCTTGTTGAGATAGCGATAGAGAATCAAACCATAAATGATCTAGCCAGATTCAATGTTGATTTCGGTAGAGTAATGGTAAGAATATGTATATAGAAATGTGGAAGAAGAAGAGGAGTGAAAAACCAGAAAATCTACATTGAAATTTGTTGAAAACAGCCCCTATTTATAGAAGAACAACAGCCATGTCCATTCATGAAGAGATACGATGAATAGACACTTCTTTTGTAATTTAAATTTTGAAACTAACTGACACTATGTCGACATGGGTAGGTTGAGCATGTCGACATCCCAAAGGAATTTTTGGTGGTTTGTTTTTCTTTGAAAATAACTTCTATCTTATATTAAATTATTTTAAACTTTATAAATATACTTGTCTATAGTTAAGTAGAATAATGTATACAAAATTTTACTATATTTTTGTATTTAAATTTAAGTATAAATATTTAAAAGTCGAATATATTATTAAAGATAGTTTAAAGCTTTGGATAATTTGATTTTGAAATTAGAGATTATTTTGAGGCTAAAAGTATTTGAAATCAGGATAGATGTTTTTTGATGCTTTTAAGAGGAAGATTTTGAAATCATTTTGAAAACAAGATATTTTTGTAAAAATATTTGAATAAAAGATTAGCTGATACAAAACAATGTTCCACTAGATTTTCGTAGGTTCCATCCTACTTTGGGTTCCATCCCTTTAAGAGGCTCGAAGTGGATTCCATTCCACGAATAAATTGGATTTTAAGATGCCAGTGCTTTTCTAGGAATTTTAACAAAATTCCTAATTAAAATATTAAATTACTTGAAATCTTGAACTCTTGATAATCTTGATATTCTTGATACTCATGTGTCTTCAAGGTTGATATCTTGAATCTCTATACTATACAGTCTTCATTGTTGGTACTTGCATGGTTAAATCCTACATATACATATATATCTAAACTTGTACTATTTGTGTTTATATTTTATAATCTATTCTAAGGTTGTTGTCATCAAAACCATCATCTCAAGGACTAATACTCTAGTCCACACTCAGGGGACTTAGAGGTTTTTACGTCGTTTATACTCTAGTCCGCACTCTGGGGACTTAGAGTACTCTAGTCCACACTTAGGGGACTTAGAGGTTTTTAAGTCATTTATACTCTAGTCTGCACTCGGAGGACAGAGAGTACTCTAGTCCACTTCAGGGAATTAGAGGTTTTTAAGTCGTTTATACTCTAGCCCACACTGTGGGGACTTAGAGTACTCTGGTCCACACTCAGGGGACTTGGAGGTTTTTAAATCGTTTATACTCTAGTCTGCACACTGGAGACTTAGAGTACTCTAGTCCACACTCTGGGGACTTAGAGTTTTTTAAATCGTTTATACTCTAGTCCGCACTCAGTGGACTGAGAGTACTCTAGTCCGCTACAGGGACTTAGAGGTTTTTAAGTCGTTTATACTCTAGTCCACACTCAGGGAACTGAGAGTACTCTAGTCCGCTTCAGGGACTTAGAGGTTTTTAAGTCGTTTATACTCTAGTGCGCACTAAGGGGACTGAGAGTACTTTAGTCCACTTCAGGGATTTAGAGGTTTTTAAGTCGGTTATACTCTAGTCCGCACTCCGAGGACTTAGAGAACTCTAGTCCACACTCAGGGGACTTAGAGGGTTTTACGTCGTTTATACTCTAATCCGCACTCAGGGGACAGAGACTCTAGTCCACTTTAGGGATTTAGAGGTTTTTAAGTCATTTATACTCTAGTCCGCACTCTAGGGACTTAGATTACTCTAGTCTACACTCAGGGGACTTACAGGTTTTTAAGTCATTTATACTCTAGTCCGCACTTAGGGGACTTGGAGGTTTACTTCGAGAGAAGTTGTATTTCCACCCGTTTAATTTGTATTTCATTTACCGTATCGAGGCTAATGATGTCGAATAAACGATCGGACCATGTTTTCTTATGGAATGGGACTCTGCCTCCAGCATGAATGACGAAACTTGAAGAATGGATGGTCGATTCTCGTTTGCTTGGTGATTGTAGCTCTTCCAATCAAGCCAAGAAAGGAGGTACATGATAGATGGTAGGATCACATCGATAATGGGTTAGATATTCAAGTCTCACACAATTTCCTTCGTATCTCTTTCTAGAAGAAGGATAATATATTATTGAGTAGACAAAGCAAGTTGCATATGTTTCATGGTGTAGTCGTGTCCATGTATTGAAAGCAATGATTGGCGAGTAGGTAGTCCATCACAGCTACTCCAAGTCAGGCTTTCGAACAATCTTTTGTGTTCAGGGTAGTATTTGATGTGTAGATGATCAAATCACGTCTATGTAGATAGATCCCCATGTCACTGAGCTTCAGGAGAGGCATTTGTATTTTGTCGAACTTTGTTTTCTGACTCGATTTGAGTGGATGATCATGCCATATTCATTTCAAGCCTTGCTTAGTCCTTCAAATGAAATGTGGAGGTCGACGAATGAACAATCAGTCGTGTTCACTTTGTATTGGGTTCTGATCGTGCTGAGCTTTTCAATATCTAGTCCATAGCCCCAAATCGAAGGAATATGGTAGATGGTGAGCGGTCGAATCATGCTCGTCTTGATGAAACTCCACAGGTCTGAATGCAGTCTGCGTGGATTGGTTGGTGGCCAAATCTAAGTACCTAGTCAACTACATCATTTTGAAAGTAGTTTAGTTCAAGTTAGTCGTAGTTCATAGAACAATTGAAATAGATATAGAAATGGAAATAATTCAAAGAAGATTGGGATAAATCTCATTGATAAGTAAAGCAGCATCGTGTGCTCGCTATTTGACTTTACCCCTGGCTCCTTTCAGAGGGATGTCGGCCGTCAGCAGTCCAATTGATAATCATAGCCCTTTATTAGTAGGCATCGGATGTTTGCTGCCCGCCATTCTATAGGACTTGTACATACTATTGAAGCTTTCCTTTCCAGATCGGCTTTTTGATCACAACTCGGAGGTGTTTGTAATCGCCCGTGTTAGGATCCGTGAGCATCTTGGAATATACAACATTCCCCTGATTTTCTTTAGACTTTGGTGTACGCTTTCGAGGTTGGTTTCCAGTACCATTCTGAGTCGCGAGTCTTCAAGTAAAGGTTGTCAATTGAATCTTTCAAAGAGCATATGAGTCGAATTTTGAGGTCTTGTTTTGTCTACTAGGATTAGCGTCCTTAGCCAATGGGCCTTTATTGTTATTTTTCCTAGTCTGTTCCACTCCTCCACACTTTGGTTTAGATTCATTTTTGTCATAGAAACGATCCATGGTCGTAGGAGGCTCTCCAGCTAAATAGCTGCCAAAATATATTTGGGGGTCGACACTCCTCAAATGCGATCAGTATGGCATCTTTTATAGCATTTGGAATAAATTGCTTAGAGCCAAACGTTGGTCTTCTTGGAGTCACTAAATTTGAAGCGCTGGGTCAGTGAAGAATGGTGCTTGGAGTCATCTTGGCTTTTTCCTAGAGTCATATCATCTATGTTCTCCAACATTTGGGTTGTATCGTTTGAGTAGCGGTTGCTTGTCCATTCCCTTGTTATCGTTCAGAAGCTTTCACTAGATCGTCTATGCCATGGTCGATCATGGGATGTAAGGGAAGTGGTTATAACGTTGCTTTTTTAAGTTGAGTTTTGAATTCACCATCTGGAGGCACTGCGCTGCGGCTAATGTTCGGTGTAACTTAAGTTTGGGTCGGCCTGGATGCCGCTCGGCATAGGAATGCGGCATGGTGTGGATGTCACTCGGCATAGGCATGCGGCTCGGCCTGAATGCCGCTCGGCCTGGATGCCGCTCGGCATACGAATGCGGCTCAGCCTGGATGTCGTTCGGCAATATTCTCGCTCGGCATACTCTCGCTTGGCATGCACTGGATCGCTCGGCATGCACTGGGTCGTTCGGCGTACTCTCGCTCAGCATGCAGTAGGTTGCTCAGCATACTTCTGCTCGACATGCACTGGGTTGCTCGGCATACTCCTGCTCGGCATGCACTGGGTCACTCGGTGTACTCTCGGTCGGCATGCATTGGGTCGCTCGGCATACTCTCGCTCGATATGCACTAGGTCGCTCGGCATACTCCCGCTCGGGATGCACTAGGTCGCTCGGCATACTCCCGCTAGGCATGCACTGGGTCGCTCGGGTGTACTCTCGCTTGGTATGCACTTGGTCGCTCGGTGTACTCCCGCTCGGCATGCATTCGCTCGGCACACTCTCGCTCCGCATGCACTGGGTCGCTCGGCATACTCTCGCTCGGCATGCACTGTCGCTCGACATAAACTCTCGCTCGACACACACTGTCACTCGGCATATAACCTGGGTCGGTCGGCTTCCCCTCGCTCGGCATACAATGTCACTTGGCATGTAATCTGGGCGCTCGGTGTAACCTCGCTCGGCATATGCCTTTTCAGAGGCGATCGGCGTACACATCTGGGGCGATCGGTTGAATTGCCTTCAGAAGAGGGTAGGCCTTCATTCAACTTGAGTGTAGACTTCAACATCCAATCACCAGATCTTGCGTACATTAGTGAATCCAATCTACGGCTATCAGCTTTCTTTAGATTTCTTTCAAATCTGAGTAGAATAGGAAGTTTTCTAGTAAATAACTAGATCTATCTCGTGAATATGGAAATCCACTAGTAGATGATGAGATCCAATTGAGCTGAGAATTCAATTCTGAGTGAAAGCACCAAAATGTTAGCACCAAAATTGTTCACTAACACCCTTGAGTAGAGTTATGAAGAGAGATTAAAAAAGAGAGTAAATTAGAACAGAAGAATAGTGTAACTCAATGCAAAGAGAACAAAAAAAACGAGAACACCGGATTTATAGTGGTTTAGCATAATTGCCTACGTCCACTTTGAGTTTAATCTTTATTGCTTTCTCAATCACTTGAATACAGATACAATCCGTAAACCAATCACTTGCATACAAGTTTGAATTATCAAGAGGAGAGTATCAAAAATGGGCAGGGTCTCCCCAGTGTTCTCCGAAAAGGGTACCTTTCACTATGTCCCCGCCCTTCTATTTATAGACGAAGATGGGTTGGACTTCCCTCATGGGCTTAGGAACAAGGTACCTCGGCTCACAGTAGGTGACTTCTGCACATCGGGCCAGGCATGCCGAAACATGTCGATTGCATCAAACGCTTATACCATCAGGCCCTTCTTGGTCAGAATCTTGTCTAGTGCTAATAATAATATCTTCAACTGTCGTTTTGTAGCCGGCTCAAGGTGTCGGGTAACAATAAATAAAATTCTTTTACTTTAAATTAATATAAAACAAATCTTATTTTAAATAAAATCTTTATTTATATAATCTTTTATATCCAAATAATCTCAAGATATATATATTCTTTTTAAATTTCAAAATTAAATCCAAATTTCACATTTAGATTCAATTTAAAACTTCAATCTAAAATCAACTCAAATATATCTGTATTAATTTAAACAGACATATTATTAAATTTGAGAATATTAAAGTCTAACTTTAAATTTAACTTAAATAAATATATATATACATATACATTTAAACAACACCTATTAAATTTGAAAATAATAAATCCATTTAAAATCAAATTTATAAAATAACACAATTTAAATAATTATTCTATTTAAAAATCTATTTATAATTATATTTAAAAAACATCACATTATTATTATTTTAAAATAACATATTTTATCAATTTTAAATAATTGATTAGGAGATTATCACATTTTAAATTTCTTGAATTTCTAGGATATCATGTAATGACCCGGGATTTTGGACATCTCGAGTTGTGAATATTATTTATAATATTCAATGATATTGTATTTTAATATAAAATATTTCCATTAATCAATGATTTATCATTATACAAAAAATTTCTAAAATCAATATAACTTGGGTTTTCAAAACTATATTAAATTATTAAGTTGATTTAAATAAAATTTCTTAAATATATATTTTGTTTTAAAGTAAAATATGTATATATTGTTTAGATTTAATACATGTACTTGTTTCAAGGATAAATATGTATATTTATTCTAAAGTTAAAATATAATAGGAATTTAAATTTATTGAAAATTCATTATTTTCATATATAGGATGATAAAATTTTTACGTAATAAAATTAGATGAAAATTCTGAATGAAGTGAAAGTGTTATAATTTGCTTTGGTATATACAAACAATATTGTTTATATTAAATAAAATAATTTTAAGTTTCTTAAAAAATATTTGTACTTTGAATAAGACAATTATATATATATATATATATATATATATATATATATATATATATATATGTTATGATAAGTTAAAAGAAAATTTTATAATAGTTAATTGAGAGAAATGTTATAAATTGATATGTATAAAAATCACATAAATAAATAAGAGAAACTATTTATACATAAATATTAATGAAACTTAGTTTGTTTGAAGTTATATATTTTTATATTATAAAGAGGAGAGTGAATTGATTTATTTTGAAATTTAATCTATGGTATAGATTTTATTTTTATCAAAGTTTCATTTAGTATAAAATTATATGAAAATATAAATGTTATTTTATTTCATTTTGTTTAAAGTAACAATATATTTATTAAAAAGTATTAATCAAAAAGGGTTTTATTTTAATTGATTAATTCCTCATCTTTATTTTAAAACAAATAAGAATATATACCTTAAGTCTTATTTAATTAAGTTTTTATTTTTGTTTAAAATGTAATAGTGACAATCACATTTATACTTGATCAACCTTAAGTATGGGCTATTGAAATATTAAATATAGTTGCATGTGTATTAATATGGTATGGCATTTATAAACAATACAATAAATAATGGACCTCCAAACTTTCTACTGTCAAATGTAAATGCAGATTAACAAAAAGGAGCAAGTAAACTAAATTAATCTAGTTAAAACTATGGGTAAATAAGTAAGATATTCTTTCAGTAAAACAAACTAACATTTGGCACTTTAAAATATGGAAATCCAACATAATCATTCAAGTTTCTTTTCAAAATTCTCTTTGTTTAAAAAAATATATTTCAGCCTCCATGAGTCATTTATGTATAACATTGTTATTGCAAAATTGTATATATACATCTATTATCTGGACTGCTTAATCAAGTTACTAAATTAAAACAAAAGCCTCTGTCTAAAACTAAGCAAACATTAAACCATACTGGAACAAAGGTTAATAGAAGAAGTCTCTGCAAGCAAAAATCTGGAAACTTAAAAAGATCTTGAAGCAATATCTGTTTAAAGAATCTAGCTACCTGGATGCAAGTTCAAAGATTTCAAGTTTTCAAATTCAACTTCAAGTTTTAAAAGAATCAGGAACCAGAATGTTCAAGGTAAGAAACTGTTGGTTTCAAATTGAAAATAACATGCATGCTCTGTTGACAGTGATTATTATGTTTATCTTCACTTCTAAAACCCATATCTGTTGATCTAGTTTGATTTTGAAAATTTTATGAACTAGAAATGTGTTTATTTACTAAAATAGTTTAAGTTTAAATTGGTTACTGAATTACTTATACTGTGTAGTTAGCTTGGGGTTAGTTTTACAGTAAAAATCTATTTTTGTAAAATTTCAATATATTTGAATCAAAGATTCAAGCATGCATGTTGGTTTCTCTATTAAATATGGGATTTTTAGAGGTTGAATTGTGATTTTTAACAGCCTAGTTTGTAAGAAATTTGGGGTTGAACTTTTTCTGTTCAAAAATAAATTTCCGACGATTTCTTCATCGTGGGGTGGTGAGGCCAGGACTGGAAGGTGCTTGTTGTAACAACCCGCATATTTATCGATTTTATATTTAAATATCTTATTTAAATATTTTATCGTTAGTCAGATTTTAGTCCGAAAATCTACTTTTTGCATACGGTCGAATTAGGACTCGGGACCACTCCCATTGAGTTTAAAATGTCGTTTGCGACCTTTTTGAGTAAATCTTCGATATGTTTGAAGAAAGTTGATTTTTGCTACTTTTCACTTTGGGTTTGGTTTTTGGGCTCAGCCCTATGTTTTACTTATGCTCAAATCTGAGCCACTCTTCCCCATTCACCCTCATTCTCTTCTCTTTTCAGTTTTCTTAGCATTAATGGTGGGAGAGATTGGAAACTAAAACTCCAAAACCCTAGTTTCTCTTGCAAATCAAATTCCAAGCTCCAAACTCAAGAAGAACCCATTGGTAAGCTTCTCTTCTTCTTCTCCAACTTATTCTCTTACCAATTTCAGAAATTCCTAAACCTAATTTAGGGAATGTTTCTCTTTTAAGATTAGATTCAAGCTTCTAGAGTTGGATTTGAAGAGTGGTTGATTCCCCTTTTGCTTTCAAGCTTCTTCTTGTTCGATTTTGTGAAAAGGTGAGATTTTTATCTCACATCTATGCTTATATTTATCTCCGATTGTTAGGTATGAATTCCTAACACTTATTCGTGTACATTTGCTTTCGGTTTGGATTGCTTTTGTGAATATTCCAATTTTTAGTGTTTTGAGTTCAATTCGTTAAAAATCCTAACTTTGATGTTTGAACATGTCTTTGGTGATGCATCGAGGAACTCATAGGGCCGGGTAGTCGATTGACATAAACCCTTAGCGCCGTTGCTCGTGCGAATGCAATTTTAGTCAAGATTGAACCTCATTTGTAATAGGCAGGGAAGAGGCTGGAAACAGGTTCGGCCGACCGACCCCCCTGGTCCGGTCGACCGACCTGCTTCCAAGTGCATAAGCACTTTCTGTTTTAAGGTTCGGCCGACCGACCCCCCTGGTTCGGTCGACCGACCCCCCTGGTTCGGTCGACCGACCTGCTGTCCCGAGAGGTTTCCTACCTTTGGTTCGGTCGACCGACTCAGGGAGTCCGGTCGACCGACCTGATGATTTTTTGCCTGATTAGCCTATTTTGCTAATCCGTTTGAATATCCAACTTTAATCAATTCATGTTGTCTCCCTTTTGTTGTCGTCATTTATTATCGACTTCGATGACCTTTTCTTTGGGAATTTTAGATATATCCACTTTGATGGATTTGATATCGATTTCTTTGGATTTTATTCACGTCTTCGAATGTGAATTTTTATGCCCGATTGTTTCTACAATCACTTCTATGATTTGTCACTTTAAAATATAATAGTTTTCTATACTAGTAGTAAATATCAAAACTCTTTCTTCAAATGATTTCAACACTATTTTATTACAAAGCTCGATTTCTCAAACCGATTTCCAATCTATTAGTATATACAAACCTTTACCTCACTCGTATGAGAAATCTAATTAAACGACTTAGTAAAATAAGTGGTATGAAACGGTTGCGTTTACTTCGTCGGTTAATTCTTGGATTTGTTCGATTGAAACTCTTGTGACAATTTTCTAGTGGAGATCTACAATTTGTTCGTAAATATTTAAGTTAAGCTAGTGGTTATGGGACATGAGGCTAAGCTCATATATTTACTAGCTTATTGTAATTGACACTTCTCGTTGATCATGACGATCATCTTTGTGGTTTAGACTAGCAATGTGCGATGTCTCTTTGTTTATGTGGAGGACTGTTCCTCAATTTTATTGAGCTTCGTCTCATTTCTCACATGGATCGTACCTTTCTAGGTTCGTCGATGTTTATTTATGCATGGGGTGTACCTTTTTAGGTGCATCGATGTTTATTTACTTCGTGGAGCAATCGGCTCAATAAGTCGGGACATGGGGCGTATCTTTCTAGGTGCGTCGATGTTCGTCTATGCATGGGGCGTGTCTTTCTAGGTGCGTCGATGTTTGACTTAGCATGGGGTGTATCTTTCTAGGTGCATCGATGTTAGACATTGCATGGGGTGTACCTTTCTAGGTGCATCGATGTTTGTTTATACATGGGTCGTACCTTTTTTGGTGCGTCAATGTTTATTTATGCATGGGGTGTACCTTTCTAGGTGCATCGATGTTTATTTACTTCGTGGAGCAATCGGCTCAATAAGTCGGGACATGGGGCGTATCTTTTTAGGTGCGTCGATGTTCGTCTATGCATGGGGCGTGTCTTTCTAGATGCGTCGATGTTCGACTTAGCATGGGGTGTATCTTTCTAGGTGCATCGATGTTAGACATTACATGGGGTGTATCTTTCTAGATGCATCGATGTTTATTTATGCATGGGATGTACCTTTCTAGGTGCATCGATGTTTATTTATGCATGGGGCGTATCTTTCTAGGTGCGTCGATGCTAGAGCATGGGGCGTATCTTTCTAGGTGCGTCGATGTTCGACTGTGCATGGGGCGTGTCTTTCTAGGTGCATTGATGTCCAGTTCGTGGGATTGGCCATCCTTTTTCTTGTGATTCCTGGATTTCGTGTGTTGAATTCTGGAATTTATGTTTCACCAACTTTTACGATTGGCATTGATATATATGTCATTTATTGTGGCTTGGTGAATGAAATTAGGAGAATGACATTCCTTTTGATCCTTGAGTAGATTATTGTGATATTGATTAATTTCTTGTTGATTTTCAATTACTTATTTATCACAGTTTGGCATTGTGATTATTATATGTTTATGTCATATCTCTTATTATATATCACTTCATCTGATATTTATAGCTAGACTGATCCGTTCATTATTTTCTTCTTAAATAATACTCGGGTCAGACTGAGATTTTACAGGTGCTTCTGCTTGACTCCTTATCGGACCATCTTCTGACTTTTGGCTAACTACTTTAGTTTAGTAGTTTTTGTTGTATACATTTGAGATACAGACTCTATGATGTATACTTATTCTTTTGTTTAGCACTTGTATCTATTCCTTTGTATTATTGTGGATCTTGTTTGACCACTACTCTGATGAACACTTTCATGTGTTATATTCATATCTATTTCCGCCTTTGTGATATGAATTGTCTGTGACTGATTTATGTTATGTTTACTTCTATATTTGTTTCCGAAGATATTATAGCCACTGTGTAGTAGCTTTGAGTTTGTGTCGGCATGTCGGATTTCCACTTGAAAAGAATTGCATGCTATACTATCTGACATATCGATGCTCGCACAAAGCAATTACACAGATGGTCGCTCCTCAACAGCCTTATTCTCCGTGCTAGTTGACAGCATTCACCGTAATGTTCTTGGCTAGCGTGGGTATAGAGGTGGGGCGTCACACTGGTGAACTTGGGGAAGATGGTGACCATGGTCGTTTGTTCGATTTGGCTTTTGATTAGGTAGGTGAATGGATTGTAGGGTTTGAGGTGGCGATGGAAGGCCTGTAAACGCGATCAATTTGAGAAGAAAGGACACGGCCGAGTTCTTTGAGAATTGGCAGGAAGGAAGTGTCGGAGAATAACTTGCCATCGGTGGGTAAGTTGTGTCGATCGGTGGTAAAAGTTGAGAGCAGTTCGATGGAAACTGAACTGGGGTTTTCCGATGGTTCGAGTTGAGGGGGTGTTTTTCGTAGGTATGGATTCGAGTCGCCGTTGAAGTGACGATCATGACCAGAAGAGGAAAAGACATTGACCAAGGGATTCGCGATGTTGAATTGGGCATCGAAGCATTTGTGCATGTGCACTACGTGCACGTGATGCCGGTCATGGTAGATTTGGAAAGGTGAGAAGGAGGGTTTGATATGGGTTGTATTTGTTCATGTTGCCAATGTTTAGGAGGGTGGTCGACAAGATGATCGAAGATGGTCTCGTTGTGTTCATGGCATCAGTTTTCATCAGTTTGGTGATGTTTTTTCTGATTTCAGGGAATAGAGAGAAGAAGAGATTGGGAGAAGTGGGTTCGTGTTGTTTGTTTATATTGGGCTTCGGCCCATTGGTGTTGTGATAGAATAGGATCGGTTGCTGTGTGTTTTAGGTTGTGGGCCTCGAAGCCATGTACTTGGTTTTAATTTTTTACAAAGCTTTGTTAATAAAGAAAACTGTTATAAAGTAAAATTAAATCATAACCATTTGTTTCCAAAAGCATACCATCAAGCATGGAATAAGTGAGTGAATCAAAGTATATGTTTTGAACAAATCCACTTTTATATTGTAATCTTTATTTATGTTTATTATTCTAAAGAATAGTATATAAAAAGTTTTAAGTTCATATTGTTTTCCAACATTTTAACTAGTAAGATGATATAAGCGAATTCTTTATATACAACATTCTTGATTTTAAGTATTATTTAAGATTTAATTAAGAACAATGGGTTTTTAATAATAATAAATTTTGTTTATACTTAATTACGGTTATTTAAGTAAAATTGATATCAGTATTTGATTTAACTTAAAAGATAAAATTCTTTTACTTAAGTTTATTCGAATAAATTGAGTAAAGTAAAGATGATTTAGAAGATCGTTATAATTGAGCTTTGAATTAATTAAGTGCTTAAAGATTTTTGATTTATAATAATTAATGAAGGGATTAAGGGTTGATTGGTTAAGGAATAAGTAATCAATATAAATGATTATCAAATAATTAATTATAATTAATTAAGGGATTATGTAATTAATTAAGCAATTAAAGGTTAAATGCTGAAACGGTTAAAAATAATTAATTTGTGTAATTAATTAAAAGTTAATTACTTAATGTAATTAGAAAATAATTAATCAAGGATGATTAATTTAAAAAGTGAAATATAATTGAAATAATAAAGAGAAATAAATACTTATACTTTGAAGTGAATTCAACTCCTTAAGTTATATTATATTATAATTATTTCATAAATAAAATGTTATGGAATGAATGCCATTTAATAATTTTATGGCCAAACTGTTGAAATGATTCCAATTGATTAGTTGCATTTAATTAGATTGTTTAAACTAGATGACATTCGGAGAGCGGAAACTGACACTATTCCGCTGTATAATTAATTTAATTGTTGTGTAGGGTTTAAGCCATTGATTTGATTGTGTCTGAATAATTGTTCTAGTAATGATAATCTCTAATATGTTGTTCTTGATATATTTGTTATGTGCCTGTTAATTATATTGAGAATATATTTTGAATCGATCTATGGAAGTTGATTAATTTGAATATATGTGATTGTGAATTATGAAATGTGAATTGATAAGTACCGTTTGGACTGATAAGCCTTATTCGATTTGGATTGATTTATGAAATTAGTTTTGTTTTAAAAATTAAAGTAATATAATAATATTACTTTTAGAAATGTTTTTAAGATTGATCAATATTTGGAATATTGAAAGTAGCTATTTATTTCTACCTTTGGAAATCTTTTTAAGTTATAATTTTTAAATTGTTTCAAGTATTAACTCATTTCTTTAAGACACTTTAAAAAACAATTTTTATTAATATTTAAGTATATTTTCTTCAAATTAAACTCCTTTTAATTAAAGTAGTTTAAATAATAAATTATAATAACCTTTATGAAGCATATTTTATTTATTAAACTTGTAATAATTTTTGGAAAATTATAAGTATGATTTGAAAGGAAATAGTTTTATATATTTTTTTCAAATGAAGTAAGCTCTCTTAAATAAATGGTAATTCACTTGGATTTTAAAAGGTGAACAAGGTTTAACGGTTGCAATGTGAAATAACTTTGTTGTATTGATTGATTGCTTTGATAGTTAAATAACCGACTATGAAAATTGGACAAAACCTGACTTTGGAAATATCTAGAGGAGAATCGAGAATTATATCGAGATGAACTTAGGGAAGATGGTCGTTTGTTCGATTTGGCTTTTGATTAGGTAGGTGAATGGATTGTAGGATTTGAGGTGGAGATGGAAGGCCTGTAAATGCGATCAACCTGAGAAGAAAGGACATGGCCGAGTTCTTCGAGAATTGGCAGGAAGGAAGTGTA
This sequence comes from Allium cepa, assembly GCA_030765085.1. NCBI lineage: Eukaryota > Viridiplantae > Streptophyta > Magnoliopsida > Asparagales > Amaryllidaceae > Allium > Allium cepa. The sequence continues at coordinate 678,858,625 of CM060943.1, read as the reverse complement.
GGAGAATTACTTGCATCGGTGGGTAAGTTGTGTCGATCGGTGGTAAAAGCTGAGAGCAGTTCGATGGAAACCGAAATGTGGTTTTCCGATGGTTCGAGTTGAAGGGGTGTTTTTAGTGGGAGTGGATTCGAATCGTCGTTGAAGTGACGATGATGACCAGAAGGGGAAAAGACATCGACCCAGGGATTCACGATGATGAATTGGGCATCGGAGCATTTGTGCATGTGCACTTCGTGCACGTGATGCCGATCATGGTGGATTTGGAAAGGCGAGAAGGAGGGTTTGATATGGGTTGTATTTGTTCGTCTTGCCAATGTTTAGGATGGTGGTCATCAAGATGATCGGAGATGGTCTCGATGGTTTCATGGCATCGGTTTTCATCAGTTTGGTGATGTTTTTTCTGATTTCAGGGAATAGAGAGGAGAAGAGATTGGGAGAAGTGGGTTTGTGCTGTTTGTTTATATTGGGCTTCGGCCAATTGGTGTTGTGATAGAATAGGATCGGTTGCTGTGTGTTTTAGGTTGTGGGCCTCGAAACCATGTACTTGGTTTTATTTTTTTACAAAGCTTTGTTAATAAGGAAAAATGTTATAAAGTAAAATTAAATCATAACCATTTGTTTCCAAAAGCATATCATCAAGCATGGAATAAGTGAGTGAATCAAAGTATATGTTTTGAACAAGTCCACTTTTATATTGTAATGTTTATTTATGTTTATTATTTTAAAGAATAGTATACAAAAAGTTTTAAGTTCATATTGTTTTCCAACATTTTAACTAGTAAGATGATATAAGAAAATTCTTTATATACAACATTCTTGATTTTAAGTATTATTTAAGATTTAATTAAGAATAATGGGTTTTTAATAATAATAATTTTTTTTAATTAATTATGGTTATTTAAGTAAAATTGATATCAGTATTTGATTTAACTTAAAAGATAAAATTCTTTTGCTTAAGTTTATTCGAATAAATTGAGTAAAGTAAAGATGATTTAGAAGATCATTATAATTGAGCTTTGAATTAATCAAGTGCTTAAAGATTTTTAATTTATAATAATTAATGGGGGGATTAAGGGTTGATTAGTTAAGGAGTAAGTAATCAATATAAATGATTATCAAATAATTAATTATAATTAATTAAGGGACTATGTAATTAATTAAGAAATTAAAGGTTAAATGCTGAAATGGTTAAAAATAATTAATCTGTGTAATTAATTAAAAGTTAATTACTTAATGTAATTAGAAAATAATTAATCAAGGATGATTAATTTAAAAAGTGAAATATAATTGAAATAATAAAGAGAAATAAATACTTATACCTTGAAGTGAATTCAAGTCCTTAAGTTGTATTATATTATAATTATTTCATAAATAAAATTTATGGAATGAATTCCATTTAATAATTTTATGGCCAAACTGTTGAAATGATTCCAATTGAATAGATGCATTTAATTAGTTTGTTTAAACTAGATGTCATTTGGACAGCGGAAACAGACACCGTTCCGATGTAAATTAATTTAATTGTTGTGTAGGGTGTAAGCCATTGATCTGATTGTGTCTGAATAATTGTTCTAGTAATGATAATCTCTAATCTGTTTTTCTTGCATATATCTGTTATGTGCCTGTTAATTATACTGAGAATATATTTTGAATCGATCTATGGAAGTTGATTGATTTGAATATTTGTGATTGTGAATTATGAAATGTGAATTGATAAGTACCGTTTGGACTGGTAAGCCTTATTCGATTTGGATTGATTTATGAAATTAGTTTTGTTTTAAAAATTAAAGTAATATAATAATATTATTTTTAGAAATGTTTTTAAGATTGGTCAATATTTGGAATATTGAAAGTAGCTATTTATTTCTACCGTTGGAAATCTTTTTAAGTTATAATTTTTAAATTGTTTCAAGTATTAACTCATTTCTTTAAGACACTTTAAAGAACAATTTTTATTATATTTAAGTTCATTTTCTTTAAATTAAAATCTCTTTAATAAAAGTAGTTTAAATAATAAATTATAATAACCTTTATGAAGACTATTTTATTTATTGAACTTGTAATAATATTTGGAAAATTATAAGTATGATTTGAAAGGAAACGGATTTATATATAATTTTCAAATGAAATAAGCTCTCTTAAATAAATGGTAATTCACATGGATTTTAAAAGGTGAACAAGGTTTAACGGTTGCAATGGGAAATAACTTTGTTGTACTGATTGATTGCTTTGATAGTTAAATAACCGACTATCAAAATTGGACAAAACTTGACTTTGGAAATATCTGGAGGAGACTCGAGAATTATATGGTACGGTTACCGATCGAGGTGCTATACCGTACGTGTAAACTCGATTGTTCTCTAAGACGAATTATAAGTAGACCCGTACAATAACGGTTAGGAGGTGAACTCTGATCTTGTTTTTCGTCGGTGTGTTTTCTAAAGAACCGGGGTTGAGTTTACCGGGAAATAGCGAAAGTCGTTTCGAAGAGACCGGGATCGCATTTGAAATCCGAAAACCGCTTCGATCCAACGATACGTTTTTGGAATGAAGACAAGAGCTTGGAGTCGAAGATGGAGCAGTGACGTGCAAAGGCTACTCGCTACTAATCCCGAGGGTGATTCCAAAATGGATGTAGTAGGAATAGTGCTTTCGGTTCCGTTCGAAACCGGAGCGGACTTGTATGGACGAATGCTTTCAGAACATCGTCGGGTGGACGATGAGCATTCTAAGGGATATGTTCTAAAAAGGTAACGCTTATCCTCGAGCCTCATCAACCGGGAATGACTGAAATTCAGGGGTTATGCAGCAAGGCTAGGTGGGTAGCACCCATTTCAGGGTGAGGTTATCCCTGTCTAGATGTCCCTTTTTATTTCGGCTTAGTGGTGTGGTTGCTGATCCCAACCGTGGGGTGATCTTACTTGGGATTATCCAGTAAGGGATAGTCTCGGTCTTGTGTTGCAGGGGGTCGGGAGTGATCCTCGGTACTGTGATCTAGGCCATGTACCGTGACAGGTGGTACCCCAATGCCTAGTCATTAGTTGGAAATCCATTCTTCCTAAGCGCCTTGTACGAGTTTTGTTTGTATTACCCACTCTGTGGCTAGTAGCTGGAATTTAATAATGTAACAATTTCGACTACTTTAATAAGTATTTGTATATAAACCCTATTATAATATCAGAGGATTTCATAAAAATGTTTTAGCTATCGTAAGGTAAAAACCCGACATGTTTATTTGTGGCGTGGTCTTACGAGATGCTTTTGTTTTCAAAAGGAATTTTCAAAATTTAATAAACGAGTTGATTGTGTTTTCTCACGCTGGTATACTAGACTGACTCGGGATTTGGTGTTTTTCCTATATGCTTGGGTCAGACCGAGCATATTTCCAGGTTTAACTGGAAGAGTGGAAGCTTCAGAAGAAAGAGCTGGATCAGGAGACGTATGCTCCTAATTGTTTATATGTAATCCTTTGGTCGTGTGGTTATGATTGTAAGGACAGAATTGATATAACTGTCCGGGTTGTATGGTTGTAACTCTGATGTAAAACCTGTATATGTTATATATAAAGGTAACAGTTTTGGTTTCGTGTAAAGATTTGTTTATATTATAATTTATTCGTTCCGCTGTGAGATTCTGATTTATTCTCTTTTCTTCTATCTTCTTTCTATTTCTATCTTCTTTCTTTCTTTCATTATCCGTCTTTCCATACGATTTAGCTGACAAGAGTGGTTCAAGGTCGATTTAATTCGGTAGGGAAAAATGGGTTGTGACTTTGTGGTATCAGAGCCTAGGTTGAGTGAATACCTTGGTTCGAGTAGGTTGCTCATTAGGAATAGAGTCTATAGCAACCTGTTGAGTCTGAGTGTATATATATATATACGAGAGTGCGAATTTGTTTGTTGTATAAAATGGTTTTATATTTTGTTAATTGATTGGTTAAGTGGCATATGGATTCTGGTCAATACGAGTAGCTAACTTTATTGATAGGGATCTCTAAACACTTGAACCAGGCCAATGGACACAATATTTTTTTTAAAAGGGGTAGATGAAATAATTTTACCCAAATATATTTTCCATAAAAAAGTATGATTTTTTTTAAAAATAACATATATGGAATTTAAAATGAGTGGTTGTGATAATAATAATTTATCATTTGGTTTCTGTGTGGTCTTAGTTAACAACCTTAAGTATATGCATTGGATTGTCCTTTTGACTATAGTGTACCCTTAGAAATTGAACCCTTTAGAATTTGAATCTGTGGAAAATGTATTCTTAATAAATTTTATTTACAAGATAAATTTGGAAAACTCTTAAATTGATATGTGACAAGTTTTTAAACTAGTAAATTTTTGGCAAATTTTCCACTCTTTAAAGATGAAATTAATTAACCAAGTAATTAAAGATTAATTAGGTTACAATTAACACTTAATTAATTCAGTGATTAGAGATAAATTACAATTAAAAAGAATTTTTAATAGTTATTGTGAAGGTCATTAACTAGGGATTATGTCATGATTGAATAATATGATTAATTTTAATTATTAATTAGGTTAATTAATTGGGAATGTTTGAAATTTTAAAATCTTATAACAATTTATTTGTTATATATATATATATACATGGATCTACAAATTGAAGAAATAAATGTTTATAAAAAACTTATTATATATGTGTGTGAATATTTTTCTACCTATAATTACTTTTCAATATATATATATATATATATATATATATATATATATACTTAGATTATTTTGAAAAGATGGTTTTATAAAATCTTGGATAATAAGAATTCGAAGTGGTAGAATAAATTGGAAGTATAAACTTTGATGAACTTCTTAACTTGTAGAATTCTAAACCTTAGGTTCTCATTTCTGGACTTGGTTTTGATTATAGAGAACCCGTATTATTCACTGTGTTGGAGCTTTGGCCCAAGCTAAAAGAGAGGGTGACTTGGACGAAGTCAGAAGTAGGGCGGGACTTAACGAGCCATCCTTGTATGAAGAAGAGCCGGAGGCACCTGAAGAGCCGGTTGAGCAGCCTCAGCCTCAGCCGCAGCCTCAGCCTCAGTCTCAGCCGCAGCCTCAGCCTCAGCCTCTCAGGAAGATTCAGAAGAGGACATCGACGACGAAGAAGAATTTGAGGTCGAAGAAGAAGAAGAGTTCGATGATGAAGAACAATTTGAGGTCGAAGAAGAAGAGGAGTTCAACGACGAGGAGGAATTTGAGGTGGAAGAAGATCCGGAATCTCAGAACGATGATGCTTTCATTTGGAATATAGGTGAAGTTGTTTTGGGACCAGATGCTGGTGAACCTAATCCAGAGGAGGTTCAGGATCCTGATAATGATAGAGAGGTTAGGGAGTTATCAGGACCTGAGAAGGAGGACTCCGATAGTGGGAGTCCGTAGTAGGAGTTAGGTTGTTTTCTCCTTGATGTATATATAGTTTTTGTATGTGTTTTGACCCATGGACGTCGTGGATGTTAAGTGTTTGGTAGGGTAGTTACATATCTGTGTATTTATGTATGGTTGATGGATGGTGATAACATTTGTAGGAATGTTTTGGATAGTGCTTAATGTAATGTATATTTTGATATACCATGTTAATCTTTATGTTTACCAGTGTAGTTTGAGTTGTTATGGATCTATTTTATTGTTAGCGGATAATTTTTACTAGCTTAACTATGGAATTTCGGGGATGAAATTCTTTTTAAGGGGGAAGGAATCTAACGACCCAGGATTTTGGACATCCCGAGTTGTGAATATTATCTATAATATTCAATGATATTGTATTTTAATATACAATATTTCCATTAACCAATGATTTATCATTATATAAAATCAATATAACTTGGGTTTTCAAAACTATATTAAACTATTAAGTTGATTTAAATAAAATTTCTTAAATATATACTTTGTTTTAAAGTAAAACATGTACATATTGTTTAGATTTAATATATGTACTTGTTTCAAGGATAAATATGTATATTTATTCTAAAGTTGAAATATAATAGGAATTTAAATTTATTGAAAATTCATTATTTTCATATATAGGATGATAAAAAATTTATGTAATAAAATTAGATGAAAATTCTGAATGAAGTGAAAGTGTTATACTTTGATTTGGTATATACAAACAATATTGTTTATATTGAATAAAATAATTTTAAGTTTCTTAAAAAATATATGTACTTTGAATAAGACAATTTTATATATATGTCATGATAAGTTAAAAGAAAAATTTATAATAGTTAATTGAGAGAAATGTTATAAATTGATATGTATAAAAATCACATAAATAAATAAGAGAAACTATTTATACATAAATATTAATGAAACTTAGTTTGATTGAAGTTATATATTTTTATATTATAAAGAGGAGAGTGACTTGATTTATTTTGAAATTTAATCTACGGTATAGATTTTATTTTTATCAAAGTTTCATTTAGTATAAAATTATATGAAAATATAAATGTTATTTTATTTCATTTTGTTTAAAGTAACAATATATTTATTAAAAAGTATTAATCAAAAAGGGTGTTATTTTAATTGATTAATTCCTTATCTTTATTTTAATACAAATAAGAATACATATCTTAAGTCTTATTTAATTAAGTTTTTATTTTTGTTTAAAATGTAATAGTGACAATCACGTTTATACTTGATCAACCTTAAGTATGGGCTGTTGAAATCTTAAATATAGTTGCATGTGTATTAATATGGTATGTCGTATATAAACAATATAATAAATAATGGACCACCAAACTTTCTACTGTCAAATGTAAATGCAGATTAACAAAAAGGAGCAAGTAAACTAAATTAATCTAATTAAAACTATGGGTAAGTAAGTAATTCTTTCAGTAAAACAAACTAACATTTGGCACTTTAAAATTTAGAAATCCAACATAATCATTCAAGTTTCTTTTCAAAATTCTCTTTGTTTAAAAAAAAAATATTTCAGCCTCTAAGAGTCATTTCTGTCTAACATTGTTATTGCAAAATTGTATATATACATTTATTGTCTGGACTGTTTAATCAGGTAACTAAATTAAAACAAAAGCCTTTATCTAAAACTAAGCAAACATTAAACCATACTGGAACAAAGGTTAATAGAAGAAGTGCTCTGTAAACCAAAATCGGGAAACTTAAAAAGATCTTGATGCAATCTCTGTTTAAATAATCTAGCTACCTGGAAGCAAGTTCAAAGATTTCAAGTTTTCAAATTCAACTTCAAGTTTTAAAAGAATCAGGAACCAGAATGTTCTAGGTGAGAAACTATTGGTTCCAAATTGAAAATAACATGCATGCTCTGTTGACAATGATTATTATGTTTATCTTCACTTCTAAAACCCATATCTGTTGATCTAGTTTGAATTTGAAAATTTTATGAACTAGAAATATGTTTATTTACTAGAATAGTTTAAGTTAAAATTGGTTATTGAATTATTTATGCTGTGCATTTAGCTTGGGGTTAGTTTTACAGTAGAAATCATATTTTTGTAAAATTTCAATATATTTGAATCAAAGATTCAAGCATGCATGTTGGTTTCTCTGTTAAAAATAGGATTTTTAGAGGTTGAATTATGATTTTTAACAGCCTAGTTTGTAAGAAATTTGGTGTTGAACTTTTTCTGTTCAAAAATAGATTTCCGGCGATTTCTTCGCCATGGGGTGGTGATGCCAGGACTAAAAGGTGCTGGTGAACTTGGGGATCATGGTGACCATGGTCGTTTGTTCGATTTGGCTTTTGATTAGGTAGGTGAATGTATTTTAGGATTTTGAGGTGGCGATGGAAGGCCTGTAAACGCGATCAATCTGAGAAGAAAGAACATGGCCGAGTTCTTCGAGAATTGGCAGGAAGGAAGTGTTGGAGAATAACTTGCCATCGGTGGGTAAGTTGTGTCGATCGGTGGTAAATTTGAGAGCAGTTCGATGGAAACCGAATTAGGGTTTTCCGATGGTTCGAGTTGAGGGGGTGTTTTTCGTGGGAGTGGATTCGAGTCATCGTTGAAGTGACGATGATGACAAGAAGGGGAAAAGACATCGACCCAAGGATTCGCGATGTTGAATTGGGCATCGAAGCGTTTGTGCATGTGCACTGCGTGCACGTGATGCCGGTCATGGTGGATTTGGAAAGGCGAGAAGGAGGGTTTGATATAGGTTGTATTTGCTCGTGTTGCCAACGTTTAGGAGGGTGGTCGTCGAGACGATCGGAGATGGTCTCGTTGGGTTCATGGCATCTGTTTTCATCAGTTTGGTGATGTCTTTTCTGATTTCAGGGAATAGAGAGAAGAAGAGATTGGAAGAAGTGGGTTCGTGCTGTTTGTTTATATTGGGCTTCGGCCCATTGGTGTTGTGATAGAATAGGATCAGTTGCTGTGTGTTTTAGGTTGTAGGCCTCGAAACCATGTACTTGGTTTTATTTTTTTACAAAGCTTTGTTAATAAGGAAAACTGTTATAAAGTAAAATTAAATCATAACCATTTGTTTCCAAAAGCATATCATCAAGCATGGAATAAGTGAGTGAATCAAAGTATATGTTTTGAACATATCCACTTTTGTATTGTAATGTTTATTTATGTTTATTATTTTAAAGAATAGTATATAAAAAGTTTTAAGTTCATATTGTTTTCCAACATTTAAACTAATAAGATGATATAAGCGAATTCTTTATATACAACATTCTTGATTTTAAGTATTATATAAGATTTAATTAAGAACAATGGGTTTTTAATAATAATAAATTTTGTTTATAATTAATTATGGTTATTTAAGTAAAACTGATATTAGTATTTGATTTAGCTTAAAAGATAAAATTCTTTTACTTAAGTTTGTTCGAATAAATTGAGTAAAGTAAAGATGATTTAGAAGATAATTATAATTGAGCTTTGAATTAATCAAGTGCTTAAAGATTTTTAATTTATAAAAATTAATGAGGGTATTAAGGGTTGATTAGCTAAGGAGTAAGTAATCAATATAAATGATAATCAATTAATTAATTATAATTAATTAAGCAATTAAAGATTAAATGCTGAAACGGTTAAAAATAATTAATTTGTGTAATTAATTAAAAGTTAATTACTTAATGTAATTAGAAAATAATTAATCAAGGATGATTAATTTAAAAAGTGAAATATAATTGAAATAAAAAGAGAAATAAATACTTATACTTTGAAGTTAATTCAAGTCCTTAAGTTATATTATATTATAATTATTTCATAAACAAAATTTTATGGAATGAATGCTATTTAATAATTTTATGGCCAAACTGTTGAAATGATTCCAATTGATTAGTTGCATTTAATTAGATTGTTTAAACTATATGACATTCGGACAGCGGAAATTGACACCATTCCCTTGTATAATTAATTTAATTGTTGTGTAGGGTGTAAGCCATTGATCTGATTGTGTCTGAATAATTGTTCTAGTAATGATAATCTCTAATCTGTTGTTCTTGCATATATCTGTTATGTGCCTGTTAATTATATTGAGAATATATTTTGAATCGATCTATGGAAGTTGATTGATTTGAATATCTGTGATTATGAATTATGAAATGTGAATTGATAAGTAGCGTTTGGATTGATAAGCCTTGTTCGATTTGGATTGATTTATGAAATTAGTTTTGTTTTAAAAATTAAAGTAATATAATAATATTATTTTTAGAAATGTTTTTAAGATTGATCAATATTTGGAATATTGAAAGTAGCTATTTATTTCTACCTTTGGAAATCTTTTTAAGTTATAATTTTTAAATTGTTTCAAGTATTAACTCATTTCTTTAAGACACTTTAAAGAAATTTTTTTATTAATATTTAAGTATATTTTCTTCAAATTAAAATCTCTTTAATAAAAGTAGTTTAAATAGTAAATTATAATAACCTTTATGAAGAATATTTTATTTATTGAACTTGTAATAGTATTTGGAAAATTATAAGTATGATTTGAAAGGAAACAGTTTTATATATTTTTTTCAAATGAAATAAGCTCTCTTAAACAAATGGTAATTCACTTGGATTTTAAAAGGTGAACAAGGTTTAACGGTTTCAATGGGAAATAACTTTGTTGTATTGATTGATTGCTTTGATAGTTAGATAACTGACTATCAAAATTGGACAAAACCTTACTTTGGAAATATCTAGAGGAGACTTGAGAATTATATGGTACGGTTACCGATCGAGGTGCTATACCATACGTATAAACTCGTTTGTTCTCTAGGACGAATTATAAGGAGACCCGTACATTAACGGTTAGGAGGTGAACTCTGATCTTGTATTTCGTCGGTGTATTTTCAAAAAAACCGGGGTTGAGTTTACCGGGAAATATCGAACGTCGTTTTGAAGAGACCGGGATCGGATTTGAAATCCGAAAACCACTTCGATCCAACGATACGTTTTCGGAATGAAGACAAGAGCGTGGAGTCGAAGATGGAGCAGTGAAGTGCAAGAGCTACTCGCTACTAATCCTGAGGGTGATTCCAAAATGGATGTAGTAGGAATAGTGCCTTCGGTTTCGTTCGAATCCGGAACGGACTTGTATGGACGAATGCTTTCAGAACATCATCAGGTGGACGATGAGCATTCTAAGGGATATGTTCTAAAAATGTAACGCTTATCCTCGAGCCTCATCAACCGGGAATGACTGAAAATCAGGGGTTATGCAGCAAGGCTAGGTGGGTAGCACCCATTTCAGGGTGAGGTCATCCCTGTCTAGATGTCCCTTTTTATTTCAGCTTAGTGGTGCGGTTGTTGATCCCAACCATGGGGTGATCTTACTCGGGATTATCCAATAAGGATAGTCTCGGTCTTGTGTTGCAGGGGTCGGGAGTGATCCTCGGCACTGTTATCAAGGCCACGTACCATGACAGGTGGTACCCAATGCCTAGTAATTAGTTGGAAATCCATTCTTCCTAAGCGCCTTGTACGAGTTTTGTTTGTATTACCCACTCTGTGGCTAGTAGCCGGAATTTAATAATGTAACAATTTCGGCTATTTTAATAAGTATTTGTATCTAGACCCTATTATAATATCAGAGGATTTCATAAAAATGTTTTGGCTATCGTAAGGTAAAAACCCGGCATGTTTATTTGTAGCGTGGCCTTACGAGATGCTTTTGTTTTCAAAAGGAATTTTCAAATTTTAATAATCAAGTTGATTGTGTTTTCTCACGCTGGTATACCAGACTGACCCGGGCTTTGGTGTTTTTCCTATATGCTTGGGTCAGACCGAGCATATTTCCAGGTTTAACTGGAAGAGTGGAAGCTTCAGAAGAAAGTGCTGGATCAGGTGACGTATTCTCGTAATTGTTTATATGTAATCCTTTGGTCGTGTGGTTATGATTTTAAGGACAGGATTGATATAACTGTCCGAGTTGTATGGTTGTAACTCTGATGTAACACCTTTATATGTTATATATAAAGGTAACGGTTTTGGTTTCATGTAAAAATCTGTTTATATTATAATTTATTCGTTCCGCTGTGAGATTCTGATTTATTCTCTTTTCTTCTATCTTCTTTCTATTTCTATCTTCTTTCTTTCTTTCGTTATCTGTCTTTCCATACGATTTAGCTGACAAGAGTGGTTCAAGGTCGGTTTAAATCGGTACGGAAAAATGGGTTGTGACTTATCACATTTCTCATGTTAGTGAGGGAGGATACTAAGTGGGAAAACGTGTGTAGGGAGTGGAGGAGCATGGTGATGTGGCATGTGTAGAGTTGAGGGTAGGGGTATAAGGGCATATAGGTAACTTATATAATGCATTTTTTACAAAAGACTTTCCTAATTCTTTTCCATGCTTATTTTCATTTTTCTTCAAAAGCTTTTCCTTCTTCCTTAATCTTTTTAACCCTTCCATGGCTTCTTTTCCTAGTTTTAAGGTTTTAAAGTTTTAAATCTAAAGTTTATATCTTTAAATGTCTCAAAATCCTTTTTTAAACTCCTCTTTTCAATCTACAAATTCTTCCATTTTACCCGAAATGGTTTCAGCCATATCTTCTTCATTTCTAAATCAAATTGTGATTTTCATATTTTCAATATATGTTAAATTCGAGTGGCTAGAAATCTCTTTTATACCATTCCAACAAAATTTGAGTGTAGCTATTCCAAAAAGTTATTTCTTTTGAACCCATTTTCGGACACAGGAATCCAAGTCTGAAAATGATCCTTTTTGTTTCGGCCATAACTTCCTCAAAATTTAATATTTTTAAGCAATTCTTTTTTAAATGATAGAGGAAATAATAATTTAAACTCCCCTATTGATCACTTTGCCAAAATTAGGGAGGAAAGGGTCGGATAACCAAGAGAAAGTTGACATATTTTCAAGTTGGTTTTGTTGATTTCCAAGCTTTACAAGTCCTAAGTGTTTTTGAAAAAGTTCATCGAATTTTGGTGAGTAAATTACTTAAATTTTTGAGAAAGAATCTACCTTTATTTGTATGGTTTTTATATGGTTGTATACTTGATGATATTGTCAAACTATCATGTGGTTGTTATGGTAACATATGTGCGTATATGATGTGAATCTTAGAATTCGAACATCAAAATCTGAGTTAGGTTTGGTTCCAAAGATGTTGCTTGTTTATGTGATGGCTATGGTTCATAGGCTCTGGGTTAGTTGTGATATAGAAGTGGAAAACAAGTTGGAAATTAGGGTGTCCTTAGCGATATTCGATGTGGATGTAGTTCACTTAAAAGTTTGGTTTTTCAAGAAAAAATTGGTTTTTAAAACTTAGAAGTGTTTGTAAATGTTTTATAATCTTAATTATAATGTATTAGGAAGTTATTAAGTTTTTAATTAATTAAGTTTTAATAGTTAATAATTAATTAAGAATTAAACAAGGTTTAATAATTATAATTAAGTGAAGATTAGTTACTAATTAATTATCTTTTAAAGTTAAGATTTATTTTAATTAATTATTAATTAAGTTAATTAATTTTGAGATTAGTTATAAGTTAATTGAATAATTTGTTTTTAATTTATAAATAATTAAATATAGGATAAATTATTGATTACTTAATAATCAAGTGTTAATTATTTATAAATTACAAATTAACTAAGGTTTAATTTATAACAAATTATTTATTAAAGTTTAATTTATTAATTAAGTTTAATTAAATATTATTTTATTAATTAATTGAGATTAATTAATATTTAATTACTAATGAAGGTTTAATTAATTATTTAATATCTAATAAATGATTAATGTGGGTATAATTAATAGTTAATTATTTTTAACTATTTAATTAAATTAACTTAAGATTAATTATGATTTCAATATAGATTTAACTTATAATTAATTATTTTCAAAAATGGTTTCAAAGTTTTAAATCCTTTGGTTTTCAAAAGTAAATTTGTTTAAAAGTACTTCTTCTTCTTCAAAGATGGCTTTGAATACAAGTGATTTAAGTGACGATACCATTAAGAAACCAAATAACTATGAATGAGTTGTAATGTAGATTGTTTGGTTGTTTGGACATATGTTAGCAGAATAAATCTCCATTCTGCTATAATTGGTTGATTGATTATTTGTTTATACGGACATGTTTGGCAGAATAAATCGCCATTTTGCTATTAATTAATTAAATTGTTTGGACATCTGTTTAGCAGGATAAATCACCATCTTACTATTATGTTATTTGGACATGTATGTGTTAGTTAGCTTATATTGACATATTATTCCTTGATTTGGATATGAGTTGTAATTACATATATGTTGATCTATGTAAATAACTGTTAAATGAATTGGAATTAAACTGAATGGTAACTTAAATTAGTAGATTGCTAATCCTCTTTTTGGAATTTATAAAGTATATTTTTGAATTAATTTCAATTTTTTAAATCAATTTGGAGTTTAAAGTTTATAAATGATTTCCAACTATACTATTGTTTTATAAAGTTATTTGTAAGTACTAACTTTTTCATCAAAGGGGTTTGTACTAAAGGGTTTACTTAAGATGTTTTACAAAAGATATATTGTAAATGTTATTTTATAAAAGAAATTTATAAAGGATTTATAAAGAATTTTTTTATAGTTTTAGAAATAGAAAGAGATTTTATAAATCATCTTAGAGATTTTTGAAAGAATTTTAAATTAGGTTTGAAATTTTATAAAGAGGTTTGAAATATGAAGTGAACTTTTAAAAAGAATTTTTATAAGGGATAAGTGGATGAGTTTTATTAAATAAATGGGTTTTATAGTAAATGATGTTTTGAAAAGGGAATTGTTAGGCCATTTAATATAGAGTGTGAGAAGAAAGAATTTTCCAAATTGTTTTTGGTAAATACTTAAATTGTTTCCAAGTAAAAAAGGGAATGTTAATGAAAAGAGTTCTGAAAGGATCTTTATATCAAGTTTAATAAAGTGATTTTATTAAAGTTTACTTAATAAAGGCTTAGAGGATTCCATACAGGATTGAATAATGTTTGATTATTTGTTTGATTTGATAGTTAAATAACCAACTATAAAATATGCACCTAAACGTAACTTTGGAAATATCTAGGAGATACACGTGAGTTATATGGCACAGTCATCTTCGATGATACTATACTGTGCGTATAAATCTCATTTCATTCTTTTAGGAAAATGGTAAAAAATCCATCCACTAACAGTTAGGAGGTGATCTTCGATCTTATATTTATCTTTTTATTTCCTAGAGAATCGGAGTTGAGTTTACCGAAAATTATCGAACGCTGTTTCGAAGAGACCTGGATCAAATATGTTATCCGAAAACCACTTCGATCCAACGAATGCATTTCAAAGTGAAGACCTCGGGAAGAGCATAGAATCAAAGATAGAGATGTGAAGTGTAAGGGCAAATAGCTACTAATCCTAAGGGTGATTCCAAAATGGATGTAATAGGAATAGTGCCTTCGGCTTCCTTCATACCCAAAACAGACTTGTATGGATGAATGCTATCAGCACATTGTCATTGGAGGGAAATAAGCATTCTAAATGTGAATTTCTTGAAAGGTAATCATTGCCTCAAGCCTCATCAACCAGGAATGACAAAAAATCAGGAGATATGCAGCAATGCTAAGTGGGTCGCACCTATTAGGGTATGTTGTCATCTTTCTAGATACCATATATGTATATATTTATGGATTGGTTGTGCATGAGATCTCATTAAAATGGTTGGAAACAACTGGGGTGATGAAATATTCGATAATATCCAATAAGGGGTAGACCGGTCTTGTGTTGACAGGGATCGATAAGTTCGACCTCGGTACATTTTTCTAAAGATGTACTGTGATAGGTGGTACCCTAGTGCTTAGTAAATGTATGGAATCCATTCTCCAATAAGCGTCGTACGGTTTTGATTGTGCCTAACTATGTTAAAACATGAGATGCAAGCATTTTAGCTTTTTTCATATTTTACTTTGACCTTTAGATATTATTATAATATCACTGATTTTCTGACATAAAAGGTTTTGGTTATCGTAAGGTAAGGACTCTTCCGTATTTATGTGTAGTGTGGTCTTATGAATATACCCTTGATATTCTAAAGAGTTTTCAAAGTAATAATTAAGTTATTTGAGTTTACTCACACCAGACCTATGTCTAACCTGGAGTTTTATTTTCTTTCCCTAAAACTCTTAGAGGCTCAATTTTTTACGAGCATCCAAGTAGTTCATATTTTTCCATGGATGCACTTTGGAGGAGCTTGGAGTAGGTGGCTTCATCGATAGCTAGTTATGATTTTGATTCCGCTGTATTATATGTATCTTGCACTACTTATGTAAGGACAAGCTGCCATAGCTATCCTAGGTTAGAACTTGTATTAGTACGACTCTGGTGTATCAGTTTTGAAATGACTTTGTAAAATATTATGTGATTAATATATGTTAATCCCTTGCGTTGTGAGATTCTGTGTTTGTTCTTAGTTTTCTTCTATCTCTATCTTCTTTCTTTCACCTAATGAACGGGTTTTCCGGTACTTGACTGTTCGGCTTATGATATAGTGGACGTATTAGTGTCGATTTTCAAGGGTTGAAAATTCAAGTTCGTTACACAAACCATTTCATGTTACAAAACATATCATAATGTCAATAACAACCATTATATCATTTTATTCCAAAATTACATTTTATGGGTACAATAGAACATACATGAAAAGATAGATAATGACTACTTTAAGCTTCACTCTTGCCATCTTCAAGAATCATCAACTCATTCTCTAACTTGTGCTGTAATGAGGAGAGAGTTAGAACAACAAGTGTTCATTGAATAAAAAACTCGAGCCATGCTATTCTAGTACTTGAGTAGAATATTTCGAAATACGAGTATGTCTTACGTATTTAAAGCCATTTAATACTTCATGTAAGGAAAGGGGACGTTCCCTCAAACAACCACTCAATAACTTCCATTCTCGAAGTAGGTTTCTTAACCCCATAACCCATAATGGACATCATAAATGTCTAACAATGCGAGAGAGAGAACTCGAGCCACTTAATACCTTTTAATGAAAAATAGGCATGCTCTGACCTTCTAAAACCGCAATTGAGGTAGGCCCCTATCATTTAATCCATATTCCCAAGGTGGACTGCACATAGGTATTTATCTAGCTAACAATGCATGGAAATCTCTTCGGACACTTAATACTTCCTATTGAAGTAGACTTTTTTGAGATATCCTTAACTATGCCTAAACCCAATCTTGACCATTTAATACTTCATTTTGGAAAGAAATGGGGCTCTTAAACAACCACTTAATACCTCCAAAAAGCCCAAGCAGGATCTTCGTCTTATGACCCATACCAACAGTGACGTCTTACATTAGCTCAACTATTTGTGAGTACTGGTTGCCAGATTAACTAGGCGGATTTACCCTACAATGCTGAGACTAACCTCACACCATCATAGTTACATATCATTGATGACGTCTCACATCAGCCTCAAAATCACACTACTTGTAGTCAGGTTAGCTGGACAGACTTCCATGTGCCCTTTGGCCGACCCCGCATCACTATGACTTAGTCAAATTTACAACACTCTTAATATATTATCACACATCTCCCTGTGACCATTAATTATGTTGTATAAGAATTCCTTCTTATTATGCCTTAACAACCATTTATTTTCCTAAAAAAAGTTAAAGACAATTATTACCTAATTAACTAGGTAATTAATATGTTATAATTACACATTTATTGTGCTAATCAATATATAAATAAATATGCATTTATTATTTCCTATACATGTGGAGATTACGCCCTAACTAACGTTAAATGTCAATTCCTTAACCACAATTTTAATACAAGTCTCCTCCTTTGAATTTCCAAATTTTCAATATCCATAACAAGGGATTCCAATATCCACAACAAGGATTCAATATTCATATCTGAAATTGCATCAACGGACTTGTAAATAAATATAAACTCAATTTATTAGATCAAACTAATAGAATACTCTAAACAATAGAAATTAAAGTTCTAATTTCATTTCTTATTCAACTCCTCTTTCCCAAGGAAATAAACATAGGAATATCTATTTGAGTTTTAAGGAATAAGTAGTGAAAACTATGAATAAGATACATTCTCTACACCCTTCTTTTATTATTGAAAATTTATAATCAAATCAGAATGAGGAAGAGTGGAATAGATATGAAAGTATCAAATGAAAGTTACTATGCGGATCGTGCAATATGGAGTTATATTAAACAAGTGCGGAAATAAACTAAAGCAAGGTAAAGTAAGCAATAGTAAAACAAGCACAACAGGAATTTTTATACTGGTTAAACTTCCCATTCTACGTCCAGTCCCAGATTCCTTTCTGGAATTTCACTAACAACAAACCTCACTTAACCCGGAGGAACAGGTTTATACAACCCTTGAACAGCCGAACAAGGGACCTGAGCAGCAGAACAGGATTTTGCTTCAACAGTTGAAGAGGACTTCAACTTATATAAAAGTATATTTGACTCAATGTGTTCTTAATAACATGAATTTGTCTCTTGATAGTACACCCTTCCTATAGTCAAATCCTCAAGAGTATTTTGTGTGTGTATTGATTGAAAGGAAGTAAATCACTTAGAATCAAAGATTATATATGTATTAACACAAAGATTCAAGTGATATAAAGTTTTTGAATGGTTTGAATATAGAGAAAGAATCAATTAAAAGAGCAAAGTAAAAATTCAGTAAAGTGAGAAGAATAAAAGCATCTTTATATAGAGGATATAGGGATGCAATCATTCATGAAAGATCTCAATCAAAAGTTGCATCTATTCCTATTGAAATTGGATTGAAACCCCTTCATGAAAGAAAGTGTCTTTTCATTAAAATAGCTGTTTATTGCCGTTCAGTCAACTGACTCAGAAGTGCCAGTCGACCGAAATTCAACACCGTGCATTTTGTAGCAATTTATGTGCACTAACAAATGTCAGTCGACTGGCTGGTCTGAGTCAGTCGACTGACCTGTGCTATATTGCACATATCACTTTAAAACACAATATTTCAAGGTGAAATCTTTTTATGTGTGAGTGTGACTTCTTGAGAGTTGATTTTAACAGTATTTCAACAGAACTAAGACTAAAAAACAATATAAATATACATACTATATTCTGAATTGAAGTCTTGTCTCTGTTTGAAGTTCTATTCTCTTTTTGTCGCTATGTTTCATCATCTTGTGATCTATGATCGTCAATGCTTTGTTGATGTTCTTTGTCATGAATCAAAATCATGATTCAACATTCTCCCCCTTTTTAATTGATGACAATATATAGAGTTGACGATATATAATATGAGTTATAAAGAATTCGTTTTCTTCATTTTCTCCCTCGGAATGTATGGCTCCGCAAAAACTATTAGAAAGCACAATAATTTCTCCCTCTTTGTCATCAACAAAAAGGAATACTTAGAAATAGCCAAAATACTGCATATCACATAGTCACATAAACATTTTACACAACAATAGTTCACAGAAGAGTACAAAGTTCATAGCCATATGAAATAAAACAAAAACCAAAATACCTAACCAAAAGCCATAGGACAACTTACTCTTCGTCGGAATCAAAATTATCTTCCTCCTCTGGTTGAGTTTGTTCCTTCCCTTTAGCGATGTCACGAGATGTCCTACCAGTGCCACTTGTGCTAGAGCTTGTGGCTTCGGAAGTCGACCAAGAGAAATGTGGAGCTAGTCTTTTTCCAGGATCCAAATGCAAAGATCCGGTAGTGGAAGATGTACAAGAAATAGCCCCCCATAAAGTTATGAAGAAACCTTTGATCTTGTTAAGCTTTTTATCTATTTTATTCAAACGAGAGCCAAGAATAAGTTGATTTTGTGCAAGCAAATCAATAGCCTCTCGCGAAGTTTGGCCAACAGTTGGATGACGGATAACCTCTTCTTCGGATTGATGAGTTTGAGAAGAGGATTGTTCGGCAATGTGAATATCTTATCCTCTTTGTTGTGGAGTTGCTTGCCAATCGTGAAAAGTTATAAAAGGTTCCGGTCGATCAGGGAGTTTCATTAGTCTTATTGTACGAATATTATATAATCCGACTTTGGAGAATTCAGTTTCCGGGGTTCTTATACCAAAATCATTTAATAGTCGTGTTATATATTCACCAATGTTTTGTTCTACCTTGGTTAAAACGGAGAAATTCATCCAGAAGAAGTTGAGTCCAATTAACATGCAAATTTCCCCATATAGCATATAGAGCATGAAAATTTTCAGGTTATACTAATTCATATGATCCTGTTCGGGGGGGTTATGCTTTTAAGAAGAAACTGGTGCATTAATCTAGCTTTGGGTCGTAGTGACATAGATTAAACTTCAACAGCATTATCTTCGAGGAATAAGTGACTTATATTGTCCCAAAGTTTCATATCGCAACTTATGTCGCGAAGATTAATTCCCCCAACTCTAGTTTGAAGCAAATGGTACATTCGTTCTAGAGAAAGAAAAATTGAGATTCCACATACCGAAGTCGAAATGCAGTTTTCTCTATTTCTATGTGCTGGCTCTTGAAGATTCAAGTTCACATAAAATAGTTTAACCATTGTATGGTTGATTTTTAGATTGTTTTTCTTGCAATCAAGAAAAATATCCAAACCACTTCTTTCGGAAGCTCTCGTATGCCATATGCGATTAAGATCAGGATAATGAACAAAAGAGCCTTCAAAAATATGTGAATCTTGTATATTTATCCACCGTTGAATTGCTTTGTCATGGACCAACCAAGTAGCAATCTGAGAATCTATTGGAGTAGAGGAAGAAGAAGAACCTTCCTTGACACGTTTTGTTTGCCTAGGAGCCATGGAATTTGAAAGAGAGAGGTGAAAAAATTGGAATTTGGTAATGGAGAAGAGGTGAAATTTGGAATTAGGGCTGGAGGAAAGGAGAAGAAAGGTTAAAAAAGGTGAAGGTGTGGGGTAAAAAAAGTAGGTAAGTGTAGTTAAAACGCAGAATTCTACGTTCAGTCGGCTGAGATTCCTGAGTCAGTCGACTGAAAATAGAACCCGAGAGTTTTTAGCATGAAATTCAGTCGACTAACTCAGTTTTTCGAGTTGATTGAGCTGAACCCGAGAGTTTTTACTATGAAATTTAGTCGACTAACTCAGTTTTTCAGTCGACTAAGATGGTTATAAACTGAGAAAATATGAATATCAGACATTGTTCCATATATTGGATAAAGATATTGTTCCAAATATTCCTGAAATACAAAAAAATTTGAATGATTTACAAAATATAAAATATGATTATTCAACAACAACAATTATAGATGAAAAAAATCATTTATCCGAATCACTCGGAGTCTTGCACTCTTTCGGTTCTATCTTGGTTATCTCTGTGTATGGTCGTAATGGAGACCAATATGGTTGTCGTTCCCAAGAATTTGGAGAAACCGAAGGATGCTGTAGACTACATCTTTCTTTGGAGATGTACCACAGAATTTTAATGCCACTTGTTCAATAAAACTAAGTCGTTTGGCATTAAATTTCTGTTCGTAATACATTTCTCGCTACAAATCCAACTGTTCTTTTTGGAAATGATGAATGTCAGATATTTTTTCTTTGCTTGATGGAGAACCGAAGAAAATAAACCATCGAGATTTCTTCTTTTCTGGCGTATAACCAGAATGTTCGCGTGAAGGACGAGGTTTATCCTGTTCACGTGGTGTTGGAGTTGCCAAAATTTTAATAGAAGATGTAGAATAACTCGATGGAGAATTATCCGAGTCGGAGTTATTGTTGCATACCATTGAGAGAAGGAGGTAAAACATTTTAAAATCCATCGCAATAACTTCTTTGGTAATAAAAAACGAATTTTATTTGGAAATAGGAGAGACTGAATTTGTAAGTATAAATAGAGGAGCAAAAGTTTATATTTAGAACTTTTTGTTAAAGGAATATGTGGCTGAAAAGGTTTAGTTAGTATTATTCATTCGTTAAAAGGAAAGAAAATAAAAGATGGGGAAAGAATGTTAGTATAAATTAACTATTAAAAAAACATTATGAACTATGTAATGTAAACCTATGAACTATATTTTAATACAATATGTTCTTTTATAAACTGCAATATACAAATACCTTTTTAACATATAATATAATATTCCTAACATATTATATATGTATATTTTTCAAAATATCAATATTTATTAAAATATTTATTATAATATATATATATAAATCAATATATATATATATATATTAAAAGTCAATATCATATTTAAAACACGTATATATTAAAAATTCAAAATATCAATGTTCATTGTAAAAACAATAATTAAGCAACATTTTCAAAATAATATTTATGTAAAAATCAGACAGAAGGCTTTGCAAAAGCAATGACTAATGTTGGTATAAGTTAACTATTAAAAAAAATTATAAACTAAAGAATATGAAATATTAATATTAGCCATATGGAATTTTGAGATTATGAAATTTAGTAATACTTGTCTGTTATCAAGAAATTATGAAGCAAAGTTACAAATCTAAATATCTCATAGAAAAATCATAGATTTTTAAGAGAGACAATACCAAGCTCTCTTCTTAGTTTGATAAAAACATTTTTTAAAAGAGGTTTTGTAAAAATATCAGCCAATTGATTTTCAGAAGAAACAAAATCCAAATTTATTGTTCCTTTTTCAACATTGTCACGAAGAAAATGTTGACGAATGTCAATATGTTTTGTTCGTGAATGATTGATAGGATTTTTAGACAAGTTAATAGCACTAGAGTTGTCACAATATATAGTTGAATTTGATAAATTTATATTGAAATCTTTAATTGTTTGTTGCATATAGATTACTTGAGTACAAGCCAAAGCAGCAGAAATATATTCTGCTTCACATGTCGAAAGACAAACACAGTTTTGTTTCTTACTAAACCAAGATACAAGTGATTTTCCAATAAAATGGAACGTACCACTTGTACTTTTTCGATCTATTCGAGAACCACTGAAGTCAGCATCACTATATGAAACTAATTCGAATGGACACTCTTTAGGATAGAACAGACCAAAATCCTTTGTGTTTGTGAGATAACGTAATATACGTTTCACTGCTTTTAAATGTGATTCCTTTGGATTGGCTTGGAATCTAGCACACAAACAGACACTCATCATTATGTCAGGACGACTGGCAGTTAAATATAGTAACGATCCAATCATACTTCGGTATAGTTTTTGGTCAACACTTTTGCCATTATCATCTTTTTCAAGATGTGTTGTTGTACTCATTGGAGTTGGTTTGGCAGAAGTATTTTCCATTCCGAAACATTTGATTAAATTATTACAATATTTTTCTTGATTAATGAAAGTGCCATTTTGAAGTTGTTTAATTTGTAAACCAAGAAAATATATTAATTCTCCTATGTGAGACATTTCAAGTTCCTTGGTCATTATTTTTGAGAAGTCCTGACACAACTTGTCATTAGTAGAACCAAAAATGATATCATCAACATAAATTTGAACTATTAAAATTTCCTTTTTCGAATGTTTAATAAAAAGTATTTGATCAACTTTCCCAATTTGAAATCTCGAAGAAATTAGATATATCTTTAGCCATTCATACCAAGCACGTGGTGCTTGTTTTAAACCGTAAAGAGCTTTCTTAAGTTTATAAATGTGATTAGGGAATTTCTCGTGAATAAATAAGGGAGGTTGTTCAACATACACTTTTTCTTTTATATAACCATTCAGATAAGCACTTTTAACGTCCATTTGATAAAGTTTGAAAATGCGAAAACATGCATAGGCCATTAAGATTCGTATTGCTTCTAGTCTTACAACAGGAGCAAACGTTTCTTCATAGTCAATTCCTTCTTCTTGATTATATCCTTGTGCAACCAATCTTACTTTATTTCTAGTTATGCTAACTTGTTCGTCTGCTTTGTTCTTGTAGACCCATTTTGTTCAAATAACAGTTTGATCACTTGGTCTAGGAAGTAATTCCCAAACTTTATTGCGTTCAAACCGGTTTATCTCTTCTTGCATTGCAATTTTCCAATAGTCGTCTGTGGAAGCTTCTTTGGGATTCTTTGGTTCGATATTAGAAAGGAATGCTATGTGGCCTATTTGATTTAGTTGACTTCTAGTTCATACATTTGAATTACTTTCTCCAATAATATTTTGAACAGGATGATCCCGTAATATTTTTGGTGAAGATCTTAATTCATCATTATTGTCAACAATGTTTTCAATATTTTCTAAATGTGTAGATTCCGTATTTGTAATGTTATTCGGAAAATCTTCATCGTCTTCTATACTTTGTTTTTGTAGAAAATTTTCATCGAAAGATACGTGTAACGTTTCTTCAACGGTATTTGATCTTTTATTAAATATGCGATAAGCTTTGCTGCGATCTGAATATCCTAGAAAGATTCCCTCGTCGGATTTCGCATCGAATTTACCAAGCTGATCTTTTGTATTTAATATAAAACATTTTGAACCAAAAACTTTAAAGTAAGAAATCTTTGGTTTTCTTCCAGTAAAAAGTTCATAAGAAGTGTTTTTCGTTAGAGGTCGAATAGAAACACGATTCAAAACATAACAAGCAGTTGCAACAGCTTCTGCCCAAAAATGTTTTGAAGAGTGCTTCCATTTAACAAAGTCCATGCACATTCTTGTAGAGTTCTGTTTTTACGTTCTACAACTCCATTTTGTTGTGGAGTTCTTGGGAACGAAAAATTATGCAAAATTCCTTTCTTTTTACAAAAATGGTCAAAAACTTCATTTTCAAATTCTCCTCCATGATCACATCTTATATATTTATTTTCAAACCTTTTAAATTTTGAATTCGTTTGACAAAAAAATTAAAATGCTCAAACGTATCACTTTTGTTGTTCATAAAAATGGTCCAGCTATATCTAGAAAAATCATCTACTATTACAAACACATATCTATTGTGGTTTATGGATTGAACTTGAGTTGGCCCAAATAAATCCATGTGTAGTAGTTCAAGTGGTTGTAATGTAGAGATAACTTTCTTAGATTTAAAAGATGATTTGGTCAATTTTCCTAATTGACATGCATCACAAATATGATTGACTTTGAAGTTCATTTTTGGTAATCCTCTGACTAAATCACTTTTAGAAAGTTTGTTTATAGTTTGGAAGTTGATATGACAGAATCTTTTGTGCCATAGCCAAGGATCATTTTCATTAGCTATTAAGCACATATCTGAATTGTGATTGATTTTCATATTCAGGATATAGATATTTCTGTCTCTACTTCCTTCAAATATAAGATTTTGATTTTTATCAAAAATGCTACACTTATCTTCAGAAAAAGAAATTTTGAAACCTTCATCACATAACTGGCTAATACTTAAAAGATTATGTTTTAAATTTTTGACTAGTAAGACATTAGAAATAAGAGGTAAATTAGATGTACATCGGATAATTGTTGAAATTTGATTATCGTTTTTGATAATTGGATATTTGTTGATTCTGATTATCGTTTTTGATAATCGGATAATTGTTGAAATTTGATTATCGTTTTTGATAATCGGATAATTGTTGATTTTGATTATCGTTTTTGATAATCGAATAATTGTTGTTTCTGATTATCGTTTTTGATAATTGAATATTTGTTGATTTGAGATTTGATTATCGTTTGTGATAATTAAATATTTGTTGATTTGAGATTTGATTATCATTTGTGATAATTAAATATTTGTTGATTTGAGATTTGATTATCGTTTTTGATAATTGAATATTTGTTGATTTGAGATTTGATTATCGTTTGTGATAATTGCTGTTTTCTATCTATCTCTGTTGATGGTTAGAGTTTGCTGATTATGGAGTTCGCATTTTTCTGATTTTCTGGTTGATAACTAGATTGCAGTTTTGCGAATTGTGATTTGGTGTTTTCTAATTGTCTTTGTTAATAATTAGATTTTGCTGTTTTCTAATTGTCGTATCGATAATTAGATATTATTGTTTTGTGATTTCTGTATTCTAATTATCTAATTGATAATTAAATATTGCTGATAATCATACTTATTCGGTTTTGCTGTTTTCTAAATTATCTATTGATAATTAGATTTTGTTGAGAATTTGTGAATTACTTTTATGAAATTAAAAGATTTCTTTGGTGTTTATATTCTCGACTTTTATTTTCCTATATTAACCAGTTTATGTTAGAAAAATAATTGTTATTGACGACCTTAATTATGAAAATTGCGGGGACGCAATTTTTATAAGGAGGGGAGTCTGCAACAACCGGGGATTTCGCAATCATTTTACTATCGTCATTAGACGATTAATATTGTTGCTAATTGTTAATTGAAGTTTTTAAATTGGTTGAAATTCTTTTATAAAATTTGTTAAAGGGTTTGTAGAGTTAAATAATCTTGGGCCATGTTTTAATTGGTTAGGTGTTTGGGCTTTAAGCAAAATATCGGCCCACTTATCTTGTTGCCGCGTTTATCAAAGGCAAACCATACCCATTCCTTCATTTCTGAATTACAAACCCTAAACGAAAAAAAATGGCGGCATCATATTTTTTTCATTCATTTCCCCCTTTCTTCGACAGTTAGGGCTCTCGTGAATTCAAAGATGGCGACTCCAAACTCTTGATTTAATTCGGTTCTCTTGCTCGATTCTTTGTTGGCTTCGACTCGTAGCCGTTCGATCTTTTGATTTGAGCTCTAGGAAGCAAGGTGAGTGTTTCTGTCACTCACATCTTTAATTCAAACCTCAAGTTTATTTAGGGTTTAGATTATGTGATTTTCGTTCGTATAAAATTGTTTGAATTTGTCAACTTATTTGCTTGGCCGAATGATTTCTCTGATTTATCGAATTAGTATAAAATGATATTTGCGATTTTTTGCTGGTTCATTTTCACGGCTTTGATGATTTTTGGAAATGTTCAAACTCTTTGGCCAGTACGGCTTGATTTTCATTTTGACTTCGGTCTGGATGCTTGTAGTCCTCGGGAAGCTTTGCGTTGTTTTGCTTTGAGCTTTGATATAAAAGTTGATATGATACTTGTTTCTGCCTATTTCTTAGCTTTTGCAGTGAACTTGTTTCTTGAGCTTATGCTTATGTAATGCCGTTTGCGCTGGTTCTCTGTCTTGCTCAAAAGTGATCACTTTAACTATGAACTGTTTGCATTAATTTTTGTCGCTGTGTTGATCTTGCTTGCCTCTGTTTTGTGGGTCTTGCCTTGTTCACTGAATTGTTGTATCACTTGGTTGTAGTCTACACTGTGCATTCAGATGCTTGCTACGTTGCCATATTAGTCTTACTGACCATAGTGTTCATTTCTGATAGCACTGTCCAGTCACAGTTGCATTTCGTACATATGTTTCCACCTTGCACACTCTAGCCTTCAAGTATATTTGCTGTGCATTTGTAGTTGAAATATTCCTCGAGTTTGATCATTAATGGTAGCTGTCTTAACCTTTGAGGCAGTTTTCATATATGTATTTGTATGTTCATGTCTATGACCATTCAGGTTGATTGTATTGAGTTTGTTCCTCCTATAGCAATTTTTTTGATAGAACTACTGCATCGAAAATATTTTCTACATAATCATCTTGTTGTCCAAAAACAAAAAGGCATATCAGTAAGTGTCGTGTTTCCTCTAATGCATTTCCTTCTGGCTAACAAATCGAGTCGGTTGACATTAATTAGTGTATATGAACAGTTTTACTTGTTTTGGCTAGTACATTCGGCTTGTACATTGTTTATTGGCATCCTTGTATTTGATGCATTGTGGTATTGTTTCAGTTGATTTGATTAAGTTATTTTGGCATTACTTTGTTCAACTTGCATCAGTTTTAGTTCACATATGGTGATCTAGTATCACTAACTTTGAATTATTGTGAGTTGTAATATTGAACGCTGTAACTTGATGGATTTGTGGCACTTCTTGCGGTCATGTTACAGCGACTTGTTATAGCTTGCATTTGAGATGTACTAATTCGCATACATCCATATGATTACAGTATCATGTATGATATAGTTTGCATTTGAGACGTACTACTACCTTTGTTCACTAGTCTGCATTTGATAGTGAAGTTGAACTTGGTCCGGTTTTATTTAGTTGTTCACTGGTCACTGCACACTTGTACATCATGTAGCTCATTTGTGTTGGGCATTGAGATGAACTGTGCTGCATCCACAGTGTGGTTTCATCGAGTTTGATCATTCATTTCAGCTGTCTTGACCATTTGAGACAGTTAGCATACCTGTTTCATGTAGTAATTTGGGTTCCTTTGTGTTGTTGGCATTGATTTGCGTCAATTCATTCACTTCCACTCGATTTCGTGCCTTTATGCTCGAGTCTGATACTTGCATTTATCCAATTTTCACAGTTCCATAATGCATGTCGCCATTCCGGCTGTCAAAGTTCCATTTGGTTCAATTGAGTTGAGTCATGACAGCAGTGACTTGACCTTTACATTTTGCTTGTTTTTCGAATTACACTTGAGTTGAATCCGGTAATTCGGGTTTGACCTTGTGCCCGTTTGTGTACATCATCACTGTAGTGGCAAGGTAGTGCACGCAAGCGTGTACTGCAGCCACACGGTATTGAGCTTTTGTGTACATCATCACTGTAGTGGCAAGGCAGTGCAAGCAAGCGTGTACTGCAGCCACACGGTATTGATTTTATTGATATTCTATTTTCTTTTGAATTATTGATCTTTTGTGTATTTAATTTCTGTAGTGGCGAGGCAGTACACACGTGCATGTACTGCAGCCCTACCCGAATTGATATTTTAATTGATATTTCAATATTTTGTGTCGTATTCTAATTTGGTCTAATCTGATGATTTTGTGGTTGTCTAATTATCAATTTGATAATTAGATTATGAGTTTCTAATTATTTACTTAATAATTAGATTTTGTCTTTAATTGCCGTTTAGGCAATTCTGTTGTTTTCTAAATTATCTTCATTGATAATCTTTTCAATTTATCTTCGTTGATAATTTGGATTTGCTGATTTGTTGTTTAACACTGTTACGTGCTATATTTATCGTTATCCGATTTCTTTATTTAAGGATCGGATATACGAGATTTAATGTGACTGTCGTCTATTTGTTACTTAATTATTATTGCTTCTGTGCACTAATAACTGAGTTTGAATTAGACTGACCCGTGTATTATTTTCTTTTGAATTTAATACTCGGGTCAGACCGAGTTATTACAGGTTGTAGATATCTTGCTTGGTTGCTGCTAGAGCTATGAAGTCTTTTCATACTTTTGGAGTAGTCGTTGTCTTAGAATAGGATGTTATGTATTCATGTATGTTAATCACGATAATGTACTTGTGTATATAACTTCCTAAGTCGACAGTTGTAGTTGTATCATATGTATTGTATCACATGTATTGTAACTGACATCAGTTATTATATATATGAGACTTTCTGTTTTATCTGTGTTCCGCATTTATATTATCTGTGTTATTATTCTATATTTTGTCCTAAACTATTATGAACCATCGTAGTTCGTTTTATACTAGAATTGGGTATGTCGATGGGAGTAAGTAAATAAGAGATGAAAAAATAAAAATATATACCACTCCTATCGAGATAACCAATACTGGTGTAAGGCCTAACTGTGGATGGCCGCTCCTATCCAGCCTTATTCTTCGTAATAACAGACAGCATTTCCTTTAATACTCTTTGTTATTGTGAGCATAGAGGTGGGGCGTCACAACCGACATTGCTCACGTTGCCTTTTCCAATGATAGGTCCTTTGAAATTGTCTCCAAAAGTGACAGAGCCTCCATTTGAGCAAGTAATGTTTGATAACATATTTTTGTCTCCAGTCATATGTTTGAGCAAACGCTGTCGAGTATCCATTTTCCTCTCTTTTTAAGTGGGCCTGCAAAAAAATAATAATAAAATTGGTACCCACTTTGTGATAGGGTCCTAAGAGTTAGATCTTAGGAAACCAAACCCAAGTAGGTTCAGTATCCCCTTTAAAAATATAATTTTGATTTTTATGAACAATTTCCAAAAAGGTGTATATATTTATTCCTAATCAAACTATTGTTTGTTTTAGGAACCCATATTTTTATAGTTTTAGAATTGATTTTCCTTTTTGGATAAGTATTAGCATTATAAATATTTCTCCTAGTTTCCTTTTAGGTGGAGATTTTGATTTCTTAGTATATCCTAGTCCCTTCTTATTAGAAGTGGATTGAGAGTTTTCAATAATATTGGATAAATTTTCTCTTCCTTTATTAAAGTTAGAAATATTTCTAGTAATATTATCTAACTTGGTTTTAAGGCAAGTATGATCTAATTCTATCATTTTGATCATAGTTTTTAACTCATGATTTTCAGTGACAAGAGAATCATTCTTTTCTTTTTGAGTTTCAAATTCTTGACTCAACAAAGTATGTTGAGAGTTATCATTAGAGAAGATATCTTGAAGTTTTCCAAGTTCTTCTTCTAATATTTTCTTTTCATCATTTAGCATATCTCTCTCGAATTCTGTAATATCTCGGAATTTTTAACAATATCAATTTAATAATCTGTATTTAAAATTAAATTGATATTGATATTCTACTAATGATTATTCAAATAGATTTAATAATCTTCTTCAATAAATATTTAAATTGGTTATTTTATCTTTTAAAAATAATAAATTGATTTCTATTTACAATATAAATATATGGTTTATAATTTAAATAAATTGGTATTGTTTTAATTTTAATAAGTAAAGCATATTTTCTAGTTTAATATTTGTAGTAATTTGGAAATTAGTTTTATTTACTATTTAAGCTTTTTAAAATTAAATAAATGATTTTGGTTTAAATTTAATAAATGAATCATGTTTTAAAATTCTAATATTTACATTTTAATTTGGAAATTTTGATTTTTATTAGTATTGAGTTTTCAAAGACTATTTCATAAATAAATATATCATTTTAAATGTGATAAGAAAAATATTAAATGTTTAAATTAAATTGGACTAAGTTTTAAATTTAGAATAAATTCAACAAATGGTGTTATGATTTAATAAAATAGATATTCTATTGATAAAAATATAATTTCTTGTAAAATGATTTTAATTTAATAATAAGAGATTTATAAAAGCAATATTGATATTGTATTATCTTTATAAATAGGTTTTGAATTTAAATTTAAAAGTATTAAATCTTAATTGTTTTAATTTTTATATGTATAAGTTTCATTTATTAACATGGTTTGTTTTATTTCTTTTGTAAATTTATACACATATTTTAAAATAAACTAACAACTTAAACTAAGCTAACACATACATTAATTTGTAATTAGTACTAATTATTTTAAAGAGACATGTGTTGCATTCTTTTAACATGTGTCCAAATTTAACATTAACTAATTGACAAGTGTTAAATTTGGTTTTAATTTTTCTTTTATTTTATTAAATCTGAAAACACATTTAGTTTAGTTTGCATCTTCATTCATATTGCATTTTCATTTTCCTCAATCAAAAAAAGAAAGAAAAGATCAAACTCATCTTTATATTTATTAAACCTGCATATTCAAATAAACAAATCTGCATATTCCAAAACCATGTTCAAATCTGAATATATTCAAATCCAACATTTGCATATTCCACTCCTCTTCAAAATCATACCCATCTTCCTCAAATTCAAACATCAATATGCATTGATCTGCATGCCACCAGAAAGCAAAGGCACATCTGCATTTTTAATAAGCCTGCACTGTTTTTCTGCATTCTGTTTAAACTTGGGAAGGATAGCATCTGCATGCATTTGAGGAATTAGCTACTGCATCTACCTTCTGCATGCAAGTAATTAGAGTATGGAAACACGAGCTTTCTTGCAACTCAGATTTTTAAAAAGAGAGAGCAAGCCTGCATTCTTTCTGCAATCTTTTATGTTTTCTGCAAATTCAATAGATCAAAACAGAGTTCTGCATTCTAAGGTGAGTAACATTTAAAATCTTAATTTTTAAAATAAGTTGCATGTTTTATTGAATGGAAATAGTATTGTTGTGTTATCAGTAGTTGTTGATGTGAAATGGTTTATGTTCATACTATTCTTTATCTTCTGATTTATTTTGATTTCCACATAAAATTTTATTAATTACACTTGCCTTTTAATTAGTTATCTGTTAAAAGAAAGATGCAAAGTAAAGTATGTATTATTTTCATAAGTCCATGTTTAAAAATGTCAAGAAAGTTAAAATATGAGTTTGACTCTGGAAACAAGGAAAAGCATCATGCATGTTTATTTTTATCACAACCCAATCAAATGGATATTGTAATTTAGTAGTATAAATCAAATATCTAAACAGCAACTTGATTTTTAAATCAAGAATTAGTATTTTTAGGTGTTTGACAAAGAAACAGTTTGTTCTTAAACCAAATATGAATTTGAGCTAATTCTTGCAATCTGTGGTTTAAGAAACCTCAAGATCCTTCTGAGTTATAGAGTAAGGATCATAGATCCTTGGAAAAATCAGAGAAGTGGATATAATTTGCTAGATTTGAAGCAGTTTGAAAATCTTTGTATGAACCCTAGTTTTGAATAAGGGTTAAAGATTGAGTTAGTGAGAGGTGTAGGATGGATCGAGTGTTTGATTTTTGGGAATTGTGTAGTTGAAGTACGAGGGAACTCGAGGCCGGAAGGGTTGATCGTCAGATGATCGGAGTGGCAAGAAAATGCCGTTGACAGGTTTTGGTCAGTAACCTGATTTATGTTTCAGGTTTAGGTTTGTAAAGCTAAATTTTGAATTCTTGATTATTTGTTCGACCTGGTGTTGTAGTTAGGGCATTCGTGGATTTCTGGAAGTGGTTGGATCATCTATGATGATGAGAAGGGGCGGTGGTCACCGTGCATATGCACGGCGATGAAAATTTTGATGAACTTTTATGGGTTGGGTTTGTTGCAGGGGAGATGTGTAGTTTACTCGAAGCAGGTGGGTGGATAACTTGAAGTAGGCAAGTTTTTGACTCGAAGTAAAAATAAGGTTTCTCGGGTTAAACTGTAAATTCCAGGTTTTAGAAAACTGTTTTTAAATGTGGATTTTTAAAACTGTTTTTAAAAAAATCTAGGTTTTAAGGATTTTAAAATCTGTAGCTTTATGTTTAAAGTAAGGTTTAAATTAAAATTCAAATGCAAGTTTGAATTTCTGATCAAATTCAAATTCTAGTTTTTAAATAAAATAAAAGTTTAAGAAATTTAATTTAATTAACTATTTTATTTTGGTAAATAGTTGAAACTTTTTAATAATGAGGTTTTTGAATTGTGAGTAAGATTTAAAGATTAATTTTAAAATCTGGAAATCTAAATTTAAAAATGTAGTTCAGTTTTAAATTTAAATAGAAGATTTAAATTGAAAGTTTAAACTAAGAATGAGTTGAGAATTTCTTAAACTTTGAAATGGAAGTAATTTCAAAATCTTATGATTACATTTTAAGACAAACTTTTGTTGTCCTGAAATTTAAATAGGTTTTAAATTATTTAAACTTTGATAAGTTTTAAAATTTGTTCTATTTTAAACCTTGTATTTTAAAATGAAATTTAAAAAGTAGTTTAAAAAATACTTTGTTTCAATAATATTATTTTTAACATAACTAAGTTATGTTTATCTTGAAATTTAAATTAAGATTTATGTTTTAGAATTAATTAATAAGGTAATTAAGATTAATGAATTAATTTAATTCATTATTTGAATTTGGGATTAATAATTGATTAATGATTAATCAATCTATAATTAAGATCATTAATTAATTAGTAATTAATGATGAATATTATTAATTATGTAATTAAGTTTTAAATCAAGGTTAAATTAATTTAATAATTAACTTTAATTAATGAATGATTAAAGATAATTTAAATGGTAATTAATTTAAGTTAATTAATTAATAAAAATAATTAAAGAATGGTTAGTGAAGGTCATTAACCAGGATTATTTAACAATTAATTAATATGGTTAATTTTTATATTAATTAGATTAATTAATTTAATAATAATCAATTATGAATGGTTTTAAGTATAATTACTTAGTAAAGTAATTAAGAAATTAATTACTTAATGTAATTAATTTAGTTTAATGAGATTGTTTATTTTAATTAATTAAGTTTAATTTATTTTAAAACACCTGGGTTTATAAATAATTACTTTATGTAATTAATGATTTGGAAATTACTTAGTTAAGTAATTGATTAATAATTACAGAATGTAATTAAATGAAGATGTTAAGAATGAAGTAATTTGGACTTAAATTACTTAATAATTAATCAAGGGATTAATTTAAGAAATTAATTAAGGATAATTAATTCAGTTTAAATATAGTAATTAAGTTAGTTAATTACTAAATGTAATTAATCTGTGATGATGATTAATAATTATAAGTTAATTACTTAAGGTAATTAATAAAAGGGAATCATTAATTATTTTAATTAATGATGTAATTAAAGTTGATTAATTATGATTAATTAATCAATAATAGGTAATTAAAGGTAATTAATTAATTAATTAATTAAGGATTAATGTAATTAATTATGATTAATTGATTAATTGAAGTAATTAAAGGTTAATTACTGTTTAGTTGAGAATAATTAATTTTGTGAAATTAATTAAGGATAATTACATGAATGTAATCAAGGATAATTAATCAAGAGTGATTAATTAAGGCAATTAATAATGATTAATTAATTGATTGCAATCAATTAAATGACTAAGTAAGCAAGATCTATATTGGTGAAGTAATTAATTTAATTTATTTTAAAATTAATTAAAGATGGAGTAATTAATTTAATTCACTTTAAATTAATTAGTGATAGAAATAGTTAATTTAATTCATTTTAAATTAATTATTTTGTGATGAGTAAATCATTGCTTATGTATGAATGGATGTCGTTGATTGTCTTGAATGGATGAGATCTCAGTAATGAGATAAATGATATTGTGTGGTATGGATGCTTGATTGTATTGTGATGATAACATAGGTTATCTATTGAGATGGTGATATATAGAATATCTATTTGATATTGATAATGTGGATTACCTGTTATTTGATAATGTTAATTATCAATTGTAATTTATGAGTTATCTATCTGTGTGTATATAGATACTGTAATTGAATTGTTTTAAACCTTTAAAACAACTTGGACCTAAAAGACACGCTTTGGTTTTCGATGAGACCGAGATCGGGTTTCCATATTTGGATATCCGAAAACCACATCGATTCCAAATAACGTTAGGTCGTGTATCAAAGTGGAGCTTTGTGAAGACTCGAGGTGTAAGGACTATGAGTCAGTATAACTCTGTGGGTGATTCCGTAATGAGTTGACGGGATTAGTTCTTATAGATTCGAGATGGTGGTTTAGAGTGCAAGGGTTATTGTCGTTAACTCTGAGGGTGATTACAAAATGAGTGTAACGAGATAATGCCTTCGGTTTCGTTCGAACCGGAACGAACTTGTATGGATTGAATGCTTTCAGAACATCGTCAGGTGGACGATAAGCAATCTAAGTGATATGTCCTATAAAGGTAATCGTAGCCTCAAGCTTCATCAACCGGGAATGGCTAAAACAGGGGAGGTGCAGCAACGCTTCGTGGGTCGCGCCCACTGGAAAGCAAGATTTACCTCTGTCTAGAAGTCCCTTTATATTCGGCTGTGTGGGTGGTTGCTAGCTACAACCACGGGGTTGTCTTGTTCAGAACTGTTCAGTAAGGAATGGGTCCGGCTTTGTGTTGCAGGGAAGCGGGCGTACTCCTTGGTACGTTGATCTAGGCCACGTACCGTGACGGGTGGTACCCCAGTAGCCCTGCCATTGTATGGAATCCAAAATCCAATAAGTGCCAACGGTTTTGATTGTATTACCCACTTTTGTGGCTAGTAGCTGCAATTTAATAGATGTAACAATTTTGACTATTTCTTATTTATTTGAAAACCCTATTATAATATCATCGGATTTCCTATCAAATGTTTTGGATGGCGTAAGGTAAAAACTTTTCCATGTTTATGTGTGGGAAGTCTTACGTGATACCTTTCTTTTCAAAAGGTTTTTGAAAGTTAAGCAACTTTAACCTGTTACTCACACTAGACCCATGTCTGACCCTGAGTTTATTTTTGTTTTTCATAAATTCTTGGGTACTCAAATTTTTATAAGTAGCCAAGGGAATTCAGGTTAGGATTCAGGTTAGCTTTGACAAATTGCGGAGGAGCAATGGAGCTGGAGCCTTCTGCGTGTAGATATATATGTAGTATTCCGCTGTGCGTGTTCTCTGAGTTGTTTCTTGTTCTGTATTGAGTTGTATAACTAGACAGGTGATTATAACTGTCTAGTATGTGTTGTTTTATCTGTGAACTCTGATATTTGTTGTAAACTATGTAATGTATTATGTGATTAATATAGTTTATTCATTCCGCTGTTAGATTCTGATGTGTTGTTTCTTTCTTCTCTTCTTTCTTTTCTCTTTTCTATCCCTTTCTTTCTTCAAGATGACGCAATTTTCTGGTAGTAGAAAGTCGGTTCGTCACAGTTGGTATCAGAGCATTAGGTTGAGTGAATACCTAGGCTCTTTAGTAGTGTCTTTCTTGAGAGAGCATATTTGTAATTTATATATATATATATATATATATATATATATATATATATATATATATTTCTACCTTTTTGTTATGTTACATATTCAGGTTTTCCAATATAAGTTATAAGGTAGATCGGGTAGTAGTGTGTGTAACACGACTACTACCATTGGTTGGAGTTTGAATGTATAAGGTTGGAAGTCTATCTGTCGAGAATGTAAACCTAATACCGTCTCGAGTGAGTTCTGTAGTGACGAAGTACTTCATTAATCTCTAAACGTAACCTGTTAAGGTTCGGAGTTTATTTCTGAAGTTGGATGAGTAGAGTTTGGATCTGTTGGTTTGGCAGAAGCGAGTGATGGTATTTTGGATACCTCGGGAAGTAGTAGTTGCATGATGAGATGCAGTGACTATGGGTGTTCCCGAAGATGTTTTCTTTGGAACATGCTAAGGAGGTGAGTCTGCTTCAGTATTGTGGCTGTGTTCAGCCGGTGTTTCTGTTTGCTTTGAGGTCCGAGTTTCTCAGAGAGCTTTGTTTTGGAAATCGTTGGCATCTGTGGCACCAGTGTAGTTTGGAGTGTTCTCGGTGTCGGCAAGAGATCATCTGGCTTAGCAATTTTCTGAAATGGAGTTCAGAAGCAGTTAAGCGGACCCGTTTCATCGATGGGTTGGCCAGTTAAGTGTAAGCTGTTCTATTTGGTTAAGGGATAACAGTTTTACTTGGATTTGGTTTGGGTTGATCGCAAAAGTGACTTGCAATTATTTGAGTGTTCTCTTGGGCTATCTGAATTTTTCTGAATGTCTTCAGGAAGTCAGAGTTTTGTTCGCATCTGGAGATTGAGTTTTCTTATCGTCTGGGATTCCAGGAGTGGTACCGGTGGTTCAGTTTTATAGAAGAATGGTTCCAAGAGTTGAGATGGTGTAGCAGCTCAGAATTTTGGAGAAATTTCTGAGTTTCTTATGGATTTGTTGAACCATATCTCTGGGGTGTGTTGTCCTGTTTGTGCTTGCGTTCTTCAAGTATTTTCTTCTACTTCGAATCAGAGTTGAGCAGCGGAAGCAGTTTGGAAGTGTATCTGCTTTTCTTTGCCCGGATAGGAGAAGTTGTTGTCTTCTGATGTTGAGGAGTAGAGTTTGAGTTCTTGGTTTTGGTTGATCTTGAGGAGATCATTTTGTTGAGTTGATTGGTCTAGTTTGTTTCTAGAAGCATCACCAAAGGTTGAGCTGATCAGTAAGTTTGTAGGCAGACCAGGATTGTCCGAAGAGTTTTGTGGATAAGAGTCGGAGGGATTTGGATTCTGAAGTCGGAGATTTAATTTTGGATAAGTTTTCTCCGATCAAAAGTGAGTTATAAGTTTGGGTAAGTCTAAGAAGTTAGCTCTGAGGTGTATTGGATCTTTTCTGTATCTGGAGATTAAATGATTGACCTACAGGATTGGATTGCCAGTTTGGATAACTGGGATTCGATGAGTTTCACGTATCTCTGAAGGAGTACGTGTATGATGTATTTCTGGTTGTGGAACCAGCAGTTCTGGAGTTTTGGTTGTTGAGTCAGACTCGTTTATAGTCTGATATCTTGTCTAGTGTTATAGATATAATTGTATAAGAGCTTTGTAGCTTTATAGTATTGTTTGTTTGGATTCTCTAGAGCTAGTATCCCGGTGTATATATATACAC
Source organism: Allium cepa (assembly GCA_030765085.1). NCBI lineage: Eukaryota > Viridiplantae > Streptophyta > Magnoliopsida > Asparagales > Amaryllidaceae > Allium > Allium cepa. The sequence goes on along the minus strand of CM060943.1, from coordinate 678,821,004 downwards.
CTGGGGAAACTCGATAAAATTCTATCCAGAATTTGTCTGGATAATTAGATTTGTTTGCTTGGTTGCTTTGATTGTTAGCATATGTTTGATATATGCTTAAAATTAAAATTTAATGAAATTATTAAATTACCTTTGTTTTAAATTTCGACGACGAAATTCTTTTGAGGGGGAAGGATTGTAACATCCTGGAATTTTTAACAATATCAATTTAATAATCTGTATTTAAAACTAAATTGATATTGATATTCTGCCAATAATTATTCAAATAGATTGAATAATCTTCTTCAATAAATATTTAAATTGGTTATTTTAACTTTTAAAAATAATAAATTGATTTCTATTTACAATATAAATATATGGTTTATATTTTAAATAGATTGGTATTGTTTTAATTTTAATAAGTAAAGCATATTTTCTAGTTTAATATTTGTAGTAATTTGGAAATTAGTTTTATTTAATATTTAAGCTTTTCAAAATTAAATAAATGATTTTGGTTTAAATTTAATAAATGAATCATGTTTTAAAATTCTAATATTTACATTTTAATTTGGAAATTTTGATTTTTATTAGTATTTAGTTTTCAAAGACTATTTCATAAATAAATATATGATTTTAAATGTGATAAGAAAAATATTAAATGTTTAAATTAAATTGGATTGAGTTTTAAATTTAGAATAAATTCAACAAATGGTTTTATGACTTGATAAAATAGATATTCTATTGATAAAAATATAATTTCTTGTAAAATGATTTTAATTTAATAATAAGAGATTTATAAAAGCAATATTGATATTGTATTATCTTTATAAATAGATTTCGAATTTAAATTTAGAAGTATAAAATCTTAGTTGTTTTAATTTTTATATGTATAAGTTTCATTTATTAACATGGTTTGTTTTATTTCTTTTGTAAATTCATACACATATTTTAAAATAAACTAACAACTTAAACTAAGCTAACACATACATTAATTTGTAATTAGTACTAATTATTTTAAAGAGACATGTGTTGCATTCTTTTACCATGTGTTCAAATTTAACATTAACTAATTGACAAGTGTTAAATTTGGTTTTAATTTTTCTTTTATTTTATTAAATCTGAAAACACATTTAGTTTAGTTTGCATCTTCATTCATATTGCATTTTCATTTTCCTCAATCAAAAAAAGAAAGAAAATATCAAACTCGTCTTTATATTTATTAAACCTTCATATTCAAATCCATAAATCTGCATATTCCAAAACCATGTTCAAATCTGAATATATTCAAATCCAACATCTGCATATTCCACTCCTCTTCAAAATCAAACCCATCTTCCTCAAATTCAAACATCAATATGCATTGATCTGCATGCCACCTGAAAGCAAAGGCACATCTGCATTTTTAATAAGACTGCACTATTTTTCTGCATTCTGTTTAAATGGGAAGGATAGCATCTGCATGCATTTGAGGAATTAGCTACTGCATCTACCTTCTGCATGCAAGTAATTAGAGTATGGAAACATGAGCTTTCAAAATTGCAACTCAGATTTTCAAAAAGAGAGAGCAAGCCTGCATTCTTTCTGCAATCTTTTATGTATTCTGCAAATTCAATAGATCAAAACAGAGCTCTGCATTCTAAGGTGAGTAACATTTAAAATCTTAAGTTTAAAATAAGTTGCATATTTTATTGAATGGAAATAGTATTGTTGTGTTATCAGTAGTTGTTGATGTGAAATGGTTTATGTTCATACTATTCTTTATCTTCTGATTTGTTTTGATTTCCAGGTAAAATTTTATTAATTACACTTGCCTTTTAATTAGTTATCTGTTAAAAGAAAGATGTAAAGTAAAGTTGTATTATTTTCATAAGTTCATGTTTAAAAATGTCAAGAAAGTTAAAATATGAGTTTGACTCTGGAAACGGGGAAAAGCATCATGCATGTTTATTTTTATCACAACCCAATCAAATGGTTATTGTAATTTAGTAGTATAAATCAAATATCTAAACTGTAACTTGATTTTTAAATCAAGTATTAGTATTTTTAGGTGTTTGACAAAGAAAGAGTTTGTTCTTAAACCAAATATGAATTTGGGCTAATTCTTGCAATCTGTGGTTTAAGAAACCTCAAGATCCTTCTGAGTTATAGAGTAAGGATCATAAATCCTTGGAAATATCAGAGAAGTGGATATAATTTGCTAGATTTGAAGCCGTTTGAAAATCTTTGTATGTACCCTAGTTTTGAATAGGGGTTAAAGATTGAGTCAGTTAGAGGTGTAGGATGGATCGAGTGTTTTGATTTTTGGGAATTGTGTAGTTGAAGTACGAGGGAACTCGAGGCCGAAGGGTTGATCGTCAGATGATCGGAGTGGCAAGAAATTGCCTTTGAAAGGTTTTGGTCAGTAACCTGATTTATGTATCAGATTTAGGTTTGTAAAGCTAAATTTTGAATTCTTGATTATTTGTTCGACCTGGTGTTGTAGTTAGAGCATTCGTGGATTTCTGGAAGTGGTTGGATCGCCTATGATGATGAGAAGGGGCGGTAGTCGCTGTGCATATGCACGGCGATGAAATTTCTGATGAACTTTTGTGGGTTGGGTTTGTTGTATTGGAGATGTGTAGTTTACTCGAAGCAGGTGGGTGGATAACTCGAAGTAAGCAAGTTTTTGACTCGAAGTAAAAATAAGGTTTCTCGGGTTAAACTGTAAATTCCAGGTTTTAGAAAACTGTTTTTAAATCTGGATTTTTAAAACTGTTTTAGAAAAAATCTAGGTTTTAAGGATTTTAAAATTTGTAGCTTTATGTTTAAAGTAAGGTTTAAATTAAAATTCAAATGCAAGTTTGAATTTCTGATTAAATTCAAATTCCAATTTTTAAACAAAATAAAAGTTTCAGAAATTTAATTTAATTAACTATTTTATTTTGGTAAATAGTTGAAACTTTTTAATAATGAGTTTTTGAATTGTGAGTAAGATTTAAAGATTAATTTTAAAATCTGGAAATCTAAATTTAAAAATGAAGTTCAGTTTTAAATTTAAATAGAAGATTTAAATTGAAGTTTAAACTAAGAACGAGTTGAGAATTTCTTAAACTTTGAAATGGATGTAATTTCAAAATCTTATGATTACATTTTAAGACAAACTTTTGTTGTCCTGAAATTTAAATAAGTTTTAAATTATTTAAACTTTGATAAGTTTTAAAATTTGTTCTATTTTAAACCTTGTATTTTAAAAAGAAATTTAAAAAGTAGTTTAAAAAGTACTTTGTTTCAATAATATTATTTTTAACATAACTAAGTTATGTTTATCTTGAAATTTAAATTAAGATTTATGTTTTAGAATTAATTAATAAGGTAATTAAGATTAATGAATTAATTTAATTCATTAATTGAATTTGGTATTAATAATTGATTAATGATTAATCAATCTATAATTAAGATCATTAATTAATTGGTAATTAATGATGAATATTATTAATTATGTAATTATGTTTTAAATCAAGGTTAAATTAATTTAATAATTAACTTTAATTAATGAATTATTAAAGATAATTTAAATGGTAATTAATTTAAGTTAATTACTTAATAAAAATAATTAAAGAATGGTTATGAAGGTCATTAACCAGGATTATTTAACAATTAATTAATATGGTTAATTTTTATAATTAATTAGATTAATTAATTTAATAATAATCAATTATGAATGGTTTTAAGTATAATTACTTAGTAAAGTAATTAAGAAATTAAATACTTAATGTAGTTAATTTAGTTTAATGAGATTGTTTATTTTAATTAATTAAGTTTAATTTATTTTAAAACACTTGGGTTATAAATAATTACTTTATGTAATTAATGATTTGGAAATTACTTAGTTAATTAATTGATTAATAATTACAGAATGTAATTAATTGAAGATGTTAAGAATGAAGTAATTTGGATTTAAATTACTTAATAATTAATCAAGGGATTAATTTAAGAAATTAATTAAGGATAATTAATTCGATTTAAATATAGTAATTAAGTTAGTTAATTACTAAATGTAATTAATCTGTGATGATGATTAATAATAATAAGTCAATTACTTAAGGTAATTAATAAAAGGGAATCATTAATTATTTTAATTAATGATGTAACTAAAGTTGATTAATTATGATTAATTAATCAATAATAGGTAATTAAAGGTAATTAATTAATTAATTAATTAAGGATTAATGTAATTAATTATGATTAATTGATTAATTGAAGAAATTAAAGGTTAATTACTGTTTAGTTGAGAATAATTAATTCTGTGAAATTAATTAAGGATAATTACATGAATGTAATTAAGCATAATTAATCAAGAGTGATTAATTAAGGCAATTAATAATGATTAATTAATTGATTGTAATCAATTAAATGACTAAGTAAGCAAGATCTATATTGCTGCAGTAATTAATTTAATTTATTTTAAAATTAATTAAAGATGAAGTAATTAATTTAATTCACTTTAAATTAATTAGTGATAGAGATAATTAATTTAATTCATTTTAAATTAATTATTTTGTGATGAGTAAATCATTGCTTATGTATGAATGGATGTCGTTGATTGTCTTGAATGGATGAGATCTCAGTAATGAGATAAATGATATTGTGTGGTATGGATGCTTGATTGTATTGTGATGATAACATAGGTTATCTATTGAGATGGTGATATATGGAATATCTATTTGATATTGATAATGTGGATTACCTGTTATTTGATAATGTTAATTATCAATTGTAATTTATGAGTTATCTATCTGTGTGTGTATAGATACTGTAATTGAATTGTTTTAAACCTTTAAAACAACTTGGACCTAAAAGACACGCTTTGGTTTTCGATGAGACCGGGATTGGGTTTCCGTATTTGGATATCCGAAAACCACATCGATTCCAAATAACGTTAGGTCGTGTATCAAAGTGGAGCTTTGTGAAGACTCGAGATGTAAGGACTATGAGTCAGTATAACTCTGTGGGTGATTCCGTAATGAGTTGACGGAATTTGTTCTTATAGATTCGAGATGGTGGTTTAGAGTGCAAGGGTTATTGTCGTTAACTCTGAGGGTGATTCCAAAATGAGTGTAACGAGATAGTGCCTTCGGTTTCGTTCGAACCCGGAACGAACTTGTATGGATTGAATGCTTTCAGAACATCGTCAGGTGGACGATGAGCATTCTAAGTGACATATCCTATAAAGGTAATCGTAGCCTCAAGCCTCATTAACCGGGAATGGCTAAAACAGGGGAGGTGCAGCAAGGCTTCGTGGGTCGCACCCACTGGAGAGCAAGATTTACCTCTGTCTAGAAGTCCCTTTTATATTCGGCTGTGTGGGTGGTTGCTGGCTACAACCACGAGGTTGTCTTGTTCGGAACTGTTCAGTAAGGAATGGGTCCGACTTTGTGTTGCAGGGGAGCGGGCATACTCCTCGGCACGTTGATCTAGGCCACGTACTGTGACGGGCGGTACCCCAGTAGCCCTGCCATTGTATGAAATCCAAAATCCAATAAGTGCCAACGGTTGATTGTATTACCCACTTTTGTGGCTAGTAGTTGGAATTTAATAGATGTAACAATTTCGGCTATTTCTTATTTATTTGAAAACCCTAGACCCTATTATAATATCATCGGATTTCCTATCAAATGTTTTGGCTAGCGTGAGGTAAAAACTTTTCCATGTTTATGTGTGGGAAGTCTTACGTGATACCTTTCTTTTCAAAAGGTTTTTGAAAGTTAAGCAACTTTAACCTGTTACTCACACCAGACCCATGTCTGACCCGGATTTTATTTTTGTTTTTCATAAACTCTTGGGTACTCAAATTTTTATGAGTATCCAAGGGAATTCAGGTTAGGATTCAGGTTAGCTTTGACAAATTGTGGAGGAGCAATGGAGCAGGAGGCTTCTGCGTGTAGATATATATAGTATTCCGCCGTGCGTGTTCTCTGAGTTGTTTCTTGTTCTGTATTGAGTTGTATAACTAGACAGGTGATTATAACTGTCTAGTATGTGTTGTTTTATCTGTGAACTCTGATATTTGTTGTAAACTATGTAATGTATTATGTGATTAATATAGTTTATTCGTTCCGCTGTTAGATTCTGATGTGTTGTTTCTTTCTTCTCTTCTTTCTATTCTCTTTTCTATCCCTTTCTTTCTTCAAGATGACACGATTTTCTGGTAGCAGAAAGTCGGGTCGTCACAAATTCTGCTTTTCTCTGATTTTCTAGAGCCTCTTTATATTTTCTTTTGATACTTTTTAAGTTATCAAGAAGTTCTGAATTAATTTCAATCATATCATCAAAAGTAAGATCGTTTACCTCATTCTCTGTAGGCATAAAACAAACATTTGCTTTTTCTTTTTCACTATCTCTGTTGCTTTCTAAAGAAGAAGAATCTGAGTCATCCCATGTCACTGAAAATGCTTTTCTTTTAGACTTGTTCTTTCGGTTCTTATTGTGATATGTATTCTTTTGTTCTGGACTATCTTTTTGCATGTGCCCCTTCTTAAGGCAATTAAAGCATTCTAGTATTGATGAAGATGGCTTATTGTTGTTGAAGTTTCTTTTCCCGTTGTTTCGATTTCCTCTTCTGTACTTCAAAAACTTTTTAAAGTTTTTAGCAACGAATGCTAAGTCTTCTTCATCCGAGTCTGATTCTTCTTTTTCTGCATGAAATGCCATATTCTTTTTATCTTGTTCTTGTACTCTTTTAGCCCACAAATTCATTTCATAGGACATTAGATTTCCTATCAACTCTTCTGGTTTCGTGGTAGAAAGATCATTAGCTTCTTCAATAGCTAAGACTTTTCTTTCCCATTCATCCATTAAAGAGTTAAGGATTTTTGAAACAATATCAAAATCAGAATACTTTTCTCCAAGTCCTAGTAATGAGTGATATATATCCTGAAATCTACAGTATATATCCTTTATAGATTCATCCTGCTTCATTCTAAAATTTTGAAACTGACTTTTGAGCATGGATATTATGCTTTGTTTAACCTTGTTAGTCCCTTCGCGAGTAACTTTAAGTGTTCTCCATATTTCATAAGCAGTTGTGCACATGCTAACACGGTTAAACTCATTTCTATCTAAAGCACAAAATAACATATCCATAGCTTTGGCATTTGCAGTAGCATCAACTTTTTGTGTATTGGACCATGTAGAGTATCTGTCGTAGGAATGTTATACTCTGTTTGAGTGATATTCCATGAATCAAAACTACTTGCTTGCATATAAATACGCATTCGAGTTGCCTAAAAGTTGTAATTCATGCCATTGAATAGTGGAGGTCGTGCAGTAGATTGACCCTCAATAAAACTAGTGTTAGTGGTAGTGCTAGTGTTGTTTTCCATATTAACAAGATATCAGATAACTGTGTAATGGTTATAAGAAACCTTGCTTTGATACCAAATGAAAGTTATCGTGCGGATCGTGCAATATGGAGTTATATTAGACAAATGCAGAAATAAACTAAAGCAATGTAAAGTAAGTAATAATAAAACAAGCACACCGGGAATTTTTATACTGGTTCAAACTTTCCGTTCTACGTCCAGTCCCAGATTCCTTTCTGGAATTTCACTAACAGCAAACCTCACTTAACCGGGAGGAACAGGTTTATACAACCCTTGAACAGCCGAACAAGGGACCTGAGCAGCAGAACAGGATTTTGCCTCAACAGCCGAAGAGGACTTCAACTTATATAAAAGTATATTTGACTCAATGTGTTCTTAATAACATGTATTTGTCTCTTGATAGTACACCCTTCCTATAATCAAATCCTCAAGAGTATTTTGTGTGTGTATTAATTGAAAGGAAGTAAATCACTTAGAATCAAAGATTATATGTATTAACACAAAGATTTAAGTGATATAAAGTTTGTAAATACTTTGAATATAGAGCAAGATTCAATTAAGAGAGCAAAGTAAAAATTCAGTAAAGTGAGAAGAATCAAAGCATGTTTATATGGAGGATATAGGGATGCAATCATTCGTGAAAGATCTCAATCAGAAGTGCATCTATTCCTATTGAAATTGGATTGAAACCCCTTCATGAAGGAAAGTGACTTTTCAGTAAAATAGCCGTTTATTGCTGTTCAGTCAACTGACTCAGAAGTGCCAGTCGACTGAAATTCAAAACCGTGCATTTTGTAGCAATTTTATGTGCACTGACAAAGGTAAGTCGACTGGCTGGTCTGAGTCAGTCGACTGACCTGTGCTATGTTGCACATATCACTTTAAAACACAATATTTCAAGGTAAAGTCCTTTTGTGTGTGGGTGTGACTTCTTGAGGGATGATTTTAACAGTATTTTAACAGAACTAAGACTCAAAAACAATATAAATATACATACTATGTTCTGAATTGAAGTCTTGTCTTTGTTTGAAGTTCTATTCTCTTTTTGTCGCTATGTTTCATCATCTTCTGATCTATGATCGACAATGCTATGTTGATGTTCTTCGTCATGAATCAAAATCATGATTCAACATCAAACCTACAAAACTATTTAATTCCATTAATTCACTATTAATAATTGAGAACCTTCATTTTAAATTGACGTTTCGAATAGAAAAAAGTTTGGGAATTTTATTGTGTTTTCTTTTCGCAATCCAAAAGACTCCTAAAGCATATTCAAATCCATCATATACTAATCAATTACTAAAATAGAAAAGGCAAGATTTTCACTCAAAGTTGGTCCTTTGCTTTGCTTCTCTTTGGATTTGAAACGCCCATTATAATCTCCTTCAGATCTATTCTTATAGATATATACAACAAGGGATTTGTACATGTTAGATTCAGAAAGGTTGGAGGAGAAGAGGATTAGAAATTAAATAATAAACGAAGATAGGTATTAGGAATTTTTACCTGAAACCCTAATGGAGTTTTCAGAATCTTAGAAGAGACAATCTAATAGAGCTTCACTAATTCTCTTAAAATATTTGTGAATACAAGTGAGAGGTCTAAGGTCTTATTTATAGGAGTTGAAACATAAGAACCATAAGATAAAGTTAGGTGAAAATGGATAAATCCTAAGTGTTAACGTTGAAAAAACTCTATCCGCTAATGTTTATAGTGGTCAACTGCCCCATATAGACTAGTCAACTGCTAGGGTTCTCACCGGTTGACCGCTCCACTACTTTAGGAGTATTTTGTTTTTGTTGCCTGATTATTCAAGTCCTTACTTAACTATAAATCATTAACTATTTAATTTAATGTTTACTTAACCCTAATTAATTATACTATTAATTTTGTAAATTCAAATTTTATATTTAATTACTTATTTGAATTTGAATTCAATTTAAATTATTTTAAACCCTAAAACTTCAAACGTTTATAACTACTTCGTTTGAGTTCCATTTTCAGCATATTATATATGGAAACAGATCAGAATTTCATCACGAACACTACAGAATAACTTTTTTAGTCAAATTACAAATGTTGCAACATTTCCATTTTTGACCCTATTAATATAACTTAATTTACTTAATTAATTAATTTATTTATGGTTAGTTTCATGGGGTGTTGCATTATCATTGATTCCTGCCTTCTCTTTTTCAGCTTACCATCATCTATTACAACCCATACCTTTGTCATCAAACACTCTTTTTTATTGTGTCTAAAGAAATGATGTTCTCACACCTCATCGATGGGTTTTCATATGTTACTTCCTGCTTAAATTGTTCATTGTCTTCACACATTGCCTCCAGAAATTTTGGGAACCCCACTTTTGCATTGTTATCAACGAGTATTCTAGAAAAAAAAATTCCTTTTCTATATTGAGTTGCTTTGTCGATCCTAACTATTTTATCAATTTTACAATCTAAGGGATAGTTTACTTTAGGACCCTGCAATCTAAAACTTAGTGATGGTAATCTTACCCATACTGGCATACTTTTTAACAAGTCCCTATTTTTTTTTCATATTTGGTTTCATGTTCTTCATGATGATGAGAATCGTACCAAGTAAACTAGTTAGCATTTTCAAAACACAGCATGAAGAAACTATCATCACTTGATTGCAAAGTAAAGTTTGTTGAAGTTTTCCACATCCTTTGAGCATATGCTTCATGGGCCTTTTAATAGGCTCTAGGATCCAGTACATATAGAATTTAATAATTTTTCCATTCTTCCTCTACCATTTTAATCACATCTAGGGTTAATGCTCCTTTTTCTTAACATCCACCTGAATTGGCTTTATTTACTCCAAATTAACCTCTTCGAATCCAGTTTCGGACTGACTCTTAATTGCATTACTATAAGAGGCCTTCTTAGTCCCCTCTACTATGTTGAATCTAAAGCCGGAATTACGCCTTATTCTCCAACTCGGAGCAGCAATCACCATGAGCGGGGGAAGCGGGTATCTTATGTTCCTCCTTTAGAACCATCTCTTCTTTTTTCTACTTATTGACCATCGTTTCCCACCTCTCATCCCTTGCACCTTGATCCAAATTACCTTTGCTATCCATAGCCCCCATTATTATTAAGAAGATGTAAATTGGATGAGAAAATATAGAGATTAGAAGAATTTTAGAGGGGAAATGGGAAATAGAGATTAGATCTAGAGAGAAAAAACCTATGGTTTATGCATAGGTTTGATGGCTGCCATTTAAAAAAAATTGGGTAGCAAAGAATAATCTTACTATTAATAGAATTTTTTTAAATGATTGGTTAATTTATCATTACCACTATTGTAATATTGGAACGATCTGTGTTTTTCGATAATTAAAATATTAATTAAATAATATTTTAGAATTTTATATTGAAAGAAAACTAAAATTTGTGATGTTATAATGAGAGTAATAACTAGAATGTAATGTTAGTATTGTTAATATAAATGAATTGCTAACTATTTTAATGGAATTCCAATTAATTAAAGTGATTCCAAGTTATAATTGGTTATAAACTGTAAATAAGGAAATACATTGAATGTTGAAATTATATGTAATTAATTAGCATTTGTTAATATTGAATATGAAATCAGTAATATTGTTTGACCATTGTTGATAACTATTTAATGTAATTTCAAATCAATTGAAATAAATTGCAGGCTGACTTGATTATAATTGTAAATAATGAAATAAATTAAATGATGTAGTTAATGGTGAACTTGTATGTAATTAATTGAAACAGGTTAATTGGATATAAAACCTTTTTGGGTAAGCAGGTTATAATTTATAAGATAATGGGTATGAATTATTATTATAAACGATTGTATTAACTATTTTCTCAATAATTTATCCATTTGAATATTGAATGGGTGATTACTGGAATTAAGGCAATTGAATGTTGGGATTGTATGCCAGTTATTGAAATAATTGTAAAGTTATTTGGTGATAAGTTGAAATAAGGAAATGAATTAAATGTTATATAAAAAGGGAAAAATTATATGAAATTAATGGAAAATTGAGTATAATCAGGGTTGTGTAAGTAGTCATAACGTTTATTGTTGATAATAAACTTATAAATGTGATTAAGTAAGTAAAAGTTAACATTTGTCATTTACCACCTATTTATTTAATCAATTGAAATTAAATTGAAAATCAATTGCAATTAATCTAATTACTTGTTGCAACTAATAAGAATTAACTTGATAACTATAGAAGATTGAGGTGATGAAACGGTAAACCAATGTTAAGTATGTTTGTAAGATGATAATTGATTGAATAATAAGATGAAAATCAAAATAAATATATTTTTAAATTTAAATTAATTAATGAATTTATTGCCGTTAATTTGACTTGGAATCTTTCAATAAAAGGGAAAGAGAATTTAACTAAAATTAATGGCGTTTAATAAAAGAAATGTACGTTTGTTAGGATTCGTTTCAAAGTGTGATTTTGAATGTACTTACAATTATGTCGATTTGGAATCTTTCAATTTAAAAGAGTAAAAAAGAAACATTAATTTTAATTAATAGATTTAATGAAAGAAACATACATTTTTTTTAAAATAAAAGGAATGTTTTAATGAAAATAAAACGAATATTTTCATTTTGAAGGTAAAAATAATTTTACGAAAAGACGAAAAAATGAATTTCAAAACAATATTTTGCGGTCATTAAATATCGATTTAAGGTTGTATATAAGTGATTGTAACACTAATCTTGAAATTTAAATTAGATTAACTTTTTAGGTTTCCTGATTGCGCTTTGAGAAAAACTTTATTTTGAAAAAAAAACTTGAATTTGAGTTCCTGATCATCCTTTATTTTGTGTAATGTTGCATTGGTTGTTGTATTCGAATTTATTAATTGCATGTTAATTAGGTTTAAATGGGTTTGGAAAAAAAATATATTTGGTGTTAATATATTTAATTCAGTGGCACATGCAATTAATTAGATCTTAAGCGGTCCCTTCATTTCCTTATTATTCAATACACCTGCCACTATTTCCACATTATAGTTTTATTGCAATTCTCTGATGTAGATGAATGAATTCACATCCTTTCTCATTCTTCTGTTTTGTTTATTTTATTGCCCAAAGCATTTACTTAGATCATATAGCTTCACTTTGTTTGTCCCTTCCATACCTATTTCGTTTGTTACTTCCCTTTCTTGTTTTGTTTCATATCATATTTCATTCTTTCCCCTAGAACTTCATTATTTTTCAAACATCAGGGCCTCTATTTTTTTTCCTCCATGTCTCAATGTCAACATAGCTTTATATCTCCACTTAGACACTGCCAATTCATTTTTACTTGAGCTATGTTCAAAAAAAAAGTGTGAGCATCTATTTCTTCGTCAACCACATACGCACCTTTCCTCATCACCTTGCCTTCTTTTGCAAGAAGCCTTCAAAAAAAATAAACAATGAGAATTAGCTTTCATAGTTTTGGCTTTCTGCTTCTTTCCATTGTTTTGGATACATCAAATATGAAAATGTGATTTATTAAAGTTACTATTTTAATAATTAAATATATAAGTATTTTTTTAATATATCCTTATAACCTGATATCTTCCTTATAGGAGCTCCGACACATGCATAGTTTCTTCCATTGGACTCATTTTGGAATTCCAAACGACATGAAATAGGATTCGCTGAGTTTGGAGACTGTTGGAAAAGGCATCTTTGTTTGGATTTTTACGTTCTAAATATCAAAGGTGGGTGTTTTGACTAACTCGTGAATACTTAATTATCTTACGTTAGTTAAATTAAATTTATGATGTGATTAGAAATTTATTGATTGCTATATGGTATTTTTAGATTGTCATTTAAGTTAAATTTGAATTTGTATTGAATTAAATTGCCAATATTGAATATAAATTGCTAGCTAAACAATTGGTAAGGATAATCAATTGATTGTTGTGATTTATTGGCTAATTTGGATGTTGGATTGTGATGGATGTTATTGGTTGACACTTTGGATGATTGGATGTTTATTTGTTCATATATCTTTGTTATCACTGTGGATTGAAATGATAGTCCGAACGGTTTCCATTGATTTTGAAATTTTGATTTAGGTATTGTTTGAAATGACATATACCCATATAATTTGTTGAATTTGGATTATTTATTTGAATTGAATTATTTGAAAGGTTTAAGTTTTAAATTTAGACTTCGGATTTATATTAATTACAATGATTAAGATTAGTATTTCGAATTGTTTGAAATCTTTTAAACAATTTATATCTACGTTGTACACTTGATAGGAGATGAAAATCCCATAACATCTCTGAAGCCATTACAGTAATATTTCTATTCTACTTATTTTAATTTGACTTATAAAAGATCTTATAGTCTTGACTCGAGTGTTTTGTCTTTTCATTACGCTCGGGTCAGTCTGAGCTTTTTCAGTGCATTGAACACCATTTTATTTTAGAGGATGAAGATGTAGAGGAGTCTACTATTTATTATTAACTATTCCACTACATCATATGTTCCGCTGCATTATTTATTTATTTCTGTTGTATGTAAAACTCTGATTTGTGTTGTAAAAGTGTAATCAAATGTCATTTGTAAAACAGCTTCATGAACTATTTATTTGATTATTATGCTTTGTCATTCCGTTGCAAGATTCCGTGTTCTTTTTTCCTTCTTGTCTATTATTTTCTTATTTACCCCATTAATAATCCTTCCTTTTGAATGGTTTGAGTTGACATGTGTGGTTTGTAGTCGATTTAAACCGTCCAAAAAGATGGGTCGTTACAAATATACAAAATCACTTAAAAATAAGAAATAAATATGAATGAGGAAAGAATAAATTTAGTGTTATCCAAACTAAATTTGCATATGCAAAGATGAAGATGCATGTTATAATCATAGGGGAGACTTTTCTTCTTGCATTAGACGATACAATTGATTTGTTTCCATACATATGAAGACTTAAGCAACAAATGTAGACGAACTTTGTAATATCCCATATTTTGGGGCCCAAAACTAACCTCTACAAATGCTGTAGTCGTCCATAGTATTAAATTTTGGTGAAAAAATACAGTAATGTTAATAATATTCGTCATATCAGAAGCACGTGAATATGAAATAAAATCAACAAAGATTTCAAAAGAGCTTTTCTAATTACATTTCAAATTAATATCTCATATTTAATTACATAATCCCAAAACAACTCCCAGATTTAGATAAATATAATTAGTACAAAATACATCTACACCGACATGTGAAGATGCCCCCTTGAATGATCAGAGTACTAGATAGGAGACATATCGGTCATAAATACATCATAGCAGAAATAATACTAAAAAAATCCTATATAGCTAGCTTTGCCTTCTACACATCTTCGGAAGCTTATTCATCCAACCTACTAAACCAGAAAAGTCGTTAACTTTCAATCTACTCAAATTAAATTTTGAGCACTCAAGAGTTTAAGGGGAAAAAATAAACTATGATTCAGACATAAAGCCTAGTGTGAATAATTCTATTACATCTCGGTTTACTAATATTAAGTGAGAACATGCCATTTAGTGTAACGGGATCCCCCTCACTAATATTCTTTTAAAATCATATCTTTTGCAAATCAAAATGCTGCAGCTGATTATCACAATAATAGCAATAACATATATGCATATAAATCAGGCAATCAATGGACTATCCATCCTAATATTATAGTTTTAGCTGGATGACTATTAACCACTGCCTGACTCGTGCCTACCATACATAATAAATATTCTAACTTCTATTAGACACAATACTGGACGGTATGTCCTTAACTTACTTCTCTTAGGGTTAATTGATCCTAATGATTTTACGGGCCCACTAATAACCTACCTCTACTCTGTGTATCTGTAACGAACTGTTTTTCCGTACCTTTTGAATCGACAATAAACCACACATGTCCAACTCAAATTGTACGAATAAGAGGATCATTAAGGGTTGAAAGAAAATAAAGATAGAATAGAATCTCATACGAATGGAATAACATATATTTTTTCAATAATAATCTTTACAGTGGAAAATTTTAAAATACAACATCAGAGTCTAACCTAGATTCGGCCTAGACAGTTATAAACATCTGTCCTTACAATTTCTAACAAACATCAAACAAAATACACTAAGTACAACGGATAATAGAATATGTCCATACGATGATGAAGATCTCTAGCTCTCCTTTGGAAACTCCAACCGTCTTCAACTCAACCTGAAACTACTCGGATCTGACCAGAGTATTAAAAATATCCAGATCAGGCTTGTTAAACCAGCATGAGATACTCGAACTTTATAATGGCTATGTTATCAAAACCTTTGAAAAGAAGGATATCTTATAAGACCACACCCACACATAAACACGGACGGGTTTTTACCTTATGATAACCAGAATATTTTTGTACCAAAATACACTTGATATTATTTTTAACGACATTCTTTTGAAAACCTTTTCAAATAAACTTATTCAAATAAAGGTATCAATACCTGAACTAAGTGTAAGGTAATATATCCGAACTAGGTCAACGGAATATATGATACCAAAAGGGCTAATTGAAATGTTTGCAAGTCATTATTTTGGGAATACAATCAAAATCGTAAATCTCGTATTGGGGTTGGATTTCCAACATGATAGGGAACTAGTGGAAAGGTCAATCTGTATCCATGGCTTACGTCCATAACTCAGACGCCGTTATACAACAAAACAAATGGCTAAAAGTGGATGCAATCTACGAATAACATCCAAGGACTCGGACTCCGCGCATCCCTGCCATGAGGCCCAGATGTATCTGGTTCCTTGGCTTAGAACTTCTGATAACCCAAAATACTACCATCCGTAATGCGAGCATACATCTAACCACACAGAATCCCATCATACCCGGGGTGTGAGGCTCGCGAGGCTACGTTCAATTTCTTCAAAGCCTCGTTTTTCATAAAAAAAACAACGCTTTGATTATAACAGGTTTCACTTTGAATGCTACATTGCCATTCCACGTCACATGACTGATTTCTAGAAATGTATAACTTACTGAGCTCGCATGTCTCGGGAAAGGGTGTTAAGCTAAGAGAAGTTGCATTCTCCGCCACCATCTGATATACATTTATAGAAACTGCTCAAATGTGATTTAGAATACAATGTCAGACAAACATCCATACAAGTTCATTCTGGGACTGAACGAAACCGAAGGCACTTTCCTTGGCCGTTACTAGGCCGGAAGCCCTTGCCATCCGAAAAATCTCCATCACGAGGAGACCACTGCTATAAATAACTCCATAATGGGGACCAACCAGAGCATGTTCAACAAGCAGTCTTCACGCTATGAAGATCCACGATTTTCAATAATCGTCATCTTCAACATGTCTTCACTTTCGAACGTATACATTGGTTCGAAGTGATTTTCGAATAGGAATTACCCAAATCCGACTCTGGTTCCTTCGAAGCCAATCATCGCTTTAAAAGATGTTAAGTTCGTATGTGGATATCAATCATCAATCAATTACTTCATCTTTTATTTAAATCAAATATCTTTCTTAGATATATTCTTTTCAATTTATTCCATTTTCTTTTCAAATGTATATGGAATCATTAAGCCTCATTTATCAAATCATTTGGTTTATATAAACCTTTCTTAAATCCTAATCATTTTCTCTTTTACATAGGAAAACTTTTCCAAATCATTCTTTTAAATCTTAATCAATGATATCTTATATTCAAGTTATAACTTTTAAACTTAGGGAAAATATTCCCAAATCATTCATTAAATCTTAATCAAAGATTTTCTTATATTCAAGTTATAACTTTTAAACTTAGGGAAAATTTCCCAAATCATTCATTAAATCTTAATCAAAGATTTCTTTCTTAACTTCAGGTCATATTCTTGCAAATCGAAGATTTTCATAACAGAACACTACTGCCACTTTAGATATGGTAAATTTCACCTTCAGGGACTACTAGCAAGTTTCACCTCTAGGGACTACTGCAAGTTTCACCTCCAGGAACTAATGGCAAGTTTCACCTCCAGGGACAATAATTCTACATCATGAATATCTTTTTTCTTAACTTGGAAAGAACTTAAATACGATCTTTTAGAGCATTCGGGCTTTCCTTTCGATCTATTCCACCCCTTGCCTAAAAAGAGAAAACATAGGTCAGGTAAGTTCATGGCACTTGGTTGCTCCATCCCTAACCTTAGTTAAACACCATGTTTACCTTTCCAGATCTCACAGGCGGGACAAATGTACTAGTCGTTTCCGCATACTCAGATTTTCAACTTTATTTTGGAATTGATTATAAATATTCCAAATTATCTTTCAAAATGGTTAATTATCCTTTTAAAACATTCATAATTGATTTTGGGAAACGTCATTGGATTTAAACTCATATTCCAAAAGTTTATAGAATTCGCAGCATAAACGTGCTGCGGAAAGTGTTATGTAAGCTCATTTGATTTAAACAACATTTTAATATTTGAAAATTCATATTTTCCATTCCAAATCTCTTTTAAACCATTTTAATAGATTAATCAAATTTATTTCATATTTTTAATCATTTAAAAATATCATTTATAAAGAAATCCCGTTATGGATTCCAAACTGCAAAACCGCGATGTTTTTAGAAAATTGTTATGGACATATTTCGAAATCTACTTGATGAAATCTTGGTTTTCTTTCTTCGTTGGAAAATTTTATCATTTTGGACCAAATAATTTTTATTTCGAAGAAATCCGACTTATAAATTATTCTCTACGTCAATTTGAAGTTATGGGTCGAAATTTACGAACTGTCGTTATGCGACAAGCTCGATTTTGACCAATTTTGTGAATTGTTTCGAAACTTGTCTAAAACACTTCAACTTTTTTTTAAACCATTTTAAACTTGTTTAAAATCATTAAGAGGCTAAATAACTTCCACACACATATTTTACGGATTTAATTCTCATTTAGTTAACTATGGTTAATCACTAATCATTTCTCTTATCATTTATCAAACAAATTATCAGCCATATAATCAATCACATAATCAACCAATTTGCAACCAAGTTATCAAATATTTATTCATTTAACATATTTAAACTTTTCAAATCATTATACTTGAAATAATTTATAGATTAATTAGTAAATTTGAGTACTCACCTTTAACTTAACCAATTCTTCCTACCAACATGCATTTGCAACAACACTTCACTTAAATCCTCTTATCTTCACCAAATCTTTTACGTAGATTTTCTTTTGATTCTGGCAGTACTTCCTTCTCTTTTTCTTACTCCAGAGCTTTCCAACTTGCTTCCTTTTCTCCAAATAGTTTGACCTTCTCTTGATCCTCACCTTCCTCCATCATTTCTTCACTTCTTTGATGCTAAAGCTTGTTCTAATGGTATTCTAAGGTCTTTGGCAAAATTTGATGGTGTTTGGAGTTGATTCGATATGGTTTTGTAAAAGTTCATAAGCATTTGGAAGAGAAGAAGAAGCCATAAAAGAAAGCTTCAAGGAAGAAGAAGAAGAAGGTAGAAAATGGGACAAAAGAAAGTGGAAGAATGACAGTCTTATTTATAGAAAAGTTTTGGATTAAAATAATATGTGACGCCCCACCTCTATGCTCACAATAACAAAGGTTATTATAAGGTAATAACGTCTGCTATTGCGAAGAATAAGGCTTATTAGAAGCGACCATCCGTAAGTTATGCCTTAGACGAGTATTGATTACATCGATAGGAGTTGTGTAAATTACTCCCAACGATATATATTCAACCCAAATCTAAAACGAAACCACGGTAGCTTATGAAAAATTCAAAACAACTCATAATAACAACAACACAGAAAAGTATAACCACATCAGAACAGAAATATCATATATTGCAGAAGGTAAGTCTGGATACATGCTACAACACTCGATGGTTCACATGAACCAAATGTACATATACACAGCCATCATAACATACATGAGATGAGAGTCAATACACCAAAAGTAACACCTCGAAGCCTAAACAAAAGATGAGGTGAAATCGCAAAAGCTGAAGCAGCAACTGAATCAGGGATAGCGATTATCCTGAAATAGCTCGGTCTGACCCGAATATTATTTAAAAGAAAATAATAAACATATCAGTCTAATTTAAACTTAGAAATCAATGTAGAATAAACAACACCAAAGCAAGTTAATTATAATCTCAAATGAGACTATTCAGCATAAATAATCAACATTGTTTAAATGAAGATATCTCATTAAACACCATCAAAATCAACTCTCAAGTTCAAAATTGAATTCAAAACAGCAATACACAAAAATCTAGAAATCAAAATAAGATAACTAGAAAAATCAGCATAAAATGGATCGATCCCAGCATATGGTGAGCCTAAGCTACGCCGCACGTGCATCTCAAATGGCTGAAGCCAACCAAGTACTGTCAGCATAATATTTGGCGCCCAACAAATGACCCGAAGGCCTAGTTCTGGTAATTGACCCGAAGGTCCAGCATAGTAGCTCGAAAGCCCAACAAAATCATCAAAATTTTCAAACAGCAATTCCACGGCAAATGTTTGAATTAACGAGTTCGGAATTAACCGAATTACTAAAAGCATGGTTCCATGTTCCCACTTTTGCTAAGTCGTTTAAATATCATCATTGCTTCCTTGAAATTGCAAAATTTTGTATTTTATACAATTAATTTTTACTTTCTCAAATGGACAAGCCCGGTGTGACGCCCCACCTCTATACCCACGCTAGCCAAGAACACTCCGGAGGAGTGTTGTCAACTAGCACGGAGAATAAGGCTGTTGAGGAGCGACCATCCATGTAATTGCTTATCACACGGTGGCTATAAATAATCTTCGGAAACAAACATAGAAATAATCATATCACAAATCAGTCACAGATATCCATATCACAAAGGAGGAAGAAGATATGAATATATAACTAACACATGAAAGTGTACATCAGAGTAGTGGTCAATAAGATCCACGATAATACAAAAGAATAGCAACACGTGCTATACAAAAGAATACAACTATGAGTCTATATCTCAAGTGTATACAACAAAAACTGCTAATCTAAACAGTTAGCCAAAAGTCAGAGTGATGAATCCTTGGGAAGAAGTCAAGCAGAAGCACCTGTAACATCTCGGTCTGATCCGAGTATTATTTAAGAAAATAATAAACGGATCAGTCTAGCTATAAATATCAGATGACATGATATAACATAAAAGATATGGCATAAACATAAACATCCATAACGACATACCACTATAAGTATGTAAATAATGATCAACAGAAGATCAATCAATAAAAGATAATCAATATCACAAGAATCTTCTCAAAGATTCGAAGGGGGCATCATACCCTAAACTTGTACTCATAACAAGTCAATGACATAAATTCCAGAAATCAACACGAGAAATCCAGAAATCATAAAAAGGGAAAGAGGCCTATCACATGACGGTCCGAAGACCATGGGGAGCTACCCCACATGTGTGAGTGGAATCACACAGAATGAGGTCAAGACTAACCAAAAAGCAGAAAGGTATGTGTGAATGGAATCACACAAGTGGTGTCTAGTCTAACATTGCAATGAAAGAGACATCGCGCAATTGCTAGTCTAATTCATAAAGCGATCATCAAGATCAACGAGAAGTGTCAATTACACTAAGCTAGTAAATATAGAAGTTTAGCTTCATGTCCCATAACCACTTGCTTAACTTAAATATTTACGAACAAACTGTAAATCTTCACTAATAAAATTGTCACAAGAGGTTCAATCGAACAAGTCCAAGAATTAACCGACGAAGTGAACGCAAGCGTTTCATACCACTTGTTTTACTAAGTCGTTTAATTAGATTTCTCATCCGAGTGAGGTAAAGGCTTGTATATACTAATAGATTGGAAAACGGTTTAAGAAAAGAGCTTTGTTATTAAAAATAGAGTTGAAATTGTTTGTTAAAAGAGTTTTGATATTTACTACTAGTATTGAAACCTTTATATTATAAAGTGACAAAACACATAAGCAAGTGTAGAAACAATCAGTCACAAAGATCGCATACGGAGATGCGAATAAAATCCAAGGAAATCATCTTAATATTTTTCAGATAAGATCCCCTACGGAGGGGGGGTCCAGGGGGGGTGGCAACCCCCCAAGGTGGGGGTGCGGGGGCAACGCCACCGCTTACGGGGTGCGGGGGCAGCGCCCCGACCAAAACGGTACGACCTAGTGAAGACAAAATGAGGTCTAACGACCTAAGGCGAATAGGGTCGAGCGACCTATAAAACTCGCGACCTAAAAGTTAGCAAGGTCGAACGACCTATAGAGGCATAGGGTGCAGCGACCTAAAACATCGCGACCTAGTGAAGACCTAAGGGAGGCGAGCGACTTATAAAACTCGCGACCTAAAAGTTAGCAAGGTCGAACGACCTATAGAGGCATAGGGTGCAGCGACCTAAAACATCGCGACCTAGTGACCTAACGGTTTAAGGGTCTTGCGACCTAACTGGAAACAAGGTCCAAACGACCTAACGACTTAAAGTGAAACCTGGCTGAGCGATATAAGGTCGGAGACGACCTACGACTTAACTCCGTGTGAGCGACCTACGACCTATGGTTGCTACGACCTAACGAGTTCCAATAGTGAAGGCTTAAGGTCTAACGACCTAAGGGGTACGACCTAAGGTCTTACGACCTAAGGTGTTGAGGTTGGACGACCTAACCAAATTGCATAGGCCATACGAGCTAAGGCCTAACGACCTAACTCCGAACGAGCTATACGCGAGTGACCTAGGGCGCTAACTCGCAAACGACCTAACGTTAACTCGCGAACGACCTAACTCCAGACGTGCCTTTTCAACGCGTGCGAGCTGAAGACCTGCCGACCTACGACCTAACTCCAAGCGACCTAAGTCCTAGGTCGTGAGTGACCTAACTGCGAGTGAGCAAAAATGGCCAGAGCCAAAGCAGAGCGACCTAACGGCCATACGACCTACGACCTAAGGTCCTGAGCGACCTAACTCCGAAAACACGAAAATGGCCAGAACGACCTAGGGGTTAACTCGTACGCGACCTACGACCTAAGGTCCACACGACCTAACTCCGAGCGAGCTAAAAACGGCCAGAACGACCTAAATGCAGAAATTTCTCCCAAACACCAAAAATCGGAGTTTTTCGCCAATCCAATCCAAACCAAAAGCAAATATGCATGCTAAAGTGATAGGGAATCATTCCCAACAGTCCAATATAGTTATAGACTAGAATTGTGAGATAAAAATCTCACCTTTGCACTAAAATTTATGAAGATGAAGCTTGAAAGCAAGGAGAAGCAATCCAAAGCTTGAATCCAATATCTTCTACTTGAATTTGGAGTTGAATGATGGAGTTGCAATTGAATTTGAGCTTGGAGTTTTAATTTCCCATTCTCTTCACCATTAATGCTAAAGCTTGAGTTAGTTAGGAAATTTATGAAGAGTGAGGAGAAGAGGGTTGGAACTTGGGCTTAATAGGCTAAACTAACCCAAAGTCCAAAGCGGGAAAAGTTAGTGAAATTTCACTAACTCCAAACCTATCGATGTTTATACTTAAAAAGTTGTAAACGACATTTCGAACTCAATGGAAGTGGTCTCGAGTCCTAATTTGACCGTTTGCAAAAAGTAGTTTTTCAGACCAAAATCCGATTAACGATTTAATATTTAAATAAAAATATTTAAATGTAAACTCGATAAATATGCGGGTTGTTACACCCGGAATTAACCGAATCAGTAAAAGTAAGGGTTCATAGTCCTTAATTTTGCTGAAGCGTTTAAATCGATTCCTCATTCTTTTGAAAGCGTAAACTGTGAAATTTTTGGAAACAGTTATATTTTAAAACGATTTAAAAACACGTGATTAAAACAACAACTTCTATTGCAATTTCGAACAGAAAATTGCGCTTCACAAAACACCGTAAAAATGGATATAAAAATCAACGTTGTCGGTTTTCTTGATTGCAAGATAGCCGCTTGAAAATTCACTTTAAATTGACGGTTACTGAAGTCAAAGCAACACTAATTTTTATTCGTCAAAAATTCCATCAAAACAACACGCTTAAAATATAAACACCGGGGTAAAAATCGATTATAAAAAATAACGGCGACAAAATACGTTCCAAACAAAACTCCGGTTCAAACGAAATTAATCACTAGACTGCACTACCATATATATATTATTGCACTGCCTGGGTAATATACAATATGCATACACGCACACAACATTATGAACAAATTAAAACTTGAACTATTTACATGCACAGAATGAAACAAAAATACATACCTGGGCAATATTGCAATATGCATTCATGCAAGTATAAAGTTGATAAAAATAATGACTTGAAATTGGTTTTCTATGCTACCCATTTGCATGCAAAAATGAAGTAAATCAAAAATATTAGACCTGAACATATTTCGTGCGTACCTGCTTGCCCACTTACAAACTCTATTGCACGCAAGTAACCAAATATAAATAAAATAAATCTAGGACTGGACTTTGTCTTTGTGCTACTCACATTTGCATGCAAGTAACAATTATAAACAAAATATAATATGACCTGGACATGAATTTTGTGTAATAAACTTACACGTATAGATTTAGACCAAATATATAATGACCTGGCCATAGTTTTATGCTATACCACTTTGCATGCAAATAATAAGATAATGGTCTGGGCATAGATTTTGTGCGCATACGTTATTTGCATGTGAGGTTGTCTGGACACATTTTTGCATACACACGAATTTTTTACACACACGAATTTTTACACACACGAATTTTCACAAACATTTTACACGCACGCATGAATAAAACAAAATACACACCTGGACAATACTACACTATGCATGCTGTGACGATCCAAAATTTTCAATATTAGAAAATTAAAATATTTAATTTATTTTAAATGTTTGAAAGTTATTTTAAACTGAATTTCAGATATCAGAATGAATTTGGCAATTTAATTTTCGAATTTAATTGTAGAAATTTGGGTAAAATTGTAAATCTTCAATTTTGAGCCTGTTAAAAATAATTAAATGGCTTAGAAAATTTATATTGATAACAATGAAGATGATAGAAGCTTCAGAATTGAATTTGAAAACTGTTTTGTTTAGTATTGAATTTTATCGTTTAAATCAATATTTAAAAAATCGCGTTCCAAGGCACAATCTCAGAATTCAATGAAACCAGTTCTATTTGATCCGTAATATTGTATTATTATCTAATTTCAATTTTCGTAGCATTCGGTGTTGTCGTGTGATCGTCCGGTAGATAAACGAGCCGAAATCTAAATCGAAAATTCGATATTATAACTGTTTCAAAAAAGCTATCTTCTCCATATGATCAAATTTGGACACGAAACCTCTTCTATTGCGTTCGGAATAGGCGTATAACATCATGAACGCCTAGCGACACGTCTCGGTCGGAGTTCGAGATTGTAAGTTGCGTAATTCGAGACTATTTGAATTTAAAATTAAAATTAAAATTTAAAAATAAATGATAAGTAATATAATTTCATTTCTAGCAAGAAAACACGTTGAGAAATATTTAGCATGTGTCCTTCTTCGTGTTACACACATTGCTTTTAAAAATAAAGTAAAAAAATAAAATAAATAAAAGAAAAGAGCCTTCATCTTTATTCTTCTGTTCAAAAAAATCAAATGGCCGATCAAAATCGAAAATCAAAATAAAAATGGCCGCCCACCTTTTAAAATTTTCGTTCCAAAAATCAGAAAGGGGTTTTCCCCTTCTCAATCGAATTCACGAATTCGAAGGTGGCTTTAAATCGAACTAGTCGCGTGTGGTGGGGGGAGTCGCGTGAATGAAATTAAGGTCGATTTCGACTTCGACTGGAAGAGGTATGCTCGAACGGGGTAGCACGAAGTCGCGTGAGCACGATTAAGAAAAGACAGGGGAGATCGAATTCGCGATTTCGAAGACGTGGTCGAAGGATGTTCGACATTGAGCGAGGCAGAGTCGTGAAGCCACAGCATCGATTGGGCTCACGAGTTTCTTCGGCAAGTTGGGAAGGCACACGAGTGAAAGGAGTTCATGATAGTGGCGGCAACACGAGGTCGAGGTGCCGACGTGCTTCAGGTCGATCGCGGTATTCGTCTTTGGCGATGATGGTCGGGGAACTATTCGTGGTCGAACCTAGATTCGTAAGTGCATTAAGGTATGTTACTTTTATTATTAATTCAATTTAAAATAAATTTATATATATATATATTCATGAAAGAAAGAAAGAAAAAAACAGTGAATGTATATATAGATGAACAGACATTTATAGATAAGGTTTTAAAGAAAATAAATATACATATTCATATTTTAATCTACTAGTTATTTCAAAATAATATAGTAGGTTGATTAAATTGTTTAACAAACTTATTTAATTATTTTGTCACTAAATATTATTTTTTAAAAAGAAAATTTATTTACAAATTAATGATTAGTTTAAATAAATTCTCATTAGTGTAACGACCCAGAATTTTTGTCAATTAAAATTTGTATATTTGATTGAATTTAAATATTAACAAGTGAAATTTATAAGTTGAATAATTTATTTCCGAATATTGGATTTAATTGGATAATTAAATCGATATTTTAATAGTTGAAATTACAGAAAAATAATTGAAAATCGAGCTAAATATGATTGAAAATGATTTGTAAAATTTTATTTTATCATATTGGAGTTAGAATGATATTTTAGAACTTTTAAAATTGAATTAAGAGTTAATTTGTGAATATTGAATATTTTAATATTTAATCGACTAGTGAAATTAGTCAATTTTGAAACAGTCTCAGAATTGGACGAAACTAGTTCTATTGGATCCGTAATAGTTTGCTATTATCGGGTTTCAATTTTCGTAGCAATCGGAGATTTCGTTTGACCGTGGCAGCTCGAAACGCATCGAAATTGTTTTAATATTAATTTGGCGAGTTAAAATAGTCATTTTTCAAACGGTCTCGGATTTTGACGAAACTAATTTCACCGGATCCGTAATGTGATATTATTGTATGGTTTCAAATTTCAAGTCAATCGGATTTACCGTCTGTCTGCTGCAAGCTAAAACGCCCAAAAATTTGATTTACCGATTTAATTTTAAATCGAACGTTTATTGCCGTAACTCGCACAGATGATCGAATTTGCTTCCGAAACTTGTTCCATTGTGTCCGGAACGCAGGGTTAACCCTAGAAACGCAGGTCACCGCGCATAAATCGGAGGTTGAAAAATCCAAAATGAATAGTGTTTTTCGATAATTTTCTATAAAAGGAAGCCCTTCCTTCATTTGCAAACACTCCCTCCGCTAACCCTAATTCAGAGCCGCCGGCCCTAGGGTTCAATGGCCGAAATTGATTCGTTTCCTTCCCTTCAAATCTCTCAATCCATCAATTAATTCGAAAATGTTCCAACTACAAAGTCGTAGAGCACGTTCCCCTCTACGAGATCAACGGTCATGATCGTGTTTGGAGCTTTTGATCAACGGAAATTTGGGCTCAAAGGCCATGCGTTCAGCACGTTTTTATGAGCAAATGGGGTGGCCAAGTGCCACATGGTTGCGGCCGAGGGTGGTGTTCGTGAAGGCGCACGACGTGAAGGTGGTTGATCAACTTATCGATGCTCGTGGAGGTCGAGATTTTTAACCCTAAAATTCGAGCTAATGGTTTGTGCGCGTGTGTGTTACTGGGGATGAACGCGTGAGGAAGATGAAGTTTTGGGTGGTTTGGATTCTGCAGGAGGTTGGATCGTGCGGCCCAAAATTTTTAGGTTTAAAAAAATATATAAAATATGTTGTAATTTTATAATTAAAAATTCGTGTAACTTTAAAATATCGTATCTTTTTCATACGAGGTCAAAAACGCATGAAACCAGTTGCGTTTGAATCATGTCGACAAGCACTACGCTATGAAATTGGATTGGAGTCGTTTGGAGTTAGTGAGAATTTCGGGTAAAATTAAACGCGCGTTTAATTTTATTCGAAATAAAAGCTGAAAACGAAATTGAAATCAAGGTGAGAACTTCTCGCTCAATCAAATCGGTTTCGATTTTAATTTTAAATAGTTATATTTAAAATTCTTGAATGTATGTTTAAATGACGATTGTTATCTATTGGTTGTTAAAATAGACATTATGCGCCGTTAGTAAGCGGATGTTATTTATTAAAAACATATACCGCGGATATTTCACAGTACAGTGAAATTGGTATTATTTATGTACTTGGAATTGATTTCCCGCATTGTATAGCGGATGTGACCCTATTGCGCCGTCTATTAAGCGAATAATATTTTATAAATCCCATATACCGCGATAATTTCGTTATGGAACGGAATTGGTATTGTGCTAATGTTTGTGGGTGCAGGGAAACAGGTTGGAGGGATCCAACTGGAATCCTCAACTGTATTGATTTATTTACAGATATTGTGATATTTGTTCATTATCATATCGATATATGATATTTGGATGTCGTGATTGACTATTTGGTGCTGCTGCATCATCGGATCCATTTCTGAAGTTTTAAAAATAATGATTTTGGTTTTTAAAAGAATTTTTAAAGTGATTTTTCAAAGTATATGTTTTTATTAAATTTTGAATTGATTCATTTTAAATAATTAAAACGTTATAAATTTTTATGTTATAAAAATTACGGGTTTTTGTAAAATATAACCAAATTGAGATTTTCGAAATAAATAGTGATTAATTTATAAAATGATTTAATTTGGAATTTTAAATCATTATAAAAGATTTTTAAATTGATTTTTTTTTATAAGTTAAAAATATTAGAATTATAAAACGAGCTTTTCTAAGTGTTAAAGGTGAAATAAAGATGGATTTCATAAGTGAACGGAATTTATAGATTTATAAATTGTGAAGTTATTAAATGAACAAATTTTGTAAAATAGAAGATCGATAAGTAATTATCTTATAAATCGGATTTTGAAATTTAAATGAGATATAAATGGAATTTGTTAATAATGAGATTTATAAATCGAAGCTTATAAATAGAAATGGAATTTATAAACATTGTTTATAAATTCGAAATCAATTGAATTTGATAAATTGAATATTGAAGTTTATTAAAGGAAATATATTCACGATTTTGGACAGTGAATACATTATTGAATAAAATGGTCATGTTTGGTAGAATGAATATTATAAAATGAAGTTAATTATTTTAAAGATGTTTTAAAATGTATTATGAATCGAAATCATAGATTTCAACATTCATTGTTGAAATAGACGTTTTTGAGAAATAGAAGGAAATGGTGGACTATAACACTGTTGTTATAGTAAATGGTTTCCGAAAGGAAATGTTTTGTATAGTATTGGGATTTATATATCTATTTAAACTCTGAATCCGTATACTAGTGATTTTGGGTCGTCGTAACGATGTTTTACGCAACATTCGTTTTGACTCAAATTTATGTGTTAAGAAAATGATTTCTTAAAGAATGAAATATATACTTAGTTTTGATTTAAGTATATTGAATATTTTCAAATGTTGAAAATAAATAGATTTGTGAAGTACTTATTATTAAATAAGTATGGAAATGTTTTCCAACATGAACTGAATATTTTGAGACTTTATCTTTTAAAGACAAATTGAAAATGAATATTAAAAATCGATTTGGGAATCGTATATTCATAAATATTTTGGAATTGTAAATTCACTAGGGAATTTGTAAAAGAAAGGGAAATTTGTTTAAAAATAAACATTGATTTATTTTTGAACTGTGGGAATAAATTTATGGATTTGGAACGTAAATATAAAATAAATCGGTAAGGATTTATTTAATTGGTTTAAATAAACCATTTTGAAATGAGAGTATTTCGGCGTAAGGAAAATGATTTGAAAATTTGTTTTCAAATGGTTGAAGTGTGGAAAATTATATATCTAGTAAAGATATTTTGGAAAGTAAATAATTTGGGAAATTATTTGGAATTTGGTGATGTTGAGCATGCCTATTGATAGTTAAATAATCCGACTATCAATATTTTCCTTTAAATAGGTATTTGTTATGATTTGCTTGAATTTGAATGCCACACTTATTTTTAAAATAAGCGCTCGCTGTTCGGGTTAGCCAGGAAAGGACCTTGGGGTCGTATAACCCATTCCGAATACGTGATACGTCGTTATGGATTGCATTTGATGACCGGTGTTAAAGACCGGATATTTGTGAAAACGGAAGAATTACCGTCGAGTTACTCTACATCGGCTGATCTCCGATATAGAGGTTTTATCACCCTTAGTGATGGGAAGTCCGGTCGTGATTAGTGAATATCCGGATTGCAAGGACTTCTTTGTAAGTGCCTTCGGTTCTGTTCGAGCCCGGAACAAACTTGTATGGATTGTATGTCTGACATTACAAATTGAGATATAAAGCTGATTTCTTTCAAATATATTTCTGTTGGTGGCGGAGAATTTATTCTCTTAGCTTAACACCCTTCTCTGAGACGTACGAGCTCAGAAGTTATGTAGTTGAAGGTTATTAGTGATATACTCCCAATTTGGTAGTGTGGCATGCTGAGTGTTGCTGTGAAATGATCATTGTTTGATCATTTGTGATATGATCATTTGTTTGATCATTTATCTTGGTGATCATTTCTATGATCATTTGTTGACCCAAAGCATAGCTTTTGTATAAAGCGTGGCTTTGTGGACGAGACTTCGTCGAGCCTCACACCCCGGAAATGGTCAAAACAGGAAGGATGCAGCAAGGTTATTAGGGGGTAGCGCCCCTTTAGTGTATGTCATTCCTTCTGGATAGAGGTGGTATCATGGCATGGAGCCCAGATACTTAACCTATGTTGTTGCTGCAAATTTTGTGGTTGTTGGAAATCGAGGATCCTCGGATAGATCGGTTACAATCGGGGGATGACATATTCGTGTCAGTAGTTACCCAGTTAGGGGTAACCCGGCCTTGTGTTGGCAGAGATCCGGTTTGGTTCTCGAGTTGTCTTTCCAGGGGCGTACCCATGTAGCAATGGGAAGTTCCTTGGCTTGACCATTTGTTCGAAATCCAAAGAAACAATACGACCTTGTACGGATTTAGTTGTATAACCTGCCATGGAATGTGGCGGTAACCTGCTATTGAACATGGTAGCTATAGTAGGCATACGATAATGGTCGTATGTTGGCTAAGATTTATATCTTTACTTTCGAAATGATTTTCCCTACACTATGCACTAGTAATAATATTAAATGTTTCTTTTTAATGCGTACCAAGCATCTTTGACTATCATAAGGAGAAATCTCCTCCGATTCTGCGTTCGCATTGTGTGTGTGTGCGGGAGGCCTTATGGTAGTCTCATTTTTAAAAAGCATTGTGAATTGACTTTAAAAATATTCCTCTATTTTGATTTTAAAGATAAATAAACTGTTTTGAGTTCTCACACCAGTCACATGACTGACTCGGAGTTTATTGTTTTCCTTCCTAAACTCTGGGTGCCTACCAATTTCCACACGGGCAGTCAAGAGTTAATGTTTATCAGGATATTCTGAAATTCCGGAGTTGCTAGAGGCAAGCTAGATGGCATGGCGTATTACTAGTATATAGTATTTCTTTTCCGCTGTTTGGAGTTGTTTGTTGTTGTACACTCTGATGATGTAATGTAAAATGATGTAATGTAATAACTGATATAGTTCTTTGTTTAAAGATTATTCATTTATTTATTATATGTTGTTCCGCTGCGAATTGTAAGATTCTGATGTTGTTCTATTATTTCTTTCTGTTCTATTCTATCTTTTTTTTCTGTCTTCTTCTACCTTTTTCTTCTTCTTTAACCCTAACATTTCGTTTTTTCGGTAGCGAAAAATCGCAAAACGTTACATTTGGTATCAGAGCTTATGGTTAAGCGACAACCTTAGCTCTGTTGGGTATTACTCATTAGAGATAGAGTCAGTAGTACTCTAGAATGAGTTTGAGTGTAATAATAGATACGAGTGCGTATTTGTTAGTGAATATAAATTGTTTTATATTGTGATGATTGGTTTGTTGAGTGGTATATGGATTTTGGTCAACACGAGTAATTAACGTTGTTGATAGGGATCTCTAAACACTTGAATAGAACAATTCGACACAGTATTGTTTTAAATTGGGTAAATGAAATAATTTTACCTTGATTATATTTTATATACAAAAAATAATTTTTCAGAATTATTAAAGTGTATAAAATTGATTGTTTGGTTGTTGAATAAGTTAAATAAAAACAACATCTGTAAAAGAATGAATTGTATAAACAAATAAATTATAAGTATGAAGTTATAATTAAAATAATTTACACTTGTGAAATAATCTTATATATAAGAAGTGAAATTATATAAGTAAAAGAATTATAAATGTGATTTATAATCAGAAAATAAAATTCCAAAGAAGTGTTTTGAAAGGATTTGATATTTTGGAAAATTGTTTTGGAGAAATTAAAGCTCTAAACTCTTTTCGGCCGTTGGAAAATAATTCCGGTGGTGATCGCGACATCATTGGTGTTCATTTTTGGGTTTTCAAAAGAGGAATTGCTGCCAGATTATTTTAAATGAAAGTTGATTTTGGTATTGAAGTAAAATAATTAAGTGATAATGAAATGAAATTAAGGAAAATTAAAAGCTAATGTTATTGGAAGTTAAATAAATTGATTTGGATTTGATAAGATGTTTGAAATGGAATATAACTTAAGAGATGTTGAATGAAGTTGATTTTGGTATCAAAGTAAATTAATAAGTGAATTAATGAAATGAAGTCATTAAGAATTTGAACTTGAGTTATATAAATGAAATTCGACCTTATATTGTTAAAGGAATTAGCAATTGAATAAATTAATGGATTGAATGTTAATCAATTAAATGTAAATAATTGATAAGAAATAATTAATATATAAGTGTTAATTCATTAAAAGCTAATTGAATAAATTGAATGAGAGTCAATTTAATATGATCCAATTGGAATTAAATGTGTTGAACCAAATTGAATGCAAAGTGAAAGATTTGGTTATGTTGAATGAACATTGGTTGTTAGTTGATTGTATATAAATTCATTAAGTGTTAATGAAGGTGAATTAGCGAAATTGGAAGCTAAAGAAATTGAATCCAACTTGGAAGAAAATGAACTTAAATGGAATTGAAATTTGATTTGGAAATGGACCGACTTGAATGTAAATTAGTAAATGCAAACTAATTGAAATTGGATATGAATAAATGTTAGTAAAATCCAATGTTAATGAATTAATTTGAAAACCAATTCATTAAATATTAATGAGAAGTAAATTTATATTGATTTGGTAGTTGCATTTATTGCTATTGAATGCATTGCTATGTTGGCACATGTAGTTGTTATGTTGCTATATGTTGCATATCGATACTATTGTCTATATACATGTTCTCATGTTGTTTGTTGAGTGTTTAGTAGGTGCGGATCGCGTTTGCTTTGCATTTGGAGCTCGCTTTCGCGCTATATTAGCCGTATACGCTCGCTAATAATAAATAAGGTACATATCTCGGATTACATACCGTACTTTTACACTTTTTTCCCTACGGGATGCCTCATCACTTGATGAGATATATATTTGTGATATATATACTGTCATTTTTTTCGGATCGAGCCGCGCAAAGGAGACTATGACGAATTTTTCCGAAAATTTAAGGCGTTCGAATATTTTTGAGAAAATTGGGAAAATTTTGAAAACTAAGTTTGGATTTGGAAACTTAGTAAAGATTTTGTAAGGAGTTTAACTATGAATTTTGGGAAATTTAAACACTTAAGAGATTTGAAAAATCTAAATTGAACGGTTTGTTTTAGAAAGTTAATGGATTTTGTGAACTTTTCTTACTTGGTAATTTCGAGGACGAAATTCTTTTAAGAGGGGAAGTCCTGTAACGACCCGGAATTTTTGTTAATTAAAAATTGTATATTTGATTGAATTTAAATATTAACAAGTGAAATTTATAAGTTGAATAATTTATTTTCGAATATTGGATTTAATTGGATAATTAAATCGATATTTTAATAGCTGATATTACAGAAAAATAATTGAAAATCGAGCTAAATATGATTGAAAATGATTTGTAAAATTTTATTTTATCATATTGGAGTTAGAACGATATTCTAGAACTTTTAAAATTGAATTCAGAGTTAATTTGTGAATATTGAATATTTTAATATTTAATCGACTAGTGAAATTAGTCAATTTTGGAATTGTCTCAGAATTGGACGAAACTAGTTCCATTGGATCCGTAATTGTTTGCTATTATCGGATTTCAATTTTCGTAGCAATCGGAGTTTTCGTTTGACCGTGGCAACTCTAAACGCATCGAAATTGTTTTAATATTAATTTGGCGAGTTAAAATAGTCATTTTTCAAACGGTCTCGGATTTTGACGAAACCAGTTTCATCGGATCCGTAATGTGATATTATTGTATGGTTTCAAATTTCAAGTCAATCGAATTTACCGTTTGTCCGGTGCAAGCTAAAACGCCCAGAAATTTGATTTACCTATTTAATTTCAAATCGAACGTTTATTGCCGTAATTCGCACAGATGATCGAGTTTGCTTCCGAAACCTGTTCCATTATATCCGGAACGTGGGGTAAACCCTGGAGACGCGGGTCACCGCGCGTAAATCGGAGTTTGAAAAATCCAAAATAAATAGTGTTTTTCGATAATTTTCTATAAAAGGAAGCCCTTCCTTCATTTGCAAAGACCCCCTCCTCTAACCCTAATTCAGAGCCGCCGGCCCTGGGTTCAATGGCCGAAATTGATTCGTTTCCTGCCCTTCAAATCTCTCAATCCATAAATTAACTCGAAAATGTTCCAACTGCAAAGTCGTAAAGCACGTACCCCTCTACGAGATCAACGGTCATGATCGTGTTTGGAGCTTTTGATCAACGGAAATTTGGGCTCAAAGGCCATGCGTTCGGCACGTTTTTCTGAGAAAATGGGGTGGCTGAGTGCCACGTGGTTGCGGCCAAGGGTGGTGTTCGTGGAGGCGCACGACGTGAAGGTGGTTGATCAACTTATCGATGCTCGTGGAGGTCGCGATTTTTAACCCTAAAATTCGAGCTAATGGTTTGTGCGCGTGTGTGTTACTGGAGATGAACGCGTGAGGAAGATGAAGTTGTGGGCGGTTTGGATTCTGCAGGAAATTGGATCGTGCGGCCCAAAATTTTTAGGTTTAGAAAAATGTATAAAATATGTTGTAATTTTATAATTAAAAATTCGTGTAACTTTAAAATATCGTATCTTTTTCATACGAGGTCAAAAACGCACGAAGCCAGTTGCGTTGGAATCGTATCGACGAGCACTACGCTATGGAATTGGATTGGAGTCGTTTGGAGTTAGTGAGAATTTCGGGTAAAATTAAACGCGCGTTTAATTTTATTCGTAATAAAAGCTGAAAACGAAATTGAAATCAAGGTGAGAACTTCTCACTTAATCGAATCGGTTTCGATTTTAATTTTAAATAGTTATATTTAAAATTCTTGAATGATGATTGTTATCTATTGGTTGTTAAAATAGACATTATGCGCCGTTAGTAAGCGGATGTTATTTAATAAAAACATATACCGCGAATATTTCACAGTACTGTGAAATTGGTATTATTTATGTACTTGGAATTGATTTCCCGCATTGTATAGCGGATGAGACCCTATTGCGCCATCTATTAAGCGGATAATATTTTATAAATCCCATATACGGCAATAATTCCGTACTGGAACGGAATTGGTATTGTGCTAATGTTTGTGGATGTAGGGAAACAGGTTGGAGGGATCCAACTGGATTCCTCAACTGTATTGATTTATTTACAGATATTGTGATATTTGTTGATTACCATATCAATATATGATATTTGGATGTCGTGATTGACTATTTGGTGCTGCTGCATCATCGGATCCATTTCTGAAGTTTTAAAAATAATGATTTTGGTTTTTAAAAGAATTTTTAAAGTGATTTTTCAAAGTATATGTTTTTATTAAATTTTGAATTGATTCGTTTTAAATAATTAAAATGTTATAAATTTTTATGTTATAAAAATTACTGGTTTTTGTAAAATATAACCAAATTGAGATTTTCGAAATAAATAGTGATTAATTTATAAAATGGTTCAATTTGGAATTTTGAATCATTATAAAAGATTTTTAAATTGAATTTTTTATAAGTTAAAAATATTGGAATTATAAAACGAGCTTTTCTAAGTGTTAAAGGTGAAATAAAGATGGATTTCATAAGTGAACGGAATTTATAGATTTATAAATTGTGAAGTTATTAAATGAATAGATTTTTTAAAATAGAAGATTTATAAGTAATTATCTTATGAATCGGATTTTGGCATTTAACTGAGATATAAATGGAATTTGTTAATAATGAGATTTATAAATCGAAGCTTATAAATAGAAATGGAATTTATAAACATTGTTTATAAATTCGAAATCAATTGAATTTGATAAATTGAATATTGAAGTTTATTAAAGGAAATATATTCACGATTTTGGATAGTGAATGCATTATTGAATAAAATAGTCATGTTTGGTAGAATGAATATTATAAAATGAAGTTAATTATTTTAAAGCTGTTTTAAAATGTATTATGAATCAAAATCATAGATTTCAACATTCATTGTTGAAATAGACGTTTTTAGAAATAGAAGGAAATGGTGGACTATAACACTGTTGTTATAGTAAATGGTTTCCGAAAGGAAATGTTTTGTATAGTATTGGGATTTATATATCTATTTAAACTTTGAATCCCTATACTAGTGATTTTGGGTCGTCTTTAACGATGTTTTACGCAACATTCGTTTTGACTCAAATTTATGTGTTAAGAAAATGATTTCTTAAAGAATGAAATATATACTTAGTTTTGATTTAAGTATATTGAATATTTTCAAATGTTGAAAATAAATAGATTTGTGAAGTACTTATTATTAAATATGTATGGAAATGTTTTCCTACATGAACTGAATATATTGAGACTTTATCTTTTAAAGACAAATTGAAAATGAATATTAAAAATCGATTTGGGAGTCGTATATTCATAAATATTTTGGAATTGTAAATTCACTAGGGAATTTATAAAAGAAAGGGAAATTTGTTTAAAAATAAACATTGATTTATTTTTGAACTGTGGGAATAAATTTACGGATTTGGAACGTAAATATAAAATAAATCGGTAAGGATTTATTTAATTGGTTTAAATAAACCATTTTGAAATGAGAGTATTTCCGCGTAAGGAAAATGATTTGCAAATTTGTTTTCAAATGGTTGAAGTGTGGAAAATTATATATCTAGTAAAGATATTTTGGAAAGTAAATAATTTGGGAAATTATTTGGAATTTGGTGATGTTGAGCATGCCTATTGATAGTTAAATAATCCGACTATCAATATTTACCTTTAAATAGGCATTTGTTGTGATTTGCTTGAATTTGAATGCCACACTTATTTTTAAAATAAGCGCTCGCTATTCGGGTTAGCCGGGAAAGGACCTTGGGGTCGTATAACCCATTCCGAATATGTGATACGTCGTTATGGATTGCATTTGATGACCGGTGTTGAAGACCGGATATTAGTGAAAACGGAAGGATTACCGTCGAGTTACTCTACATCGGCTGATCTCCGATATAGAGGTTTTATCACCCTTAGTGACGGGAAGTTCGGTCGTGATTTGTGAATATCCGAATTGCAAGGACTTCTTTGTAAGTTCCTTCGGTTCTGTTCGAGCCCGGAACAGACTTGTATGGATTGTATGTCTGACATTACAAATTGAGATATAAAGCTGATTTCTTTCACATATATTTCTACTGGTGGCGGAGAATTTATTCTCTTAGCTTAACACCCTTCTCTGAGACGTACGAGCTCAGAGGTTATGTAGTTGGAGGTTATTAGTGATATACTCCCAATTTGGTAGTGTGGCATGCTGAGTGTTGCTGTGAAATGATCATTCTTTGATCATTTGTGATATAATCATTTGTTTGATCATTTATCTTGGTGATCATTTCTATGATCATTTGTTGACCCAAAGCACAGCTTTTGTATAAAGCGTGGCTTTGTGGACGAGACTTCGTCGAGACTCACACCCCGGAAATGGTCAAAAATGGAAGGATGCAGCAAGCTTATTAGGGGGTATCGCCCCTTTAGTGTATGTCATTCCTTTTGAATAGAGGTGGTATCATGGTATGGAGCCCAGATACTTAACCTATGTTGTTGCTGCAAATTTTGTGGTTGTTGGAAATCGAGGATCCTCGGATAGATCGGTTACGATCGGGGGATGACATATTCGTGTCAGTAGTTACCCAGTTAGGGGTAACACGGCCTTGTGTTGGCAGAGATCCGGTTTGGTTCTTGGGTCGTCTTTCCAGAGGCGTACCCATGTGGCAATGGGAAGTTCCTTGGCCTGACCATTTGTTGGAAATCCAAAGAAACAATACGATCTTGTACGGATTTAATTGTATAACCTGCCATGGAATGTGGCGGTAACCTGCTATTGAACATGGTAGCTATAGTAGGCATACGATAATGGTCGTATGTTGGCTAAGATTTATATCTTTACTTTCGAAATGATTTTCCCTACACTATGCACTAGTAATAATATCAAATGTTTCTTTTTAATGCGTATCAAGCATCTTTGACTATCATACGGAGAAATCTCCTCCGATTCTGCGTTTGCATTGTGTGTGTGCGAGAGGCCTTATGGTAGTCTCATTTTTAAAAAGCATTGCGAATTGACTTTAAAAATATTCCTCTATTTTGATTTTAAAGATAAATAAACTGTTTTGAGTTCTCACACCAGTCACATGATTGACTCGGAGTTTATTGTTTTCCTTCCTAAACTCTGGGTGCCCACCAATTTCCACACGGGCAGTCAAGAGTTAAGGTTTATCAGGATATTCTGGAATTCAGGAGTTGCTGGAGGCAAGCTGTATGGCATGGCGTATTACTAGTATATAGTATTTCTTTTCCGCTGTTTGTTGTTGTTTGTTGTTGTACACTCTGATGATGTAATGTAAAATGATGTAATGTAATAACTGATATAGTTCTTTGTTTAAAGATTATTCATTTATTTATTATATGTTGTTTCGCTGCGAATTGTGAGATTCTGATGTTGTTCTGTTATTTCTTTATGTTCTATTCTATCTTTTTTTTCTGTCTTCTTCTACCTTTTTCTTCTTCTTTAATCCTAACTTTCGGTTTTTCGACAACGAAAAATCGCAAAACATTACAATTAGCATATAAAAATAAGTTACTGTAATAATTCTTATGTAAAGAGTAAAGGGAAAAGTAAGGATTTTAAAATCAGGTCTTTATTTTACATATATTTTGATTTACTAAGTTATATTAAAAATAATTTATTAAGGCGATTAAAGTAGTTAACAAACTTATTCAAATTTTCTAGTTACTGAAAGATATTTTAAAAGGAAGAATGGTTTAAATTAAATAGTTAGTTAATAAAATTTATTATGTGGAATTCATTGTTCGATTAGTTCGAATATTAATAAAACCGTGAATTTTTTTTATATACTAGGTTAAAATATATAAGGAAGCAAGCCGGAATTAAAATGGATTGTATGCATAGGCAAAGGTGAGACCTTCTCACTCAATCAAATATTTTTTTGATTTAAATTTTGAGTAGTTAGATTTAAAATTGATTGTGCTTGGATGATTGATTATTAGTTATATTAGTTTAGACCCTATGCGCCGCATAATAGCGGAGGTTATTGTATTAAACCCATATATCTCGATATTCCACCTCGAAGTGGAATTGGTATTATATATGTATTTGGCGTTGTTGATTTCCCGCATTATATAGCGGATGAGACCCTATTGCGCCGCATAATAGCGGATGATATTTTATAAATCCCATATACCGCGATATTCCACCTCGAAGTGCAATTGGTATTTAATTGTTGTGTTAACGTCTGTGGATGCAGGGAAACATGTGACGCCCCGCCTCTATACCTACGCTAGCCAAGGACACTACGGGGTAATGCCGTCAACTAGCGCGGAGAATAAGGTCGTTGAGGAGCGACCATCCGTGTAATTGCTTTGTGCGAGCACGGATATGCCAGATAGTTTAAGATGCATTTCATTTCAAGAGAAAATTCGACATGCCGAAACAAACTCAAAGCTACTACACAGTGGCTTTATATAATCTTCGAAAACAAATATAGCAATAGACATAACACAAATCAATCACAGATATCCATATCACAAAGGCGGAAAAAGATATGAATATATAACACTTAAAAGTGTACATCAGAGTAGTGGTTAAACAAGATCCACAGTATCAGAAAAGAGTAGTTACAAATGCTAGACAAAAGAATATGTATACATTAAGGAGTCTCTGTCTCAAACGTATACAGCCAAAAACTACTAATCTAAGTAGTTAGACAAAAATCAGGATAATAATCTCAGATGAGGAGTCAAGCAGAAGCACCTGTAACATCTCGGTCTGACCCGAGTATTATTTAATAAGAAAATAACAAATGGATCAGTCTAACTATAAATATCAGATAAAATGATAGAGAATAAGGGATGTGACAAAAACGTATGATAACCATAAAGTCATACTATGATAAGTATGTAATTGAAAATCAACCAGAAATTAATCAATATCACAAGAATCTTCTCAAAGATCAAAAGAATGTCATACTCTTTAGTTTTATTCACCAAGTCACAAATATCGACATCATATTGATGCCAATCATAAAAGCTGGTGGAATACAAATTCAAGAAATCATCAATAGAAATCCAGAAATCACAAAAAGGGGAGGCCTATCACAAAACGGCAGCATGTAAACTCACCAACACGTGTATCACAAACGGGACGCTATCCATGGTCGCTAACCATAGAGCCGATGCAACGACGTAGTACAATATCGGTACGCCCGAGGAACCTAAAACTCGAATAATTCGGAACAACGACGTAATACAACAGTACGCCCGATGATCCTGATAAGATGGTGCAACAAAGTAGTACAAATGTACGTCCGATGGACCAAACTTCATAAAAGAACAAGGGTCGCTAGCCCACAAAAATTGAGTCGAAACTCCAAATAATACATAGGTCGTTAGCCTATAAAGAAATGAGACGAAACTCAATAAAATGAGGTACCATCCCCTACGTGGACAAAGAAACATAGCATATCGCTAATCTAAATCACAAAAATGATCATCATCAATCATCAAGAAGTGTCAATTACACTAAGCTAGTAAATATATGAGCTTAGCCTCATGTCCCATAACCACTAGCTTAACTTAAATATTTACGAACAAATTGTAGATCTTCACTCGAAAATTGTCACAAGAGATTCTACCGGACAAGTCCAAGAATTAACCGATGAAGTGAACGTAAGTGTTTCATACCACTTGTTTTACTAAGTCGTTTAATTAGATTTCTCATACGAGTGAGATAAAGGTTTGTATATACTAGTAGATTGGAAAATGGTTTGAGAAAACGAGCTTTGTAATAAAATAGTGGTGAAATCATTTTGAAGAAAGAGTTTCGATATTTACTACTAGTATTAAAACCTTTATATTTTTAAAATGACAAATCACAAAAATGATTGTAGGAACAATCAATGATCAAAATTCACATACGAAGACGTGAATCAAATCCAAAGAAACCGATACTGAATCCATCAAAGTGGATATACCAAAAAATTCCTAAAATAGAAGTTATCAAGGTCGACAAAGGTGATAACAACTAATCGGGGAAGAAGAACAGATTAAAGATTGGAAAACAAAGCAAATTGAGCACAAATAGGCAAAACAGGAGCAGGTCAGTCGACTAAACTCCCTGAGTCATTCGACTGGACACAGACCTGAAAAATTCTCAGGCTTTAGCTCAGTCGACTGACTCAGAGAATTCAGTCGACTGAACCTGATTTCCTGCATTTCCTATCCCATTTTAAATGAAGTGCAAACTCTCTCAATTTGCAATCGGACAAGCACGGATGCTAGGGGTTTACGCCTATCGGCTACCCGGCCCTAAAAGCTCTTCGATTCATCACCATAAACATGATTAAACAACAAAGTTAGGATTTTTAAAGAATTGAACTCAAAACACCAAAAATTGGAATATTCTCCAGTTCAATCTAAACCAAAAGCAAATGCATATGAATAAGTGTTAGGAATTTATACGCAACAATCAAAGATAGATACAAGCATAGATGTGAGATAAAAATCTCAACTTTAAACCAAAAACAAATGAAGAAGAAGCTATAGAGCAATATCAAGGACAATCACTCTTCAATTCCAACCGAAAGAGCTTGAATCTAAGCTTAAAAGAGAAACATTTCCTAAATTAGGTTTAGGAATTTCTGAAATTAGTAAGAGAATGAGTTGGAGAAGAAGAGGAGGAGGCTTACCAAAGCTTCTTCTATAAATTTGGAGCTAGAACTTGATTTGCAAATAGAAACTAGGGCTTGGAGTTTTAATTTCCCATTCCTCTCTCCATTGTTTCTAAAGATTGAGTATTAGGAAATAGAAGTAAAGTAATGAAGAGAAGAGGGGTGAAGCTTGGGTCTAATGAGCTGAAACAAAACCAAAGACCTAAGTGAAAAGGTAGCAAAATTCTACTATCTCCAAACATATCGAAGTTTATACTCAAAAAGATTACAAACGTCAATTTGAACTCAATGGGGGTGGTCTTGAGTCCTAATTCGACCGTTTGCAAAAAGTAGCTTTTCAGACTAAAATCCGACTAACGATGAAATATTTAAATACTCAGTCGTAAAATATGCGGGTTGTTACAAAACAGGTTGGAGGGATCCAACTGGATTCCTCAAAACACTTTGATTTGTTATCAAAATTTTGTGTTGATTGTTTATCATCTGTGTGTGATTAATTGTGATTGAAACCGTTGAAGGCTATAATTTAGCTGAACATATTTCTGGTATCGTAGGATACCAGAAATAAATAAAAATTTGATTTTGAAATTTGGGTAGAAAATTCATAATAAATTCACTCAAAGGAATCGGGTGAATTTTTAAAGAAGGAAATTTAAATAGATAAAGTTTATCTTTGAAAACTTATTGAATAAATTCCAAAAATATGGGAAAATATTTTAATAAAGGAATTTCGAGTAATATTGTTTAATAGTTGAAGAATTTATTTAAGATACATATTTTAAATATTTGAAAGAGATAAGGGGATTTATTTCAAAATGAAATAAATTTAGAAATTAAATTTGGAATTTAAATTTGGAATTGAAATTAATTTTAGAAATTGATTCGGGAATTAATTTGGAGTTAAAATAAATCTTAGGAATCGATTTGGAAATTTGGTTTAGTGTTGAAATAAATTTAGAAATTAAATTTGAAAATTAATTTGGTGTTTTAAAAATAAAACCATTGGGAAATCAATATGAAAATTGATTTCTTGATTGAAATAAATTTAGAAATCAATTTAGAATTGGACTTGGTAATTGAAATAATTTAGAAATCAATTTGAAAATTAATTTGGTGTAGAAAGTGAATACTTGGGAATCGATTGAATATCATAAATTAATGGATATTTAAAATTTAAATCCATAATGGGAATTTTATAGGAAAAAGGGAAATTTATTTTAAAAATAAATATCGTTTTATTTTTATTTATTTTTAAAAAGTTGAAAAGGAATTTATGGATTTGGGACGTAAATTTAAAATAAGTCAGAAAGATTTATAAATTGATTTAAATGAACCATTTTAGAATGGAATGTGTACTTTCCCTGAAAGCCGTGAATGTTTTCAATATAGTTTATAAATATAAATTGAAGTTGTAAAGATGGTTTTAAGGAAAGAATGTTTTGGAAAAAAAAATTATTTACTTAAGTTATTTTGAAAATACTTGAAGTTAAAATATATTTTAAACTACTATGGAAGTGATTATTTAAAGTTTTAAATTGATATTTGTTTTAGAAATTGGATATTTAAAAATTTATAATCTGTCTACTAATCTTATTTTTAAAATTAGTTTTGGACTTGAATTTTTATATGAGATATTAGTATGATATTTTTCATAACTAATATTTAAGAAAATATTCTAAAATAGTTTATTTTAAATGTTTCCAAGTATATTTTGAATAAGTATTTTATATTATTTTAAGATATTTGAAATCTGCAGATTTTCAGTGGAAATGAATAAATATTTGGAAATGTTTTCCGCGTAAGGAAAAATTGATTTGAAATTTATTTTCAATGGATCGAAGTGTGAAAAATTGATTTGAATTTGTTTTCAAAGTGTTGAAAA
The DNA here is from genome assembly GCA_030765085.1 of Allium cepa. Taxonomy (NCBI): domain Eukaryota; kingdom Viridiplantae; phylum Streptophyta; class Magnoliopsida; order Asparagales; family Amaryllidaceae; genus Allium; species Allium cepa. The sequence goes on along the minus strand of CM060943.1, from coordinate 678,777,433 downwards.
GTGAAATTTTATCTTGCGAAGATATTAATAATTGGGGGAAAATTATTTGAAATCCAGTGATTGTTGTGAATGATGATTGATAGTTAAATAACCGACTATCGATATTGGTCTATAATCGGCATTTGAATTCGATGCGACTGAGAGTCGAATTCCAATTGGATATTCGAAACCCACATCGAACCTTTGTGATTGTGATGGATCATTTGTTTAAAAGATCGAAGTGGAATTTTTTGTGATTTGTTTGAATCTGAATGAACACTTATTTCTAAAATAAGCGCTCGTTATTCGAATTAGCCGGGAAACGACCTTGTGTCATAAAACCCATTTCGAATAACGATACGACGAAATGGGATTGCATTTGAAGATGGTGTTGAGGACCGGGTATTTTCGAAAGCGAAAAGATTACCTATCGAATGTCTCTGCACCGGGTTGCTCCGGTATAGAGATTTTATCACCCTTTGTGATGGGGATTTCGGACGTGATTAGTGAATATCCGGATTTGCAAGGGCTTCTTTGGAAGTGCCTTCGGTTCCGTTCGATCCCGGAATGGACTTGTATGGATGTGTGTCTGACGTTGCACTTTGAGATGTAAAGCAGGTTTCTATCAAATATATTTTTGTTGGTGGCGGAGAATTTATTCTCTTAGCTTAACACCCTTCTCTGAGACGTACGAGCTTAGAGGTTATGTAGTTGATGATTACTAGTGATACATTCCCAATTTGGTAATGTGGCATGCGAAGTGCTGCTGATCATTTGTTGATCAAAGCATGGCTTTTGTGAAAAGTGTAGCTTTGTCGACGAGATTTCGTCATACCTCACACCCCGGAATGGTCAAAACAGGAAGGATGCAATAAGGTTTTAGGGGGTGGCACCCCTTAGGGTATGTGCATTTCCTTCTGGATGGAAGTGGTATCATGGTATGGAGCCCAGATACTTATCTTATGTGGATATCGCAAATATATATTACTTTGTGATTGTTGTTGCTGAGGATCCTCGGATAAAGGTTTTTTACAACCGGGGGATGGCATACTCACGTCAGTAGTTACCTATTTTTGCAGGGGTAACCCGGCCTTGTGTTGGCAGAGATCCGGTTAGGTTCTCAGTGCGTCCCTCCAGAGGCATACCCATGTGGCGGTAGGAAGTTCCTTAGCCTGACCATTTGTTGGAAATCCAAAGAAACAATAGGCGACCTGTACGGTTTTAGTTGTATAACCTGCCATGGAAAGTGGCGGTAACCTCTATCGAACATGGTAGCTATAGTAGGCATAAGTGCGAAATGCCTATGCTGGCTAAGATTGATATTATACTTTCGAAATGTTTTCTGCACTATGCACTAATAATAATATCAAAAAGGATTTTGCGTATTAAGCATGTTTGACTATCATAAGGAGAAATCTACTCCTTTTCTGCGTTTGCATTGTGTGTGTGGCAGGAGGCCTTATGGTAGTTTCTTTTTCCAAAAAGCATTGCGGATTTCTTTTAAAATCTTTTGTTTTCTTTTGTAAAAGAATAACTGTTTTAAGATCTCACACCAGTCCCATGACTGAACTGGAGTTTATTGTTCCCTTTCTAAACTCTGGGTGCCCATAATTTTTCCACACGGGCAGCCTAGAGTCGGGTTATCAGTTATTCGGGAGCGAAGTCATAAAAAAGTTGATGTAGAGATCAGGAGTTGAAGCTGGATGGCGAGACGTATCTCTTTACTATGTAGTGTCCATTGCGTATGGTTAGTGCAAATCAGTTTTCATATAGTCAAGTTATAATAACTGTCACTGATGTATGATGTCGTTGTAAACTCTGATGTTGTGTTGTATTAACAGTGATGAGTCTTTGATTTAAAGATTATTCATTTATCTATTATATATTGTTCCGCTGCAAAATGTGAGATTCTGTTATTGTTTCTGTTTTTCTTCAATCTTCTTCTTCTTAAACCCTAACGGTTTGATTTTTCGACATTCGACTATGCGACATTTGATACAGTGGATGTATAAATGTCAACTTTCAGAAGTCATAAAATCGGGTCGTGAAAATTTGGTATCAGAGCATTTGGCTAAGCGACAACCTTGGGTCTGTTGGGTGTTACTCATTAGAGATAGAGTCAATAGTACTCTAGAATGAGTTTGAGTGTAATAATAAATATGAGCGTGTATTTGTTAGTGAATATAAAAATTGATTTATATTGTGATGATTGGTTTGTTGAGTGGTATATGGATTCTGGTCGATATAGTCCATACAACTCTATCGATAGGGATCTCTAAACACTCGTACAGAACAGTTTGCCACGATATTGTTTTAAATTTGGGTAAATGAAATAATGTTACCCAAAACTATTTTATATATAAAAAGAAATAATCTTTGTAAATTATTATAGCATATGGTTGCTTGGTTGTTAGGAAGTGATAATATTAAATTATTATCATTGGTTATTAAATAAGAAATTGAAATCATAACTTAAAGCTGCGAAATAAAATTTATATACAAATAGGAATTGTAAATGTAAATGTGATTTATAATTTGAATTAAAATTCCAGAGAAATATTGAAAATGTTTTGAAAAGAATTTGAAAGGATTTAAATTTTGAGATTTGGGAAAGATTAAATTCCTTTTAAGTTTGGAAATGATTTTTAAAAGGTTTGGAAGATGTTTTGGAGGGATAAAAGCTCTAAACTCTTTTTGGTCGCTGGAAAATAACTTTGGTGATGACTGCAGCATCATCTATTTTCATTTTCGAGTTTCCAAGAGAGGAATTGCTGCCAAATTATTTAAAATTTGAGGTTGTTTGGAAAACTGGGTTTGGTTTTGAAAATTCAAAAGATAATTTGAATTGATTTCTAAAATGATTTTGAAAAGATGGAAAGACTCTGGAATACTATATAAAATATTTATGGCATATCTTTAAGTTGATAACTTGTAAAGTTTAAAGTTGTTAAAGTAAAATCTAACTTACAGAGAAGTTAGATAAAAGTAAATGTGGAAACAAAATAAGTTGGAGGGAAAATTTTTAATTCAAGTGGAATTAAAAAGTGAAAATTGAATAAAAGAATTGAGATTGAAAATTTGAGTAAATTTGTATGAAGGCAAATTTGAGAAGTCTTATAGACTAAATGTTTGGAATAAAATCTATTAAGGTAAAATAATAATAAATTGTGAACGAATAAATAAATTTGCAATTACAAGTTAATGAAAGTGAATTGAATGCTGAAATTCATTTCGAATTTGTAAGCAAATAGAATTGAATTTGAATTGAATTTGATTTGTTATAAGCAAAGCGAAGTATTGAAATAAAAATTAGTAAGCGAAACTAATTGAAGAAAAGACCAAATAGATATAGTTTGGAATGAATTGAATTCAATATTTATAAATGAAAGGTGAATTAAATTCATACGAAATTTGAAATTCAGTTTAAATATAAGCAGGTATAAACCTAAATAGTGAATTGAATTGTATTGGGAACGAACATAAGAATAAAACTGGAATTGAAACTGAATATTGAAAACCAATTGGAATTGTGTGAAATAAAATGATGTTGTAAAATTAGTTCAAAATTAACCAAAGATAATAAAGGTGGAGACGAAAAAAAATAGTTTGAGATAAAATGAATTGGAATTTGTAATGAATTAGTAAATGAAACTAATTTAAAATAGTGATATAAATTGGTTGGGAATGAAAGATGATTGATAAAATTCAATATTCAGAAGCTAAACTGAGTCCAAATAGAATTAAAATTGTAAATTGAATTCAAATGAAAGTGAAAATGCAAGATAAAATGAAAATGAATATATAATTTCAATAGTAAACTAAAGATGGTATAAGAAGTATATATTGAAAATTTTGTAATGAAATGTGCAAAATTATATTTGAATGTTGTAATTGGATATTATGGCTAGCAGGATATACAGGTGTATTAAAGGAAATGGAATTGGGATTCGATTTCGAAGATAATTTTGAATTGCTCGACAAAAATGTATGTATTTGAGTTTCTATATGAAATTTGATGATCGTCTTGTCTAGCCGCTTGGCATTTTCTTTTCTTTTGAAATCTGGGGGCTGTGGTGTCATTTTTGTAGTCGTACCGAGCTAGCCGCGCAAAGGAGACGCTGGCGAAATTTCGAAAATTTAGGGAGTTAGAAAAATTTTGAGAAAATTTTGGAAATTTGAAATTTAAATTTAAATTTGGATTGTTAAGAAAACAATGTTGTTTGGAATCTATGATTAATTTTGGAAAGATAGTTGAAGCGATAATGGGTTGCTAAATAAAAAGGATTTGTTTTGTTGATAAAACTATTTGGTTTTGGGTAAATAGTAAACGGGTTAAGGTCCATTCTTCTTAACTAGAAATTTCAGGACGAAATTCTTTTAAGGGGGCAAGGATGTGACGATCCAAAATTTTCAATATTTAAAAATTAAAATATTTTATTTATTTTAAATGTTTGAAAGTTATTTCAAACTGAATTTCAGATATCAGAATGAATTTTGCAATTTAATTTTTGAAATTAATTATAGAAATTTGGGTAAAGTTGTAAATCTTCAATTTTGAGTCTGTTAAAAATAATTTGATGGATTAGAAAATTTATATTGATAATACTGAAGATGATAGAAGCTTCAGAATTGAATTTGAAAACTGTTTTGTTCAGTATTGAATTTTATCGTTTAAATCAATATTTAAAAAATCGCCTTCCAAGGCACGGTCTCAGAATTCAACGAAACCAGTTCTATTGGATCCGTAATATTATATTATTATCGAATTTCAATTTTCATAGCATTCAGAGTTGTCATGTGATCGTATGGTAGATAAACGAGCTGAAATCTAAATCGAAAATTCGATATTATAACTGTTTCTAAAAAGCTATCTTCTCCATATGATCAAATTTGGACACGGAACAGGCGTATAACATTATAAACGCCTAGCGGAACATCTCGATCGGAGTTCGAGATTGTATGTTGTGTAATTCGATACTATTGGAATTAAAATTTAAAATTAAAATTTAAAAATAAATGATAAGTAATACAAGTTCATTTCTAGCAAGCAAACACGTTGAGAAATAATTAGCACGTGTCCCTCTTCGTGTTACATGCGTTGCTTTTAAAAATAAAGTAAAAAAATAAAATAAATAAAAGAAACGAGCCTTCATCTTTATTCTCCTGTTTAAAAAAATCAAATGCCTGATCAAAATCTAAAATCAAAATAAAAATGGCCGCCCAGCTTTTAAAATTTTCGTTCCAAAAATCAGAAAGGGGTTTTCCCCTTCTTAATCGAATTCATGAATTCGAAGGAGGCTTCAAATCGATCGAGTCGCGTGTGGTGGAGGAGTCACGTGAATGAAATTAAGGTCGATTTCGACTTCAACTGGAAGAGGTATGCTCGAACGGGGTAGCATGAAGTCGCATGAGCACGATTACGAAGAGACAGGCGAGATCGAATTCGCGATATAGAAGACGTGGTCGAAGGATGTTCGACATCGAGCGAGGCGGAGTCATGAAGCCACAACATCGATTGGGCTCACGAGTTGCTTCGGCAAGTTAGGAAGGCATATGAGTGAAAGGAGTTCATGATAGTGGCGGCAACACGAGGTCGAGGTGCCGACGTGCTTCAGGTCGATCGTGGTATTCGTCTTTGGCGATTATGGTCAGGGAACTATTCGTGGTCGAACCTAGATCCGCAAGGCAGTAAGGTATGTTGCTTTTATTATTAATTCAATTTAACATAAATGTTTTTGTATATATTTAGGAAAGAAAGAAAAAAAAACAGTGAATATATATAGATGAACAGACATTTATAGATAAGGTTTTAAAGAAAATAAATATACATATTCATATTTTAATCTACTGGTTACTTCAAAATAATATAGTAGGTTGATTAAATTGTTTAACAAACTTATTTAATTATTTTGTCACTAAATATTTTTTTTTTAAAAGAAAATTTATTTGCAAATTAATGATTAGTTTAAATTAATTCTCATTAACGTATAAAAATAAGTTACTGTAATAATTCTTATGTAAAGAGTAAAGGGAAAAGGAAGGATTTTAGAATCAGGTATTTATTTTACATATATTTTGATTTACTAAGTTATATTAAAAATAATTTATTAAGGCAATTAAAGTAGTTAACAAACTTATTCAAATTTTCTGTTTAATAAAAGATATTTTAAAAGGAAGAATGGTTCAAATTAAATGGTTAGTTAACAAAATTTATTAAGTGGAATTCATTGTTCGATTAGTTCGAATATTAATAAAATCGTGAATTTTTTATATATACTAGGTTAAAATATATAAGGAAGCAAGCCGGAATTAAAATGGATTGTATGCATAGGCAAAGGTGAGATCTTCTCACTCAATCAAATATTTTTCTGATTTAAATTTTGAGTAGTTAGATTTAAAATTGATTGTGCTTGGATGATTGACTATTAGTTATATTAGTTTATACCCTATGCGTCGCATAATAGCGGAGGTTATTATATTAAACTCATATACCGCGATATTCCACCTCGAAGTGGAATTGGTATTATATATGTGTTTGATTTGTTGATTCCCGCATTATATAGCGGATGAGACCCTATTGCGCCGCATAATAGCGGATGATATTTTATAAATCCCATATACCGCGATATTCCACCTCGAAGTGGAATTGGTATTTAATTATTGTGCTAACGTCCGTGGATGTAGGGAAACATGTTGGAGGGATCCAACTGGATTCCTCAAAACACTTTGATTTGTTGTCAAAATTTTGTGTTGATTATTTATCATCTATTGTGATTAATTTTGGTTGAAACCGTTGAAGGTTATAATTTAGCCGAACATATTTTTGGTATCGTAGGATACCAGAAATAAATAAAAATTTGATTTTGAAATTTGGGTAGAAAATTTATAATAAATTCACTCAAAGGAATCGGGTGAATTTTAAAAGAAGGAAATTTAAATAGATAAAGTTTATCTTTGAAAACTTATTGAATAAATTCCAAAAATATGGAAAAATATTTTAATAAAGGAATTTCGAGTAATATTGTTTAATAGTTGAAGAATTTATTTAAGATACATATTTTAAATATTTGAAAGAGATAAGGGGATTTATTTCAGAAGGAAATAAATTTAGAAATTACATTTGGAATTTAAATTCAGAGTTGAAATTAATTTTATAAATCGATTTGGGAATTAATTTGGACTTAAAATAAATCTTAGGAATCGATTTGGAAATTTGGTTTGGTGTTGAAATAAATTTAGAAATTAAATTTTAAAATTAATTTGGTGTTTTAAAAATAAAACCCTTGGGAAATCAATATGAAAATTGATTTCTTGATTGAAATAAATTTAGAAATCAATTTGGAATTGGACTTGGTAATTGAAATAATTTAGAAATCAATTTGAAAATTGATTTGGTGTTGGAAGTGAATACTTAGGAATCGATTGAATATCGTAAATTAATGGATATTTAAAATTTAAATTCATAATGGGAATTTTGTAGGAGAAAGGGAAATTTGTTTTGAAAATAAATATCGTTTTTTTTTTATTTTTTTTTAAATTTGAAAAGGAATTTACGGATTTGGGACGTAAATTTAAACTAAGTCAGAAAGATTTATAAATTGATCCGAGTGAACCATTTTAGAATGGAATGTGCACTTTCCCTGAAAGTCGAGAATGTTTTCAATATAGTTTATAAATATAGATTGAAGTTGTAAAGATGGTTTTAAGGAAAGAATGTTTTAGAAAAAAATTATTTACTTAAGTTATTTTGAAAATACTTGAAGTTAAAATATATTTTAAACTACTATGGAAGTGATTATTTAAAGTTTTAAATTGATATTTGTTTTAGAAATTGGATATTTAAAAATTTATAATCTGTCTACTAATCTTATTTATAAAATTAGTTTTGGACTTGAATTTTTATATGAGATATTAGTATGATATTTTTCATAACTAACATTTAAGAAAATATTCTAAAATAGTTTATTTTAAATGTTTCGAAGTATATTTTGAATAAGTATTTTATATTATTTTAAGATATTTGAAATCTGCAGATTTTCAGTGGACATGAATAAATATTTGGAAATGTTTTCCGCGTAAGGAAAAATTGATTTGAAATTTATTTTCAATGGATCGAAGTGTGAAAAATTGATTTGAATTTGTTTTCAAAGTGTTGAAAAGTGAAATTTTATCTTGCGATGATATTAATAATTGGGGGAAAATTATTTGAATCCAGTGATTGTTGTGAGTGATGATTGATAGTTAAATAACCGACTATCGATATTGGCCTATAATCGGAATTTGAATTCGATGCGACCGAGAGACGAATTCCAATTGGATATTCGAAACCCACATCGAACCTTTGTGATTGTGATGGATCATTTGTTTAAAAGATCGAAGTGGAATTTGTTGTGATTTGTTTGAATCTGAATGAACACTTGTTTCTAAAATAAGCGCTCGTTATTCGGATTAGCCGGGAAAGGACCTTCTGTCATAAAACCCATTTCGAATAACGATACGACGAAATGGGATTGCATTTGAAGATGGTGTTGAGGACCGGGTATTTTCGAAAGCGAAAAGATTACCTATCGAATGTCTCTGCACCGGGTTGCTCCGGTATAGAGATTTTATCACCCTTTGTGATGGGGATTCCGGACATGATTAGTGAATATCCGGATTTGCAAGGGCTTCTTTGGAAGTGCCTTCGGTTCCATTCGATCCCGGAACGGACTTGAATGGATGTGTGTCTGACATTACACTTTGAGATGTAAAGCTGGTTTCTATCAAATACATTTCTGTTGGTGGCGGAGAATTTATTCTCTTAGCTTAACACCCTTCTCTGAGACGTATGAGCTTAGAGGTTATGTAGTTGATGGTTACTAGTGATACATTCCCAATTTGGTAATGTGGCATACGAAGTGCTGCTGATCATTTGTTGATCGTAGCATGGCTTTTGTCAAAGGCGTAGCTTTATGGATGAGACTTCATCAAACCTCACACCCCGGAATGGTCAAAATAGGAAGGATGCAGTAAGGTTTTAGTTGGTAGCGCCCCTTAGGATATGTGCATGTCCTTCTAGATGGAAGTGGTATCATGGTATGGAGCCCAAATACTTAACTTATGTGGATATCGCAAATATATATTACTTTGTGATTGCTGTTGTTGAGGATCCTTGGATAAAGGTTGTTTACAACCGGAGGATGGCATACTCGTGTCAGTAGTCACCTATTTTTGCAGAGGTAACCCATCTTTGTGTTGGCAGAGATCCGGTTAGGTTCTCAGGGCGTCCCTCCAGAGGCGTACCCATGTGGCAATAGGAAGTTCCTTAGCCTGACCATTTGTTGGAAATCCAAAGAAACAATACGCGCCCTGTACGGTTTTAGTTGTATAACCTGCCATGGAATGTGGCGGTAACCTGCTATCGAACAGGGTAGCTATAGTAGGCATAAGTGCGAAATGCCTATGCTGGCTAAGATTGATATTATACTTTCGAAATGTTTTCTTCACTATGCACTAATAATGATACCAAAAAGGATTTTGCGTATTAACCATGTTTGACTATCGTAAGGAAAAATCTCCTCCAATTATGCGTTTGCGTTGTGTGTGTAGCGGGATGCCTTATAATAGTTTCATTTTCCAAAAATCATTGCGGATTTCTTTTAGAATCTTTTGTTTTCTTTTGTAAAAGAATAACTATTTTAAGATCTCAAACTAGTCCCATGACTGACCTGGAGTTTATTGTTCCCTTTCTAAACTCTGGGTGCCCATAATTTTTCCACATGGGCAGCCTAGAGTCAGGTTATCATTTATTCGGGAGTGAAGTTTGAAAAAAGTTGTTGTAAAGATCAGGAGTTGAAGCTGGATGGCGAGACGTATCTCTTTACTATGTAGCGTCTGTTGTGTATGGTTAGTGCGAATCAGTTTTCATATCGTCAAGTTATAATAATTGTCAGTGATGGATGATGTTGTTGTAAACTCTGATGTTGTATTGTATTAACAGTGATGAGTCTTTGATTTAAAGATTATTCATTTATCTGTTATATATTGTTCCGCTGCGAAATGTGAGATTCTATTATTGTATCTGTTTTTCTTCAATCTTCTTCTTCTTAAACCCTAACAGTTTGATTTTCTGGCATTCGAATGTGAGACATTTGATACAGTGGACGTATAAATGTCGACTTTCGAAAGTCGTAAAATTGGGTCGTGACACATGCACACGAACGAAATAGACAAAATATAACCTGGACTGTGCCTCGTGCATTACATGCACGTACAAAACGAATGTAGACAAAAATATAAACTGACTTGTGCTCATTTTTGTGTGAACTGCAAACTTTCAAGCTACTCATATTTACACCCAAGTGATGAAATTAACAAAATAAATGACTTGGAACTCATTTACATGAACGCAAGAAATACAATATATGACCTAGGCAACAAAAAAATTTCGCAAGTACTTATGCGTTACATACACACCAAAGTAATGAAGGAATGTAGCCCAGACAACACTTGCGTTCACGCAAGTAATGAAGGAAAATTAATTGAAATGCCAGGACATGCTCAGGTGTATTTAATACACACAAATGGTATCAGAGAACCAATTAGCGTTTCAAAAAAAAGAGGCAGCAAAGTTTAATTAGAAGTGTGAGTTTTACACTCACCAATAATTTATTTCTGACTCAACTAGCAACCAAGATCTGAGTGGAGCAAGAAATTTGGAACTGCCATTAAAGCTTTACTGAGCTACTTGGAAAAAATGAGCAAAAGAATGATGCAGCTTTTACTTCTCTTTTCAAATTTGTGTACAAGTCAAGGCAAATGTGTGTTGGCAAACTTTGGTACAAATGCATTTATGTGAGACATGCATCAGAGAAGAAAAGGACACCACTTGCCTGATGGCTGCAACGTGTCCAACCTTTATGATAGCAAAATTGTTCATTTTTTTCTTTAAATGTTTTAAATTGGCCTATTCTTACATGTGAAGACAAAATGCAATTCATTTCCAACGTGTACCACTTAGATGAGTCCAACTGACTTTGCAAATCATTTGCAATTTTTTTTCAAATCTCAAATTAAAATTTCCATTTTAAATTTTTATTTCGACGGTAATTCAAAAATCAAGGTTGTTACAAACTCCCCCCTTATAAAAATTGGGTCCCCGCTATTTTCATACTAGAAGTTGTTTATAACAAAATTAATTCATCACCACAAAGATTCAAACAGAAAAGATGAATTTAGAATACTCACCCCCACGCGAAGAGGAGAGAAAACCGGAATAAGAATGCTCGATGAATTCTTTGGTTTCCCAGGTGCAATCTTTGGGGTTTGCGGACCACTGAATTTTCACCAGTGGGACTTCTTTATTCCGAAGGCGTTTAACCTCCGAAGATAGCACACGAATAAGATTTTGCACCATAGACAAGTCGGGCGAAATCTCAAGATCATGCAACATATGAGGATCAATAATAGAATCCGAATCTCGAAGTCATCGACGAAGCTGGGATACATGAAATACGTCATGAATTCTCAAAAACTGAATAGGTAGCGATACACGATAAGCAACAGGGCCAATGCGTTCCGTAATAGGAAATGGTCCAACATATCGAGGAGCCAATTTCTCGGAGCTACTAAAACGCACCGCCCCCTTCATCGGAGAAACACGAATGAACACGTGATCGCCCACAGAAAATTCCAAAGGCTTCCTATAATGATCGGCATAAGATTTCTCCCTATTCTGAGCCTCTTTCATTATCTGTCTGATAATATCAATCTTCTCAGAAGATTCACGAATATAATCGGGGCCGAGAACTAACTTTTCCTCGGATTCCAACTAACAAGATGGCGATCGACAGGGCCTTCCGTAAAGGGCTTCGAAAGGAGCCATACCGATACTGGATTGGAAACTGTTGTTATACGAAAATTCAACAAGAGATATGTGGTCTTCCCAACTACCTCCAAAATCAAGAATGCAAGCGCGAAGGAGATCTTCTAAGACTTGATTCACCCTTTCAGTCTGACCATCAGACTGTGGATGATAAGCTATACTGAAATTGAGCTTAGTAACCAAAGCTTTCTGAAGGCTCTGCCAAAAACCACTAGTGAAAAGCGGATCTCCGTCACTAACATTGGAACTAGGAACTCCATGAAGTCGAACGACTTCTTTAATAAAAATCTTTGCCAACAAAGGAGCAGTCTAATTGGACTTGATAGGAATAAAATGGACTGATTTGGTCAATCGGTCAACAATCACCCAAACACTAGTATGGCCCGACCTCGAACGTGGTTGACCATCAATGAAGTCCATAGAAATTTGATCCCGTTTCTATAATGGAATCTCAAGTGGCTGCAAAAGACCACTAGGACGCTGGTGTTCCGCTTTAATAAGTTGACAAGTCATGCAATGACTCACATAACTTGCAACATCACACTTCATACCCTCCCAAAAGTATAAGCGTTTCATGTCGGCATACATCTTACTACCGACCGGATGGATAATATACTTAGAACGATGACAGTCCTCAAGAATGTCATTTCTAAGATTAGGAACATTATGCACGATCAACCTTCCCTTCTTCCGAGTACAACCATGAATATGAATATCGAAATCCTTTAGAATATCACTTCGGGGTTCAGATTTACAACTCTGAATAAGATAAGAGAGATCCGGATCTTGTTTCTGACCATCGACAATACGATCCAACAAACTAGGACGAGCTCCCGTGCTAAATAAAAGTACGGAAGAATTAGAAAATGAAGGACGGTCTCTAATATCACAATGAGATAAAGCTTCCAATATATTCCACTCTGCTAGCATTATGGAAACAACAACATGTTGCTTGCGACTAAGCGCATCAGCAACTCGATTACCCTTACCGGGGGTATACTGAATATCAAAATCATATGAAGCAAGAAATTCGAGCCAACGATGTTCCCTTATATTAAGTTCCTTTTGAGTGAAGAGGTATTTCAGAGATTTGTGATCAGTGAAGAGACAAAAACGCTCACCCAATAAATAATGTCGCCAAATCTTTAGAGCAAAGACTATAGCGGCTAACTCCAAATCATAAGCAGCATAACAAATCTCGTTAGGCTTTAGTTGTCTAGAAGCATAGGCGACCACTCTATCTTTTTGCATGAGAACATCACCGAGTCCATAACCACTGGCATCGGTATAAACAACAAGATCATGATTCCCTTCGGAAACCATTAAGATAGGAGTATGAGTAAGGTGATCTTTTAACTTCATGAAAGAAATCTCATACTTATCAGACCAAACAAAAGGAACAGCTTTTCTCATGAGAGTGGTAAGCGGTAAAACAATAAGAGAAAAGTCCTTAATGAACAGGCGATAATATCCCGCCAATCCAAGGAAACTACGGATCTCGGTAACAGTCTCAGGCCTCTTCCAATTCTGAATAGATTCGATCTTGGAAGGATCGACAGAAATACCATCCGAAGAAACAATATAACCGAGAAACTTCCCCTTATTCTCCCAGAAGTGACACTTGGAGAATTTGGCATAAAGCTGATCCTGATGATGAGTGCTTAAAACAATCTCTAAAGGCTGAATATGATCGACTTCAGATTTGGAATAAATAAGAATATCATCTATGAAAACCAAGACGAACTTATCGAGATATTCCCGTAATACTCAATTCACAAGATCAACAAAATAAGCTGGAGAGTTCGTCAAACCGAACGGCATAACAAGCCATTCGTAAGAACCATAATGAGTGCGAAATGCTGTAAGAGGGATACTATCTTCCGCAACTCGTAACTGATGAAAATCGGTAGCAAGATCGAGTTGGAAGAAAAGCTTAGCGCCACTTAATTGATCGAACATTTCATTGATCCTAGGTAATGGATACATATTTTTGATAGTGAGCTCATTAAGCTTGCGATAATCAATGCAAATCCTAAGAGTACCACCTGGCTTCTTAACGAAGACAAAGGCGGCGCCCCAAGATGATGAGCTAGAACAAATAAATCGCTTGGCTTCCAATTTTTATAATTGTTGCTTGAGTTCCTCATTTTCCTTAGCAGGCATCCTCGTGGGAGGATGACTAACAGGATGAGCACCAGAGATAAGATCAATACGGAACTCAATTGCCCTCTTCGACCGCAAACACGAAATAGGCTCGAAGACAACAGAAAAATCATAGACAACCGGAATATTAGCATGGCATCCTCCGATTCGAAGGAAGAAATGAGAGCATTCGAAGCATGGTCCATGTATCGAAACGTAATAGATAACAGCTCGATAGCATTAGGATGCTTGAGATATAAAGTTCTTTTGGGACATAGGATTTGAACTTCATAACGGACGAGCCAGTCCATCCCCAAAATCATATCAAAACCAGGATGATCCATAACATGCAGATTCGCATGAAAAGAAAAACCACATAGAATAATCTCAACATCAACACATAACAAACCAAGTGTAGCAGATCCACCAATAGGATTCACAATCCTCAAAGGGTCGCAAAGACTAACAACATCCAAAGGAATAATATCAACAAGCTCCTTTGACACGAATGAATGTGATGCACCCGTATCGAAAAGAACTCTAATAGAACGGCTATGAAATAAAATAAAACCTTCCAAAATAGAAGGAGGAATACCTTTGGGCTGAGATGAATCACCAGAAGCTTTAGCAACATTAAGCTTCCCAGATTTGAAACCCTTAGGAGCAGTAGGACAATCAAAAACCCAATGACCTTCTTTCTTACAATAGCGGTAGATGCGAGGCTTAGGACAACTACGAAGAGGATGATCCAGAGAACCACAATTATAGCACACCCTCTGATTAGAAGGTTCACTACTAGGCTGAGAACTAGAGGTAGCTTGCTTCTTCTTCTTTTTGTTGGAAGAAGGATTAGGCTTATGAAATGGAAACCTCTTCTTGTTGGGGTTCTTAGAAACCTCAACCTCGTCATAACTATCACGTTCCTTTTCAACAGCTTCAAGGGAAAGTGCCGAATCAACAAGTTCCTCAAAAGGAAGCTTAAGCTGAAGTAAAAGGACTTTCTTCAAATACTTCTTCAAACCTTCTACAAATCTAAGATTCTTCTTACGCGGAGTGTTAATGAACTCAACTCCGTATTTGGACAAGGCCTCGAAAGATGCAACATAATCAGAAACAGAGGACTTTCCTTGTTTTAACTCACGGAAACTACGAGCAAGATTGGCCTTTTCCGATTCAGGAATGAACTTAAGTTCGAATCGTTCCTTAAACTGATTCCACGAGAGAGAGGACTCATCAACTTTTGCAATCAAAAGCTCAAACCAATCAAGCGCACGTTCTTGCAACATGCTAGATGCCACGAGAACGAATGATGATCTGAAAGATCCATCCGAGAAAATATGCGCTCACTAGCGCGCAACCAAGTCTGAACCTCCAATACACTTTCCGGTGCCTTGAAAGGCTTGCCTCCAAGGTGGGAATAGTCACTACACATGCAGACGAAGGCAGACCTGTGAGTAGGAGCTGCGGGAGTAGCAACAGAAGGCTGAGTACCCCGAAAGAGCTCCATAAACTGATCAGCTAACATGTAGACTCCATCGGGATGAGAACCACTAGACGGACCTGCAGTAGAACGCTTCCCTCTACCTCTTCGAGCCATAGGCTGAGAGAACAAGAGAAGATAAGGATTAGCTAAAACAATACAAGATTGGAAAGGAATTTAACAAATGGAATACTACGGAAATATGTGATTCATTCCTAGACATATTCCAACATGTTAAAGAGGATAAAAGTTTAAGAACAACGAAGGAATATATTAGAAAGGCACGAACAAAACCCTCGAATAGTTGTAACACATGTTCCATTCTGCTTCTGTTCCGTGTTTATTATAATTTGTTCTAAATCTCAGCTTTGATACCAAGCTGTGACGCCCCACCTCTATGCTCACAATAACAAAGGTTATTATAATGTAATAACGTCTGCTATTGCGAAGAATATGGCTTGTTAGAAGCGATCATCCGTAAGTTATGCCTTAGACGAGTATTGATTACATCGATAGGAGTTGTGTAAATTACTCCTAACGATATATATTCAATCCAAATATAAAACTAAACCATGGTGGCTTATGAAAAATTCAGAATAACTCATAATAACAACAACACAGATAAGTATAATCACATCTGAACAGAAATATCATATATAGCAGAAGGTAGGTCTGGATACATGCTACAACACTCGATAGTTCACATAAACCAAAAGTACATATACACAGCCATCATAACATACATGAGTGAGAGTCAATAGACCAAAAGTCAAACCTCGAAGCCTAAACAAAAGATGAGGTGAAATCGTAAAAGGTGAAGCAGCAAATGAATCAGAGATAGCGATTATCCTGAAATAGCTCGGTCTGACCCGAGTATTATTTAAAAGAAAATAATAAACGGATCAACCTAATTTAAACATAGAAATGAATGCAGGATAAACAACACCAAAGCAAGTTAATTATAATCTCAAATGAGAGTTTTCAGCATAAATAATCAACATTATTTAAATGAAGAAATCTCATTAAACACCATTAAATCAACTCTCGAATTAAAAATTGAATTCAAAACAGAAATACACAAAAATTTAGAAATCAAAATAAGATAACTAGAAAAAATCAGCATAAAATGGATCGATCCCAGCGTATGGCGAGTCTAAGCTATGTCGCACGTGCATCTCAAATGGCTGAAGCCTACCAAGTACTGTCAGCATAACATTTGGCGCCCAATGAATGACCCGAAGTTCCATCAAATGACCCGAAGGCCTAGTACTGGTAATTGACCCGAACGTCCAGCATAGTGGCTCGAAAGCCCAAGAAAATCATCAAAATTTTCAAACAGCAATTCCACGGCAAATATTTCAATTAACGAGTCCGGAATTAACCAAATTAGTAAAAGCATGGTTCCATATTCCGCACTTTTTCTAAGTCGTTTAAATCTCATCATCATTTCCTTGAAAGTGCAAAATTGTGAATTTTATATAAATAATTTTTACGTTCTCAAATGGGCAAGTCCGGAATTAACCAAATTGGTAAAGTTAAGGGTTCATAGTCCTTAATTTTGCTGAAGCGTTTAAATCGATTCCTCATTCTTTTGAAAGCGTAAACTGTGAAATTTTTGGAAACAATTATATTTTAAAACGATTTAAAAACACGTGATTAATTTAGCAACTTCCATAGCAATTTCGACAAGGAAATTGCGCTTCACAAAACATCGTAAAAACGGATATAAAAATCAACGTTGCGGGTTTTCTTGATTGCAAGATAGCCGCTTGAAAATTCACTTTAAATTGACGGTTACTGAAGTCAAAACAACAGTAATTTTTATTCATCAAAAATCCCATCAAAACAACACGCTTCAAATATAAACACCGGGGTAAAACCCGTTATAAAAAATAACGGTGACAAAATACGTTCCAAACAAAACACCGGTTCAAAATAAATTAATCACTAGACCGCACTACCATATATATATAATATTGCACTACCTAGGTAATATACAATATGCATGCATGCACACTACTATATAAACAAATTATGACTTGAACTATTTACATGCATAGAATGAAACAAAAATACATACCTGGGCAATATTGCAATATGCATGCACGCAAGTATGAAGATGATAAAAATAATGACTTGAACTTGGTTTTCAATGCTACCCATTTGCACGCAAAAATGAAGTAAACCAAAAATATTAGACCTGAACATATTTCGTGCGTACCTGCTTGCTCACTTGCAAACTCTATTGCACGCAAGTAACCAAATATAAATAAAATAAATCTGGAACTAGACTTAGTCTTTGTGCTACTCACATTTGCATGCAAGTAACAATTATAGACAAAATATAATATGACCTGGACATGAATTTTGTGTAATACAACTTACACGTATAGATTTAGACCAAATATATAATGATCTGGCCATAGTTTTATGCTATGCCACTTTACGTGCAAATATTAAGATAATGGTCTGGGCATAGATTTTGTGCACATATATTATTTGCATGTGAGGATGGTCTGGACACATTTTTGCGCACACATGAATTTTTTTTCACACACGAATTTTCACAAACATTTTTACATGCATGCATGAATGAAACAAAATACACACCTGGGCAATACTACACTATGTATGTACACGAACAAAATCGACAAAATATAACCTGCACTGTGCCTAGTGCATTACATGCACATACAAAATGAATGTAGATAAAAATATAAAATGACTTATGCTCATTTTTGTGTGAACTGCAAACTTTCAAGCTACTCATTTTTACACGCAAGTGATGAAATTAACAAAATAAATGACTTGGAACTCGTTTACTTGAACGCAAGCAACACGATATATGACCTGGGCAACAAAAAAATTTCGCACGTACTTGTGCGTCACATACACACTGAAGTAATGAAGGAATATAGCCCAGACAACACTTGCATTCACGCAAGTAATGAAGGAAAATAAATTGAAATGCCAGGACGTGCTCAGGCGTATTTAATACACACAAATGGTATCAGAGAACCAATAAGCATATAAAAAAAAACAGGCAGCAAAGTTTAATTAGAAGTGTGAGTTTTACACTCACCAATAATTTATTTCTGACTCAACTAGCAACCAAGATCTGAGTGGAGCAAGAAATTTGGAACTGCCATTAATGCTTTACTGAGCTACATGGAAAAAGTGAGCAAAAGAATGATGCAGCTTTTACTTCTCTTTTCAAATTTGTGTACAAGTTAAGGCAAATATGTGCTGGCAAACTTTAGTACAAACGCATTTATGTGAGACGTGCATCAGAGAATAAAATGACACCACTTGCATAAAAATACTGATGGCTGCAAAGTGTTCAACCTTTGTGATAGCAAAAGTGTTCATTTTTTTTCTTTAAATGTTTTAAAGTGGCCTATTCTTACACGTGAAGACAAAATAATTCATTTCCAACGTGTACCACTTAGATGAGTTCAACTGACTTTGCAAATCATTTGCATTTTTTTTCAAATCCCAAATTAAAATTTCCATTTTAAATTTTATTTCGACGGTAATTCAAAAATCATGGTTGTTGCATAATATTTTGTAAAAAGACCAAAACACCCTTACTTACTTATAAATTAATCTTATTTTTTTTCAACACTTAACATCACATATCAAATTATTACTTTATATCATTTCGCTAAGATATTAAGTAAAGTAAGTAATAATTATGTTTCTACGATTTGATGTTTTACTTTTTGCTTTGAAATGACATCTTTGTCTTTTTTTGCTTACTTTTTCTTAATTGTTTTCTAGAAGTTTCTAACCTTGTTTATTAAAAGTAAACTTGATTAGTGAATTAATTAATACTTATACTATTTGAATATATGTTCCTATATAAGAAAATAAAGGTGTGACGACGTTGCGACAACTTTTAATCGACAAAACGTCATTTTTCGACAAAATATTTTACGGTCACATTTTGACATTTTAGTTAAACTATTTATTTATGTAAACCAAATTTAAAAATGAAATTTTTACTTCTTTAAATAAATTAAAACATGTCTCTTTATATTTTAAAATCATATTTAAATAATTCCAAAATCTCTAATTTACGTTGTATGTAAAACTGACAAAATGCAACAAAATTTGGTTATTTTTGTAAAACGGTTATTAACATACTTTTAAGTCTTTACTGTTCTTTTATTATCTTTATTAAATGTTTTTAATAAGATTTATCTTTTTAAATAAATATTTAAACCTATTTATTTAAGCATTTATTTGATTTTAACAAAACTTAACTTTGTTGAATTGTTCTAAAATCCAGATTTATACTTTTTAAATTATCAACTACAAGAATAAATATTTTTTCTATTATTATATATTATATTTAACTTGTTTATTTAAGTTTTAAACCTTCTTAAATGAAATCTTTCATTTTCGAAGTAGCGAAATTATGGGTCGTTACAGTATCCCTTTATGTGTGTAACATCATTTGAGTCTTACTTTTGACAAAGCCTCACACAATAAAATTTTGGAATTATATTAGCTAGGGGCTATTAGCTAAAGCATAGGGCGCGACCTC
This sequence comes from Allium cepa, assembly GCA_030765085.1. Lineage (NCBI taxonomy): Eukaryota > Viridiplantae > Streptophyta > Magnoliopsida > Asparagales > Amaryllidaceae > Allium > Allium cepa. The sequence continues at coordinate 678,757,420 of CM060943.1, read as the reverse complement.
ACACCAGTCTCATCCGGTATTCAAAAATCCGAGTCATTCTTTTAACGAATGTCTAGGCTGACTACCCTATTCAAATTTCATTTCATTTAAAACAATCTTTACAATTGATTTATCCTTGAAATCATATTTTTATAAAACAAGGAAATTATACTCTTTACTTTACTTAAAATACTTATGCCATGACATGTACTTTATAAAACAATGTCGATGCAAACTTAAAATCAATAGGGTTATCTATCTCTTCGAAACAAGTTAAATACTTTAACCTTGAAAATATTAGGCTGAAAGGCCAAAACCTTCCTTTCAAATGTGTTGGAAATAGACCTTTCAAAATCATTACTTAAAATCTTAGGCATCTTATTTCAAAACCATTAAACATATCTTTAGGTACATTTGGAAACATTCTTTCAAAACACCCAAAGACATATCTTTCGAAAATATTGGGTCCGTGTAAAAAGTTATGGAAGCATAGCTTTGAAACCAATTAAAAGTATATCTTTCAAACTATAGTTTGAGAACACAACAAACTACAAATTGTAAAAGGGGACACATTCGGAAACCATACTTTCGAAAGACCTAAGGTGATGATAACATGCTTCCACATGTATAATTAGCCTTAAAGCAAAGCGGTCTTAACCATATTGAAAGGTATATGTGTGGCACCTACCTTTTCGTATGAATTGGTTAAAAGAAGAGCAGCCCAATGGTTGCGAATGGGTATTGATTCGAAACCTACCTTCGGCACTCATTGATGTAAGGGTTATAAAAGCAGCCTCTAGCTATGCTAAAAATATTGGCGCGACAGCTAGAGTATCGAAGGGGTTCAAAGCGGCAACCCCTTTGAGACATTCTTTTAAACAATGACAAGTCTATAGGTTCGATAGCTTTGAAAGGCAATTTAACCCCTATCAAATATATGCCTTCGACACCGTCTTACCTTCCACCTATCTCATGTGCGTTGGTTTCAAATGGGCATGGAAGGGGTTTTGTGTAGGTGTATGATGTCAGAAGTTAACAAGGGTAGTGGCGAAGATGTAATTTTTAATAAAAGCTGCATTTTAATCTTTTAAAGAAATTCTTTTTTACCTACGTGTAATATTTGTCTAAATCTTATTAGTTTAAAAAACTTTACCAATTCCCTTTTTCAAAATTTTCCGTCGAAGTCAAGTTTGGATTATATGAAAAAATATAACATTTAAGCCCTTCTCCTTAATAAATCGTTTAAAACATTAAAGTCCTTTAACTTAAATAATTTATTAACCATAGTAAAACATTTGGGAAAAATCCCCAAAAGTCACAATAATTCACAATAAATATGTTTTATAACATATAAATCTCAAACCAGAAAACATTATCTAATCTCCTTAAATAATTTAAACTTAAAATTAACTATTTTCTCTAATAGAAAATTCATAATAAATCCATAATGACTTAGAAAATTATGAAACTTGAAACCCGCTTCTAAAATAATATTTTTGACCATATATTAAAAATTAAACTCATTGAGATGTCACATGATAGGTTTTCTAATCTAAACCTATCATAGTATTGTTATTAAATCTCTATAAATCATCAACTTGAAGCATATAATCATTTAATCACTATAACATGGCATATAACTTGCAAATAAACAGATTTATCCATTAAAACGAAATCATTATCAAAACATGAGATGGTAGATATTATTTACCTTGTCTTTATGTTAAGATGGTTGAGATTTGCCCATAGATTGATTTCGTCAAGCAATCTACTTGAATCCTAACTTATCCTCCATTTTAAGTCTTCTTAATGATGGTCGGTCTAAGCTTGGTATTGTTTTTGTTTAGTTTGTAAATGTAGAATGAATGAGGAAGTGGAGATAATGGATGGGTTTAGGGTATAGGAATAAAGGCTATTATCATTTTACCCATATCATATTCCTCCTTCTTAATTATGTATAATTTCTCTTTTGTTAACACATTCATTAAGGCACGGCTCCTCCTTAATTTACAAGCCTCAATCTCTTAACTTTTTACATTATTTAATTTAATTTACCAAACTAAATGTTCTAAATAATGTTAGCTAAAATTAGGGTCATTATAGACTCCCCTCCTTAAAGAATTTATCCTCGAAATTACGATAAAGTACCCACAACGATCAAACATTAAGGTAAACATACCATCAAACAAGTTAGGATAAGCATCCTTATTCCTGCTTTCGGTTTCCCAAGTAAAGTCTCTCTTGTCATCACTCTACTGGACTTTAACTAATCTGACTGTCTCGTTCCTTAGTATCTTCTCATCTCTCGTAACTATATGAACTGGTTTTTTTTACTATAGTCATATCTGGTTTCATACTAGATCTTCTAACATAGTCCATGTAATAGTAGTCTTTGGGATCTCGAATACACTTCCTTAGATGAGGAATATGGAAAACATTGTGGACTTCTGCCAATCTATTCGATAAATCTACCCTATACGTGAGTTTCCCAATTTGTTGTATAATAATCAATGGTCCAACAAATCTTGGTGCCAATTTTCCTGACATTCCAAATCTGATCACACCTTTCATTGGTGGCACTTTTAGGAAATCATGATCTCCAACTGGGAAATATAAGTCTTTCCATCTCTTATCAGCATAATTCTTCTGTCTAGATCGAGCTTCCTTTATTCTAGCCCGGATTAACACAATCTTTTTCGTAGCTTCTTTAACTAAATCCAAACTAAAAACTAATCCATCCCGGGACTTTAACTAAAAACTGGAGATTTGCATGGCCTTCCATAAAAAGCTTCAAACAGTCCCTATAGTAGTCTAATGACTGTTGTTATACGAAAATCGGACTAAGTGTAGATGGTCTACCTATGATCCTCTAAAATCTAGCACACAAGTTATTAACAAATCCTCTAAGACTTTGTTAAATCTCTCCGTTTGTCCATCTATCTGTGGATGATAAGTGGTAATCATACTGAGCTTGGTACCAAAAGTATCACGTAGACTCTTCCAATACTTGCTAGTGAATAAGATATCTCTATCACTTACTATTCTACTAGAAATTCCATGCAGTCTAACTATATTCCTCATGAATAACCTTGCCAAATCTGGTGCTGTCCTGGTCAATTTAACGGGTATAAAATGTGCACTCTTAGACAATCTGTCAACTATAATCCAATTACGCTCATTTTATCTATTCGACCTTGGCAATCTAACTATGAAATCCATTAAGAATCCCATTTCCAGACTGGAACATCCAAAGGCTGAAGTAATCCACTTGGTTTCTGATATTCAACCTTTACCTTTTGACAGTTCAAACAATATTTCACCGATAGGCCTACGTCTCTCTTTGTACCTTGCTAGAAGAAACTCATTTTCTTTTCCTGATACATCTTAGTTCCTCCCGGATGAATAGTGAACTTTCAATGATGGCATTCTATAAGAACTTCTATCCTAACGTTTCCCACACTTAGAATACATAGTCGTCCTTTTCTTCCTTAACCACCCATCCTTATCAAAACTGAAATCTTTCAACTCATCGCTCTCTGTCCCATCCTTAATCTTCTGATTTGCTCGACTAATAATGGATCTTCTCCTTTTTAGAAACAATCATTACGATCATCATCGGTCGAACTTCTAAACATGACAACATGGCAGTTTCTCTACTAGAACTAGCCTTAGATCCATGTAGTCAATGCTTCTAAATCTTTCCACTCGGCTATTATTGCCTATACTGCATTCTGATGTTTTCTGCTAAGTGCATCTATGGCCTTATTTCCTTTCCTTGGTGTGTATTGAATACCAAAGTCGTATGCAGCTATAAACTCTAGCCATCTCTGCTGTCTCATATTCAACTCATTCTGAGAGAATAAATATCTTAATGACTTATGATCCGTAAAAAGCTCGAATCTTTCTTTCAAAAGGTAATGTCTCCAAACCTACAACGCAAAAATCGCCGTAGCTAATTCCAAATCATGAGTTTGATATCTAACTTCATGCGGTTTGAGCTATCGAGAAGCATAGGCAATTACTTAACCCCTCTATATTACCATAACTCCTAATCCTGTTCCACATGCATTTGTATAAACAACTTAGTCTCAATTCCCCTTTGGAATAACTAATGCGGGTGCATTAATCAACAAATGTTTCAATTTCTAGAATGCAACCTCACACTTATCAGTCCAAAAAACTTCACATCTTTCCGAGTTAGCTTAGTCATCGGTGTTGCTATCCACAAGAAATCCTTAACAAATCTCCGCTAATAGCCGGCTAATCCAAGAAAACTCTTTATCTCAGTCATTGCCTCGGGCCTTTTCCAACTATTCACTACCTTGATCTTAGCTGGATCTCCTAACAACCCTTTCTCGAAGACTACATGAAGAAAACTCTTTATCTCAATCACTATCTCGGGTGTCTTCCAACTATACACAGCCTCGATCTTAGCCGGATCTACTAACAACCCTTTCTCGAAGACTACATGACCAAGAAACTTTAATTCCCTCTTTCGAAAGTGACACTATGAAAATTTTTCCTTCAACTGATGTTGCCTCTGTGTCTCGAGCACTATGCTAAGATGAACTTTATGATCTCTTTCTGTAACGACGCGGAATTTTTGATCCCGAAAATTTCAGATAGTTAGGAAAAGAAGAAAAGAGAAAGAAGAAACAGAAACACCAAAACACAAAATCTCACATTCGCAACGGATCAAAATATAATATCAAATAATGACATTTATACAAAAGAAAACTGTATCTGACAATTTACATATATTTAAATCAAAGTTACAACATTTACACAAATACTGGATAATTAAAATCACATGTTCCAGATAAACAACAATATATCACAACGGAATACACTCCATACGTTCCTGCCATCCAGCTCGTCCCCTGAGCTCCAGAACGTCCTTAACTGAAAATCTGTAATACTCGATCTGACCCGAGGATTACATCAAAGGAACACCCGGGTCAGGCTGGAAACCAGGGTGAGTAAACCCATATAATATAAAATACCAAGCTATAACTCATGTGCATTACCAATGTAACTCGTACCTTCTAACAGTTCTTACTTATTATAGTCAATCATTTATCTCCCACAACAGTTCTCAGGTTAAATGCCCAGGTTACTTAACTTATTCCATTCCAGCCCGACTAATCTCACATATCCAATTGATAAGAATTTTAGATTACAAATCGAAGTGATTTCGGGTATTGTAGATACCTGACTCCAGTCTCTTCGAATTCAATATCATCTCTAACCCAAATTGATAAGTTTTAAACAATACAATTATATTCAGGATATCATACCCCACAACAATTTACCCTGTAATATCATAGTTCAACTAAAGTATCTCATATCACAAAGCATCACAATCACATATCATAGGTATCAAATAATCTAAGTCATGCTATATATCTTAATCATCCATAAGCAAGTTTGATTAGATATATAATTCCTAATTAATTTAATTAATCACCAATTAAATTAATCACTAACTTTAATCACTTAGATATAGTTTTAAATCCTGCTTACTTAACATAATTAATTATAATTAAATTAATCAATCATCCATTAATCATTCATCTTAATTAATCATCCTTAATCAATTACTATTTAATTACATTAAGTAATTTCCCTTAATTAATTAATCACTCTTTAATCATTCACTTAAATTATTCTCAAAAATTAAATTAATGATCCTCTAATTACTCTCATAAATTACCCTTTAATTATTTAAATTTAACAAGTAATCTTAAATTTTTCACACTTATTAATTACCCTTAATTAGTCACATGCAATAATTAACTATCCCTTAATTTCTTACATTAATTCATCCTTTAATTAATTATACTAAATAATTAATCCTCAATTAATTCCATAAAGTAATTGTCCTCTTTATTATGTAAATTTTCCATTAATTACTTATACTAAGTAATCACTTAATTAATTAATCACTAATTAGAAATTAATTTATTAATCACTAATTACGAATTAATTAATCTTAATTAATTAATGCGTAATTATCAATTTATTAATCTCTAATTAATTAATTATAACCTTTATTTATCCTTTAAATTCATTTCTAATTTAAGATTTAAAATAACTTACCAATTTAACATAACAAATTTTAAGTTAACAAATTACAAAATTTCTAAATCAAATGTTTAAGAAAAACATTTATTTTACAAATAGTTTAAAATTAGATTCAATTTAAAATTTAAAACTTATTTTATAAAAACTTTTTTAAAAATTGCATTTTAAACCTGCTTCGGGTTCTACCCGAGTCCTCCCGATACATGCCCTGAGAAAACCCCTTTTTCCATTTTTTGAAACTTAGATTTGGTTTAAGTTTTAAAAACTTGACACAAGAAACTACTCACGAAAAATCACCCGAGGAAGAACCCGAGCAAACAACTCATAAACCCGAGTACTCCTTCGAGTCTACCCCTCTCTTCCAACTTACTAACACGCACTCCAAACTATGCACATGCATAGGCGATCAGCGCCACCCTGACCACCGTCGATACCCCTTGCACATCGACGATCACCAACACTCCTAATTCCGACCAACCTAACTCCCAAACAAACCCAATATCGAAAATGTGGTAACTCGAGCAATCCTAGAACAAACAACCTCGCCTGAAAACCCTTCGAATCCCTGACGCCGACCACCAGAGGTCGCATAATGCCGTCCTCAGCCTCGCCAGACATCCACGCCACCAATGCCCCCGGTCTGACACCACTCGATACACGATAGATGACGCAGTCATCCATTTCCGACCAGGACCCAATTTAGGGTTCAAAACATAAATCGACCAATCATCAACACCACGGTGGATGATAAATCCACCTAGCATTTTTGTCAGGCTCTCCTACACCCCGACCTCCTCCAATGAAGTTCTCGACCATCAGAGATTCTCCGGTCACTAGAATTTGCTCAAAAATACTATTATGGTCATCACTGCAATACAAACTCAATCCCAAACTAAAATTCGTGATTTTTATTTTAAAAATCATATTTCTCAGGGACGATTCAAGTTGCATACTTAAATCAGCAAACTAAATTGTTTGATTTTTAACATTTTTTTAAAATCTTATTGTATTTTCTCAATTCCAAAAGATTTTCAAACTTAATATGCTTAAACATATTTTTAAAGCTTAAATCATATTTACACAACCTTAACTTGTTTAAAATTCAAAGCCTAACAGTAATTAGATAATGAGTTTTGAACTTTTGATTTGTTTTTAAACTCTGAAATTTAGGAACAAAGAAGAACAGGCATACCAACAAGCACAGATCAAACATATACCTATTTACAGAGATTCACACACAGATATACCCAAACAAGCACAATCTAATCCAAAAATCACATGCATAGATTTTAGTTTACTTAAGCCTTTTTAATATATTTACTCATCTTTTTTATGTTTGAACAGAGCCTGGAAGTGTTTGAATTGGGAAACTGAAACTTGTTCCTCATGAAACTGGAAAGCTTTAGATTTGAACTGGAAACTGGATCATGCTTAGTTGAGTTTATTTTGCTTTCAAACTGAAATGAAGTAGCTTTGATTGCTTAATGATCATTTCTTGATTTAGTTGAATATGTTGTTTGAATTAATTTTCTATTTTTGCTTATTCTTTCACAGGTTTTTTGTTTCTTTAAGCTTTTGAATAAAAAGATAGGAAAAAGAAAGATGATAAGGAAAAGATATAAATTTATATAGATTAATTATGATTTATTAAAAATCAAAGGAAATAAAATAGAATGGTGACACCTGTCTTTTACATTAGTTAATCCACTTACACATGTTATTAAAAGGACATATATATAAACACTTGTAATTTGCATGAATATATTAGTTTTTAAATTGTTTTAAAAACTTTTACAATAAATTTTCAAATTAATAAATATATATTTTAATTTGATAAATAGAATCCTTTAAAGAAATAATATAAAACAAACTATATTAATAAAAAAATCATATATAATATATTTTAAAACCAAAATATATATACCCAAGATATATATCTTTCTTTTGAAATTTCAAATTCAAATCCATATTCGAATTCGAATTCAATTTAAAATCCAACATAAAATATGTATTTGATAATTTAGTATTAATTATAGTTCAAATTCATCTATATACATATCTAGATATATTCTAATTATTAAATTTTTATTCGTTTAATCAAACAAAATCAGTTAATTACCAATTAACAAATGTTCAAAAATCCGAGTTATCACATTCCTCCCCCCTTTGAATCTTTTCGTCCTTAAAAAGAAACGGAGCCAGAATTTATTAAAATGCTTATTATCAGAAAAATTACTCTTTGATCACTTTTTACTATAAACTCTTTTTATTAAGAATTTTCAAAATTCTTTTTAAAAATCTATATAATATTTCCAAAGTAGTTTCATAAAAATACTTTTTATAACTCGATGTCTCAACTAGTCCATCCTTGTTCTCACAGAAATTCGGTCATACGTTGATTAGGCGTATGACTGAAAATCTGTAAGTACTTGATAAACCCGTTTTCAATACCAGTGAAAATACTTGAAAAACAATTTTATTGTAAATATAGAAAACATTTTTGAAAACAGAGGGAATATCTTTGGTGATAATGCTCTAGAAATCATCACCCCCATCCACGGTCGCAATTAACCCGATGGTTACGTTGCCATTCGAGCATAATCCATAGATAACAGTAGGCACTCTGCGCCCCTCGATTACGCCATGGAACCCGCTATAAATCGCATTACATCTGTGGTTACGTTGCTATCACAGCATAAATCCATATAACTGTAGGCATCAGCGACCTCGAATTTCGCTGCCAAAAGAATGAAACTTCTCCACTCGACCATATATCGTAGTCTACCGATGTTACGTTGCCTTCCTTTCAAAATCAAACATAGACTTTTGACACTCACCTCCCATATGATTTCTACTATGGTCCACAGTAGATCGCAGCAACATCGAGTTACACTGTCATCACAGCATAATCCAAATGCCTCTGTAGGCATCAGCGCCCTCGAATTTCGCTACCCAATAATCCTCAGTAACTTCAGTTTGTCCGGACTTCCTCACATGATCCACTTTAGAGTCACCCCCTTGGAGGTCAAGGCAGTACCAACCTACGGTACACCTAAGAAGTTCATTTTACTTGTATAAATTCCCTTTTTAAACTTCAAATACTTTTCAAAAAACCCTTTTTTCTGGGTCAACAAGGGAAGTTTATCAATTATATATACATAACTTTGTTGATGCCAAATCAATATTCAAACTTGATTATTCTATAAAGTCACCTACCATATTACTTACTTCCATAAAGTAAATTTCAAACATAGAAATATCCAATTTCCACTTTACTTCATTGTACATTTCACAAAATATACTTTTCATTTCAAAAAACATTTCACATTTCTTATCCGCAAATTCCAAATATCAATTTCATTCAAACACGTACGATGGACACATATCATCCGTATGCTATATCAATCTGATCGCTCACTGGATCACACAATTTCACTTACGAACTAGTATCGTCCACCTGACTTCCTAATGCAGACTCGGATTTGGTTTCTTGATCAGAAACTATCATTCTCCTTGCATAGTCATAACTATGATAGAGAATATCCAGAATCAGCCAAAAATCTATATCCAGGGTTCGTCGTCGAAAATCGAGTGAAAAATCCTAACTCGGATCGATATACTATCTTGAAATTCTGTGCTTGAATCCGGATCAAATCACCATACGAATAGAATAATATACATGCATTCTACATATTTATCTTCATTGATTATTAGCTAAATCAATTCTCTTTTCTATTCACCTATCCACAATTGTTAACGCTTCAATTGGCATCTCAATTGGCAAATAATCATAAACAGTTTGCACTCTGACCAGTTTGAATTTAGAAAATAGCTTGAAAAAATTTCAAAATAGATAAGTGATTGTAAAATAGTTATTAGTTGCAAAATAGTAGTAGAATAGTTAAGTAATTATAAAATAATTGTAAAATAGTAGTTAGTTTATAAAACAGTTGTAAAATTGTTGTAAAATTGTTAAATAGCTCCAAAAGTAGTTATAAAATAAGTATAAGATAGTTTGGGGTTTAAAAAGAAAGGTTGTATATAGTAAATAGCCTGGAAAAATATGTTTATATTAAAACAATTTATTTTGAAAATAGTCCAGAGCCAAACTGTTCAATTCCCAATCTCCAATCCCATCAATTCAATTTAAATTTCCACTTTTATTTAAATTGACTCAATTCCAATTTAAATAACTTCAATTTCCATTGAAATTGATTTAACCCCAATTCAAGTTAAATTAACCTCAATTTATTTCCAAATTCAAATCAAATTCCATTTGAATTTTAAACCTGTTCAACTTTAACTACAATTCCAAATTATTCAAATCAATTTGGACTAATTTCAAATTGAACCAACTTCACTTTCAAATCGTTTCAAGTTAATCCAATTCAAATTTTCATCTAAATTATAAACATATCCATCTTCAATCAAATTCTAATTAATTCAAATCAAACTCAATTTAAACTAATTCAATTTAAACCTCAACTTTAAACCATCTCGAATTATATAAATTGGAGTAAAATTTTAAATGTAGATTTAATCCCTGAAATCAAATTAACCTTTATTTTTAATTCAACAATCCAAATCTTTTAACAATTTAATTTTGAGTTCAAATCTCAAAATTCCATTTTAAATTATATTCACTTAAATTATTTTAAAGCTCAAATAAGAGTTCAAAACAATTTTGTTTTTAAAATTCAATATACTAACCAATTTTATCTTTCAATTTTGAAACCGATTCTAAAAAAAATTAATTTACAAGTTCAATTCTTAACATTCAAATCTTAAGTTTAAAGTGACTCCATATCCTTAATTTCAACTTAAAGTTTAATATCCCTTTTATCTTAATAATGGATATATTATCACAATCCATTTCTTCATTCATGTAAACAAATCAAATTCATAGTCTAAAGATTATTAATAACAATAGGATGATATCATCCAATTTATTTTTAAACATTCATCCATTTTCAATTTCCAGATCTCAAACTCATTTTAAGATCACACAAACTCCCAATTCAAATTAACCATTTAACTTCCTAAGTTAAATCTCAATTTTATCTTGACATTTCCCACTCATGTTGTTTGTTCCAAACTTATTTAACTTTCCCTAAGTTAAATTTCAATTCAATTTACTCCAATCAACATAATTCAATTTGAATTTCCATTCAAATTTTAAACTTCTCATTAAAAATCTTCCCACTTATAAGTTCAGAACCTTATCACTTTGGGTTTTCATATCACATTCCAAGGAAAAATTTAAAACTCGACACATGGAGTTTATTTAAAATCATCTTTGATATTATGTATATCCCTCATATATACATGTTTATTTTCCCTTTGCACACCCAGTTATTCTTTAAATTTTAAACCACTTTTGGTTTTAATTCAAAACAAACTTCTTTAAAATTTTCAAACAACTCTTGTTTGAAATAGGACCTTTTTTATTCAAATAATACTATTTTTTATTTCTTTCAGCACTTTGAAACAAATTCCAAATTTGCTAGACTTAGATCTAAAACTTCACAATTTAAATCATCTTCAATTCCAATTTATAAGTCCTACTCACCTAAATATTTACTTCCTTAAAACATTTCATTTTGTTTTATCATTAACAAACATTTCATTATTAAAAACAACAACCATTTATGAAAATAACCAAGATTATCATATCTGGAATCCAATCCATTATTAATTTATTATGAAAACACTTCTATAAATTCAGGATTTTAGTTTCAGTTTGGATCCATTTCAAAGTTAGCTCCATTCAATTTCAATTTGGTTGTATCACTTAATTCTCCTTATTTTATTTAATTCCAATAATCATAAACCAATTTCTTTATATATTGGAAAAACTATTTCTTTATATATCAAAAGATAAGCATATATAAAAATCATTTCTAAAACCATTTAAGATCTTTATATAAGAAAATAACAAGTACGCTCTTATATATATACACACACATACACACACTCAATTCATTCTAGGATACTACTGACCCTATCCATAATGAGTATTCCCACCAAAGCCAAGGTTCTCGCTTAACCTTTTGCGTTGATACCAAATGTAACGACCCAGAATTTTCGATCCCAAAAAGTCCAGATAGTTAGGAAAATAAGAAAAAAGAAAGAAGAAACATATACACTAAAACACAAAATCTCACATTCGCAGCGGATCAAAATATGATATCAAATAATGACAATTATACAGAAGAAAACTGTATCTGGCAATTTACACTTATTTATATCGGAGTTACAACCTTTACACAAAAACTAGACAGTTAAAATCATATATCCTAGATAAACAATAATATATCACAGCGGAATACACTCCATGTGTTCCTGTCATCCAGCTCACCTCTTGAGCTACAGAACGTCCTTACCTGAAAATCTGTAATACTCGGTCTGACCTGAGGATTACATCAAAGTAACACCCGGGTCAGGCTAGAAACCAGCGTGAGTAAACCCATAATATATAAAATAACAAGCTATAACTCATGTGCATTACCAATGTAACTCATACCTTCTACTAGTTCTTACCTATTATAGTCAATCATTTATCTCCCACAACAGTTCTTAGGTTAAATGTCTAGGTTACGTAACTTATTCCATTCCAGCCAGATTAATCTCACATATCCAATTTACAAGAATTTTGGATTACAAATCGAAGTAGTTTCGGGTATTGCTGATACCCGACTCCGGTCTCTTCGAATTCAATATCATCTCTAATCGAAATTGATAAGTTTTAAACAATACAATTATATTTAGGATAATATACCCCACAACAATTTACCATGTAATATCACGGTTCAACTAAAGTATCTCATATCATGAAGCATCACAATGACATATCAGAGATATCAAATAATCTAAGTCATGCAATATATCTTAATCATCCATAAGCAAGTTTTATTAGATATATAATTCCTAATTGTTTTAATTAATCTCCAATTAAATTAATCACCAACTTTAATCACTTAGATTTACTTTCAAATCCTGCTTACTTAACATAATTAATTACAATTAAATTAATTGATCATCCATTAATCATCCTTAATTAATTATTATTTAATTATATTAAGTAATTTCCCTTAATAAATTAATTACTCTTTAATCACTCACTCAAATTATTCTCAAAAATTAAATCAATGATCCTCTATTTACTCTCATAAATTACCCTTTTATTAATTACATTTAACAAGTAATCTTAAATTGCTCGCACTTGTTAATTACCCTCAAGTAATCACATGCAATAATTAATTATCCCTTAATTTCTTACATTACTTCACCCTTTAATTAAGTATACTAAGTAATTAATCCTCAATTAATTCCATAAAGTAATTATCCTCTTTATTAAGTAATTTTTCCATTAATTACTTATACTAAGTAATCACTTAATTACTTAATTAATTAATCACTAATTACAACTTAATTACTTAATTTATTAATTAATCTTAATTAATTAATGCCTAATTATCAATTAACTAATCTCTAATTAATTAATTATAACTTTTATTTATCCTTTAAATTCATTCTAATTTAAGATTTAAAATAACTTACCAATTTAACTTAACAAATTTTAAGTTAACAAATTACAAAACTTCTAAATCAAATGTTTAAGAAAAACATTTACTTTACAAAATAGCTTAAAATTAGATTCATTTTTAGAAATCTGCATTTTAAACCTGCTTTGAGTTCTACCCGATTCCCTCTCGATACATGCCTCGAGAAAACCCCTTTGTTCCATTTTTTAAACTTAAATTTGGTTTAAGTTTTAAAAACTTGACACAAGTAACTACTCACGAATAGTCACCCAAGGAAGAGCCTAAGCAAACAAGTCATAAACCCGACTACTCCTTTGAGTCCACCCCTCTCTTCCAACTTACTGACACATAATCCAAACTGTGCACACACACTGGTGATTAGTGCCACCCTGACCACCGTCGATACCCCTCATACATCGACGATCACCAACACTCCTAATTCCGACCACCCAAACTCCCAAACAAACCCAATATCGAAAACGAGGTAACTCGAGCAATCTTAGAATAAACAACCTCGCTTGAAAACCCTTCGAATCACTGACGCCAACCACTAGAGGTCGCGTAATCCCGTCCTCAGCCTCGCCAGACTTTCACGCCACCAATGCCGCCGGTCCGACGACACTCGATTCACTAGAGATGACGCAGTCATCCAATTTTCGACCACGACCCAATTTAGGGTTTAAAACATAATCGACCGATCATCGACACCATGGTGGATAATAAATCCACCTGGCATTTTTGCCGAGCTTTCCTACACCCCGGCCACCTCTTGTGAAGTTCCTGACCACCAGAGATTCTCCGGTCACCAGAATTTGCTCAAAAACATTATTCTAGTCATCATCGCAATACTAACTCAATCCCAAACTAAAATTCATGATTTTTATTTTAAAAATCATATTTCTCAGAGACGATTCAAGTTGCACACTTGAATCAGCAAATTAAATTGTTTTATTTTTAACATTTTTTTAAAATCTTGATGTATTTACTCAATTCCAGAAGATTTTCAAACTTAATATACTTAAACATATTTTTAAAGCCTAAATTATATTTACACAAACTTAACTTGTTAAAAATTCAAAGCCTAACAATTATTAGTTAAAGAGTTTTGAACTTTTGATTTGTTTTTAAACTCTGAAATTCAGGAACAGAGAAGAACATGCATACCAATAAGCATAAGTCAAACATACACATATTTACAGAGATTCACACTCAGATATACACATGCAAGCACGGTCTAATCCAAAAATCACATGCACAGATTTTAGTTTTACTTAAGCCTTTTTAAATATATGTTTACTCACCTTTTTTATGTTTGAACAGAGCCTGAAAGTGTTTGAATTTGGAAACTGAAACTTGTTCTTCATGAAACTAGAAAGCTTTAGATTTGAACTAGAAACTGGATCATGCTTAGTTGAGTTGATTTTGCTTTTAAACTGAAATGAAGTTGCTTTGATTGTTTGATGATCTTTGCTTGATTTAGTTGAATATGCTGTTTGAATTAATTTTCTGTTTTTGCTTATTCTTTTACCGGTTTTTTTTGTTTCTTTAAGATTTTGAATAAGAAGATAGGAAAAAGAAAGATGATAAGGAAAAGATATAAGTTTATATAGATTAATTATGATTTATTAAAAATAAAAGAAAATAAAAATAGAATGGTGACACTTGTCCTTTACATTAGTTAATCCACTTACACATGTTATTAAAAAGACATATATATTAACACTTGTAATTTTCATGAATATATTAATTTTTAAATGGTTTTAAAAACTTTTATAATAAATTGTCTAATTAATAAATACATATCTTAATTTTATAAATAAAATCCTTTAAAAGAAATAATATAAAACAAACTATATTCATAAAAAAAGTCATATATAATATATTTTAAATCCAATATATATATATATATATATATATATATATATCCAGGTATATATCTTTCTTTTGAAATTTCAAATTCAAATCCATATTCGAATTCAAATTCAATTTAAAATCCAATTTAAAATATGTATTTGATAATTTAGTATTAATTTTAGTTCAAATTCATCTATATACATATCCAGATATATTCTAATTATTAAAGTTTTATTTGTTCAATCAAAAAAATCAGTTAATTACCAATTAACAGATGTTCAAAAATCCGGGTTATCACACTTTCATTCTTGGAAAATATCAATATGTTGTCTATGAATACTAATACAAATATGTCCATATGCTCTTGGAAGATTCCATTCATTAAGTCTACAAAGAATGCTGGAACAGTAGTTAGTCCAAATGGCATCACTAACCATTCGTATGATTGATATCTTGTCCGAAACACTGTTAAATGAACATTATTCCTTGCTACTTTAAGTTGATGGAACCCTGTACCAAAATCTGATTAATAGAGTACTTTGGCTCCACTCAACTGATCGAACAAATCGTCGATCCTAGGCAACGACTATCGGTTTTTTATCACCTTCTCGTTCAATGTACACTAATCGATACACAATCTTAATGATTCGTCCGGCTTCCTTGCAAATGCTACGGCTGCTTCCTAAGGGAACTGCTTGGTCTGATCAAATTCTTACCTTCTAAATCCACCAACTCCACCTTTAGCTCCTTCATCTCGGTAGGTGTCATTTTGCCTGGCAGTCTGCTCACAGGTTTAGCTTTCAATACTAAATCTATCTGAAAATCAATCAATCATTTTGATGGTAGTCCTATCACAGGCTCAAGGACAATTGCGAATTCCCTAATGACGAAAACTCGACTCGACTCATCTTCTTCATCTATAATGCCCAACAAAGCGTGGGAATCTAAATTCAGGTTTTCTACAGTGTATATAATCCGATTACTACCACTAGGATGTCAAAGTGATATTTTCCTATCATGGCAAAATATCCTAGCATCATACTTACTTAACCAATCCATACCCAAAATAATTGCGAAACCTATGAAATCAAACACATACAAACTACAAATAAATATCTGACCTAACAATTCAAACTTTAAGTGGTCACATCTCATTCCAAGAGTTGCATACCCTCCTATCGAATTAGCAACCCTTAAGGATATAACTGGTTATGAGGGTACTAGATTAAGCCAATCTATCAAACAATGAGATATAAAAGAATGTGATGCACTAGTATTAGAACACTAACAGACATACCATGAATCAAAACGTACCTCGCAACATAGCTTTTCCTTTCTCCACTATTGTTGGTTTTGAGGCAGTTGGTTCCAATGCAAACACTTTGCCATTTCTATCCTTAGCCGGTTCCTTGCACTGGTTCTTATAATGTCCAATCTGATCATAGTTGACGTATTTGATATTCTTCTTCCTGATCACTTTCTTTCCATTCCTTGAGCGACATTCATTAGTGAAATGTCCTTTCTTATCACACTAGTAGCAGATAACTTATGTCTTTCCTTTCTTAGCAGCTCCACTTTTCTAAGCTCCCTTCTTGTGGAAAAACTTTCTCCTTTGATTTTGCCCACCTTGAGTTTCCACTAATTTTTTACCATTAAAGAAAGCGAGCATCTCATCATTCCTTAAAGTCGTCTCAACAACTACATCGTATGGATCCCTAATATGTGGTAAAGTTGCTTTATCAAGTTCGGGTCTCAATCCGTAGATGAACTTCTCATTCCTTTTGATAATTGTATCAACCGTAGCATATCCATATCTCGATAATTCCTCAAATCCGGTAGCATACTCAAGCACCGTCATGTCTTCCTACACCAACTCAGCAAACTTTCTGAGAAGAGTTGACTTGGCGATCTCCGACATAGACCTTTCTTCAAAGCTCCTTCTGAATTTTGCCCAAGTCATAGCCTCTTCAGCTATTTATATAGTAACACTGTTCCACCAGTACAGTGCTGCTCCTTGCAACTATTTGGATGCCAATCACCTTTTCTGGTCATCGTTAAGTCCTAAATCAGCAAAAATCCTCTAACAATGAACCAACCAGTTCTCCACTTCAGTTGTGCCCTCGTTCCTGATAAATGGCTTCCCTCCGAACCTAGCACGGTCTCTGCTCAACACTGCATAGTTGTTAGCCACCAAAGCTTCATGATTACCTTCTCCAGCATTTACTCCAGCAAATCAAGTATCTACTCCAACTTTCATCATGTTGACAAAGACCATATACATAGCTCCCATATCAACTTGCGGTGCTCCAACACCCACATTAGCAGCTTGTGCCCGACCTGGATTCCTTCAACTATTCAGTTTGGAATTTCCATTAGTTTTGGTGCTTCCTCCACCCAGTTTAACTCTTCCATTCCTAGCATCCATATCTTACTTCCTTTAAATATGCATTCGAACTTTTGTAAGATATGAAAGGATAGCCTAAAAGAGATGGGAGAATAGAGATAAAGCATATACTTATGTATAGAAAATACATGTACTTTACTATAGCTTTATCCCACATCCTAATCTTATCTCTAATCCCTTAGGATTATGTTTTCAAAAATAAAGTCTAATTTTTTTTTAAGTTTTCATAAACTTATGCTCTGATACCAAGTTGTAGCATCACCTATTTTGAGACCCAAAGCTAACCTCTATGGATGTTGTAGTCATCTATCGTATTAACTTCTAGTGATAAGATACGGTAATGTCAATATTATCCATCATATCAAAAGCACATGAATATGAAATAAAATTATGCATATTTCAAAGCAGCTTTTCTGGTTATGTTTCAGATCAATATTTCATATTCAATTACATAATCTCAAAATGACCCCCAGGTTTAGTTAAATATTATTGTGATGTCCCGGAAATTTAGGCAATAATTATTTAATAATTTCATTGATAATTATTTTAAAATGTGAAATATTGATTTAATAATTTAATTCAAACAGGAATTTTCTTTTGAAGATTAATAATTGTTTAATTTGATAAATGATATTCTTTCCAAAAATTTATAATAATAATAATTTAAATTGAGAATCTTATTGTTTTCAAATGTTAAAAAATATTTAAATGATAAAATTTATCTTTCTAAGCTAATTTAAAAATATTTTATTTGTAATGTATAAATGTTTATACATTGTAAATAGAAGATTTGATTTTAATTTAAATTTAAATTTAATAAGAATATTTTCTAACTATTATATATAAATGTATAAATTGTAAATTGATTTAAATTAGTATTGAAAATTTTTCAAAAGTTTGTTTTAAAAATCTATCTTATATTTTCATAGAAATATAAGTAAGTATTTGTTTTATTTATAGAAATAAATATAGTTTAAATTTTATTTTATAATAAAAGTTTATTTTGTTTATTTTAAAGAAAATTGTTTTCTTTGAAATAAAATTTGATTCATTCATGTTAAAGTATAACATTTGATTTGAAAACTCTTGAATAAAATGAATTCAACATTATTTTTCTTTTTAAACTTTTCTCTTTTGAAAATTTGTTTTAAATATTATTTTAAAAATAATTAAACAAACATTAAAATGTAAATGTTATAAGGAAGTTTATATGTATTTATTTAAAGACTAAATGTTAATAAACATTTAAAACATGCTAGAAACAAATTAGAAATGGTTTTAGATAAATTTAAATACATTTATAAATTTAGAATTTTCTTTTAATATTGAAATGCATATGTGTTAAGTTCTTAAACTAATAGAAGACACTTGTAACACATTTGACATAATAAGTTAACAAGTGGCAAGCTAATTTATTTTTGAAATTTAAATTATATTAACAAGAAACTTAACAAATCTTTTGTTTTCAAACACTTTTTCTTCAATTGAAAAATAGAAATCAGATTTCTGTAAAATCAAAACCCAAAACAAATACATGTTAAAAATCTACAAAATCAAGATACAAATCAATTTCTACAAAGCAAACTAAATATCTGCAAGTTCAACTTCAAATCTGCATATCTGGAGCAAAGTTACAACATCAATATGAAGTTCAATTTGAATCTGACAATGAAGATAAGGTCTACATGCATTTTCAAACTATTTACATCATCAAGTTAAAGCAACTTTAGTGATCGACTAGAAATGCAAGCCCAGGTTCAACATGCAGTTTCAAAACAGTTCCTGGAAAATTGAAATCTGCATGTAATTTGATCTCTGCATCTTCAAATTGAATGTGAGTAAGCTTTTATCTTTAAAAACAGTTTCTTTTAAAAATCAAAGTTAAAGTAATTTATAGCACCAAAGATCAAATGCAAACTGTTTCCCAGAAATTAAAACTGTTGAACAAAACTGTTCTGTTTTGTTTTAAAAATGAAATGATAAACCTCACATGCATAAAAGCTTGAGATACCTGAGCATATGAATTGGAAGAAATAATTATGTGTGATGATTTAATATTAATGACTGTCCTGTGTGTATATATATGAATGTACATATATATGTTGATTTCCTGTAGCTGCAGAATTAATTTGCTTGTAAACTAAGATCTTCTTAGATAGAAAATTTGTTATCATTTGAATTGTTTCTGTTTGAAATTTTTGAGTAAGCAAAAATATGTTTGTTTGGAATAGATTGAGATTTATAAAATATAATTTGGATTAAATCAAAATATGCTGCCTCTGTAACTTCAAGAACAAATCACAATTGAAATAAAAACAAATACCAAACAGCTTAAAGCAATAAAATAGTTTTGTCACCTAAATTTAAGTTTTAAAACATGAATTTTAAAAAAACAAATATTACAGTTTTAAAAACTGTTGGGAGGGAAGGCATTTCTGTTTTGAACAGAAATAAGAATTTTGAAAGTATCTGTTATGCTAGTAAATTTTAGGTATTAAGACACTTCCTGTAGGGTAAGTATTGAGGTAAGAATGGAGGAATTTTGGCAATAGATAATCAGAGAGAGAGAGGAGATGGGGATTGGGTTTTCCAGGTATCAAACCCTAGACTTGCAGTGTAACATGTCGATTTTTCGTTGCCGAAAAACCGAATAGTTAGGGTTTTTAAAAAGAATTTAAGAAAAGAAAAAGAGAGAAAAAGGTAGAAGATAGAGAGGGAAGAAAATAAAATTTTAAAATATAGAAAAACGAGAATAGAACAAAATTTGAAAATAGAAATTAGAGAGAATAGAAAATGGAGGGGAAAGAAAAATAGAACATAGAACGGAACAGAACACAACAGAACAACAACAGAATCTCACAATTCGCAGTGGAACAACATATAATAATGAATGAATAATCTTTAAACAAAGAACTATATCAGCTATTACATTACATTTCATTTCATTACATCATATCATCAGAGTGTACAACAACATACAACATCAAACAGCGGAAAAAGAAATACTATATAAACTAGTAATACGCCATGCCATCCATCTTGCCTCCAGCAACTCCTGAATATCCTGATAAACCTTAACTCTTGACTGCCCGTGTGGAAATTGGTGGGCACCCAGAGTTTAGGAAGGAAAACAATAAACTCCGAGTCAGTCATGTGACTGGTGTGAGAACTCAAAACAGTTTATTTATCTTTAAAATCAAAATAGAGGAATATTTTTAAATTCAATTCGCAATGCTTTTAAAAATGAGACTACCATAAGACCTCCTGCCACACACACAATGCAAACGCAGACTTGGAGAAGATTTCTCCTTATGATAGCCAAAGATGCTTGATACGCATTTAAAAGAACATTTCATATTATTATTAGTGCATAGTGTAGGAAAAATTCATTTCGAAAGTAGAATATAAATCTTAGCCAGCATAGGTACCATTATATTATGCCTACTATAGCTACCTCCTAAGGAAACAGGTTCTACAACTAAAACCGTACAAGTTTCGTATTGTTTCTTTGGATTTCCAACAAATGGTCAGGCCAAGGAACTTCCCATTGCCACATGAGAATGCCTCTGGAAAGACATCCCCGAGAACCAAACCGGAACTCTGCCAACACAAGGCCGGGTTACCCCTAACTGGGTAACTACTGACACGAGCACGCCATTCCCCGATCGTAAACGACCTTTCTCACGGGATCCCGATAACCAACAACCACAAAGTAATAAATTCGCGGTAACCACATAGGTTAAATATCTGGGCTCCATACCATGATACAACCTCTATCCAGAAGGAAATGTACATACCCTAAAGGGAGCTACCCCTCATAACCTTGCCGCATCTTTCCTGTTTTGACCATTTCCGGGGTGTGAGGCTCGACGAAGTCACGTCCACAAAAACATACTTTATACAAAAGCCATGCTTTGGGTCAACAAATGATCATAGAAATGATCACCAAGATAGACGATCAAATAAATGATCCTATCACAAATAATCAACACAATGATCATTTACAGCAACACTCAGCATGTCACATTACCAAATTGGGAATATATCGCTGATAACTTCAACTATATAACCTCTGAGCTCGTACGTCTCAGAGAAGGGTGTTAAGCTAAAAGAATAAATTCTCCGCCACCAACAGAAATATATTTGAAAGAAATCTGCTTTATATCTCAATTTGTAACGTCAGACATACAATCCATACAAGTCTGTTCCGGGCTCGAACAAAACCGAAGGCACTTACAAAGAAGTCCTTGCAATCCGGATATTCACAATCCTGATCGGATTTCCCATCACTTAGGGAGTCTCTATACCGCTGCAACTCAGTGCAGAGACAATCGACAGGTCATCCTATCGCTCTCGCAAATACCGGGTCTTCAACACCGATCTTCAATGCAATTATAACGACGTATCACATATTCGGAATGGGTTATACGACCCCATGGTCCTTTCCCGGTTAACCCGAATAGTGAGCGCTTATTCAAAAATAAGTGTAGCATTCACATTCAAACAAATCACATCAATTACCCATTCAAAGGGAAATATTGATAGTCGGTTATTGAACTATCACTGGATATGCACACATCACCAGATTCCAAATAATTTTCCAAATTATTTATTTTCCAAAATATCTTTACAAGATATATTATTTTCAATACTTCAAAAATAAATCAATATTTATTTTTTTAAACAAATTCCACTTTCTTTTATAAATTCCTTAGTGAATTTATATTCCAAAATATTCATGCATATACGTTTTCAATTATTCATTTCAATTTATCTTCAAAAAGATAAATTCTCAAAGTATTCACTTTATATTGGAAAACATTTTCATACTTATTTAATAAGTAATTCACAAATTTTATTTATTTTCAACACTTAGAAAATATTCAATATACTTAAATCGAGATTAAGTATATATTTCATTCTTTAAGGAAATCATTCTCTTAAACATATTTATTTGGGCCAAAACGAATGTTGCGTAAAACATTGTTACGACAACCCAAAATCACTAGTATAGGGATTCGAAATTAAAATAGATATATAAATCCCAATACTATACAAAACATTTCCTTTCGGAAATCATTTACTATAACCACAGTGTTATAGTCCATCATCTCCTTCTATTTCTCGAAAACGTCTATTTCAACAATAAATGTTGAAATCTATGGTTTCGAATCTCAACACATTTTAAAACATTGTTCGATCGTTTTAATTCTATTTAAAACATCCAAATCCAAAACAATTTCTTTAACGTGTTATTCATTATTCAAAAACGTGAATATACTTCATTAACAATTTCATCCTTTTATTCATTTTAATTCAAAGGATTATTCACTATTCAAAAATGTGAATATAACTCCATTTATAGGTTTCAACAAATTTTCTTGTCAAAATAAGTCATTTGCGAATTTATAAAACAACGTTTATAAATTCCATTTCTATTTATTTATAAAAACTTCCTTTTTATAAATTCTTTTATTAACCTATTCCAGTTTATAACTCAATTATAAACTAAAAGTTTATATTATAAGTTAAATACTTATAAAACGATTATTTTACAAAATCGTTCCTCTAAAGACTTTCCAAACCATAAATCTTATAACTTATAAGATTCATTTATTTAACCAAATCTATTCTTCAAATAACTTCACAAATTTATAATTCTTACTATTTATAAATTTCATTTATAACTTCACCGTTTATAATTCTATAAATTTCATTCTTTAATGAAATTCATTTTCACTTCATTCAAACACTTATAAAAACTCGTTTTATAATTTCAATATTTCAATTTATAAATATCCATTTATAAATCTCTTATATAAATCAATTCATATTAATATTTTAAAAACGTCTTTAAACTCCTTTATAATTTCATCATTTTGATTTATAAAATAATCAAATTTTATAAATCCTATATTTAAATTTTTCACAATTATTTCAAAAATCCCAATTTAACTATTTTATAAAGTCATTAATTCCTTATTTTCAAAAAATCAGCTTTTAACTATATTTCTTAAAAATCATAATTTTTATAACTTTAAAAATTATAACGTTTATTTATTTATAATGGATCAATTCCAAAATATAGTATATTCTCAAAAATCAGTTTTTAACTATATTTCTCAAAAATCATAATTTTTATAACTTTAAAAATTATAACGTTTATTTATTTAAAATGGATCAATTCAAAAATTATTTTATAAAACGTATACTTTTCAAAAATCACTTTAAAATCATTTTAAAATTCCAAATTTGGTCCAATGATGCTACACACCAAATAGTCAATCACGACAACAACGATATCATATATCAATATGATAATCCATCAAATATCAAAATATCTGAAATCAAATAAATACTGTTGAGGAATCCAGTTGGATCCCTCCAACCTGTTTTCCTGCATCCACAAACATTAACACAATACCAATTTCGCTCCAATACGAAATTATCGCGGTATATGGGATTTAAATATTACCCGCTTAATAGACGGCGTAATAGGGTCTCATCCGCTAAACAAAAAATGCGGGAAATCAATAACTCCAATATATACATATGCCAATATATATATATTGCTACTATATATAATACCAATTTCACTGTTTATGAAATATTCGCGGTATATGTTTTTAATAAATAACATCCGCTTACTAACGGCGTATAATGTCTATTTTAACAATCAATAGATATCAATCATCATTCAAACATGCATTCAAATATTTTAAATCTAACTATTTAAAATAAAATCGAAACTGATTCGATTGAGTGAGAAGTTCTCACCTTGATTTAATTTCGTTTTAGCGATTTATTTCGAATAAAATTAAACGGACGTTTAATTTTACCCAAAATTCTCACTAACTCCAAACGACTCCAAACCAACTCCATCGCGTAGTGCTCGACGATACGATTCCAACGCAACTAGTTTCGCACGTTTTCGACCTCGTATGAAAAAGTTATGATAATATGAAGTTACACGATTTTATAATTTAATAATTACAACTAAATTTATAATTTCTTTTAACCTAGCTTATCCCAAGCCACAAGATCCCTAGCCTCCAAATCACGACCGTCCACTGCATCTCCTTCCCCTCCGTTGTTCACGCGTGCAGTATAGAGGCCGAACCCATGATTGATTTTTAGGGTTTAGGAAATCGAACACCACGTTGAACTTAAACTCGATCAGCTTGCTCCATGACGTGCGCCTCACCTTCCTCTATGCTCGGCCCATGACCGGCCACGTGCGGCTCCTCCATGAATCTCGAAATGCGTGCGCAGCCGGCCCCCTTCTTCCACGATTTGCCGCCAATCCACTCACCCATTCGCGATCATAGCCGTTGAATCTCTAGCTCTCATCGCCCTCTTCAATACTCTAGTTGAAAGTTTAGCCTAATAGTCGACGGATTTGGAGTAATCGAGGGAGGAAGGTCGAACGTTTCTGGCCATTGATGGGGTGAACGGCGGCTAGGGTTAGAAATTAGGTTTTGTTTTATTTTTTTTTCTAAATTATGAAGAGGGTGGGTGTATTTATAGGAAAAATTCGAACACTATTCATCCGGAAATTCCGAACTCCGATTTACGCGCCGTAACCAGCGTTTCTAGGGTTTATCCCGCGTTCCGGACACAATGGAACAGGTTTCGAAAGCTAATTCGGACATCTGTGTGAGTTATGGCTATAAACGCTCAATTTGAATTAAACCGATTTAAACGATTTTCTAGGCGTTTTAATTTGTACCGGACAAACGGTAAATCCAATCGACTTGAAATTTGAAACCTTACAATAATAACACATTACGGATCCGATGAAACTGGTTTCGTCGAAATCCGAGACTTTTTGAAAAATGGCTATTTTAACTCGCTAAATTATAATTAAAAATAATTCGATGCGTTTCGAGCTGCTACGATCAAACGATAGCTCCAATTGACACGAAATTTGAAATCTGGTAATAACTAACTATTACGGATCCAATGGAACTGGTTTCGTTCAATTCTGAGACTGTTCAAAAACTGACTATTTTCACTAGTCGATTAAATATTAAAATATTCAATTTTCACAAATTAACTTTTAATTCGATTTTAAAAGTTCTAAAATATCATTCTAACTTCAATATGATAAAATAAAATTTTACAAATCATTTTCAATCATATTTAACCCAATTTTCAATTATTTCCATAATTTAACGTATTAAATTATCGATTTAATAATCTAATTAAATCCAATAATTCAAATAAAAATTTATTCGACTTATAAATTCACTTATTAATATTTAAAATTAATTAAATATTCATATATTAATTAAATAAAATTCTGGGTCGTTACAATCTTCCCCCCTTAAAAGAATTTCGTCCTCGAAATTAACAAGTAAGAAAGGTTACAGAATTTATTAATTTTCCCAAAATCCATAGTTAAACTTCTTACAATAACTTACTAAGTTTTCAAATCATACTTAGTTATCTTTTCAAAACCACTACTATTGTTTAACTTTCAATTTCAAATCAAAGTTCAAGTTTTCAAAATTTTCCAATTTTCTCAAAAATTTTCTAACGCCTTAAATTTTCGAAAAAATTCGCCATAGTCTCCTTTGCGCGGCTCGATCCGAAAAAAAAATGACAGTATATATATCACAAATATACATCTCATCAAGTAATGAGGCATCCCGAAGGGAAAAAATGTATAAAAGTACGGTATGTAATCCGAGATATGTACCTTATATTTTATTAGCAAGCATATACGGCTAATATAGCGCGAAAGCGAGCTCCAAATGCGAAGCAAACGCGATCCGCGCCTACTAATTACTCAACAAACAACATGAGAACATGCATATATGAAAATAATCTCAATATACAACATATATCTCCATAACAACTATATATGTCACATAGCAAATGCAACTAAACAACAAATGCGATATATATTCAACCATCAACCAACTAACATCCATAACCAATAAATATTCATTCATATTCTCATTAATATTCAATGAAATGGTTTTCAATTTAATCACATTTGATTCATTAACAATGGATGTTCTTACTAACATTCATTCTCAATTTGCTTATATTCACTAATTCATATTCAAGTTGGTTCACTTCCAATTCAAATTCAATTCTATTTAAGTTTCACTTAACTTCCAATTGAATTTCAATTACTTTAGCTTCCAATTTCACTAATACTTAATGAATTATATACAATCAACTAACAATCATATAACAACCAATGTATATATAATTACAACCAAATTCCTTTGCTTATATTCATTCTATTTGGTTTAACACTCTCACTTTCAATTGGTTCAACTAAATTGATTTTCATTCAATTATTCAACTTTCCAATAACATTAGATTTTAATGAATTAACACTTATATCCATTATTCCATATCAACTTAAATTTACATTTAATTGATTTACATTCAATCCAATTCAATTTCTAAAGTTGAATTTCATTTCTTTATTACAACTCATATTCATAAATATATTCATATAGTTTCACTTCTCATATATACAAGTTTATTTCACAATTGTAAATCACTTTAATTATAATTTAATTCTTATAATTCTTTTGCTTATACAATTATTCCTTTATTTAGATTATTCAAACAACTAAACAATCAACTTATATACATTTTAATAATTCTGAAAATTATTTCTTCATATACAAAATATACTCAAGGTAAAATTATTTCATTTACCCAATTTTAAAATAATATTGTGTCGAATTGTTCTATTCAAGTGTTTAGAAACCCCTTCGGCATAGTCTTGCGGACCACGCTGACGAAAGTTCATATGCCACTCAATAAACCAATCATCACAATATAAAACAATTTTATATATTCACTATCAAATACGCTCTCATAGCTATTATTACACTCAAACTCATTCTAGAGTACTGCTGACTCTATCTCTAATGAGTAATACCCAACAGAACCATGGTTGTCGCTTAACCATAAGCTCTGATACCAAATGTAACATGTCGATTTTTCGTTGCCGAAAAACCGAATAGTTAGGGTTTTTAAAAAGAATTTAAGAAAAGAAAAAGAGAGAAAAAGGTAGAAGATAGAGAGGGAAGAAAATAAAATTTTAAAATATAGAAAAAAGAGAATAGAACAAAATTTGAAAATAGAAATTAGAGAGAATAGAAAATGGAGGGGAAAGAAAAATAGAACATATAACGGAACAGAACACAACAGAACAACAATAGAATCTCACAATTCGCAGCGGAACAACATATAATAATAAATGAATAATCTTTAAACAAAGAACTATATCAGTTATTACATTACATTTCATTTCATTACATCATATCATCAGAGTGTACAACAACATACAACATCAAACAGCGGAAAAAGAAATACTATATAAACTAGTAATACGCCATGCCATCCATCTTGCCTCCAGCAACTCCGGAATATCCAGAATATCCTGATAAACCTTAACTCTTGACTGCCCGTGTGGAAATTGGTGGGCACCCAGAGTTTAGGAAGGAAAACAATAAACTCCAAGTCAGTCATGTGACTGGTGTGAGAACTCAAAACAGTTTATTTATCTTTAAAATCAAAATAGAGGAATATTTTTAAATTCAATTCGCAATGCTTTTAAAAATGAGACTACCATAAGACCTCCTGCCACACACACAATGCAAACGCAGACTTGGAGAAGATTTCTCCTTATGATAGCCAAAGATGCTTGATACGCATTTAAAAGAACATTTCATATTATTATTAGTGCATAGTGTAGGAAAAATTCATTTCGAAAGTAGAATATAAATCTTAGCCAGCATAGGTACCATTATATTATGCCTACTATAGCTACCTCCTGAGGAAACAGGTTCTACAACTAAAACCGTACAAGTTTCGTATTGTTTCTTTGGATTTCCAACAAATGGTCAGGCCAAGGAACTTCCCATTGCCACATGAGAATGCCTCTGGAAAGACATCCCCGAGAACCAAACCGGAACTCTGCCAACACAAGGCCGGGTTACCCCTAACTGGGTAACTACTGACACGAGCACGCCATTCCCCGATCGTAAACGACCTTTCTCACGGGATCCCGATAACCAACAACCACAAAGTAATAAATTCGCGGTAACCACATAGGTTAAATATCCGGGCTCCATACCATGATACAACCTCTATCCAGAAGGAAATGTACATACCCTAAAGGGAGCTACCCCTCATAACCTTGCCGCATCTTTCCTGTTTTGACCATTTCCGGGGTGTGAGGCTCGACGAAGTCACGTCCACAAAAACATACTTTATACAAAAGCCATGCTTTGGGTCAACAAATGATCATAAAAATGATCACCAAGATAGACGATCAAATAAATGATCCTATCACAAATAATCAACACAATGATCATTTACAGCAACACTCAGCATGTCACATTACCAAATTGGGAATATATCGCTGATAACTTCAACTATATAACCTCTGAGCTCGTACGTCTCAGAGAAGGGTGTTAAGCTAAAAGAATAAATTCTCCGCCACCAACAGAAATATATTTGAAAGAAATCTGCTTTATATCTCAATTTGTAACGTCAGACATACAATCCATACAAGTCTGTTCCGGGCTCGAACAAAACCGAAGGCACTTACAAAGAAGTCCTTGCAATCCGGATATTCACAATCCTGATCGGATTTCCCATCACTTAGGGAGTCTCTATACCGCTGCAACTCAGTGCAGAGACAATCGACAGGTCATCCTATCGCTCTCGCAAATACCGGGTCTTCAACACCGATCTTCAATGCAATTATAACGACGTATCACATATTCGGAATGGGTTATACGACCCCATGGTCCTTTCCCGGTTAACCCGAATAGTGAGCGCTTATTCAAAAATAAGTGTAGCATTCACATTCAAACAAATCACATCAATTACCCATTCAAAGGGAAATATTGATAGTCGGTTATTGAACTATCACTGGATATGCACACATCACCAGATTCCAAATAATTTTCCAAATTATTTATTTTCCAAAATATCTTTACAAGATATATTATTTTCAATACTTCAAAAATAAATCAATATTTATTTTTTTAAACAAATTCCACTTTCTTTTATAAATTCCTTATTGAATTTATATTCCAAAATATTCATGCATATACGTTTTCAATTATTCATTTCAATTTATCTTCAAAAAGATAAATTCTCAAAGTATTCACTTTATATTGGAAAACATTTCTATACTTATTTAATAAGTAATTCACAAATTTTATTTATTTTCAACAGTTAGAAAATATTCAATATACTTAAATCGAGATTAAGTATATATTTCATTCTTTAAGGAAATCATTCTCTTAAAGATATTTATTTGGGCCAAAACGAATGTTGCGTAAAACATTGTTACGACAACCCAAAATCACTAGTATAGGGATTCGAAATTAAAATAGATATATAAATCCCAATACTATACAAAACATTTCCTTTCGGAAATCATTTACTATAACCACAGTGTTATAGTCCATCATCTCCTTCTATTTCTCGAAAACGTCTATTTCAACAATAAATGTTGAAATCTATGGTTTCGAATCTCAACATATTTTAAAACATTGTTCGATCGTTTTAATTCTATTTAAAACATCCAAATCCAAAACAATTTCTTTAACGTGTTATTCATTATTCAAAAACGTGAATATACTTCATTAACAATTTCATCCTTTTATTCATTTTAATTCAAAGGATTATTCACTATTCAAAAATGTGAATATAACTCCATTTATAGGTTTCAACAAATTTTCTTGTCAAAATAAGTCATTTGCGAATTTATAAAACAACGTTTATAAATTCCATTTCTATTTATTTATAAAAACTTCCTTTTTATAAATTCTTTTATTAACCTATTCCAGTTTATAACTCAATTATAAACTAAAAGTTTATATTATAAGTTAAATACTTATAAAACGATTATTTTACAAAATCGTTCCTCTAAAGACTTTCCAAACCATAAATCTTATAACTTATAAGATTCATTTATTTAACCAAATCTATTCTTCAAATAACTTCACAAATTTATAATTCTTACTATTTATAAATTTCATTTATAACTTCACCGTTTATAATTCTATAAATTTCATTCTTTAATGAAATTCATTTTCACTTCATTCAAACACTTATAAAAACTCGTTTTATAATTTCAATATTTCAATTTATAAATATCCATTTATAAATCTCTTATATAAATCAATTCATATTAATATTTTAAAAACGTCTTTAAACTCCTTTATAATTTCATCATTTTGATTTATAAAATAATCAAATTTTATAAATCCTATATTTAAATTTTTCACAATTATTTCAAAAATCCCAATTTAACTATTTTATAAAGTCATTAATTCCTTATTTTCAAAAAATCAGCTTTTAACTATATTTCTTAAAAATCATAATTTTTATAACTTTAAAAATTATAACGTTTATTTATTTATAATGGATCAATTCCAAAATATAGTATATTCTCAAAAATCAGTTTTTAACTATATTTCTCAAAAATCATAATTTTTATAACTTTAAAAATTATAACGTTTATTTATTTAAAATGGATCAATTCAAAAATTATTTTATAAAACGTATACTTTTCAAAAATCACTTTAAAATCATTTTAAAATTCCAAATTTGGTCCAATGATGCTACACACCAAATAGTCAATCACGACAACAACGATATCATATATCAATATGATAATCCATCAAATATCAAAATATCTGAAATCAAATAAATACTGTTGAGGAATCCAGTTGGATCCCTCCAACCTGTTTTCCTGCATCCACAAACATTAACACAATACCAATTTCGCTCCAATACGAAATTATCGCGGTATATGGGATTTAAATATTATCCGCTTAATAGACGGCGTAATAGGGTCTCATCCGCTAAACAAAAAATGCGGGAAATCAATAACTCCAATATATACATATGCCAATATATATATATTGCTACTATATATAATACCAATTTCACTGTTTATGAAATATTCGCGGTATATGTTTTTAATAAATAACATCCGCTTACTAACGGCGTATAATGTCTATTTTAACAATCAATAGATATCAATCATCATTCAAACATGCATTCAAATATTTTAAATCTAACTATTTAAAATAAAATCGAAACTGATTCGATTGAGTGAGAAGTTCTCACCTTGATTTAATTTCGTTTTAGCGATTTATTTCGAATAAAATTAAACGGACGTTTAATTTTACCCAAAATTCTCACTAACTCCAAACGACTCCAAACCAACTCCATCGCGTAGTGCTCGACGATACGATTCCAACGCAACTGGTTTCGTATGTTTTCGACCTCGTATGAAAAAGTTATGATAATATGAAGTTACACGATTTTATAATTTAATAATTACAACTAAATTTATAATTTCTTTTAACCTAGCTTATCCCAAGCCACAAGATCCCTAGCCTCCAAATCACGACCGTCCACTGCATCTCCTTCCCCTCCGTTGTTCACGCGTGCAGTATAGAGGCCGAACCCATGATTGATTTTTAGGGTTTAGGAAATCGAACACCACGTTGAACTTAAACTCGATCAGCTTGCTCCATGACGTGCGCCTCACCTTCCTCTATGCTCGGCCCATGAACGGCCACGTGCGGCTCCTCCATGAATCTCGAAATGCGTGTGCAGCCGGCCCCCTTCTTCCACGATTTGCCGCCAATCCACTCACCCATTCGCGATCATAGCCGTTGAATCTCTAGCTCTCATCGCCCTCTTCAATACTCTAGTTGAAAGTTTAGCCTAATAGTCGACGGATTTGGAGTAATCGAGGGAGGAAGGTCGAACGTTTCTGGCCATTGATGGGGTGAACGACGGCTAGGGTTAGAAATTAGGTTTTGTTTTATTTATTTTTTCTAAATTATGAAGAGGGTGGGTGTATTTATAGGAAAAATTCGAACACTATTCATCCGGAAATTCCGAACTCCGATTTACGCGCCGTAACCAGCATTTCTAGGGTTTATCCCGCGTTTCGGACACAATGGAACAGGTTTCGAAAGCTAATTCGGACATCTGTGCGAGTTATGGCTATAAACGCTCAATTTGAATTAAACCGATTTAAACGATTTTCTAGGCGTTTTAATTTGTACCGGACAAACGGTAAATCCAATCGACTTGAAATTTGAAACCTTACAATAATAACACATTACGGATCCGATGAAACTGGTTTCGTCAAAATCCGAGACTTTTTGAAAAATGGCTATTTTAACTCGCTGAATTAAAATTAAAAATAATTCGATGCGTTTCGAGCTGCTACGATCAAACGATAGCTCCAATTGACACGAAATTTGAAATCCGGTAATAACTAACTATTATGGATCCAATGGAACTGGTTTCGTTCAATTCTGAGGCTGTTCAAAAACTGACTATTTTCAATAGTCGATTAAATATTAAAATATTCAATTTTCACAAATTAACTTTTAATTCGATTTTAAAAGTTCTAAAATATCATTCTAACTTCAATATGATAAAATAAAATTTTACAAATCATTTTCAATCATATTTAACCCAATTTTCAATTATTTCCATAATTTAACGTATTAAATTATCGATTTAATAATCCAATTAAATCCAATAATTCAAATAAAAATTTATTCGACTTATAAATTCACTTATTAATATTTAAAATTAATTAAATATTCATATTTTAATTAAATAAAATTCTGGGTCGTTACATGCAGTGTTAAAGTTTTGGGATTCTGCTCATACACTCTGTTGCATCGAGTAATTCGATACTTAAGGGATGGAAAGAGGGGTCGTAGATGGATCATTAGCCAGAGATTTCAGTGAAGATGATGGTCAGAGGAAAGCCTATGGCTGTTGACAGGTTTTGATAAGGGTTTGTGGTTGTGTTTCAGGTTGTATTGATCAACCTGAAATTTTTGAATTTTGAGTTGCAGTGAAAGTTGGTGGTCGTAACCATGATATGAGTTGATCAGTGACATGTAGCAGTACATTGGAGTGACTGGTAGTCGCCGGAGCGATAGTGCATGTGCACCATACATGTGGATGTCTAGTGAACTTTGTGGGGTAGTGCAGTGTTTTTGTCTCGTGCAATCCTCGGGTTTTTGTGATTTAGTCTCGAAGCAAATGAGTTTGGAACTCGAAGTAAATTAGGGGTTACTCGGGTCAGTTTAATTGCAGGTTTAAAACCTGTAGTTTTGCTGTTTTTAAAATTTGAATGAAATCATGTTTTTAAAGTTCAAACTTGATACAAGTGTAACTTGAATCTGAATTCAAATGAAGTTTTGAATTCAAGGTTTTTAAAAAAATGAAAATTTTAAAATATAAATAAGATTTAAATTGAGTTTTGAATCAAGTTAAAAACAGTTTCAGGTTTACTTTTAAAACCTGGTTTTTTGATTCAAACAGTTTTTGTAAGTTTTAAATTTTGAACAGATTTAAATGTTTTAAGCAAGATTTAAATTTGTTTTGAAATCAAGTTAAACAGTTTTGAAGTTTACTTTGGAAACCAATTTTGACTTCAAAAACAGTTTGTAAATTTAAAAAAAAAATGAACATATTCAAATGTTTTAAAAGAATTTGATTTCAAATAAGTTTTTAAACTTGAAAGAATCTATTTCCTTTTAATATTTGAATTTGAAATATGAAGTGTTAATTTAAAATTGAAGTTAAAGTAATCAATCTATTTTCAAGCTTGATTTATTATAATCAAGTAAATTTATTTTAAATCTTTCTTTTATATTTAAGTAATGTTCTTTAACATTCAATTTATTTTAAGGTTTATATTTATTTAAATTTGGATTAATGTTTAAATAGTCAAACATTTTAAATATTAAATTTTTAAATGGAATTTGAATTTAATTTTAGGAATGTACTGTTTAAATATATTATGAATGTAAATGAGTCATTTGATAAGTAATTAAATTATTTTGAAAATAATTAAGATAATTAAGAATTTACTTAATTATTTGGTTTTAGATAATGGTTTAGATTAATTTTTAATTAGAAATGATTTGTTAATAATTAATCTAATTCAAATTTTCTTAAGTATATAATTATTGAAATGTTGATAATTAATAAATAGTGATAATTATCTAAGGATATAAGTAATTAATTTTGATAATTAACTAGATTGATTAATTGAATGCTATCAATTGTAATTTGTTAAGTATAATTAATTGTTAAAGTAATTAAGGAATTAATTACTTATTGTAATTAATTTTGATATGTGATTTATTTAAGTAAATTAATTTAGTTTAATTAATTTAAGTAAATCATTTGATGATTTAATAAGTGTAATTATTTATTAATGGAGAAGGATTACTTAGAGAAGTAATATTGATAATTACTGGAATGTAATTAGTAATTTAGATAATTACTTTTGTAATTAATTAAGGAATTAATAAATGATTAATTATTTAATAATTAATTTGTTAATGAGTAATTAAAGATAGTTAATTACTTAATTGAATATTAATCAAGGTGATTAGTAATTAGATTAATTATTAAATGAAATTAATTCAATTAGTAATATATTTAAATATTAGATCATTAATTATTATAATTAATGATGTAATTAATGATTGTTTAATTAAGTAATAATTAATTAATTAAGTGATTAATTAATTGTAATTAATTAAGGACAAATATAATTAATTATAATTAATTAATAAATGAGTAATTAAATGTTAATTACTTATGATTAAGGATAATTAATTTATAAAATTAATTAAGGACTAATTAATTATTGTAATTAGAGGATGATGAATCAAAGAAGTTTTATCAAGTTAAATACTTAGTGAATGATTAATTAACTGGGTTAATTAATTAATGAATATTAAGCAGGATTTATAGAAATGAGTAATTAATTTAATTTAATTTAAATTAATTAAAGATAGTTGTAATTAATTTAATTCATTTT
Source organism: Allium cepa (assembly GCA_030765085.1). Classification (NCBI taxonomy): domain Eukaryota; kingdom Viridiplantae; phylum Streptophyta; class Magnoliopsida; order Asparagales; family Amaryllidaceae; genus Allium; species Allium cepa. The sequence goes on along the minus strand of CM060943.1, from coordinate 678,721,680 downwards.
AAATTAATTATAATTGATGGTTAATAAATCATTGCTTATGGGTGTTATTGATTGAATAGTTGTGATCTCAGTAATGAGGTTAGTTGTATCTGTATGATATGGATGCTTGGTTTAAGTATGATGGTTTGTGATGGATTATTTGGTTGCGATGATTATCTGTTTGTGATGATGATATAGATTATCTGTTTATGATGAGAATGTGATTATCTATTGTGATATGTAGTTTATCTATCTATGTGAATTAGATAATAATGAAATGAGTTAATTGTTTAAAACCCTTAAGTATAACTTGGACATTAAGATGGCGTTTGGTTTCGATGAGACCGGGATCGGATTTCCAAATTTCGAATTCCGAAAACCACATCGATTCCAATTAAACGTAAGGTCGTTAATCCAAGTGGAGCAGGTGAAGACTCGAGGTGTAAGGGTTATACGTCAGTATAACTCTGTGGGTGATTCCGTAATGAGTTGACGGAATAGTGCTTATAGATTCGAGATGGTGATTTAGAGTGCAAGGGCTATAGTCGTTGACTTTGAGGGTGATTCCAAAATGAGTGCAACGAGATAGTGCCTTCGGTTTCGTTCGAACCCGGAACGAACTTGTATGGATTGAATGCTTTCAGAACATCGTCGGGTGGACGATGAGCATTATAAGATTGATATGTCCTATAAAGGTAATCGTAACCTCAAGCCTCATCTACCGGGAATGGCTAAAACAGGGGAGGTGCAGCAAGGCTTCGTGGGTAGCCCCCACTGGAGAGCAAGATTTATCCCTGTCTAGAGGTCTCTTTATATTCGGTTGTGTGGCAGTTGGCGACGGCCAATCTGCGGGGTGGTCTTGTTCGGAACTGTTCAGTAAGGAATGGTTCCGGTTTTGTGTTCAGGGGAGCGGGCGTACTCCTCGGTACGGTGATCTAGGCCACATACTGTGACGAGCGGTACCCAGTAGCCTTGCCATCGATGGAAAACCTTTCTTCCTACGAGACCCTACGGTTTTGATTGTATTACCCACTTTTGTGGCTAGTAGCAGGAATTTAATGAATGTAACAATTTCCGCTATTTCTTATTTACTTGAAAACCCTAGACACTATTATAACATCACTGGATTTTCTATCAAATGTTTTGGTTAGCGTAAGGTAAAAACTTTTCCATGTTTATGTGTGGGAAGTCTTACGTGATACATTTTGTTTCCAAAGGATTTCAAAGTTAAGCAACTTTTATCCCTGTTTACTCACACCAGACCCCTGTCTGACCTGAGTGTTTATTTTCTTTTTTATTAAACTCTTGGGTACTCATATTATGTATGAGTAGTCAAGTGATTCAGGATTGCTTTGACGAGTTTTGGAGGAGATAATGGAGCATGAGGCTTCAGCGTGTAGATATATTTAGTGGTTCCGCTGTGTTCTGAGTTGTATCTGTTTTCTCTGATATACTTGAATTGTAATAGCTAGGATGATGATTATAACTGTCTAGTTTGTATTGTATTATCTGTTTAACTCGGATGTATATGATATTATGTAAAGTTTTATGTGATATAATATAATTTATTCGTTCCACTGTGAGATTCTGATGTTGTCTGTTTCTTTCTTTCCTTTCTTTTCTATCCCTTTCTTTCTTCTTAGCGATGCGACTTCCTGGAGTTTTGGAAGTTGGGTCGTTATATTGTGGTATCAGAGCTCTAGGTTGAGCGAATACCTAGACTCTGGAGTGGTGTCCTACTTGAGAGAGCGTATTTGTAATTTTGAATATATATATATATATATATATATATAATTATTTCTACCTATTAGATTGGGTTACCTGTTCAGGTTTTCCAATATATGTTCTAAAGGTAGATAGGGTAGTGGTGTGTGTAACACAACTACCAATGGTTGGAGTTCGAGTGTTTGAGGTTGGAAGTGATCTACTAGGGCAGTTTTGGCATCTTGAGTAGTTTTTGCAGTATAGTGTGAAGGGTTTCACCGATCTCTGAAGGAAATCTTTTTAAGATTTGGAGTGTATGCTTGGTAGCACTCGTGTGAGTGGATTTTCTTGAGTTTGGATTAGTTGGGAGTGATGAAGCCAGAATTGGTATTTTGGCAACCTTAGGAAGGAGTTATGTCTGTATTTGAGTTGAGACTCAGTTTGGCAGAGTGTTTTGTGCTTGGTTTGGGAGCGAGTTTCCTGAGAGATATCTGTCTATCTGGAACGCTCTATTGTGAAGAGGCCGGTGTAGCTTTGAGGTTCGATGAGCTTTTGGATAAGGATGTTTTGGCAGCAGTAGCAGCACTGAGTGGCCTGTTCATCGATGGTTCTGAAATCTCTGTGATTCTTCTGTCAGAAGTCCGGACAGATAGTGGAGCTTGTCCATTTCTTCTGGAAGCCCATCTGAGTGTGATGTTTGTGGTTAGAGGTAGACCACTAGTTCTTCTTTTGGATAGAAGGTTTTAGTTGTTCTGATTGTATAGTGAGAATAATTTCTTGGAATCTGAACTGAGTGGTAACGCAAAAGTGACTTGCGACGGTTCGGAAGTTCTCTAAGTGTTCATTGTTTGGATTGAAGCATCTCTATAGGATGTTTGAGTTATCGAAGTGGTTTGATATTTTCTAGATATCTTCGAAGGAGTTAAGATTTGCATTCGCATCGAGAGTTGAGTTCTATTTCGACTTGGTCCTTGGAGCTTTTCAGGTGGATCAGCATAGTAGGAGGGCTCTTTGAGAAGAGATCTATTTAAGTTGGTAGGATTTATTGGATCCAGTTTTCTGGTTAAAATTTTTGCTGTGTGTTTGTGACCGAATCGGATAGATCACTGAGATTTTATAGAATTTGATGAACAATTTTCCGGAATGGATTGATCAAGTTTATACTTGTGTTCATCAATAGCATTCTCAAATCAGAGTTGCGCAGTGGAAGCATGGTGGCGGCTATTCTAGAATAGAAGCAACACCCGGTTCTTTGAGAATTTGAGTTTTGTCTTGGATCAGAGGATTTTTATAGGAAGTTCATTTGGATCTGGAGGCTTGGATGTCTTGTGCATCTGTTCTGTTTTCAGAATAGGAGTAGGATCAGGAGATCATTTATTTCTTTGTTCGGATTTGTTCTGTAAGGCATCTGTGAAGTTTTGTTTGGTTTAGAAGGTTGAAGGCAACCAAGGATCGACAGGAGAGATTTGTTTATATGAGTATTGGATCTTTCTATTTTCTCTTGAGAGTTAGGTGTTCAATCTATAGGATTGAATTGCCAGTTCAGATGGTTGGGATTTGTTTTGTTTTCACGTATCTCTGAGGGAGTACGTGTATGATCTACCATTGATTTTAGAATCAGTAGTTCTGTGAGATTTGGAAGTGGATCAGGACTTGTCTATAGTCTAGTATCGTGTTTAGATTTGTAGATCTAGATATATAGGAGCTCTAGATCTTAGTGGTGTAGCTAGTTTAGATTCTGTACAGCGAGTGTCCCGGTGTTTTTACCTAGGAAACTCTAGGGAATCGTATCCAGAATTTTGTCTAGATAATTAGAATTTTTTGTTTGAATTGGTTGCTATGGTTGCTAGTATTTGGTTGATAACATATGTTTGCTCTTTTAAATTTTTAAAATCTGTATGGGATTATTAAATCACCATTGCTTTTAAATTTCGGGGACGAAATTCTTTTAAGGGGGAGGAATGTGATGTCCCGGAAATTTAGGCAATAATTATTTAATAATTTCATTGATAATTATTTTAAAATGTGAAATATTGATTTAATAATTTAATTCAAACAGGAATTTTCTTTTGAAGATTAATAATTGTTTAATTTGATAATGATATTCTTTCCAAAAATTTATAATAATAATAATTTAAATTGAGAATCTTATTGTTTTCAAATGTTAAAAAATATTTAAATGATAAAATTTATCTTTCTAAGCTGATTTAAAAATATTTTATTTGTAATGTATAAGTGTTTATACATTGTAAATAGAAGATTTGATTTTAATTTTAATTTAAATTTAATAAGAATATTTTCTAATTATTATATATAAATGTATAAAATGTAAATTGATTTAAATTAGTATTGAAAACTTTTCAAAAGTTTGTTTTAAAAATCTATCTTATATTTTCATGGAAATATAAGTAAGTATTTGTTTTATTTATAGAAATAAATATAGTTTAAATTTTATTTTATAATAAAAGTTTATTTTGTTTATTTTAAAGAAAATTGTTTTCTTTGAAATAAAATTTGACTCATTCATGTTAAAGTATAACATTTGATTTGAAAACTCTTGAATAAAATGAATTCAACATTATTTTTCTTTTTAAAACTTTTCTCTGTTGAAAATTTGTTTTAAATATTATTTTAAAAATAATTAAACAAACATTAAAATGTAAATGTTATAAGGAAGTTTATATGTATTTATTTAAAGACTAAATGTTAATAAACATTTAAAACATGCTAGAAACAAATTAGAAATGGTTTTAGATAAATTTAAATACATTTATAAATTTAGAATTTTCTTTTAATATTGAAATGCATATGTGTTAAATTCTTAAACTAATAGAAGGCACTTGTAAGACATTTGACATGATAAGTTAACAAGTGGCAAGCTAATTTATTTTTGAAATTTAAATTATATTAATAAGAAACTTAACAAATCTTTTGTTTTCAAACATTTTTTCTTCAATTGAAAAACAGAAATCAGATTTCTGTAAACTCAAAACCCAAAACAAAATACATGTTAAAAATCTATAAAATCAAGATACAAATCAATTTCTACAAAGCAAACTAAATATCTGCAAGTTCAACTTCAAATCTGCATATCTGAAGCAAAGTTACAACATCAATATGAAGTTCAATTTGAATCTGAGCAATGAAGATAAGGTCTGCATGCATTTTCAAACTATTTACATCATCAAGTTAAAGCAACTTTAGTGATCAACTAGAAATGCAAGCCCAGGTTCAACATGCAGTTTCAAAACAGTTCCTGGAAAATTGAAATCTGCATGTAATTTGATCTCTGCATCTTCAAATTGAATGTGAGTAAGCTTTTATCTTTAAAAACGGTTTCTTTTAAAAATCAAAGTTAAAGTAATTTATAGCACCAAAGATCAAATGCAAACTGTTTCCCAGAAATTAAAACTGTTGAACAAAACTGTTCTGTTTTGTTTTAAAAATGAAATGATAAACCTCACATGCATAAAAGCTTGAGATACCTGAGCATATGAATTGGAAGAAATAATTATGTGTGATGATTTAATATTAATGACTGTCCTGTGTGTATATATATGAATATACATATATATGTTGATTTCCTGTAGCTGCAGAATTAATTTGCTTGTAAACTAAGATCTTCTTAGATAGAAAATTTGTTATCATTTGAATTGTTTCTGTTTGAAATTTTTGAGTAAGCAAAAATATGTTTGTTTGGAATAGATTGAGATTTATAAAATATAATTTGGATTAAATCAAAATCTGCTGCCTCTGTAACTTCAAGAACAAATCACAATTGAAATAAAAACAAATACCAAACAGCTTAAAGCAATAAAATAGTTTCGTCACCTAAATTTAAGTTTTAAAACATGAATTTCAAAAAAACAAATATTACAGTTTTAAATAAACTGTTGGGGAGGGAAGGCATTTCTGTTTTGAACAGAAATAAGATTTTTGAAAGAATCTGTTAAGCTAGTAAATTTTAGGTATTAAGATACTTCCTGTAGGGTAAGTATTGAGGTAAGAATGGAGGAATTTTGGCAATAGATAATCAGAGAGAGAGAGAGAGGAGATGGGGATTGGGTTTTCCAGGTATCAAACCCTAGACTTGAAGTGTTAAAGTTTTGGGATTCTGCTCATACACTGTTGCATCGAGTAATTCGATACTTAAGGGATGGAAAGAAGGGTCGTAGATGGATCATTAGCCGGAGATTTCAGTGAAGATGATGGTCAGAGGCAAGCCTATGGCTGTTGACAGGCTTTGATAAGGGTTTGTGGTTGTGTTTCAGGTTGTATTGATCAACCTGAAATTTTGGAATTTTGAGTTGCAGTGAAAGTAGGTGGTCGTAACCATGTTAGGAGTTGATCAGTGACTTGTAGCAGTAGATTGGAGTGACTGGTAGCCGCCGAAGTGACAGTGCATGTGCACCATACATGTGGATGTCTGGTGAACTTTGTGGGGTAGTGCAGTGTTTTTGTCTCGTGCAATCCTCGGGTTTTTGTGATTTAGTCTCGAAGCAAATGAGTTTGGAATTCGAAGTAAATTAGGGGTTACTCGGGTCAGTTTAATTGCAGGTTTAAAACCTGTAGTTTTGCTGTTTTTAAAATTTGAATGAAATCATGTTTTTAAAGTTGAAACTTGATTCAAGTTTAACTTGAATCTGAATTCAAATGAAGTTTTGAATTCAAGGTTTTTAAAAAAATGAAAATTTTAAAATTCAAATAAGATTTAAATTGAGTTTTGAATCAAGTTAAAAACAGTTTCATGTTTACTTTTAAAACCTGATTTTTTGATTCAAACAGTTTTTGTAAGTTTTTAAATTTTAAACAGATTTAAATGTTTTAAGCAACATTTAAAATTGTTTTGAAATCAAGTTAAACAGTTTTCAAGTTTACTTTGGAAACCAATTTTGACTTCAAAACAGTTTGTAAATTTAAAAAAAATGAACATATTCAAATGTTTTAAAAGAATTTGATTTCAAATAAGTTTTAAAACTTGAAAGAATCTATTTCCTTTAATATTTGAATTTGAAATATGAAGTGTAAATTTAAAATTGAAGTTAAAGTAATCAATCTATTTTCAAGCTTGATTTATTATAATCAAGTAAATTTATTTTAAATCTTTCTTTTATATTTAAGTAATGTTCTTTAACATTCAATTTATTTCAAGGTTTATATTTATTTAAATTTGGATTAATGTTTAAATAGTGAAACATTTTAAATATTAAATTTTTAAATAGAATTTGAATTTAATTTTAGGAATGTACTGTTTAAATATATTATGAATGTAAATGAGTCATTTGATAAGTAATTAAATTATTTTGAAAATAATTAACATAATTAAGAATTTACTTAATTATTTGGTTTTAAATAATGGTTTAGATTAATTTTTAATTAGAAATGATTTGTTAATAATTAATCTAATTCAAATTTTATTAAGTATATAATTATTGAAATGTTGATAATTAATAAATAGTGATAATTATCTTAGGATATAAGTAATTAATTTTGATAATTAACTAGATTGATTAATTGAATACTATCAATTGTAATTTGTTAAGTATAATTAATTGTTAAAGTAATTAAGGAATTAATTACTTATTGTAATTAATTTTGATATGTGATTTATTTAAGTAAATTAATTTAGTTTAATTAATTTAAGTAAATCATTTGATGATTTAATAAGTGTAATTATTTATTAATGGAGAAGGATTACTTAGAGAAGTAATAATGATAATTACTGGAATGTAATTAGTAATTTGGATAATTACTTTTGTAATTAATTAGGGAATTAATAAATGATTAATTATTTAATAATTAATTTGTTAATTAGTAATTAAAGATAGTTAATTACTTAATTGAATATTAATCAAGGTGATTAGTAATTAGATTAAGTATTAAATGAAATTAATTCAATTAGTAATTTATTTAAATATTAGATCATTAATTATTATAATTAATGATGTAATTAATGATTGTTTAATTAAGTAATAATTAATTAATTAAGTGATTAATTAATTGTAATTAATTAAGGACAAATATAATTAATTATAATTAATTAATAAATGAGTAATTAAATGTTAATTACGTATGATTAAGGATAATTAATTTATAAAATTAATTAAGGACTAATTACTTATTGTAATTAGAGGATGCTGAATCAAAGAAGTTTTATCAAGTTAAATACTTAGTGAATGATTAATTAACTGGGTTAATTAATTAATGAATATTAAGCAGGATTTATAGAAATGAGTAATTAATTTAATTTAATTTAAATTAATTAAAGATAGTTGTAATTAATTTAATTCATTTCAAATTAATTATAATTGATGGTTAATAAATCATTGCTTATGGGTGCTATTGATTGAATAGTTGTGATCTCAGTAATGAGATTAGTTGTATCTATATGATATGGATGCTTGGTTTAAGTATGATGGTTTGTGATGGATTATTTGGTTGCGATGATTATCTGTTTGTGATGATGATACAGATTATCTTTTTATGATGATAATGTGATTATCTATTGTGATATGTAGTTTATCTATCTATGTTAATTAGATAATAATGAAATGAGTTAATTGTTTAAATCCCTTAAGTATAACTTGGACATTAAGATGGCATTTGGTTTCGATGAGACCGGGATCGGATTTCCAAATTTGGAATTCCGAAAACCACATCGATTCCAATTAAACGTTAGGTCGTTAATCCAAGTGGAGCAAGTGAAGACTCGAGGTGTAAGGGCTATACGTCAGTATAACTCTATGGGTGATTCCGTAATGAGTTGACGGAATGGTGCTTATAGATTCGAGATGGTGATTTAGAGTGTAAGGGCTATAGTCGTTGACTTTGACGGTGATTCCAAAATGAGTGCAACGAGATAGTGCCTTCGGTTTCGTTCGAACCCGGAACAAACTTGTATGGATTGAATGCTTTCAGAACATCGTCAGGTGGACGATGAGCATTCTTAGATTGATATGTCCAATAAAGGTAATCCTAAGCTCAAGCCTCATCAACCGGGAATGGCTAAAACAGGGGAGGTGCAGCAAGGCTTCTTGGGTAGCCCCCACTAGAGAGCAAGATTTATCCCTGTCTAGAGGTCCCTTTATATTCGGTTGTGTGGCAGTTGGCGACGGCCAATCTTCGGGGTGGTCTTGTTCGGAACTGTTCAGTAAGGAATGGTTCCGGCTTTGTGTTGTAGGGGAGCAGGCGTACTCCTCGGTACGGTGATCTAGGCCACGTACTGTGACGGGCGGTACCCCAGTAGCCCTGTCATTGATGGAAAACCATTCTTCCTACGAGACCCTACGGTTTTGATTGTATTACCCACTTTTGTGGCTAGTAGCTGGAATTTAATGAATGTAACAATTTCGTCTGTTTCTTATTTACTTGAAAACCCTAGACACTATTATAATATCACTGGATTTCCTATCAAATGTTTTGGTTAGCGTAAGGTAAAAACTTTTCCATGTTTATGTGTGGGAAGTCTTACGTGATACCTTTTGTTTTCAAAGGATTTCAAAGTTAAGAAACTTTTATCCCCGTTTACTCACACCAGACCCCTGTCTGACCTGAGTGTTTATTTTCTGTTTTATTAAACTCTTGGGTACTCATATTATGTATGAGTAGTCAAGTGATTCAGGATTGCTTTGATGAATTCTGGAGGAGATAATGGAGCAGGAGGCTTCAGCGTGTAGATATATTTAGTGGTTCCGCTGTGTTCTGAGTTGTATCTGTTTTCTCTTATATACTTGAATTGTAATAGCTAGGCAGATGATTATAACTGTCTAGTTTGTATTGTATTAGCTGTTTAACTCGGATGTATATGATACTATGTAAAGTTTTATGTGATATATTATAATTTATTCGTTCCGCTGTGAGATTCTGATGTTGTCTGTTTCTTTCTTTCCTTTCTTTTCTCTTTTCTATCCCTTTCTTTCTTCTTAGCAATGCGACTTCCTGGAGTTTGGAAGTTGGGTCGTTACAATGATTATTACGAAATACGCCAGGAGCGACATATGAAGATGGCCCCTTAATGATCAAAGTACTAGATAGGTAGACATATTAGTCAGAAATACATCACATCGGAAATAATACAAAATAGCTCCTACATGGCTAGCTTTTCCTCCTACACGTCTTAAGAAGCTTATTCGTCTAACCTACTAAACCTGAAACATCCTTAACTCTCAATCTACTCAAATTAAATATTGAGCACCGGAGATTTTAAGGGAAATGATAAACTTTGAGTCATACATAAAGCTTGGTGTGAATAATTCTATTACAACTCGATTTACCGATATTAAGTGAGACCACGCCGCTTAGCGAAACGGGTTCCCCTCAGTAGTATCCTTTTAAAGCCGTATCTTTTACATAATGAAATGAGTTAATTGTTTAAAACCCTTAAGTATAACTTGGATGATCCATTCGAGCATTATACTTCTATCTAGCATACTATTAACCATTGGCTAACTCGAGCCTACCAGACAAAAAAATATTCTAACTTCTGTTAGACACAATACTAGACGGTCTATCCTTAACTTATTCTCTTAAGGTCAACTAATTCTAATGATTTTGCGGGCTCACTAATAACCTATCTCTACTATGTTTATTCCTTTCTATGTATAACAACTTTAGTCTTACCTATGACAAACCCCTACACACTAGAAATTTGAACTTATATTAGCTAAGGTCTACTGGCCAAAGTATAGAGCGCGGCCCCACACCGGTCTCATCTGGTATTCTAAAATCCAAGTCATTCTTTTAGCAAATATATAGACTGGCCACCATATTCATATTTCATTTCCTTGCAATCAAATTGTGCAAAAGATTTATCCTTGAAATCGTGTTTTAAAAAAAACAAGGAAATTATACTCTTTGCTTTACTCAAATACTAATGTCATGATATATGCTCTATAAAACAATGTTGATGAAAACCAGAAATCAATAGGTTTATCTATCCCTTCGAAACAAGTTAAATACTTTAACCTTAAAAACAAAAGGCTGAAAGGCCAAAACCTTCCTTTCGAATGCATTGGAAATAGACCTTTCCAAATCATTACTTAAAATCTTAGACATCCACTTTCGAAACCATTAAACATATCTTTCAAAACACTTGGAAACATTCCTTTCGAAACGCTTAAATAATATCTTTCGAAAGCATTGAGTTCAAGCTAAAAGTTATGGAAGCATAGCTTTGAAACCAATTAAAAGTATTTCTTTCAAAACCATAGTTTGAAAACAAAACAAACTACAAAGTATACTATGGACACATTCGGAAGCTATCCTTTCGAAAGACCTAGGGTGATGGCAAGATGCTTCCACATGTATACTTATGGCTAAAAGAAAAGCAGTGTTAACCATGTTGGAAGGTATAGGTGCGACACCTTCCCTTTCATAAGATGGGTTATAAAGAAATCGGCTCAATGGTTGCGAAGGGATATTGGTTCGAAATATACCTATCCATTGATCTAAAGGTTATAAAAGCGACCTCTAGCTAAAGCAAAAGTATTGGTGCTCCAGTTAGGGTATCGAAGGGGTTCAAAATGGCAACGCTTTCAAGACACTCTTTTAAACAAAGGCAGGTCTGTAGGTTTGAAAGCTTTGAAAAACAACTTCACCCCTTTCGAATGCATGCCTTCAACACCATCTTACCTTCCACCAGTCTCCAACACACTACATACAAATGAACTGATACCATGTGCATTGGTTTCAAACAAGTAAAGAAGGGGTTTTGTTTGGGTGTATGTTGTCGGAAGCTAACAAGGATAGCGACGAAGATGTAATTTTAATAAAAACTGCATTTTAACCTTTTACAGGAATTTCTTTTTACCTACCACTGATAGTTATATAAATCTTATTAGTCTAGAAAACTCTATCAATTCCCTTTTTCAAATTTGCTACCAAAATCAAGTTTGGAGTATTTGAAACAATTTAATATTTAAGCCCTTCTCCTTAATAAATCATTTAAACAATTTAAGTCCTCCAACTTAAATAATTTATTAACTATATAAAACGTTTAGGAAAAATCTTCAGAAATCATAATTATTCACATCAAAAATGTTTTCTAACATATACAAATCTCAGGCCGGAAAAACTTATTTAATTGCCTAAATAATTTAAACCCGAAATTAACTATTTTATCTTATAGGAAATTCATAATAAATCCATAATTACTTAAAAAATTACGAAACTTGAAACCCACTTCTAAAATAACATTTTTGACCATATATCAAAAACGCAACTCATTTGAATGTCATATGATAGGTTTTCTAATTTAAACATATCACAAAATTCTTATTAAATCTCTATAAATCATCAGCTTAAAGCATATAATCATTTAATCACTATAACGTGGCGTACAACTTGCAAATAAATAGATTTATCCTTTAAAACCAAAATCATTATCAAAAAATTAGATGGTAGATACTATTCTCATTGACTTTGTGTTAAGAAAATTTAGATTTTCCTTTAGATTGATTTCCTCAAGCTTTCTACTAGAATCATAGCTTATCTTCTCTTTAAATCTTTTTAATAGTGGCTGACCTAAGATTAGTACTATTTTTGTTTAGTTCGTTAATGTAGAAGTTTGTGAATGTAGAATAAATGAGGAAAGGGTTTATGATATAGTAATAAACGCTATTCCCATTTTACCCTCATCATATTCCGACTTCTTAATTATGTTTAGGTTCCTTTTTGTTAACATGTTCATTAAGGCATGGCTCCTCATTAATTTACAAATCTCAATCCCTTTGCTTTCTACATTATTTTGTTTAATTTACCCAATTAAATGTTATAAATAACGTTAACTGAAAAGTTAGGATCATTACAAACTTAGAAATGAGCCGTTGAGTAAATGTCGCCATCAAAAATTTGATGTTCATCCCAACGAAAATAAGATGACAATAAGGAATATTTTCCACTAGAATATATGAAGTCGCCACTTCTATACCCATACAACCTAAGAGTATTACTAGGTAATACTGTCGAGTGATACAAAAATGTAGTGACATGGGACACATACATGAATTTTCCCTTGGACTAACACCGGTACATATCACATGTCGTATTAACCAATCATAGATGTCCTTGGTCCCTGTACAAAGCAACTAACATGTGTGCTTCTAAAATATAACAATACACAATGTATAATAACAATAAAAGAGGACATAGAGTCAAACACAATGATAATATATAATAGAAATGATATACACAGATCCAGTATATACTTCAAATATACACTGGCATCGAAACATCCAATACACGAATCTAAATACATCTCAAAGGTGTAGAATGACAGTATATAATAATAATCTAGCCTCCATCTATGCCCAACATCTAAAAAACTGGTCATGTCGTTCCTCGAACCTAAAATGTCTCGCACTGACCCGAGTATTATAAATAACACATGGGTCAAACTACGTCTATAATAATAGGTGTTATAAATAAAACATCCCATACGAAATTATATGAAAAAGCGTCATTACCTATATAAACCCAATCAACGAAAATTAAGAAAACCATAACAAATGGGTGAATCATCCATACTATAAAAAAAACATTGTCAAAGAATATGAAAACATCAAGTAAATCGGGCCAGTACACCTCTATACCCCTAAATGAATGGCTTGAGATAACACACAAGAATGCCCTAAGATGAAACATCGGCCTAAAAGACAATAATGCCCTAAAACAATATAATAGACATACCTGGGTCTGCCATAATCAAAGTAATAAAATGAATAATCATCAAGCAGTATGGTTATAATAGGCACTGAAAACATTTTAGATACACAGCTTCTATAATAGTCAACTCAATATAGGATAGAAACATAAATGCCAGTCCACTATCATATAGATATACTGGAAAGAGAAGGGAGAGTAATAGCACACAACATGTTCCAGGAACTCAGGGTACACCAGCACATAGAAAAGTTGTAGGATCTGTTCCACCAGACTACAATTATCTCGATGGAAATCATGGCCACATCCACCTATGACTCGTCTACGCATAGCCTCTGTCATGACTTTTGCACTTACCCCTATGATAATAGAGTGCTGGCCTAAGTGACATAGGGTCATTTTCCTCGGTCGTGATTTCTGCACTTACCCCTATGATAACAGACTGCTAGCCTAGGTGACATAGGGGCATTTGCACATAGCGATAGCACACAACTATATAAGAAAATGGTGTCGCGGATATAGGATGCGACCCCATGATCAGGCCTGCAGGGTGGATGTTGGCCAATCTGGTTCAATCCCGAACCATGAAAGGAGTTAGTCACAATATAGACAACATATAAGTACATGGCTCTAGATGTAAGCCTACGCATTGCTCTAAATAAGTCAACACATGACTGTAATACACTAGAGCTCTAATCTCTTACTAACACGACTCTAACCATAATCCAACACATGGCTATAATATACTCCTGCGGCATTGGGTTTCACAATATATACATAAGTGTATCCCCGTTTGAGTGACATTTTCTTACAAAAAATAATCAAACAAATAGTATAACAGTGTCCCATACCACCATATATTATTCGGATAATTATTCAAAGCTTAAAAACTATACTCGATCCATACTATATATCTCTATATGACAAGTCTAATGAATAACCGAAAAGTGCTGCCGAAAGTTCCATACCAGGCGGTATCAATAAATCTTTACTCAAATTTTCATCACATAGAAGTAAAAAAATATCACAATAATAACATCATCATGAAACCAAATAGAAGGATTTCATCACCATATTATATCAAATACCAATCAAATCAATACCAATGAGGAATCACACATATACGAAAATCAACATACATGAGAATGATAATCAAAAAAGTTATGTAAAATGGATTATTAACTAAATAAATATAGCAACAAGCAAATCAATTTCAGATAATGAATCATTCATAATATATAATCTTATACAACATGTTATAACAAAATAAATATTTAGAATTAGTTACGAAACAAATATTCTAAGATTAATTAAAAAATTATCTAAACCAAATATACTATAAATATACTTGACAATAAATTATTCATTTCTCAATCTTTTATAAAATTGAACAATAATTTAATACTCACTATGTAACAACCCATTTTTTTAGGGATACTAAATTGGGAATCAAATCATAAATTGATAATTAATTTGTTAAAAATAACAAACAATTAATTATTTATGTAAAATAATAATAATAATAAATAATAAATAAAAGGAAATAAAATGGGAATTTAATATTAATAGCGTTGAGAGGAAAATAAATGGTAACAAATTTATTTACTTTTATTTGGAGTTATAAATTATGTCTTTTTAGTGGTAGTGTAATTTATTTTAATAAATAAACCATTTTATTAACCTAAACTATTTGGGAAGTTAAATATTGAGAGTGTAATGTTTTTTTATGAAAGAATGGTAACTAATTACATAAGATAAAATGCGTTTTATGTATGAAAAGTTTAAATAAGAATTTTTTTATGTTGATTTATAATTAAGTATAAAAGGAAGAAAAAAAGAAAGAAAGGGTAAAATAATAATAATAAATAATAAATAATAATATCTTTTTACAATGTCATGTAGGAAAGATCTAGAAAGTGAATAAAATATTGTTAAGCAAAAGAAACATCTAAAATAAGGACAAAAAGATAATGAATAAATTGTATTAAAAGGAAAAAAAGGAGGGGAGAAATAATAAAATAAAGGGCTAATTGGGAGAAGATTCTAGAGGAGGGGATTTATAATATAAATACTATTCCCTATCCTCAATCCTTTACTGTACGTACATAGTTCAGAAACAGAAACGAGAAAAAGAAGAAAGGAGAAAACCTAATTTCTAATCTCGTTAATCAAACACAAATCTCAGGTTGCAATTAAAGGTTAAAAAGAAGAGATTCTCAATTCTAAGAGTAAGTATCCCTAAATCAATACTATTTCATTTTTTTTGTTCAGTGCATAGCTATTTAGGGCTTGTTTAGTTGTCAATAGGAGATGAAAGACAAGCAATCTAAAGGCTAGCTGATTCATACCTTGAAGATTACTATTTGGAGTTTAGGTGAGTGAAGCTATAGCCTTATTTTATTTTTTTTCATTTTTATGTATGCATGCAAATAAAAGTGTGCAATTTTGAATAAAAAGATTGCTTTCTTATTTCCCAATTACGCATTGTTGATGGGAATGGAAGAAGAAATGAAGATTTATGCATAAAAATTAAACTGCATGCATATTGTTTGGTTAATTGCTGCAGAGAAAAATTGGGGGGGGGGGGGGGGGTGGGGGGGCTTGCTGTTTTCACTTTGGGCAAGACACCTTACAAGTGATGCACTGTAGCGTAGCATTGTGCTGTATTGTGCAGTCGTCAGCTCTTGTGTGCAGTAGTCCGCCTGTACAGTGCAGCCAGGCGCTGCACTGTGGTGTAGCCTTTTGGTGCAAGTGCAGCGTCCGGTGCTGCACAGAGGTCCGGTGTAGCTAGTGCAGCTCGGCACTGCAGCTGAGCTGCACATCAGCTGGGCGCTGCAGCTGCAGCGCAGTGCAGCCGGTGGATGCACTGTGCAACTGTCCCGCGGCTGAACTGTGCAGCCCTACGGACTGTGCTCCGTCTGGAAAAAAAATTAATTAAATAATAATAATAATAAATATGTATTATCAATCAATACGTATTTGAAGAAAAAACATTTTATTTAAAATTTTGATTGTGTTTTTGGAAACTAAAACTTGTGTTGTTTAGTTTTTTTAAATTAAATTAATTATTATTAATTTTTATCTAACTTAATGAATTTTTAATAATTTAATCCTATAAAGTAGGTTTTGTGTTTCGTCTTGATACATAAGTATTATGAGATACTGGTGTATTAATGTGAAACAGAGATGTAATTATTTTCTTTATATGCATAATTGTTTTGCTAAATTTTATTTTCTTTTTGACTATTATACTGGGCTTATCAAAGGTTTTTTGTGGAAGATGTTGTCATTGACTTTTTTAAGAAGTGTTTTGAAATTACAAACACTTTTGGTTTTTGGGTCGGGATAGATTGGACTCTGTTGTACCAATGGGCCAAAACTCCATCTTGACCGACCTGATTCAGGATCGCTACCTGAATCGGTGGTATATCACATGCCCTTTTACCACCAAAGGTCAACGGTCTGCTACACAGGGCTAATCTTATTTTTGATCGGGATCTTCGATCGGCGGATCACGGACTATGATGGATGGAGGCGTAGGGGTCCCACATGTAGATCCGTGAACGGGTAGCATACGGCCTTTGCCTTAGACCGTCTTGGTTATCCTGGGTTGATCGCCAGGTGTATTATGGCGTTATGAGTAGGTTACAGGGTTGATGTCCGCATGCGCTCGAGCTCTACCATTGTGATTTTACAATACTATCGTTTGTTTATTTGGTATATTTTATGAGTCATGTTATATTTATCTCATAATTCCCATAATTCAATTTTCGTTATCCTATGATTTTTGAAAAATATGAAAGTTGATTTTAAAATCCCAGTATCTTTAGAGAATTTGTGAATGAACTTAATCATTGTGTTACATATGATAATTGGGTTGGTATCGTATTGGATTACATATGATATGTTTGGCCTAATACCATTGTTTGATTAAATGAATTGTTTATGAAACCAAATTTGCACGTTGGTCCACACAGACATATATGCCTCATGTTGGTTTATACATGGGGCGCTTTCTTTTCCCTTTTGTTGATTGAGACAATTATTGTTCATGGATCTTACTTCACTCACAATAGAAATAGTCTGACCCGTGTGATTTGTTTTATAATCCTTGGGTCAGTCTGAGGATTGTGGTTGCAGGTTAGGTTGCGTAGACTGTAGCAGCATTCATATCATTTTCCACGTTTTGGGGTTTTGGACTTTACAGCTTGGACTTAGGAGTAGTTAATATATGTATTATGGTATGTATGTTATTATGTATTTTGGAAGTGATATGTACTATGGACTATGTATCGTGGACATTACTATTATGATATGTATTATGCATTATGCTGTTGTTGTGCTGAACTGTACATTCTATTATATTCTGTACTATGTAACCTGGAATTTTTTATCTTGTACCATTGCTTTGTACCAACACTGCGCACGAGTGGTTAGTAGAAGAAAAAAAGTCATGAAATTTCTCGTGCCAATGTTATTTCAAGGGAATGAGTACAACATTTAGCCCTATCGAGTCCCATTCTCCGTGCTTTCTTACAGTAATACTTAGTATTGCTCTTGGTTGGCATGGATATAGGGGCCGGGCGTTACATTTTTGGTATCAGAGCCCAGGTTAACAATAGTATAGAATATATTTAGAATATAAGTTAGCACAAAGCAGTAGAAGCATTATACATGTCTATATACCATAAGTACCACTTCCATAATATAATAATAGTCATACATGCCTAAACCAAAACCCTAAATCTTTGATATTTTTAGTATGAGAATTATTTTGATTCCAGCTTAACAGCATTTCTCACTATGCAGAGCAGTGAGAAAGATGGCTGGAAGAACTCCCCGTTTGACCATGGAGCAGTGGTTAGAGTTGATGTGGAACATGCCATAGGCCGCACCCGCTCCTAATGGTGCTCCTAGAGTTGATTTCGCTCGTATGTGTAAGGACTTTGTGAGCCTTGGAGGGAAGACCTTTCATGGAAATGATGGTGTGGTTGGAGTTCAGGCTTGGTTGACAACTTGTGAACGAGTCTTTGGGCACATGGGTGTGACGGACCGCCAAAAGGTCCAGATTGCTTCCAGCTTCCTCCAAGATGGTGCATCTGACTGGTTCGATGTGGTTAGTGCCGAGATAGGCGAGGAAAAGCTAACATGGGAAAGATTCAGGGAACGATTCGAGTTAAGATTCATTCCTGAGGCAGAGAAGGCCATCCTCGCTCGTAGATTTATTGAGCTGAAGCAGAGACATATGACAGTTCAAGAGTACGTCAATACCTTCAACTCCCTCTCTAAGTATGGCCCCGATTTGGTTAACACTCCCTTCAAAAAGAACCAGAAATTTATGGATGGTCCACATAGGAAGATGAAGGAACAATTTTTGACTCAGCTTCGCTCCACTTTTGATGAGATAGTTGATTTGGCCATGAGGTATGAAGACTTGTATAGGGAAAGAGATGATGATGCACCACCAAACCGACAGAGCTTTGTGCCTAAGAAGAAGCAGAATTCTCAGAAGAAGCAAAAGAAAGGTCAAGCTTTGGGCTCTCAGAAGCAAGATAAAAGTGGAGTGAAATGCTATAAGTGTGGAGTAATGGGGCATTTTGCTAATAATTACCCCTAGAGGCACTGCTACGAGTGTCACCAGACTGGTCATTTGAAGAACAACTATCGACAGCTTATAAAAAAGAAGCAAGCAGCAAAGCTGAATGTGATGGAAGGAGATCCAGGCCCGAGTCAGAGGAAGGGAAAGCAGGTGGCGGTCATGGAAGGTATGATTCCTTTCAGAGATACTTTTATTCGTATACTCTTTGACACTGGTGCCTCCCATTATTTCATATCTAAGGAATTAGTTGATAGATATGATTTAGAAGTTGTATACCTCGTGACATCTCTAAAGGTTGCGAATCCCATCGGTGGTCCGCAACACTTGGAATGTTGTGTAAAGGCTTTGAGCTTTCCTTTTGTGGACTCTATTTTCTCTGTGATTTGCATGTATTTGAGTGCCTTGGCTTTGATATTATCTTGGGGATGGATTGGTTGGATCATTATCGTGCACATCTTTCCTGCTCAAGCAGAGCCGTTACTTTGAAGCATCCATCCTATAAAGGGCTTGTTAATATGACTCTGGATATATCGAGCTCTAATGTTTATGTTTATTTGTTTTCCATGGAGTCACGAGAGGAAGATGAGATAGCCAGAGTGCCAATTGTCAGAGATTTTGGTGATATATTTGAGCCTGTTACAGGTTTACCACCAAAGAGAGCCGTGGAGTTCCACATAGATTTAATCCCTAGAGCCCAACCAGTCAGGCGACTACCTACTCCTATGCCTCTTGTCGAGATGGAGGAACTTCGTAAGCAGTTGACTGAATTGGAAGGGAAGCAATTTATCCGATCTAGTAGCTCTCCTTGGGAAGTTGCTGCTGTGTTTGTAAAGAAGGCTGATGGCTCTCTTCGTTTATGCATTGACTACAGGAAGCTTAATGAGCTAGCTATAAAGAATAAGTATCCATTACCTCGTATTGATGATCTTTTTGATCAGTTGAGCGGAGCAAAAGTCTTTTCCCAGCTGGACTTAGCCACCGGATTCCATCAGTTGAGAGTAGCGGAAGATAGCATTCCTCTTACTGCTTTCCGCACTCGGTATGGTTCATACGAATGGCTAGTCATTCCGTTTGGGCTTACGAATGCTCCTTCATACTTTGTAGACCTAATGAACAGAATATTCAGAAGCTATCTTGACCAATTTGTCCTGGTCTTTATTGATGACATCCCAGTGTATTCCAAGTCTGAGCAAGAGCATAAAGGGGATTTGAGGATGGTTTTGGAGACCTTAAGGGAACATAAGCTAAAAGCTAAGTTCTCCAAGTGCCACTTTTGGCAGAAGGAGGTAAATTTTTTGGACCATATAGTCTCCGAAGCCGGTCTAGCAGTGGATCGTTCTAAGATTGAGGTCATACAAAATTGGAAGAGACCAGAATCTGTTACTGAGATACGGAGCTTCTTAGGACTAGATGGTTACTACCGGCATTTTTTTAAAGATTTCTCCAAGATTGTGACTCCTTTACAAGGTTGACGAGGAAAGGAGTTAAGTATGAATGGACAGATAAGTGTGAAGAAGCTTTCTCAAAGTTGAAGGAGATGGTCACTAACGCTCCAGTTTTGGTGATTCCAAAGGGTAATCAGGATCTTGTGGTCTATACTGATGCTAGTGGGTCTTGCCTTGGAGCAGTACTGATGCAGAAAGGACGGGTTGTAGCTTATGCATCCAGGCAATTGAGGCCCAACGAGATTCGGTATGCTGTTCATGATTTGGAGCTAGCAGTCGTGGTTTTTGCTTTGAAGTTGTGGTGACACTATCTTATGGGGGAACGGTTTGTTCTTTATGCATACCATAAGTCCTTGAAATACCTATTTTCCCAGAAGGAACTGAACATGTGCCAACAAAGGTGGTTGGATTTTTTGGCAGCCTATGATTTTGATATTCAGTATACTCCTGGGAAAGGAAACCGTATTGCGGATGCCCTCAGCCGTAAACACCAGACAGTTGTATCGATGATGGTGGCTGAATGGCGTGACTTGGAGGTGTTAGCTTCTAGTGGGATCTGTTACAGTATGCCTACTCATAGCTCAGAGAGGATGTTAGCTAGCTTAGTTGTGAGACCAAGTCTTATGGACAGGATTTCTCTTGCTCAGAGGGAAGATTCGGTTGCTTTAGCTCGTATTCATCGGTTGAAGAATGGAGAGGAAGATGATCATCTGAAAGGTTTTGAGATGGATGCACTTGGTTGTTTGAGGAAGAAGGGTAGAATTTTTTGTACCTAATGTTGCAGGGCTTAGACAAGAGGTGATGAACGACTGCCATTGTTCGCGCTACACTATTCACCCAAGTGGCAGCAAGATGTACATGGATATGAAGCTCCTATATTACTGGGAAGGAATGAAGCGTGACATAGGTGAATATGTTAAGAATTGCATTACTTGCCAACTTGTGAAATGCGAGCATCAAAAGCCTAGCGGTCTTCTTCAGCCCTTGGAGATTCCATTATGGAAATGGGATCAGGTATAAGTGAATTTTGATTTTATAACGGTTCACTTTTATAAACCCTTTATTGTGATCCAATTAGTGTTCCATTAATACTTTATTTACATATCAATGGATTTCATTGATAGCTTGCCTCGATCGAAGCAAGGGCATGATAGCATATGGGTAGTAATGGATCATTTGACGAAATCTGCCCATTTTATCTCTATCAAGGCAAAGAGGACTGCATCTTATTTGGCAAAGCTGTATGTGAAGGAAGTTGTTTGTCTCCACGGCGTACCTAGTGCTATGGTTTGTGACAAAGATCTATTATTTACCAGTAGATTTTGGAGGAGCTTACAAGCAGCTTTGGGGACGAAGTTGAATATTAGCTCAGCCTATCATCCTCAGTCCGATGGACAAACTGAGCGAGTCAAGAAGATATTGGAGGATTTGTTGCAATCTTTTATTCTGGATTTTGGAGGGTCCTGGGAGGACCACCTGTACTTGGTAGAGTTTTCATATAATAACAGCTTTCAGTGCAGTATAGGCATGGCTCCTTTCGAAGCATTTTATGGAAGACCATGTAGATCTCCTGCATGCTGGCTTGAGACTGGAGATAAGTTAGTTCTGGGTCCCGACACTGTACGTGAAGCTTCAGAAAAGATAGAGATAATTAGGAGGAGGATGAAGGAAGCACAAGATAGACAAAAGTCCTATGTAGATAAAAGAAGAAAGGACTTGGAGTTTAGCGTCGGCGATCATGTATTTGTAAAGGTTACTCTTTTAAAGGGAGTAATGAGGTTCAGCAAGACTGGTAAGCTTGCTCCTGGATTTATTGGGCCTTATCATATTATGGAGAGGATTGGGAAGCTTGCTTATAGAGTTGCTCTACCTAAGCACTGATCGAGTGTGCACAATGTTTTTCATGTGTCACACTTGAGAAAGTGTTTGAGGGATTCCAAGGAGGTGATATATCCAAAACAGTTGCATCAGCTTGAGATCGCTCCTAATATGACATATACTCGAGAGCCTATTCGTATCATTGCCTCTGAGACGAAGAAGTTGCGTAGTAAGGTGGTTCCTCTAGTCAAGGTGCAATGGTCGAGCAATCCGAAGGACTGCACCTGGGAAACACAAGAGTCGATGCAGAGGCATTATCCTGAATTTTTTGGTGCTCGAGTAAGGTATGTCTTATTCTTTTAGAATTTAAATCAACTAATAGAGTTACAGATTTCGTCCTTACGTAGAAATTGCAAGGACGCAATTTTTATAAGGGGGAAGTCTGTAACAACCCATTTTTTTAGGGATACTAAATTGGGAATCTACTCATAAATTGATAATTAATCTGTTAAAAATAACAAACAATTAAATATTTATGTAAAATAATAATAATAATAATAAATAATAAAAGGAAATAAAATGGGAATTTAGTATTAATAGCGTTGAGAGGAAAATAAATGGTAACAAATTCGTTTACTTTTATTTGGAGTTATAAATTATGTCTTTTTAGTGGTAGTGCAATTTATTTTAATAAATAAACCATTTTATTAACCTAAACTATTTGGGAAGTTAAACATTGAGAGTGTAATGTTTTTTATGAAAGAATGGAAACTAATTACATAAGATAAAATGCGTTTTATGTATGAAAAGTTTAGACAAGAATTTTTTTTATGTTGATTTATAATTAAGTATAAAAGGAAAAAAAGGGTAAAATAATAATAAATAATAAATAATAATATCTTTTTATAATGTCATGCAGGAAAGATCTAGAAAGTGAATAAAATATTGTTAAGCAAAAGAAACATCTAGAATAAGGATAAAAAGATAATGAATAAATTGTATTAAAAAGAAAAAAAAAGTGAGAAATAATATAATAAATGGCTAACTGGGAGAAGATTCTAGGGGAGAGGCTTTATAACGAAAATATTATTCCCTATCCTTAATCCTTTACTGTACGTACATAGTTCAGAAACAGAAACGAGAAAAAGAAGAAAGGAGAAAACCTAATTTCTAATCTCCTTAATCAAACACAAATTTCATGTTGCAATTAAAGGTTAAAAAGAAGAGATTCTCAATTCTAAGAGTAAGTATCCCTAAATCAATACTTTTCCATTTTTTTTCAGTGCATAGCTATTTAGGGCTTTTTGATTCGTTTACGATAGGAGGTGAATAACAAGTAATCTAAAGGCTAGCTGATTCAGATCATGAAGATTGCTATTTGGAGTTTTAGGTGAGTGAAGCTATAGCCTTATTTTATTTTATTTTCGTTTTTATGTATGCATGCAAATAAAAGTGTGCAATTTTGAATAAAAAGATTACTTTCTTATTTCCCAATTATGCATTGTTGATGGGAATGGAAGAAGAAATGAAGATTTATGCATAAAAATTAAATTGCATGCATATTTTTTGGTTAATTGCTGCAGAGAAAAATTAAAGGGGGGGGGGGGGACTTGTTGTTTTCACTTTGGGCAAGACACCTTACAGGTGTTGCACTGTAGCGCAGCAATGTGCTATACTGTGTAGTCGTCTGCTCTTGTGTGCAGTAGTCCGCCTGTACAATGCAGCCAGGTGCTGCACTGTGGTGTAGCCTTGTGCTGCAAGTGCAGCGTCCGACGCTGCATAGGAGTCCGGTGTAGCTAATGCAGCTTAGCACTGCTGCACAGTGTTGTGCTGTGCTGCACTGTGCAGCAGTGCTTTGCTACACTTTGCTGCACTGCAGCAATGCAGCTGCTGCAGCGGTGCTGCTGTGCCGCGCCGCACAGCCGCCTGCTAACTGCAGCCACTGCAGCCAGCAGCTCCAGCCAGCTGGCTGCAGTAGGCTGCGGCTGCAGCTGGTTGCGGTTGCAGTAGGCTGCGGCTGCAGCTGGTTGCGGCTGCAGCTACACAGCAGCTGGGCACTGCAGCTGCAGCGTAGTGCAGCCGGCGGCTGCACTGTGCATCTGTTCCACGGCTGAACTGTGCAGCCCTACGGACTGTGCTCCGTTTGGAAAAAAAATAAATTAAAAAATAAATAATAAATATGCATTATCAATCAATACGTATTTGAAAAAACATTTTGTTTAAAATTTTGATTGCGTTTTTGCATACTAAAACTTGTGTTGTTTAGTTTTTTAAATTAAATTAATTTTTATTAATTTTTATCTAACTTAATGAATTTTTAATAATTTTAATCCTATAAAGTAGGTTTTATGTTTCGTCTTGATACATAAGTATTATGAGATACTGGTGTATTAATGCAAAACAGAGATGTAATTATTTTCTTTATATGCATAATTGTTTTGCTAAATTTTATTTGCTTTTTGACTATTATACTGGGCTTATCAAAGGTTTTTTGTGGAAGATGTTGTCATTGACTTTTTTAAGAAGTGTTTTGAAATTACAAACACTTTTGGTTTTTGGGTCGGGATAGATTGGACTCTGTTGTACCAATGGGCCAAAACTCCATCTTGACCGACCTGATTCAGGATCGCTACCTGAATCGGTGGTATATCACATGCCCTTTTACCACCAAAGGTCAACGGTCTGCTACACAGGGCTAATCTTATTTTTGATCGGGATCTCCGATCGGCGGGTCACGGACTATGATGGATGGAGGCGTAGGGGTCCCACATGTAGATCCGTGAACGGGTAGCATACGGCCTTTGCCTTAGACCGTCTTGGTTATCCTGGGTTGATCGCCAGGTGTATTATGGCGTTATGAGTAGGTTACGGGGTTGATGTCTCTGCGCGCGCTCGAGCTCTACCACTGTGATTTTACAATACTAGCGTCTGTTTATTTGTATAATTTATGAGTCATGTTATATTTATCCCATAATTCCCATAATTCAATTTTCATTATCCTATGATTTTTGAAAAATATGAAAGTTGATTTTAAAAACCCAGTATCTTTAGAGAATGTGTGAATGAACTTATTCATTGTGTTATATATGATAATTGGGTTGGTATCGTATTGGATTACGTACGATATATTTGGCCTAAAGCCATTGTTTGATTAAATTAATTGTTTATGAAACCAAATTTGCATGTTGGTTCACACACACATATATGCCTTATGTTGGTTTATACATGCGGCGCTTTCTTTTCCTTTTTGTTGATTGAGCCAATTATTGTTCATAGATCTTACTTCACTCACACTAGAAATAGTCTGACCCGTGTGATTTGTTTTATAATCCTCGGCCAGTCTGAGGATTGTGTTGCATGGACTGTAGCAGCATTCATATCATTTTCCACGTTTTGGGATTTTGGACTTTACAGCTTGGACTTAGGAGTAGTTAATATATGTATTATGGTATGTATGTTATTATGTATTTTGGAAGTGATATGTACTATGGACTATGTATCGTGGACATTACTATTATGATATGTATTATGCATTATGCTGTTGTTGTGCTGAACTGTACATTCTATTATATTCTGTACTATGTAACCTCGAATTTTTTATCTTGTATCATTGCATTGTACCAACACTGCGCACGAATGGTTAGTAGAAGAAAAAAAATCATAAAATTTCTCGTGCCAATGTTAGTTCAAGGGAATAAGTGCAACATTTGGCCATATCGAGTCCCATTCTCCGTGCTTTCTTACAGTAATACTTAGTATTGCTCTTGGTTGGCATGGGTATAGGGCGGGGCGTTACACACTAATAA